>OU744735.1:10112040-10814114 GCA_916613615.1 Steromphala cineraria
TAAGGAGAGTTGGTTTCTCACGTGAAGAAAGGTTGTATATAAGAAAGAGTAAACATCAGATGGTTCGGACTGGATCAATCTTCTTTAATACGATGAATTCATTTCGACCATTATGTGGGTCTTGTCAAGTATGATTACAAATGGAAGGTAACATGTACTTATACAGGAACAAAATAATAAATCAATTCATATAATCAACACATAGTTGTGTGCTCAGATTGACAGTTAAGAAAACAGTCATGTGTTGTCAATCACGTAATGATTGCCCCAAGCACTAATGGCCGGGTGCAGTTTGAATAAATAAAAGGTTTTAACTAGAGCAAATTTCAGCACTAACAACACTGAAGCTGAAGTAACAAAATGCCATGACAAGAGGTGCGGCACTTGTTCTGTTATCATTGAAGGTCAAGTTTTTAAATTTGAAACGGGAGAAGATTTCCGAGTTAAACACACAATGAATTGCAAATCTAAGGATGTAATATATGCAATTCGTTGCCCTACATGCAATCTTACCTACATAGGACAAACAAGTAATTTACAAGCGCGAGTACGGGTACACAAACAACAAATTAATGACCCTAATCTCCGCCACCTCAAGATAAGCAAACACATAGCACAATGTAGCAATGGTAACTTTAATATTTTCCCTTTCTACAAGGTTTATGCAAAATCAGAAAATAAAACTATGAATCTTGAAACAAAAGAAACATTTTTTATCAAAAAATATTCTCCAACACTAAACAGTGGGACATGAACAGTTAGCTCACATGAGGAAGTGATTACCATTGTGATATATTAGCATGCTTGTTTAATTACACCTCTCTGACCATCAAGTGATTGATAAGACAACACGGATTCGTCTTTGCTGACTGACTCTATTGTATTCAAACTGCACCCGGCCATTAGTGCTTGGGGCAATCATTACGTGATTGACAACACATGACTGTTTTCTTAACTGTCAATCTGAGCACACAACTATGTGTTGATTATATGAATTGATTTATTATTTTGTTCCTGTATAAGTACATGTTACCTTCCATTTGTAATCATACTTGACAAGACCCACATAATGGTCGAAATGAATTCATCGTATTAAAGAAGATTGATCCAGTCCGAACCATCTGATGTTTACTCTTTCTTATATATATATATATATATATATATATATATATATATATATATATATATATATATATATATATCAATAATAATAGTATGTCATCGTATGTTGTCAAGCAAATTGATAAGATGACCTATTCGCTTCTAATTTTTTAATCACTATCAAAAAATGTAAAAGAATAACATTAATAATCCTACGTCAAATGTAAATGAGGATAATTCAGAAATAGCACATCATTGGCGCATCATGAAATTGTAGTATGGCCTGTTAAATACAATACATTATATATTTTGAGTATCTCAATTGATCTAAAGAAACAATGTTAAGTTCCAAAAAACATCAACATACACTATACATTTAGTGTAAGACAATATTGTATTTTGGTGATGGTGATTTTGTAGACACGGGGGGACAGCTTGACGGTTGGTTCGTAGACACTTGCAGAATGGGCAATAAACTAAATCCTGTTTACAATTACAATGACTAATGATTAAATGTCATATAATCTATTACTATGCTATGGTAAAAAAGGATCCCTTATGGATTGATGTATAGTGATGGATTTTGATGATCGTTTTGTTACAATACTTCTAGTTATTTATTGTAATGTTTATATTTCTCAGTGTATTTGTACCATGGGCTGTTTCCAAAATCATACTAAAAACATAATTTAGTTATTATAAAATATATTGAGTTGAAAATATATTTATTTTCAAGTCTATCAACTCACCGTTTTATTTGTCTATGAACCACAAAAGTGTCTAAGAAAACACCCCTACCCGTTTTATCTACGAAAATACTGGTTTCCTTGTATGTGAATTCTTTTCAAAACTGAATTTCTAATGCATTGTTTCTAAAATGATCAAAATGTAAATAATTATTTCAATGAATTACTTTGGAGAATCTTGTAAACAAAACGTACCTTGTTGAAAATATTCCATTTGTATGTAAGTCCCAAGGGTAGTGTACTCCAATAGATATGTCATGTGTTCATCTCATAGCACATACATTAGATATGGTGATCATGTAGTTAAATTTTTCATTTGATCTAGTTTGACATCCTGTTGACCAATGAGTGACTTGTGCCTTGACAACTTGGCATGACCTAGATGCTTTGGCAGACATGCTTATTCTCTATAACAACATCCTTTGGCTTATCCTTGTAATCACATCGTCAAAGAGTGGGCAATCCCCTAAGCCGGACACAACCAATTAAGTTATGTCAAAGCTATTTATTACTACTCATGGGTAATTACCAGACAGTTGTAGCTGCAATATTGAACTTAAACATGTTTAATCTGTTTAATTACCACCAACCTGTGTCATACTTATATTATTTAACTAATTTTAATATCCTTAAACACTTCGGCCATGCACACTAAAGCTATTATCTATTACTCTTTGAAAAAATATCCCTTCCACTACAACATTCACAATTCAAAGCTGTTTTATTATCATCTGTGACCTATTCTAAATTTGATTCACCCATTCATTGGAAATAATTGAGGCAAAGGCCCCACATAGGCGACATCAACCAGAGGTAAAAGCCAACAATCACAAAACAGAACATCTACGCAATTAACATAATATCGTACATTCAATTCAGAACAGCCAGACAACCGCACCTTTTCAAGGGCAATATTCTTATTATTAGAAAAACGTGTGGTTTGATGTAAAATAAATTGATCAACAATTTACTTTCATTTAGAAAATGTATTACTTTTTCCTACAAATACTTGTTTATTTTATCTCATTGCTTTGTACAATGAACAAATATCAGTTTGATGACTTTAATACAATGAAGATATATATGTCAGATAGAAATCATAGTGTGTAAAAGTACAGATGACAAAGGTGTATTTTTAATTGCGCATTAGGTATTTAAGAGGGTTCAATCATGCTACGCTAACATTTGGTAAATATTGCTGATTTTGCATTCAGTTAACGTGTTGGTGGTTAAATGTGTTCACCAAATATCTATGCATTACAGACAGACAGACAGATTGTCTATTAAAGTCTCAGCTCAACATGAAAATACATACAATACATTTGATAAAACAGTAAAAGTTGAGCCACCCCTATAAGGGATTATGAGAGACTTATGTCATTGAAATATTTACAAGAAGCAAAATAGGTGCCTAAAGTTATAGTTATAACATTTATAAAAATAAATCTATTGAGATAAAATCAGGAATTGTATTCGTAAGATTGACGTTTAGAAAGAATTAAATTGCAGGTTTTGGCAGCAGTAAAACAAACATTTGGGCTGGATAAGATAAAGTGCAACTTTTGTACATCATTTAAATCCTCCATTACATTCAGTGGTCAGGTGAGTAGCATGGTCACAGTCACTCAAGGGTGAAGCTTAAAATTAAGCTCTGCTAGATTGGATTAGCAAATTCTTTTGTTTCATTTTTCTTAGCGTTCCAAGATAAGTTTTTTTCTCCAAATGTTGGCGTATCAAGAGGTCACCCTTAGGGAGGGTAAAAGTCGGATTTATTTTGATTTAAACAATAAACAACATCGTGATATTTTTCAAAATATATAACATAAAACTGTCTATATACACTACTGAATTACCGATACTGAAGATCATTTTGAGTCAAATATGACAGAACAAAATACTGATGGTTTATTTACGTCGCACGCTCATGCATATTCATCAATTTAATATATTTTCATTTGTAACAAGTGTACAAATCCATTTAGACAACAATCTTTAATCATACTCCAAGCATTTTACATTTCTTTTCTAGCATTTTAAGCAATACATTCTTAATATATACCAGATCAATCCTTCAACACATATAGATGATATACATGTTTTAGATAAACACATAGGCGACATAGTTAATAATTGTGTAATCGTGATTCTTCAAGTGTTATCGAAAGTTGGGGATTACGGAACAATAAGTCAATCTTAGGCCCTGTTATATTTTTCAGCCCATGATTTTGTTTCAAAACATTGTTTTCTTGAGATGTTTGCTGATATGGGAACACGATTCCCTAGATAATAGAACATCAATAAGTTTACATCAATTTATCTACAGGAGTGTGCGATTTGATAAAACATTGTAATATGATCGTTGTAAAACATCATATTAAAAGCAACCGCTGGCAATAAGTCACCCAGTTGTTTAATACAGATATGTCAGGTTCTTAATTTATATGTTTGATATTTGTCTAGTTCTTGTGTGTTTTTATGTTTTTACTGGTCTTCAGATAAGCAAAGCTTTGCTTGTTCACTGAGTAGGATTCTTCATTAAATAAAATATTCTTAAACCAAAATAATGATATTATAATAATACTTCAATATCCTTTCTACTAATCTGTTGACAAATCATAGAGACATACTTCCCTGATATACTGAAGCAAAGTTTTAGGATGTCTGAAAAAAAACATACGAATTACAATTACAAAATCGAACCAACATAAGTGTAAAGAACATTACAAAATATTCCATTTGATTGAAAGGAATAATGAAATCCGCCACAAAAGGTCGACGAGTGGTGGTCCACATAAAACATACGATTAGGATAGCGGTTTATCTCCTGATAAATTAATAAACAATTGATGTTCATTTCTAAAGAGGATTTGTCTTAAAATCTTCTATCTGGACAGTCTGATTAGATGCAGACACGATAAGTGACGGCGGCGGACATCAAAGACTGCTGAGACTGCACTGGCGCCAGCAAGGGATTGTCTTGCTCTCAGGTATTGTCATATCAAGGCATGCACAGGTCCGCACTGCTGACAATATACATCGATATGGGGGAGGGGATCAAAAGGGCGGCTTGCCTTTTGATGTTAGTTTACGCGCACATTGACCATTGAGCTTATTGGATTCACTTTATTCCACTCGTTCATTACGTAAACATAAATTATCAAGCTTTTAATAGTCCTTTAAGAAATAGCATTAAAGTGTGTAATAATCGACAAAATATAAGTCAATTACTTTAATCGTAAGTAATAAAGACATCAAGCAGATGTAAATGATAATTCCTAATGATATCTGTATACCATTCATAAATGATACTAACTGATTTTCATAGGTCTCATATTAAATCTGTACCAGATGCAAAGGTAGAGACAGCTTTATATTAATTCGAGGTCAGTAGGAATAATTGCAAATATATATTTCAACCAATGTATTTGATATCTGAATCGTTTTATGGTTATTTTTCAAGAGAAGCATTTATATAGGCATTTGCTGCCCGTTTCTACCGTTTTTGCCTTTTTGTATATATTAATTTATTCTGAATTTTGTGTAATGTTTAATGGAAAAAGTTTAAATCAGTTGTTAATCGTTTTATGGACACGATTTAAACATAGTGTTTTAAGCATTTCAGATATAATCCTAAGAAAAACATAGTTTCAAATTGATTCAGAATTAGTGTAGAAAGTATTTATGCTAACCGTATGTTATATAATTACTTCCACATATTTTCTTTATTTATTGAATATATGTTACAGTATTTCGTTGTAAAATACGAGTACTTTTTATGTAATAATTTTAATTCTATAATAAAAAGATGTATATCACACACGCCTTCATGAATACAGAAACCTTCATCATGCGGTTCCAAATTACTTTGTATTTTCAAATAAAAGAATAAGTTTCCAAACATAGCCATTGTGTAAAAGTTCATATGAATCGTTTCATTGTGTATAACAATATCGACATAATATTTATAATTTTGTTTTAATGAGTGATTGGCATAAAAAAACGTGTAGATTTCTCTTGAAAAGTTGTCAAAGATGATTAAAAAACTTTGACTGTTCAGATCATCTGACACTGAAAACGATAGCTGTGGAATATCCTCTGCCATGGCGATGACAATTGTGAAGAAGCTGTAGGTAAATGTTTCTCTCAAAAAGTAACTGAAGGTGATATAGCTTTTAATTGTATAAACATATTTTTCGTGAATATTTTGATGTTATCATTTGTTTTCCTTATAATCAATACTTGTTGATAGGTATATCGTCGAGGTAGTGTTTTGTTAGTCGCCTTTACAATACCTAGAGAAACATCTTTAAAAACATAATTTCCTAAAATGTTAACTGTTGCTTATGAAAGCATTGACACTTGATACATAGTCGGTCTTATTGATCATCACACTAGGAAATGTTATTTACATAATAGAGATGAAATCTTTTGGTTTGTAAATTGTCATAACAAACGATTCGGTTTTGCAACAAGATCTTGTTGGTATTTCATATTTTATTAACTATATTCGCACTGTCAAACAAGATGCTGTACTCTACATGTATGGACTTTTAAAATTCATATCGTCATGTGCAGTTGTTATTATGATGAAATATACTTATATTAAACATTCATACGCCTTTGTATTAAATTTTCTTTTCTGCTTTGATACTTGAATATCAAAGGGAAAGACAAGAACCAAATCTCTCAACATGACTTTATTTTCAGCTAAAAAAATCACATATATTTTTGGTCTACTACTGCAAAATCCAATGCATATTATGTAATGGGTTTAAACAACGGGTAACCAGCTTACTGTTTATCGATTGGTTACTCGTTATCACGTGCCGTACCGGGAGTTACCTTTGTTAGTATAATTGGTCAGTGAACACTCACGTGATTTATGGTATTGAAATATAATCAACCGTCATTGATGAACTCAATACTTCTCTATCCGGTGATTGGCAACCCAGCTGAAGAACTCTCTGAAAAGCTCATTGACTCTGTTCAGGTAAGCAATATTTCTTTACATGTAATGCCTCCCATTTCATTCCTTTTTTTTGAGAATCATTAGGTTTTAACACAAATCTTTTATATTGTAACTTATAAATGGAGGACTGTTATCGTTGTATCAACTGAGTAGTCGCTTATCACGTATACTTTGCATGTGAGTTTAACAAATCTTTTTTAAAGCTTAACCTAACAAGTGGCAAGCTGGTTTAATCGATAGGCATGAATAAACTGTAGGATTTAAGTAATGATGCAGGAATTTAGGGAGACAAGGCTTTAAGCAACAGTGATCATAGGATGTAATGGCAACTTTGAGGGTTAACAACAGTTCAGTGGTTGTTGTTGATAGTCATGATCAAAGTGCTGTTTCTCTAAATTAAAAGTTCAAATAACCACTAACTTATTTCTCTCTTTCTTATATTAAAGTTATCTCAATAGGCTAAAATATGGCAAGTTTATTTTAATCCTGGTAAGGCTGATGCAATTCTATTCTCACGTTAAAGTAGTCAAACGCCAAACTAGTCTTATAATATAAGGAGTAGATATTAATGAAGTTGATCAACTTAAGCATTGAGGAATAATGTTATTATCAGACTGTAAATTAATTCTCATATTTCTGAACTAGTTGAAAGGGTAGGTCCCTTAGTAAATGCCTTCATAGAAATAAGTGTAGATTGTCGAGGAAGTCATTACTGCAAAAGTACAAATCTTACATATTGCCAATTTTTGATTGATTTGGAATTGATTGATGTTCGCCAATTGTACAAAGAACAAGAGAATTATCGTAAGTTTGCATTTAGTTGCTTTGCGACCGTACTGAGGGACAGAGGAACAAGTCCTAAAATACATACGCTAGCAATTTTAGAACAAACACGTGCAATTGATTTCTTTGGACAATAGTCTTCATGTAGCCACACCCTATTTTTATAACCTATTGAATAACTGGCTAGTCCATGTCCCTCGCTTGCGTTTTTCATTCATATTTGAATTTAATGCACAATAATCTCTTTGCATGTGTTATTCTGTCGCTGTTAAAACTTTTGCATTCTAAAATTATTTTTCAAAGATTTAAATACGTGAAAAGTATTATAATGGTTAATTTGCGTACATGTATGTAATAATGTGACATTCTACATGTACGACATATTAATTCTGTTTTGTTTACAAATAGGCTTGTTTGTGTGTTCAATAACATTTCAACAAGTCAAATAGAGTTACATTTTGTTTTTACGTTTTGTTGAATGTCTAACACCGTTTTGGAACCGACAGTATTAATACAAGATACATTTTATAGACAGACAGACAGATATGATATATAAAATATCTGTCCGTCTGTTTACATTTTTATATCATATTTAGAATATTCATTCAGGGCAATATGTTCAAGCTATGAAGTTACAGGACTTGCTCACCAGAAATATAGACCACGCCCATCACGGGTGAACAGATTTACGATCAAAATACAAGTGACCGTTTATTCATATGTCAACTATAGATGAACAAATCACCTTAAATTACCAACAAAAATGGTGAAAATTACAAGAAAACGTCTCTTAATTCTCTGTTAGATATCCCTATTCACACCCGTCTCCTCCCCGACTGATCTACATGAAACAATAAAACAATCAGAACTTTATGGTAGACTAGACAGTTTCCTTTCATCCCGTCTCGGGACATGAGGGGTACTGTGAGCTAATTCGAGTCGCTCGAGCGGGCAGTTACGCTGACAAGGGGCCTAGGCGTTGAGCCGTGAAGCATGTCCAGGGGTTAAAGGGGCAGTAGCACGTTTATTGATAATTTTATATTTTAAAATTTTCACTGATGATTGTAAGTTTATGCTAAATGTATTATCTTGACAGTGTAAAAAATCTCAATACACAAGCCAATCATCCATAGTCAGAGGAGGAAGTATGGCTAAACTTTGCGTTATATATTCGAATTTTTACTGCTCCATTTAGTTTAAATACATTGTCTTTCAATTGGAACCATTAATTTTTCATTTTCCTGACATCACCTTATATTCCCTCTAAAAACGTGCTACTGCCCCTTTAATGATTTAAAAAGTTACAGGCATTTATCATGTTGTTTGTTTAAGCTTGTCGGTGTTTACTAATTTATTTAGATGAATGATATATTATGTTAAACAATCATTCTTTTTTGTGTTGGCGTTTGTATAGATAACTATATAACTATATAATATTCACCATGACATGTTCTACATCTTGTATTTTGGAGCGGTATTAACATAAGCTTTTAGATTTACCAATCCAATACTTCATTGAAATAAATATGTTTAAACTTTTACAATGAAACTAATTTCATGCACCAAGTAAAGATAAAGGTTAAAAGAATGACATGAATCATGACAATAGTTAAAATGCATTTTACTCTTTGTTGTAATCCAAATAAGTACCCAATGTAAGGAATCATGGGTTTTCACAACACAGACACAAGATTACACATAAGTCAGAATTCACACGTTACAGACACATTAACAAAAGAAGAGTTCATCCATATCTCGCATGGGCAATTCTTGCATAAATGCACGCAATAATGAGTCATGTTATGGATCATAATAAAATGTTATTGGTTTTTGTTTGTTTAGCATTATTGAGTGTTGTACTTTCTGTTGTAGTTATCAACAAGGACTTGTGTAGAACATTGATAATATCTTTTAAATTGGATGAAGTCTCTCACAGGTATCTACAATGTTAATAAATGCTCCTTCTTCTTGAAGATGTACTTAACAAGAAACAAAGGTTAGAGGTATAACACATTTTAAACACATTAATGACATGTAACGATAAGAACAAACCTTAAATAAATTCAAACACCTTCTATCTACAAACGCCAACATAACTATCAAACACCTTTTTTTAGGATTTTTAGAATTTATTAGTAGAGCCTGCAATTCTTTAATGCCATTCAATTTTGAGAAATGTTTTTTCTAGTTAATATGCACTTTGTTAGTTTGTTATATTCATATTTCTTACATCTGTTTAAAACCAAAAAGTGTTGCTTTACACAAAACTTATGCAATATACAATCTAAGGAAATATAAGTCTAATATAAAAAAAACAAATGCAACAAGCATAAGAGAAGCTCACTAACACTTAGTCAACTCTTTGAGTATTCGGCCTCCACCCCAACCTAATTCCAATCCCCGACTGCAATTAACACTACCGGTAATCGCCTAATTGCAATTAGTGATGTGGTTAATGAGGCATGTTAATGAGATCGAGCCATCAGGTGTTAAATGTGTATTCAAGCGTGACGGGCAAAATATATATAGTTCATTTAAAGCTATTGCCTCAAAAGATGGCCTTTTAAACTTGGGAATGCTGTAAAACATACAAGTGATGTTTATTTTGTGTTTTTTTAAAATTAGCGATTGGAACTTGGTATGTAGAAAGAATGTTGTTTCCCCTAAGTCGGCAGCGCTCTCTCGGATGGCAAACTGAAACTAGATTAAAGAAATGTAAAACTTTAGAAGATCAATATAATAGTAGATCACTATGGGTCTTGGGAATTGTAAAACTATTTGTCAATATTAGATCAATTAATTTCATAATTAACATTCTGGCCACTCGTACGGCTGTTAAAACAGCGATTTGCAAATATAATGTTTGTCACATTCTATAACATTATCAACAAGACTTCTGATGATAGTTCATGTAATCCAATCGGCAATTTATTAGAAAGCATCTCACGTTTTGTGGTGCAAATAAATGTTTCTCTTTGTTATAATTCTACAAATTGGTATTGATCATTAGTAGTTTAGATTTCCTCAGTTTGACTTACCACAAGTAAGAAATGTGTATGTTTCAAGACAGGTGATATAATTTTAACAATAGAATTTCATTTCAATTATTATCACTATACCATGTTATATAAACGCAATGGTGTCACAGTGCTGTGACATCACCACATTAGAGTTTTCAGACAGGAGATGTTGTTGAGAGATGTTAAATGTCATGGAAACTTTGTATAAAAGTCAAACTATTTGTAACTTTCATCTACTCGTGTTGACATATTTGATGTATGTACATATGTGTTTCTGTGTATGTGTATGTACTGATATATGCTTGTATGTGTATGTATGGGTTGGTTTGTATGTATCTATTATGTATATGTGTATATTTGTGTCTATCTGTTCTGATGTCTATGTTTCGCATTGAGTGAATTTATTTAAACAAATTTATATACATGTATGTAACGTAAACTGTGTCTTTTAGATACTTTTACTGCATATATTATGTATTAATCAAGGTGTTATTTATGCCTCCAGGCCTGGCGTTTGTATTAAACTGTACCCTAAATGTTATTTTAAGCAATGTTACAAATGACACAGTAAACTATATTATTATTAATGATTCAAAGTTTCTAGGCCTATTACTTCTGAAGTGAGAATTAATTAAGCCAGGGAGCAAGTCCTGATTTGGGTTCACAGGACCACAGACATTCATAAATCAAAGTGACTGTATCTAAAATTCAGTACGGTTTAAAACTGAAGTCAATTTACAGACAGTACTAGAATCTTGCCAATGTAGTACTTAAATGTTTATTTAGATGAGTTCCTTCCATAAGTCTTCCAAAATTATTTACAAACGAAATTAATCATTGAAGGGGCAGTAGCACATTATATTGAAAACATAAGGTGATGTCGGGAATTGAAATTCCATCTGGTTCCGATTGAAAGACAGTGTATTTAAACTAAATGAAGCAGTTATAACTCCAATATATAATATAAAGTACAACCAAACATCTTTTTTTACACAAAATGAATGAAAGGGTTTACACAAAAATGGTCCCAAAAAGATTTCATGTGAATCTTTATAATTTGTTCTCTGACTTTTGAATATTGTATTGTATTGTTATGAGATTTTTGCTACTTTAAAAATAATGCATACTTACATAAAAATAATAGTATTAGCTCAAAAAGGAGAATATTGAACATAACATAGTCTTTGTTCACTGTCACTGTCTCTGGATGTTAATTTATGGTACCCAAAATATAGCCAATTCATTTGACTCAAATATAAATGATACAACTGATTACTTGAACGAGTCTTTTTGGTAAAAAATAACTGCTTTTGAATTATTGTTGAAAATGCGGCAGGATAAAGGTATTATATGTTAATTTGTATGGATAATAATAGGTTAATATTTACTTAAGACTATTATGTATACTTAATAATTTTCTAACTTTTCTTTCCATGCAAATATCTTGAAGAAAGAAACCTGTACAAGAAATTGAACGACCCGGACAATGTATTGCATCCTTCAGCAAAGAGGATAAGAGCAAAGCAGAAGGTCTTCAACTATTGTGGCCTACTGGACTGACAACGAGGGTGAGATCAACTTGGAGTCTCTCAAGGTCTGTCAAGGTGATGTCTTTATCTACACAATGCATACCATAAAAGTTGACAAGAAGGAGAGGTCAGTGCATCAAGACAAAGTTTGAAGAGGAATTAGCAATATGGGACACAGTGGTTGTCCAGGAGACAGATTCATGTCCTGCTGATAGTTAGTGAGTAACAAGGAAACAACTCATTTTATTATGAATCGTGTTGCAATGAAGAATGTCAGTAGGAAAATGATAATGTGACCGATTCAAGAACTGAACTATTACAATTATTACAACATATGTACATGTTAGAATGTAAGATTATTTTTTTCACAATCAGGTCACTGATCATTGTAAATGACTAAACGATTGAATGAATAGTAAATATTGCATGAATTTATTATTGTCAATGACTAAATGAATGAAAAGTGAATATTGCATGAATTTATGATGGTATATAAATAAACATGTTAATGTTATTGTCTTTTCTTATTATTTTGAGTTAATATATATTGAACTGAAGTAGTTACCGACAAAAACTCTATATATTCAAAATAGAGGACAGATATTAGATCCCCGATCTGAAAAACTTTATCTTCAACCCATTCTTTAACTTCAACAATATTCATCTTTAAAAAACAAAATTTAAACTCAACAAAATTCTCCAATCCTCGATTAAAAACATTGAATTGCATTTTTTAAAAACGATTCAGTACTCCGTCAGCTTTGAAAACAAGTGACAGAACACATTCAACATTTGTTGTTCATAACATGACGGACTCCCAGTATAAAAAAGTATGTTATTGATCCTTATTTCCAGTGGAAAAACACAAAAAAAAATGATCTATTATATATCTCTATTCATTTATCAACAACAAACTCAACAAGATTCTAGAATCCTGAATACTATCAATAGAAAATGTGAAATATGATTTTATTAGTGCTTCAACTTACTCATTAAAAATATATGCAAGCTTTTAAAAAACGATATTATGACTGCTAACTTCATTTAAATGAAACAGCAAATATATCAATCGCTGCACATTAATTTATGTGATTTTTTCAATTAGATCCTTGAATTTTCAAGTAAAAAGATGTAATAGGATTTTACTAGCGCTTCAATGATTTGTCAGTTTTTGGAAATATGGCTTTGGAAAGGCGTCCTTTCCAAACGGTGGAAAGGACGCCTTTCCGTCTTTGGAAAGGACGCCTTTAATTCTTTGGAAAGTTTTGGAAAGAACGATCGTTACTCCAGTGAACATGGGCTCAAATGTACACGAAAATAAATGCTATCTGCTGGTGCCAACCAATCTTCTCACAGATTTTTAGTTTTTGTATAATTGGATTTAGATGCGACCTTTATGTAGAGTTGAGCAGATATTGTCATTATTTTCCCTACGATGAAATTTTCTTAATATGGCTTGGATATGCACCAAAATGAGCTCAAATGTACACAAAAATAAATGCTATTTGCTGGTGCCAACCAATCTTCTCACAGATTTTTAGTTTTTGTATAATTGGATTTAGATGCGACTTTTATGTAGAGTTGAGCAGATATTGTCATTATTTTCCCTACGATGAAATTTTCTTAATATGGCTTGGATATGCACCAAAATGAGCTCAAAGTTACACAAAAATAAATGCTATCTGCTGGTGCCAACCAATCTTCTCACAGATTTCTAGTTTTTGTATAATTGGCTTTAGATGCGACCTTTATGTAGAGTTGAGTAGATATTGTCATTATTTTCACTACGATGAAATTTTCTTAACATGGCTTGGATATGCACCAAAATGGGCTCAAATGTACACAAAAATAAATGCTATCTGCTGGTGCCAACCAATCTTCTCACAGATTTTTAGTTTTTGTATAATTGGCTTTAGATGCGACCTTTATGTGGAGTTGAGCAGATATTGTCATTATTTTCCCTACGATGAAATTTTCTTAATATGGCTTGGATATGCACCAAAATCGGCTAAAATGTACACAAAAATAAATGCTATCTGCTGGTGCCAAACAATCTTCTCACAGATTTTTAGTTTTTGTATAATTGGCTTGAGATGCGACCTTTATGTAGAGTTGAGCAGATATTGTCATTATTTTCCCTACGATGAAATTTTCTTAATATGGCTTGGATATGCACCAAAATGGGCTCAAATGTACACAAAAATAAATGCTATCTGCTGGTGCCAACCAATCTTCTCACAGATTTTTAGTTTTTGTATAATTGGCTTTAGATGCGACCTTTATGTGGAGTTGAGCAGATATTGTCATTATTTTCCCTACGATGAAATTTTCTTAATATGGCTTGGATATGCACCAAAATGGGCTCAAATGTACACAAAAATAAATGCTATCTGCTGGTGCCAACCAATCTTCTCACAGATTTCTAGTTTTTGTATAATTGGCTTTAGATGCGACCTTTATGTAGAGTTGAGCAGATATTGTCATTATTTTCCCTACGATGAAATTTTCTTAATATGGCTTGGATATGCACCAAAATGGGCTCAAATGTACACAAAAATAAATGCTATCTGCTGGTGCCAACCAATCTTCTCACAGATTTTTAGTTTTTGTATAATTGGCTTTAGATGCGACCTTTATGTAGAGTTGAGCAGATATTGTCATTATTTTCCCTACGATGAAATTTTCTTAATATGGCTTGGATATGCACCAAAATGGGCTCAAATGTACACAAAAATAAATGCTATCTGCTGGTGCCAACCAATCTTCTCACAGGTTTTTAGTTTTTGTATAATTGGCTTTAGATGCGACCTTTATGTAGAGTTGAGCAGATATTGTTATTATTTTCCCTACGATGAAATTTTCTTAATATGGCTTGGATATGCACCAAAATGGGCTCAAATGTACACAAAAATAAATGCTATCTGCTGGTGCCAACCAATCTTCTCACAGATTTTTAGTTTTTGTATAATTGGATTTAGATGCGACTTTTATGTAGAGTTGAGCAGATATTGTCATTATTTTCCCTACGATGAAATTTTCTTAATATGGCTTGGATATGCACCAAAATGAGCTCAAAGTTACACAAAAATAAATGCTATCTGCTGGTGCCAACCAATCTTCTCACAGATTTCTAGTTTTTGTATAATTGGCTTTAGATGCGACCTTTATGTAGAGTTGAGTAGATATTGTCATTATTTTCACTACGATGAAATTTTCTTAACATGGCTTGGATATGCACCAAAATGGGCTCAAATGTACACAAAAATAAATGCTATCTGCTGGTGCCATCCAATCTTCTCACAGATTTTTAGTTTTTGTATAATTGGCTTTAGATGCGACCTTTATGTGGAGTTGAGCAGATATTGTCATTATTTTCCCTACGATGAAATTTTCTTAATATGGCTTGGATATGCACCAAAATGGGCTCAAATGTACACAAAAATAAATGCTATCTGCTGGTGCCAACCAATCTTCTCACAGATTTTTAGTTTTTGTATAATTGGCTTTAGATGCGACCTTTATGTGGAGTTGAGCAGATATTGTCATTATTTTCCCTACGATGAAATTTTCTTAATATGGCTTGGATATGCACCAAAATGGGCTCAAATGTACACAAAAATAAATGCTATCTGCTGGTGCCAACCAATCTTCTCACAGATTTCTAGTTTTTGTATAATTGGCTTTAGATGCGACCTTTATGTAGAGTTGAGCAGATATTGTCATTATTTTCCCTACGATGAAATTTTCTTAATATGGCTTGGATATGCACCAAAATGGGCTCAAATGTACACAAAAATAAATGCTATCTGCTGGTGCCAACCAATCTTCTCACAGATTTTTAGTTTTTGTATAATTGGCTTTAGATGCGACCTTTATGTAGAGTTGAGCAGATATTGTTATTATTTTCCCTACGATGAAATTTTCTTAATATGGCTTGGATATGCACCAAAATGGGCTCAAATGTACACAAAAATAAATGCTATCTGCTGGTGCCAACCAATCTTCTCACAGATTTTTAGTTTTTGTATAATTGGCTTTAGATGCGACCTTTATGTAGAGTTGAGCAGATATTGTTATTATTTTCCCTACGATGAAATTTTCTTAATATGGCTTGGATATGCACCAAAATGGGCTCAAATGTACACAAAAATAAATGCTATCTGCTGGTGCCAACCAATCTTCTCACAGATTTTTAGTTTTTGTATAATTGGATTTAGATGCGACTTTTATGTAGAGTTGAGCAGATATTGTCATTATTTTCCCTACGATGAAATTTTCTTAATATGGCTTGGATATGCACCAAAATGAGCTCAAAGTTACACAAAAATAAATGCTATCTGCTGGTGCCAACCAATCTTCTCACAGATTTCTAGTTTTTGTATAATTGGCTTTAGATGCGACCTTTATGTAGAGTTGAGTAGATATTGTCATTATTTTCACTACGATGAAATTTTCTTAACATGGCTTGGATATGCACCAAAATGGGCTCAAATGTACACAAAAATAAATGCTATCTGCTGGTGCCAACCAATCTTCTCACAGATTTTTAGTTTTTGTATAATTGGCTTTAGATGCGACCTTTATGTGGAGTTGAGCAGATATTGTCATTATTTTCCCTACGATGAAATTTTCTTAATATGGCTTGGATATGCACCAAAATCGGCTAAAATGTACACAAAAATAAATTCTATCTGCTGGTGCCAAACAATCTTCTCACAGATTTTTAGTTTTTGTATAATTGGCTTGAGATGCGACCTTTATGTAGAGTTGAGCAGATATTGTCATTATTTTCCCTACGATGAAATTTTCTTAATATGGCTTGGATATGCACCAAAATGGGCTCAAATGTACACAAAAATAAATGCTATCTGCTGGTGCCAACCAATCTTCTCACAGATTTTTAGTTTTTGTATAATTGGCTTTAGATGCGACCTTTATGTGGAGTTGAGCAGATATTGTCATTATTTTCCCTACGATGAAATTTTCTTAATATGGCTTGGATATGCACCAAAATGGGCTCAAATGTACACAAAAATAAATGCTATCTGCTGGTGCCAACCAATCTTCTCACAGATTTCTAGTTTTGGTATAATTGGCTTTAGATGCGACCTTTATGTAGAGTTGAGCAGATATTGTCATTTTTTTCCCTACGATGAAATTTTCTTAATATGGCTTGGATATGCACCAAAATGGGCTCAAATGTACACAAAAATAAATGCTATCTGTTGGTGCCAACCAATCTTCTCACAGATTTTTAGTTTTTGTATAATTGGCTTGAGATGCGACCTTTATGTAGAGTTTAGCAGATATTGTCATTATTTTCCCTACGATGAAATTTTCTTAATATGACTTGGATATGCACCAACATGGGCTCAAATGTACACGAAAATAAATGCTATCTGCTGGTGCCAACCAATCTTCTCACAGATTTTTAGTTTTTGTATAATTGGATTTAGATGCGACTTTTATGTAGAGTTGAGCAGATATTGTCATTATTTTCCCTACGATGAAATTTTCTTAATATGGCTTGGATATGCACCAAAATGAGCTCAAATGTACACAAAAATAAATGCTATTTGCTGGTGCCAACCAATCTTCTCACAGATTTTTAGTTTTTGTATAATTGGATTTAGATGCGACTTTTATGTAGAGTTGAGCAGATATTGTCATTATTTTCCCTACGATGAAATTTTCTTAATATTGCTTGGATATGCACCAAAATGGGCTCAAATGTACACAAAAATAAATGCTATCTGCTGGTGCCAACCAATCTTCTCACAGATTTTTAGTTTTTGTATAATTGGCTTTAGATGCGACCTTTATGTGGAGTTGAGCAGATATTGTCATTATTTTCCCTACGATGAAATTTCTTAATATGGCTTGGATATGCACCAAAATGGGCTCAAATGTACACAAAAATAAATGCTATCTGCTGGTGCCAACCAATCTTCTCACAGATTTTTAGTTTTTGTATAATTGGATTTAGATGCGACCTTTATGTAGAGTTAAGCAGATATTGTTATTATTTGCAGTACGATGAAATTGTCTTAATATGGCTTGGATATGCACCAAAATGAGCTCAAATATACACAAAAATAAATGCTATCTGCTGGTGCCAACCAATCTTCTCACAGATTTTTAGTTTTTGTATAATTGGCTTGAGATGCGACCTTTATGTAGAGTTGAGCAGATATTGTCATTATTTTCCCTACGATGAAATTTTCTTAATATGGCTTGGATATGCACCAAAATGGGCTCAAATGTACACAAAAATAAATGCTATCTGCTGGTGCCAACCAATCTTCTCACAGATTTTTAGTTTTTGTATAATTGGATTTAGATGCGACCTTTATGTAGAGTTGAGCAGATATTGTTATTATTTGCCCTACGATGAAATTGTCTTAATATGGCTTGGATATGCACCAAAATGAGCTCAAATATACACAAAAATAAATGCTATCTGCTGGTGCCAACCAATCTTCTCACAGATTTCTAGTTTTTGTATAATTGGATTTAGATGCGACCTTTATGTAGAGTTGAGTAGATATTGTCATTATTTTCCCTACGATGAAATTTTCTTAATATGACTTGGATATGCACCAACATGGGCTCAAATGTACACAAAAATAAATGCTATCTGCTGGTGCCAACCAATCTTCTCACAGATATTTAGTTTTTGTATAATTGGCTTGAGATGCGACCTTTATGTAGAGTTGAGCAGATATTGTCATTATTTTCCCTACGATGAAATTTTCTTAATATGGCTTGGATATGCACCAAAATGGGCTCAAATGTACACAAAAATAAATGCTATCTGCTGGTGCCAACCAATCTTCTCACAGATTTTTAGTTTTTGTATAATTGGCTTTAGATGCGACCTTTATGTAGAGTTGAGTAGATATTGTCATTATTTTCACTACGATGAAATTTTCTTAACATGGCTTGGATATGCACCAAAATGGGCTCAAATGTACACAAAAATAAATGCTATCTGCTGGTGCCAACCAATCTTCTCACAGATTTTTAGTTTTTGTATAATTGGCTTTAGATGCGACCTTTATGTGGAGTTGAGCAGATATTGTCATTATTTTCCCTACGATGAAATTTTCTTAATATGGCTTGGATATGCACCAAAATGGGCTCAAATGTACACAAAAATAAATGCTATCTGCTGGTGCCAACCAATCTTCTCACAGATTTTTAGTTTTTGTATAATTGGCTTTAGATGCGACCTTTATGTAGAGTTGAGCAGATATTGTCATTATTTTCCCTGCGATGAAATTTTCTTAATATGGCTTGGATATGCACCAAAATGGGCTCAAATGTACACAAAAATAAATGCTATTTGCTGGTGCCAACCAATCTTCTCACAGATTTTTAGTTTTTGTATAATTGGCTTGAGATGCGACCTTTATGTAGAGTTGAGCAGATATTGTCATTATTTTCCCTTCGATGAAATTTTTTTTAATATGGGTTGGATATGCACCAAAATGGGCTCAAATGTACACAAAAATAAATGCTATCTGCTGGTGCCAACCAATCTTCTCACAGATTTTTAGTTTTTGTATAATTGGCTTTAGATGCGACCTTTATGTGGAGTTGAGCAGATATTGTCATTATTTTCCCTACGATGAAATTTTCTTAATATGGCTTGGATATGCACCAAAATGGGCTCAAATGTACACAAAAATAAATGCTATCTGCTGGTGCCAACCAATCTTCTCACAGATTTTTAGTTTTTGTATAATTGGCTTTAGATGCGACCTTTATGTGGAGTTGAGCAGATATTGTCATTATTTTCCCTACGATGAAATTGTCTTAATATGGCTTGGATATGCACCAAAATGAGCTCAAATATACACACAAATAAATGCTATCTGCTGGTGCCAACCAATCTTCTCACAGATTTCTAGTTTTTGTATAATTGGATTTAGATGAGACCTTTATGTAGAGTTGAGTAGATATTGTCATTATTTTCCCTACGATGAAATTTTCTTTATATGACTTGGATATGCACCATCATGGGCTCAAATGTACACAAAAATAAATGCTATCTGCTGGTGCCAAACAATCTTCTCACAGATTTTTAGTTTTTGTATAATTGGCTTGAGATGCGACCTTTATGTGGAGTTGAGCAGATATTGTCATTATTTTCCCTACGATGAAATTTTCTTAATATGGCTTGGATATGCACCAAAATGGGCTCAAATGTACAAAAAAAAAATGCTATCTGCTGGTGCCAACCAATCTTCTCACAGATTTCTAGTTTTTGTATAATTGGCTTTAGATGCGACCTTTATGTAGAGTTGAGCAGATATTGTCATTATTTTCCCTACGATGAAATTTTCTTAATATGGCTTGGATATGCACCAAAATGGGCTCAAATGTACACAAAAATAAATGCTATCTGCTGGTGCCAACCAATCTTCTCACAG
Source organism: Steromphala cineraria (assembly GCA_916613615.1). Lineage (NCBI taxonomy): Eukaryota > Metazoa > Mollusca > Gastropoda > Trochida > Trochidae > Steromphala > Steromphala cineraria. The sequence goes on from OU744735.1 coordinate 10,132,624, forward strand.
ATTTTTAGTTTTTGTATAATTGGCTTTAGATGCGACCTTTATGTAGAGTTGAGCAGATATTGTCATTATTTTCCCTACGATGAAATTTTCTTAATATGGCTTTGATATGCACCAAAATGAGCTCAAATGTACACAAAAATAAATGCTATCTGCTGGTGCCAACCAATCTTCTCACAGATTTTTAGTTTTTGTATAATTGGCTTTAGATGCGACCTTTATGTGGAGTTGAGCAGATATTGTCATTATTTTCCCTACGATGAAATTTTCTTAATATGGCTTGGATATGCACCAAAATGAGCTCAAATATACACAAAAATAAATGCTATCTGCTGGTGCCAACCAATCTTCTCACAGATTTCTAGTTTTTGTATAATTGGCTTTAGATGCGACCTTTATGTAGAGTTGAGCAGATATTGTCATTATTTTCCCTACGATGAAATTTTCTTAATATGGCTTGGATATGCACCAAAATGGGCTCAAATGTACACAAAAATAAATGCTATCTGCTGGTGCCAACCAATCTTCTCACAGATTTTTAGTTTTTGTATAATTGGCTTTAGATGCGACCTTTATGTGGAGTTGAGCAGATATTGTCATTATTTTCCCTACGATGAAATTGTCTTAATATGGCTTGGATATGCACCAAAATGAGCTCAAATATACACAAAAATAAATGCTATCTGCTGGTGCCAACCAATCTTCTCACAGATTTATAGTTTTTGTATAATTGGATTTAGATGAGACCTTTATGTAGAGTTGAGTAGATATTGTCATTATTTTCCCTACGATGAAATTTTCTTCATATGACTTGGATATGCACCATCATGGGCTCAAATGTACACAAAAATAAATGCTATCTGCTGGTCCCAAACAATCTTCTCACAGATTTTTAGTTTTTGTATAATTGGCTTGAGATGCGACCTTTATGTAGAGTTGAGCAGATATTGTCATTATTTTCCCTACGATGAAATTTTCTTAATATGGCTTGGATATGCACCAAAATGGGCTCAAATGTACACAAAAATAAATGCTATCTGCTGGTGCCAACCAATCTTCTCACAGATTTTTAGTTTTTGTATAATTGGATTTAGATGCGACCTTAATGTACAGTTGAGCAGATATTGTCAAAATTGTTCCCACGATGGAACTTTCTTAATATGGCTTGGATATGCACCAAAATGAGCTCAAATGTACACAAAAATAAATGCTATCTGCTGGTGGCAACCAATCTTCTCACAGATTTTTAGTTTTTGTATAATTGGCTTTAGATGCGACCTTAATGTACAGTTGACCAGATATTGTCAAAATTGTTCCCACGATGGAACTTTCTTAATATGGCTTGGATATGCACCAAAATGAGCTCAAATGTACACAAAAATAAATGCTATCTACTGGTGCCAACCAATCTTCTCACAGATTTTTTTTTTTGTATAATTGGCTTTAGATGCGACCTCAATGTACAGTTGAGCAGATATTGTCAAAATTGTTCCCATGATGGAATTTTCTTAATATGGCTTGGATATGCACCAAAATGAGCTAAAATGTACATAAAAATAAATGCTATCTGCTGGTGCAAACCAATCTTCTTACAGATTTTTAGTTTTTGTATTATTGGCTTTAGATGCGACCTCAATGTACAGTTGAGCAGATATTGTCAAAATTGTTCCCACGATGGAATTTTCTTAATATGGCTTGGATATGCACCAAAATGAGCTCAAATGTACACAAAACAAATGTTATCAGCCGGTGCCAACCAATCTTCTCACAGATTTTTAGTTTTTGTATAATTGGCTTTAGATGCGACCTTCATGTACAGTTGAGCAGATATTGTCAAAATTGTTCCCAAGATGGAACTTTCTTAATATGGCTTGGACATGCACCAAAATGAGCTCAAATGTACACAAAAATAAATGCTATTTGCTTGTGCCAACCAATCTTCTCACAGATTTTTAGCTTTTGTTTAATTGGCTTTAGATGCGACCTTAATGTATTGTTGAGCAGATATTGTCAAAATTGTTCCCACGATGGAATTTTCTTAATACGGCTTGGATATGCACCAAAATGAGCTCAAATGTACACAAAAATAATTGCTATTTGCTGGTGGCAACCAATCTTCTCACAGATTTTTAGTTTTTGTATAATTGGTTTTAGATGCAACCTTAATGTACAGTTGAGCAGATATTGTCAAAATTGTTCCCACGATGGAACTATCTTTATATGGCTTGGATATGCACCAAAATGAGCTCAAATAAACACAAAAATAATTGCTATCTGCTAGTGCAAAATAAATTTCTCACAGATTTTTAGCTTTTTTTTAATTGGCTTTAGATGCGACCTTAATGTACAGTTGAGCCGATATTTGTCAAAATTGTTCCCACGATGGAATTTTCTTAATATGGCTTGCATATGCACCAATATTAGCTCAAATGTACACAAAAACAAATGTTATCAGCCGGTGCCAACCAATCTTCTCACAGATTTTTAGTTTTTGTATAATTGGCTTTAGATGCGACCTTAATGTACAGTTGAGCAGATATTGTCAAAATTGTTCCCACGATGGAACTTTCTTAATATGGCTTGGACATGCACCAAAATGAGCTCAAATGTACACAAACATAAATGCTATCTGCTTGTGCCAACCAATCTTCTCACAGATTTTTAGTTTTTGTTTAATTGGCTTTAGATGCGACCTTAATGTATTGTTGAGCAGATATTGTCAAAATTGTTCCCACGATGGAATTTTCTTAATACGGCTTGGATATGCACCAAAATGAGCTCAAATGTACACAAAAATAATAATTATTTGCTGGTGGCAACCAATCTTCTCACAGATTTTTAGTTTTTGTATAATTGGCTTTAGATGCGACCTTTATGTAGAGTTGAGCAGATATTGTCATTATTTTCCCTACGATGAAATTTTCTTAATATGGCTTGGATATGCACCAAAATGGGCTCAAATGTACACAAAAATAAATGCTATCTGCTGGTGCCAACCAATCTTCTCACAGATTTTTAGTTTTTGTATAATTGGATTTAGATGCGACCTTTATGTAGAGTTGAGCAGATATTGTCATTATTTTCCCTACGATGAAATTTTCTTAATATGGCTTGGATATGCACCAAAATGGGCTCAAATGTACACAAAAATAAATGCTATCTGCTGGTGCCAACCAATCTTCTCACAGATTTCTAGTTTTTGTATAATTGGCTTTAGATGCGACCTTTATGTAGAGTTGAGCAGATATTGTCATTATTTTCCCTACGATTAAATTTTCTTAACATGGCTCAAAGTTACACAAAAATAAATGCTATCTGCTGGTGCCAACCAATCTTCTCACAGATTTCTAGTTTTTGTATAATTGGCTTTAGATGCGACCTTTATGTAGAGTTGAGCAGATATTGTCATTATTTTCCCTACGATGAAATTTTCTTAATATGGCTTGGATATGCACCAAAATGGGCTCAAATGTACACAAAAATAAATGCTATCTGCTGGTGCCAACCAATCTTCTCACAGATTTTTAGTTTTTGTATAATTGGCTTTAGATGCGACCTTTATGTAGAGTTGAGCAGATATTGTCATTATTTTCCCTACGATGAAATTTTCTAAATATGGCTTGGATATGCACCAAAATGGGCTCAAATGTACACAAAAATAAATGCTATCTGCTGGTGCCAACCAATCTTCTCACAGATTTTTAGTTTTTGTATAATTGGATTTAGATGCGACCTTTATGTAGAGTTAAGCAGATATTGTCATTATTTTCCCTACGATGAAATTTTCTTAATATGGCTTGGATATGCACCAAAATGGGCTCAAATGTACACAAAAATAAATGCTATCTGCTGGTGCCAACCAATCTTCTCACATATTTTTAGTTTTTGTATAATTGGATTTAGATGCGACCTTAATGTACAGTTGAGCAGATATTGTCAAAATTGTTCCCACGATGGAACTTTCTTAATATGGCTTGGATATGCACCAAAATGAGCTCAAATGTACACAAAAATAGATGCTATCTGCTGGTGGCAACCAATCTTCTCACAGATTTTTAGTTTTTGTATAATTGGCTTTAGATGCGACCTTACTGTACAGTTGACCAGATATTGTCAAAATTGTTCCCACGATGGAACTTTCTTAATATGGCTTGGATATGCACCAAAATGAGCTCAAATGTACACAAAAATAAATGCTATCTACTGGTGCCAACCAATCTTCTCACAGATTTTTTTTGTGTATAATTGGCTTTAGATGCGACCTCAATATACAGTTGAGCAGATATTGTCAAAATTGTTCCCATGATGGAATTTTCTTAATATGGCTTGGATATGCACCAAAATGAGCTAAAATGTACATAAAAATAAATGCTATCTGCTGGTGCAAACCAATCTTCTTACAGATTTTTAGTTTTTGTATTATTGGCTTTAGATGCGACCTCAATGTACAGTTGAGCAGATATTGTCAAAATTGTTCCCACGATGGAATTTTCTTAATATGGCTTGGATATGCACCAAAATGAGCTCAAATGTACACAAAACAAATGTTATCAGCCGGTGCCAACCAATCTTCTCACAGATTTTTAGTTTTTGTATAATTGGCTTTAGATGCGACCTTCATGTACAGTTGAGCAGATATTGTCAAAATTGTTCCCAAGATGGAACTTTCTTAATATGGCTTGGACATGCACCAAAATGAGCTCAAATGTACACAAAAATAAATGCTATTTGCTTGTGCCAACCAATCTTCTCACAGATATTTAGCTTTTGTTTAATTGGCTTTAGATGCGACCTTAATGTATTGTTGAGCAGATATTGTTAAAATTGTTCCCACGATGGAATTTTCTTAATACGGCTTGGATATGCACCAAAATGAGCTCAAATGTACACAAAAATAATTGCTATTTGCTGGTGGCAACCAATCTTCTCACAGATTTTTAGTTTTTGTATAATTGGTTTTAGATGCAACCTTAATGTACAGTTGAGCAGATATTGTCAAAATTGTTCCCACGATGGAACTATCTTTATATGGCTTGGATATGCACCAAAATGAGCTCAAATGTACACAAAAATAATTGCTATCTGCTAGTGCAAAATAAATTTCTCACAGATTTTTAGCTTTTTTTTAATTGGCTTTAGATGCGACCTTAATGTACAGTTAAGCAGATATTGTCAAAATTGTTCCCACGATGGAATTTTCTTAATATGGCTTGCATATGCACCAATATTAGCTCAAATGTACACAAAAACAAATGTTATCAGCCGGTGCCAACCAATCTTCTCACAGATTTTTAGTTTTTGTATAATTGGCTTTAGATGCGACCTTAATGTACAGTTGAGCAGATATTGTCAAAATTGTTCCCACGATGGAACTTTCTTAATATGGCTTGGACATGCACCAAAATGAGCTCAAATGTACACAAACATAAATGCTATCTGCTTGTGCCAACCAATCTTCTCACAGATTTTTAGTTTTTGTTTAATTGGCTTTAGATGCGACCTTAATGTATTGTTGAGCAGATATTGTCAAAATTGTTCCCACGATGGAATTTTCTTAATACGGCTTGGATATGCACCAAAATGAGCTCAAATGTACACAAAAATAATAATTATTTGCTGGTGGCAACCAATCTTCTCACAGATTTTTAGTTTTTGTATAATTGGCTTGAGATGCGACCTTTATGTAGAGTTGAGCAGATAGTGTCATTATTTTCCCTACAATGAAATTTTCTTAATATGGCTTGGATATGCACCAAAATGGGCTCAAATGTAAACAAAAATAAATGCTATCTGCTGGTGCCAACCAATCTTCTCACAGATTTTTAGTTTTTGTATAATTGGATTTAGATGCGACCTTTATGTAGAGTTGAGCAGATATTGTTATTATTTGCCCTACGATGAAATTGTCTTAATATGGCTTGGATATGCACCAAAATGAGCTCAAATATACACAAAAATAAATGCTATCTGCTGGTGCCAACCAATCTTCTCACAGATTTCTAGTTTTTGTATAATTGGATTTAGATGCGACCTTTATGTAGAGTTGAGTAGATATTGTCATTATTTTCCCTACGATGAAATTTTCTTAATATGACTTGGATATGCACCAACATGGGCTCAAATGTAGACAAAAATAAATGCTATCTGCTGGTGCCAAACAATCTTCTCACAGATATTTAGTTTTTGTATAATTGGCTTGAGATGCGACCTTTATGTAGAGTTGAGCAGATATTGTCATTATTTTCCCTACGATGAAATTTTCTTAATATGGCTTGGATATGCACCAAAATGGGCTCAAATGTACACAAAAATAAATGCTATCTGCTGGTGCCAACCAATCTTCTCACAGATTTTTAGTTTTTGTATAATTGGCTTTAGATGCGACCTTTATGTAGAGTTGAGTAGATATTGTCATTATTTTCACTACGATGAAATTTTCTTAACATGGCTTGGATATGCACCAAAATGGGCTCAAATGTACACAAAAATAAATGCTATCTGCTGGTGCCAACCAATCTTCTCACAGATTTTTAGTTTTTGTATAATTGGCTTTAGATGCGACCTTTATGTGGAGTTGAGCAGATATTGTCATTATTTTCCCTACGATGAAATTTTCTTAATATGGCTTGGATATGCACCAAAATGGGCTCAAATGTACACAAAAATAAATGCTATCTGCTGGTGCCAACCAATCTTCTCACAGATTTTTAGTTTTTGTATAATTGGATTTAGATGCGACCTTTATGTAGAGTTGAGCAGATATTGTCATTATTTTCCCTACGATGAAATTTTCTTAATATGGCTTGGATATGCACCAAAATGGGCTCAAATGTACACAAAAATAAATGCTATCTGCTGGTGCCAACCAATCTTCTCACAGATTTTTAGTTTTTGTATAATTGGCTTTAGATGCGACCTTTATGTAGAGTTGAGCAGATATTGTCATTATTTTCCCTGCGATGAAATTTTCTTAATATGGCTTGGATATGCACCAAAATGGGCTCAAATGTACACAAAAATAAATGCTATTTGCTGGTGCCAACCAATCTTCTCACAGATTTTTAGTTTTTGTATAATTGGCTTGAGATGCGACCTTTATGTAGAGTTGAGCAGATATTGTCATTATTTTCCCTTCGATGAAATTTTTTTTAATATGGCTTGGATATGCACCAAAATGGGCTCAAATGTACACAAAAATAAATGCTATCTGCTGGTGCCAACCAATCTTCTCACAGATTTTTAGTTTTTGTATAATTGGCTTTAGATGCGACCTTTATGTGGAGTTGAGCAGATATTGTCATTATTTTCCCTACGATGAAATTTTCTTAATATGGCTTGGATATGCACCAAAATGGGCTCAAATGTACACAAAAATAAATGCTATCTGCTGGTGCCAACCAATCTTCTCACAGATTTTTAGTTTTTGTATAATTGGCTTTAGATGCGACCTTTATGTGGAGTTGAGCAGATATTGTCATTATTTTCCCTACGATGAAATTGTCTTAATATGGCTTGGATATGCACCAAAATGAGCTCAAATATACACAAAAATAAATGCTATCTGCTGGTGCCAACCAATCTTCTCACAGATTTCTAGTTTTTGTATAATTGGATTTAGATGAGACCTTTATGTAGAGTTGAGTAGATATTGTCATTATTTTCCCTACGATGAAATTTTCTTAATATGACTTGGATATGCACCATCATGGGCTCAAATGTACACAAAAATAAATGCTATCTGCTGGTGCCAAACAATCTTCTCACAGATTTTTAGTTTTTGTATAATTGGCTTGAGATGCGACCTTTATGTAGAGTTGAGCAGATATTGTCATTATTTTCCCTACGATGAAATTTTCTTAATATGGCTTGGATATGCACCAAAATGGGCTCAAATGTACACAAACATAAATGCTATCTGCTGGTGCCAACCAATCTTCTCACAGATTTCTAGTTTTTGTATAATTGGCTTTAGATGCGACCTTTATGTAGAGTTGAGCAGATATTGTCATTATTTTCCCTACGATGAAATTTTCTTAATATGGCTTGGATATGCACCAAAATGGGCTCAAATGTACACAAAAATAAATGCTATCTGCTGGTGCCAACCAATCTTCTCACAGATTTTTAGTTTTTGTATAATTGGCTTTAGATGCGACCTTTATGTAGAGTTGAGCAGATATTGTCATTATTTTCCCTACGATGAAATTTTCTTAATATGGCTTGGATATGCACCAAAATGGGCTCAAATGTACACAAAAATAAATGCTATCTGCTGGTGCCAACCAATCTTCTCACAGATTTTTAGTTTTTGTATAATTGGCTTTAGATGCGACCTTTATGTGGAGTTGAGCAGATATTGTCATTATTTTCCCTACGATGAAATTGTCTTAATATGGCTTGGATATGCACCAAAATGAGCTCAAATATACACAAAAATAAATGCTATCTGCTGGTGCCAACCAATCTTCTCATAGATTTCTAGTTTTTGTATAATTGGATTTAGATGAGACCTTTATGTAGAGTTGAGTAGATATTGTCATTATTTTCCCTACGATGAAATTTTCTTAATATGACTTGGATATGCACCATCATGGGCTCAAATGTACACAAAAATAAATGCTTTCTGCTGGTGCCAAACAATCTTCTCACAGATTTTTAGTTTTTGTATAATTGGCTTGAGATGCGACCTTTATGTAGAGTTGAGCAGATATTGTCATTATTTTCCTTACGATGAAATTTTCTTAATATGGCTTGGATATGCACCAAAATGGGCTCAAATGTACACAAAAATAAATGCTATCTGCTGGTGCCAAACAATCTTCTCACAGATTTTTAGTTTTTGTATAATTGGATTTAGATGCGACCTTAATGTACAGTTGAGCAGATATTGTCAAAATTTTTCCCACGATGGAACTTTCTTAATATGGCTTGGATATGCACCAAAATGAGCTCAAATGTACACAAAAATAAATGCTATCTGCTGGTGGCAACCAATCTTCTCACAGATTTTTAGTTTTTGTATAATTGGCTTGAGATGCGACCTTAATGTACAGTTGACCAGATATTGTCAAAATTGTTCCCACGATGGAACTTTCTTAATATGGCTTGGATATGCACCAAAATGAGCTCAAATGTACACAAAAATAAATGCTATCTACTGGTGCCAACCAATCTTCTCACAGATTTTTTTTTTTGTATAATTGGCTTTAGATGCGACCTCAATGTACAGTTGAGCAGATATTGTCAAAATTGTTCCCATGATGGAATTTTCTTAATATGGCTTGGATATGCACCAAAATGAGCTTAAATGTACATAAAAATAAATGCTATCTGCTGGTGCATACCAATCTTCTTACAGATTTTTAGTTTTTGTATTATTGGCTTTAGATGCGACCTCAATGTACAGTTGAGCAGATATTGTCAAAATTGTTCCCACGATGGAATTTTCTTAATATGGCTTGGATATGCACCAAAATGAGCTCAAATGTACACAAAACAAATGTTATCAGCCGGTGCCAACCAATCTTCTCACAGATTTTTAGTTTTTGTATAATTGGCTTTAGATGCGACCTTCATGTACAGTTGAGCAGATATTGTCAAAATTGTTCCCAAGATGGAACTTTCTTAATATGGCTTGGACATGCACCAAAATGAGCTCAAATGTACACAAAAATAAATGCTATTTGCTTGTGCCAACCAATCTTCTCACAGATTTTTAGCTTTTGTTTAATTGGCTTTAGATGCGACCTTAATGTATTGTTGAGCAGATATTGTCAAAATTGTTCCCACGATGGAACTTTCTTAATATGGCTTGGATATGCACCAAAATGAGCTCAAACGTACACAAAAATAATTGCTATCTGCTGGTGCCAAAAAAATTTTTCACAGATTTTTAGCTTTTTTATAATTGGCTTTAGATGCGACCTTACTGTACAGTTGAGCAGATATTGTCAAAATTGTTCCCACGATGGAATGTTCTTAATATGGCTTGGATATGCACCAAAATTAGCTCAAATGTACACAAAAATAATTGTTATCAGCCGGTGCCAACCAATCTTCTCACAGATTTTGAGTTTTTGTATAATTGGCTTTAGATGCGACCTTAATATACAGGTGAGCAGATATTGTCAAAATTGTTCCCACGATGGAACTTTCTTAATATTGCTTGGATATGCACCAAAATGAGCTCAAATGTACACAAAAATAATTGCTATCTGCTGGTGCCAACCAATCTTCTCACATATTTTTAGTTTTTGTATAATTGGCTTTAGATGCGACCTTAATGTACAGTTGAGCAGATATTGTCAAAATTGTTCCCACAATGGAACTTTCTTAATATGGCTTGGATATGCACCAAAATGAGCTCAAATGTACACAAAAATAATTGCTATCTGCTGGTGCCAAAACATTTTCTCATAGATTTTTAGCTTTTTTATAATTGGCTTTAGATGCGACCTTAATGTACAGTTGAGCAGTTATTGTCCAAATTGTTCCCACGATGGAATTTTCTTAATATGACATGGATATGCACCAAAATTAGCTGAAATGTACACAAAAATAAATGTTATCTGCTGGTGGCAACCAATCTTCTCACAGATTTTTAGTTTTTGTATAATTGGCTTTAGATGCGACCTTAATGTACAGTTGAGCAGATATTGTCAAAATTGTTCCCACGATGGAACTTTCTTAATATGGCTTGGATATGCACCAAAATGAGCTCAAATGTACACAAAAATAAATGCTATCTGCTGGTGGCAACCAATCTTCTCACAGATTTTTAGTTTTTGTATAATTGGCTTTAGATGCGACCTTAATGTACAGTTGACCAGATATTATCAAAATTGTTCCCACGATGGAACTTTCTTAATATGGCTTGGATATGCACCAAAATGAGCTCAAATGTACACAAAAATAAATGCTATCTGCTGGTGCCAACCAATCTTCTCACAGATTTTTTTTTGTATAATTGGCTTTAGATGCGACCTCAATGTACAGTTGAGCAGATATTGTCAAAATTGTTCCCATGATGGAATTTTCTTAATATGGCTTGGATATGCACCAAAATGAGCTAAAATGTACATAAAAATAAATGCTATCTGCTGGTGCAAACCAATCTTCTTACAGATTTTTAGTTTTTGTATTATTGGCTTTAGATGCGACCTCAATGTACAGTTGAGCAGATATTGTCAAAATTGTTCCCACGATGGAATTTTCTTAATATGGCTTGGATATGCACCAAAATGAGCTCAAATGTACACAAAACAAATGTTATCAGCCGGTGCCAACCAATCTTCTCACAGATTTTTAGTTTTTGTATAATTGGCTTTAGATGCGACCTTAATGTACAGTTGAGCAGATATTGTCAAAATTGTTCCCACGATGGAATTTTCTTAATACGGCTTGGATATGCACCAAAATGAGCTCAAATGTACACAAAAATAATTGCTATTTGCTGGTGGCAACCAATCTTCTAACAGATTTTTAGTTTTTGTATAATTGGCTTTAGATGCAACCTTAATGTACAGTTGAGCAGATATTGTCAAAATTGTTCCCACGATGGAACTATCTTTATATGGCTTGGATATGCACCAAAATGAGATTAAATGTACACAAAAATAATTGCTATCTGCTAGTGCAAAATAAATTTCTCACAGATTTTTAGCTTTTTTTTAATTGGCTTTAGATGCGACCTTAATGTACAGTTGAGCAGATATTGTCAAAATTGTTCCCACGATGGAATTTTCTTAATATGGCTTGCATATGCACCAATATTAGCTCAAATGTACACAAAAACAAATGTTTTCAGCCGGTGCCAACCAATCTTCTCACAGATTTTTAGTTTTTGTATAATGGGCTTTAGATGCGACCTTAATGTACAGTTGAGCAGATATTGTCAAAATTGTTCCCACGGTGGAACTTTCTTAATATGGCTTGTATATGCACCAAAATGAGCTCAAATGTACACAAACATAAATGCTATCTGCTGGTGCCAACCAATCTTCTCACAGATTTTTAGTTTTTGTATAATTGGCTTTAGATGCGACCTTAATGTACAGTTGAGCAGATATTGTCAAATTGTTCCCACGATGGAACTTTCTTAATATGGCTTGGATATGCACCAAAATGAGCTCAAATGTACACAAAAATAAATGCTATCTGCTTGTGCCAACCAATCTTCTCACAAATTTTTTCAGCTTTTGATTAATTGGCTTTAGACGCGTCCTTAATGTACAGTTGAGCAGATATTGTCAAAATTGTTCCCACGATGGAACTTTCTTAATATGGCTTGCATATGCACCAAATTTAGCACAAATGTACACAAAAACAAAAGTTTTCAGCCGGTGCCAACCAATCTTCTCACAGATTTTTAGTTTTTGTATAATTGGCTTTAGATGCGACCTTAATGTACAGTTGAGCAGATATTGTCAAAATTGTTCCCACGATGGAACTTTCTTAATATGGCTTGGATATGCACCAAAATGAGCTCAAATGTACACAAAAATAATTGCTATCTGCTGGTGCCAAAAAAATTTCTCACAGATTTTTAGCTTTTGTATAATTGGCTTTAGATGCGACCTTAATGTACAGTTGAGCAGATATTGTCAAATTGTTCCCACGATGGAACTTTCTTAATATGGCTTGGATATGCACCAAAATGAACTCAAATGTACACAAAAATAAATGCTATCTGCTTGTGCCAACCAATCTTCTCACAAATTTTTTCAGCTTTTGTTTAATTGGCTTTAGACGCGTCCTTAATGTACAGTTGAGCAGATATTGTCAAAATTGTTCCCACGATGGAACTTTCTTAATATGGCTTGGATATGCACCAAAATGAGCTCAAATATACACAAAAATAAATGCTATTTGCTTGTGCCAACCAATCTTCTCACAGATGTTTAGCTTTTGTTTAATTGGCTTTAGATGCGACCTTAATGTATTGTTGAGCAGATATTGTCAAAATTGTTCCCACGATGGAATTTTCTTAATACGGCTTGGATATGCACCAAAATGAGCTCAAATGTACACAAAAATAATTGCTATTTGCTGGTGGCAACCAATCTTTTCACAGATTTTTAGTTTTTGTATAATTGGCTTTAGATGCAACCTTAATGTACAGTTGAGCAGATATTGTCAAAATTGTTCCCACGATGGAACTATCTTAATATGGCTTGGATATGCACCAAAATGAGCTCAAATGTACACAAAAATAATTGCTATCTGCTAGTGCAAAAAAAATTTCTCACAGATTTTTAGCTTTTTTTTAATTGGCTTTAGATGCGACCTTAATGTACAGTTGAGCAGATATTGTCAAAATTGTTCCCACGATGGAATTTTCTTAATATGGCTTGCATATGCACCAATATTAGCTCAAATGTACACAAAAACAAATGTTTTCAGCCGGTGCCAACCAATCTTCTCACAGATTTTTAGTTTTTGTATAATTGGCTTTAGATGCGACCTTAATGTACAGTTGAGCAGATATTGTCAAAATTGTTCCCACGATGGAACTTTCTTAATATGGCTTGGATATGCACCAAAATGAGCTCAAATGTGCACAAAAGTAATTGATATTTGCTGGTGCCAAAAAAATTTCTCACAGATTTTTAGCTTTTTTATAATTGGCTTTAGATGCGACATTACTGTACAGTTGAGTAGATATTGTCAAAATTGTTCCCACGATGGAACTTTCTTAATATGGCTTGGATATGCACCAAAATTAGCTCAAATATAAACAAAAATAATTGCTATCTGCTGGTGCCAACCAATCTTCTCACAGATTTTTAGTTTTTGTATAATTGGCTTTAGATGCGACCTTAATGTACAGTTGAGCAGATATTGTCAAAATTGTTCCCACGATGGAACTTTCTTAATATGGCTTGGATATGCACCAAAATGAACTCAAATGTACACAAAAATAAATGCTATCTGCTTGTGCCAACCAATCTTCTCACAAATTTTTTCAGCTTTTGTTTAATTGGCTTTAGACGCGTCCTTAATGTACAGTTGAGCAGATATTGTCAAAATTGTTCCCACGATGGAACTTTCTTAATATGGCTTGCATATGCACCAAATTTAGCACAAATGTACACAAAAACAAAAGTTTTCAGCCGGTGCCAACCAATCTTCTCACAGATTTTTAGTTTTTGTATAATTGGCTTTAGATGCGACCTTAATGTACAGTTGAGCAGATATTGTCAAAATTGTTCCCACGATGGAACTTTCTTAATATGGCTTGGATATGCACCAAAATGAGCTCAAATGTACACAAAAATAAATGCTATCTACTGGTGCCAACCAATCTTCTCACAGATTTTTTTTTGTATAATTGGCTTTAGATGCGACCTCAATGTACAGTTGAGCAGATATTGTCAAAATTGTTCCCATGATGGAATTTTCTTAATATGGCTTGGATATGCACCAAAATGAGCTAAAATGTACATAAAAATAAATGCTATCTGCTGGTGGCAACCAATCTTCTCACAGATTTTTAGTTTTTGTATAATTGGCTTTAGATGCGACCTTAATGTACATTTGAGCTCATTTTGGTGCATATCCAAGCCATATTAAGAAAATTCCATCGTGGGAACAATTTTGACAATATCTGCTCAACTGTACATTAAGGTCGCATCTAAAGCCAATTATACAAAAACTAAAAATCTGGGAGAAGATTGGTTGGCACCTGCAGATAGCATTTATTTTTGTGTACATTTGAGCTCATTTTGGTGCATATCCAAGCCATATTAAGAAAATTCCATCGTGGGAACAATTTTGACAATATCTGCTCAACTGTACATTAAGGTCGCATCTAAAGCCAATTATACAAAAACTAAAAATCTGTGAGAAGATTGGTTGGCACCAGCATACAGCATTTATTTTTGTGTACATTTGAGCTCATTTTGGTGCATATCCGAGCCATATTAAGAAAATTCCATCGTGGGAACAATTTTGACAATATCTGCTCAACTGTACATTAAGGTCGCATCTAAAGCCAATTAAACAAAAGCTAAAAATCAGTGAGAAGATTGGTTGCCACCAGCAAATGGCAATTATTTTTGTGTACATTTGAGCTCATTTTGGTGCATATCCAAGCCAAATTAAGAAAGTTCCATCGTTGGAACAATTTGACAATATCTGCTCAACTGTACATTAAGGTCGCATCTAAAGCCAATTATACAAAAACTAAAAATCTGTGAGAAGATTGGTTGCCACCAGCAGATAGCATTTATTTTTGTGTACATTTGAGCTCATTTTGGTGCATATCCAAGCCAAATTAAGAAAGTTCCATCGTGGGAACAATTTGACAATATCTGCTCAACTGTACATTAAGGTCGCATCTAAAGCCAATTATACAAAAACTAAAAATCTGTGAGAAGATTGGTTGGTACCGGGTGCTAACATTTGTTTTTGTGTACATTTGAGCTCATTTTGGTGCATATCCAAGCCATATTAAGAAAATTCCATCGTGGGAACAATTTTGACAATATCTGCTCAACTGTTCATTAAAGTCGCATCTAAAGCCAATAATACAAAATCTAAAAATCTGTGAGAAGATTGGTTTGCACCAGCAGATAGCATTTATTTTTGTGTACATTTAAGCTCATTTTGGTGCATATCCATGCCATATTATGAACATTCCATCGTGGGAACAATTTTGACAATATCTGCTCAACTGTACATT
Source organism: Steromphala cineraria (assembly GCA_916613615.1). Classification (NCBI taxonomy): domain Eukaryota; kingdom Metazoa; phylum Mollusca; class Gastropoda; order Trochida; family Trochidae; genus Steromphala; species Steromphala cineraria. The sequence goes on from OU744735.1 coordinate 10,148,303, forward strand.
GAGGTCGCATCTAAAGCCAATAATACAAAAACTAAAAATCTGTGAGAAGATTGGTTTGCACCAGCAGATAGCATTTATTTTTGTGTACATTTAAGCTCATTTTGGTGCATATCCAAGCCATATTAAGAAAGTTCAATCGTGGGAACAATTTTGACAATATCTGTTCAGCTGTACATTAAGGTCGCATCTCAGCCAATTATACAAAAAAACTAAAAATCTGTGAGAAGATTGGTTGGCACCAGCAGATAGCAATTATTCATGTGTACTTTTCAGCTCATGTTGGTGCATATCCAAGTCATAGTAAGAAAGTTCCATCGTGGGAACAATTTTGACAATATCTGCTCAACTGTTCATTAAAGTCGCATCTAAAGCCAATAATACAAAATCTAAAAATCTGTGAGAAGATTGGTTTGCACCAGCAGATAGCATTTATTTTTGTGTACATTTAAGCTCATTTTGGTGCATATCCAAGCCATATTATGAACATTCCATCGTGGGAACAATTTTGACAATATCTGCTCAACTGTACATTGAGGTCGCATCTAAAGCCAATTATACAAAAACTAAAAATCTGTGAGATGAGTGGTTGGCACCAGTAGATAGCATTTATTTTTGTGTACATTTGAGCTTATTTTGGTGCATATCCAAGCCATATTAAGAAACTTCCATCGTGGAACAATTTAGACAATATCTGCTCAACTGTACATTAAGGTCGCATCTAAAGCCAATTATAAAAAAACTGAAAATCTGTGAGAAGATTGGTTGGCACGGGTGCTAACATTTTTGTGTGTGTACATTTGAGCTCATTTTGGTGCATATCCAAGCCATATTAAGAAAATTACATCGTGGGAACAATTTTGACAATATCTGCTCAACTGTTCATTAAAGTCGCATCTAAAGCCAATTATACAAAAACTAAAAATCTGTGAGAAGATTGGTTGGCGCCAGCAGATAGCATTTATTTTTGTGTACATTTGAGCTCATTTTGGTGCATATCCAAGCCATATTAAGAAAATTCCATCGTGGGAACAATTTTGACAATATCTGCTCAACTGTACATTGAGGTCGCATCTAAAGCCAATTATACAAAAACTAAAAATCTGGGAGAAGATTGGTTGGCACCTGCAGATAGCATTTATTTTTGTGTACATTTGAGCTCATTTTGGTGCATATCCAAGCCATATTAAGAAAATTCCATCGTGGGAACAATTTTGACAATATCTGCTCAACTGTACATTAAGGTCGCATCTAAAGCCAATTATACAAAAACTAAAAATCTGTGAGAAGATTGGTTGGCACCAGCAGATAGCATTTATTTTTGTGTACATTTGAGCTTATTTTGGTGCATATCCAAACCAAATTTAGAAAATTCCATCGTGGGAACAATGTTGACAATATCTGCTCAACTGTACATTAAGGTCGCATCTAAAGCCAATTATACAAAAACTAAAAATCTGTGAGAAGATTGGTTGCCACCAGCAATTAGCAATTATTTTTGTGTACATTTGAGCTCATTTTGGTGCATATCCAAGCCATAATAAGAAAATTCCATCGTGGGAACAATTTGAACAATATCTGTTCAACTGTTCATTAAAGTCGTATCTTAAGCCAATAATACAAAAACTAAAAATGTGTGAGAAGATTGGTTGGCACCAGCAGATAGCATTTATTTTTGTGTACATTTGAACTCATTTTGGTGCATATCCAAGCCATATTAAGAAAATTCCATCGTGGGAACAATTTTGACAACATCTGCTCACCTGTTCATTAAAGTCGCATCTAAAGCCAATAATACAAAAACTAAAAATCTGTGAGAAGATTGGTTTGCACCAGCAGATAGCATTTATTTTTGTGTACATTTAAGCTCATTTTGGTGCATATCCAAGCCATATTAAGAAAATTCCATCATGGGAACAATTTTGACAATATCTGCTCAACTGTACAGTGAGGTCGCATCTAAAGCCAATTATACAAAAACTAAAAATCTGTGAGAAGATTGGTTGGCACCAGTAGATAGCTTTTATTTTTGTGTACATTTGACCTCATTTTGGTGCATATCCAAGCCATATTAAGAAAGTTCCATCGTGGGAACAATTTTGACAATATCTGCTCAACTGTACATTAAGGTCGCATCTAAAGCCAATTATACAAAAACTAAAAATCTGTGAGAAGATTGGTTGGCACCAGCAGATAGCATTTATTTTTGTGTACATTTGAGCTTATTTTGGTGCATATCCAAACCAAATTTAGAAAATTCCATCGTGGGAACAATGTTGACAATATCTGCTCAACTGTACATTAAGGTCGCATCTAAAGCCATTTATACAAAAACTAAAAATCTGTGAGAAGATTGGTTGCCACCAGCAATTAGCAATTATTTTTGTGTACATTTGAGCTCATTTTGGTGCATATCCAAGCCATAATAAGAAAATTCCATCGTGGAAACAATTTTGACAATATCTGTTCAACTGTTCATTAAAGTCGTATCTTAAGCCAATAATACAAAAACTAAAAATGTGTGAGAAGATTGGTTGGCACCAGCAGATAGCATTTATTTTTGTGTACATTTGAACTCATTTTGGTGCATATCCAAGCCATATTAAGAAAATTCCATCGTGGGAACAATTTTGACAACATCTGCTCACCTGTTCATTAAAGTCGCATCTAAAGCCAATAATACAAAAACTAAAAATCTGTGAGAAGATTGGTTTGCACCAGCAGATAGCATTTATTTTTGTGTACATTTAAGCTCATTTTGGTGCATATCCAAGCCATATTAAGAAAATTCCATCATGGGAACAATTTTGACAATATCTGCTCAACTGTACATTGAGGTCGAATCAAAAGCCAATTATACAAAAGCTAAAAATCTGTGAGAAGATTGGTTGGCACCAGTAGATAGCTTTTATTTTTGTGTACATTTGAGCTCATTTTGGTGCATATCCAAGCCATATTAAGAAAGTTCCATCGTGGGAACAATTTTGACAATATCTGCTCAACTGTACATTAAGGTCGCATCTAAAGCCAATTATACAAAAACTAAAAATCTGTGAGAAGATTGGTTGGCACCGGCTGATAACATTTGTTTTTGTGTACATTTGAGCTCATTTTGGTGCATATCCAAGCCATAATAAGAAAATTCCATCGTGGGAACAATTTTGACAATATCTGCACAACTGTTCATTAAAGTCGCATCTAAAGCCAATAATACAAAAACTAAAAATCTGTGAGAAGATTGGTTGGCACCAGAAGATAGCATTTATTTTTGTGTACATTTGAGCTGATGTTGGTGCATATCCAAGCCAAAATAAGAAAGTTTTATCGTGGGAACAATTTTGACAATATCTGCTCAACTGTACATTAAGGTCGCATCTAAAGCCAATTATACAAAAACTGAAAATCTGTGAGAAGATTGGTTGGCACCGGCTGAAAACATTTGTTCTTGTGTATATTTGAGCTCATTTTGGTGCATATCCAAGCCATAATAAGAAAATTCCATCGTGGGAACAATTTGGACAATATCTGTTCAACTGTTCATTAAAGTCGTATCTTAAGCCAATAATACAAACACTAAAAATCTGTGTGAAGATTGGTTGGCACCAGCAGATAGCATTTATTTTTGTGTACATTTGAGCTCATGTTGGTGCATATCCAAGCCATATTAAGAAAGTTCCATCTTGGGAACAATTTTGACAATATCTGCTCACCTGTACATTAAGGTTGCATCTAAAGCACATTATACAAAAACTAAAAATCTGTGAGAAGATTGGTTGGCACCGGCTGATAACATTTGTTCTTGTGTATATTCGAGCTCATTTTGGTGCATATCCAAGCCATAAAAAGAGAATTCCATCTTGGGAACAATTTTGACAATATCTGTTCAACTGTTCATTAAAGTCGTATCTTAAGCCAATAATACAAAAACTAAAAATCTGTGAGAAGATTGGTTGGCACCAGCAGATAGCATTTATTTTTGTGTACATTTGAGCTCATTTTGGTGCATATCCAAGCCATAATAAGAAAATTCCATCGTGGGAACAATTTTGACAATATCTGCTCAACTGTACATTAAGGTCGCATCTAAAGCCAATTATACAAAAACTAAAAATCTGTGAGAAGATTGGTTGGCACCGGCTGATAACATTTGTTCTTGTGTATATTTGAGCTCATTTTGGTGCATATCCAAGCCATTTTAAGAAAATTCCATCGTGGGAACAATTTTGACAATATCTGCTCAACTGTACATGAAGGTCGCATCTAAAGCCAATTATAAAAAAGCTAAAAATCTGTGAGAAATTTTTTTGGCACCAGCAGATAGCAATTATTGTTGTGTACATTTGAGCTCATTTTGGTGCATATCCAAGCCATATTAAGAAAGTTCCATCGTGGGAACAATTTTGACAATATCTGCTCAACTGTACATTAAGGTCGCATCTAAAGCCAATTATACAAAAACTAAAAATCTGTGAGAAGATTGGTTGGCACCGGCTGAAAACTTTTGTTTTTGTGTACATTTGTGCTAAATTTGGTGCATATGCAAGCCATATTAAGAAAGTTCCATCGTGGGAACAATTTTGACAATATCTGCTCAACTGTACATTAAGGACGCGTCTAAAGCCAATTAAACAAAAGCTGAAAAAATTTGTGAGAAGATTGGTTGGCACAAGCAGATAGCATTTATTTTTGTGTACATTTGAGTTCATTTTGGTGCATATCCAAGCCATATTAAGAAAGTTCCATCGTGGGAACAATTTTGACAATATCTGCTCAACTGTACATTAAGGTCGCATCTAAAGCCAATTATACAAAAACTAAAAATCTGTGAGAAGATTGGTTGGCACCAGCAGATAGCAATTATTTTTGTGTATATTTGAGCTAATTTTGGTGCATATCCAAGCCATATTAAGAAAGTTCCATCGTGGGAACAATTTTGACAATATCTACTCAACTGTACAGTAATGTCGCATCTAAAGCCAATTATAAAAAAGCTAAAAATCTGTGAGAAATTTTTTTGGCACCAGCAAATATCAATTACTTTTGTGCACATTTGAGCTCATTTTGGTGCATATCCAAGCCATATTAAGAAAGTTCCATCGTGGGAACAATTTTGACAATATCTGCTCAACTGTACATTAAGGTCGCATCTAAAGCCAATTATACAAAAACTAAAAATCTGTGAGAAGATTGGTTGGCACCGGCTGAAAACATTTGTTTTTGTGTACATTTGAGCTAATATTGGTGCATATGCAAGCCATATTAAGAAAATTCCATCGTGGGAACAATTTTGACAATATCTGCTCAACTGTACATTAAGGTCGCATCTAAAGCCAATTAAAAAAAAGCTAAAAATCTGTGAGAAATTTTTTTTCCACTAGCAGATAGCAATTATTTTTGTGTACATTTGAGCTCATTTTGGTGCATATCCAAGCCATATTAAGATAGTTCCATCGTGGGAACAATTTTGACAATATCTGCTCAACTGTACATTAAGGTTGCATCTAAAGCCAATTATACAAAAACTAAAAATCTGTGAAAAGATTGGTTGCCACCAGCAAATAGCAATTATTTTTGTGTACATTTGAGCTCATTTTGGTGCATATCCAAGCCGTATTAAGAAAATTCCATCGTGGGAACAATTTTGACAATATCTGCTCAACAATACATTAAGGTCGCATCTAAAGCCAATTAAACAAAAGCTAAACATCTGTGAGAAGATTGGTTGGCACAAGCAAATAGCATTTATTTTTGTGTACATTTGAGCTCATTTTGGTGCATATCCAAGCCATATTAAGAAAGTTCCATCGTGGGAACAATTTTGACAATATCTGCTCAACTGTACATTAAGGACGCGTCTAAAGCCAATTAAACAAAAGCTGAAAAAATTTGTGAGAAGATTGGTTGGCACAAGCAGATAGCATTTATTTTTGTGTACATTTGAGTTCATTTTGGTGCATATCCAAGCCATATTAAGAAAGTTCCATCGTGGGAACAATTTGACAATATCTGCTCAACTGTACATTAAGGTCGCATCTAAAGCCAATTATAAAAAAGCTAAAAATCTGTGAGAAATTTTTTTGGCACCAGCAGATAGCAATTATTTTTGTGTACATTTGAGCTCATTTTGGTGCATATCCAAGCCATATTAAGAAAGTTCCATCGTGGGAACAATTTTGACAATATCTGCTCAACTGTACATTAAGGTCGCATCTAAAGCCAATTATACAAAAACTAAAAATCTGTGAGAAGATTGGTTGGCACCGGCTGAAAACTTTTGTTTTTGTGTACATTTGTGCTAAATTTGGTGCATATGCAAGCCATATTAAGAAAGTTCCATCGTGGGAACAATTTTGATCATATCTGCTCAACTGTACATTAAGGACGCGTCTAAAGCCAATTAATCAAAAGCTGAAAAAATTTGTGAGAAGATTGGTTGGCACAAGCAGATAGCATTTATTTTTGTGTACATTTGAGCTCATTTTGGTGCATATCCAAGCCATATTAAGAAAGTTCCACCTAGGGAACAATTTTGACAATATCTGCTCAACTGTACATTAAGGTCGCATCTAAAGCCCATTATACAAAAACTAAAAATCTGTGAGAAGATTGGTTGGCACCGGCTGAAAACATTTGTTTTTGTGTACATTTGAGCTAATATTGGTGCATATGCAAGCCATATTAAGAAAATTCCATCGTGGGAACAATTTTGACAATATCTGCTCAACTGTACATTAAGGTCGCATCTAAAGCCAATTAAAAAAAAGCTAAAAATCTGTGAGAAATTTATTTTGCACTAGCAGATAGCAATTATTTTTGTGTACATTTAATCTCATTTTGGTGCATATCCAAGCCATATAAAGATAGTTCCATCGTGGGAACAATTTTGACAATATCTGCTCAACTGTACATTAAGGTTGCATCTAAAGCCAATTATACAAAAACTAAAAATCTGTGAGAAGATTGGTTGGCACCAGCAGATAGCATTTATTTTTGTGTACATTTGAGCTTATTTTGGTGCATATCCAAACCAAATTTAGAAAATTCCATCGTGGGAACAATGTTGACAATATCTGCTCAACTGTACATTAAGGTCGCATCTAAAGCCAATTATACAAAAACTAAAAATCTGTGAGAAGATTGGTTGCCACCAGCAATTAGCAATTATTTTTGTGTACATTTGAGCTCATTTTGGTGCATATCCAAGCCATAATAAGAAAATTCCATCGTGGGAACAATTTTGACAATATCTGTTCAACTGTTCATTAAAGTCGTATCTTAAGCCAATAATACAAAAACTAAAAATGTGTGAGAAGATTGGTTGGCACCAGCAGATAGCATTTATTTTTGTGTACATTTGAACTCATTTTGGTGCATATCCAAGCCATATTAAGAAAATTCCATCGTGGGAACAATTTTGACAACATCTGCTCACCTGTTCATTAAAGTCGCATCTAAAGCCAATAATACAAAAACTAAAAATCTGTGAGAAGATTGGTTTGCACCAGCAGATAGCATTTATTTTTGTGTACATTTAAGCTCATTTTGGTGCATATCCAAGCCATATTAAGAAAATTCCATCATGGGAACAATTTTGACAATATCTGCTCAACTGTACATTGAGGTCGCATCAAAAGCCAATTATACAAAAGCTAAAAATCTGTGAGAAGATTGGTTGGCACCAGTAGATAGTTTTTATTTTTGTGTACATTTGAGCTCATTTTGGTGCATATCCAAGCCATATTAAGAAAGTTCCATCGTGGGAACAATTTTGACAATATCTGCTCAACTGTACATTAAGGTCGCATCTAAAGCCAATTATACAAAAACTAAAAATCTGTGAGAAGATTGGTTGGCACCGGCTGATAACATTTGTTTTTGTGTACATTTGAGCTCATTTTGGTGCATATCCAAGCCATAATAAGAAAATTCCATCGTGGGAACAATTTTGACAATATCTGCACAACTGTTCATTAAGGTCGCATCTAAAGCCAATAATACAAAAACTAAAAATCTGTGAGAAGATTGGTTGGCACCAGCAGATAGCATTTATTTTTGTGTACATTTGAGCTGATGTTGGTGCATATCCAAGCCAAAATAAGAAAGTTTTATCGTGGGAACAATTTTGACAATATCTGCTCAACTGTACATTAAGGTCGCATCTAAAGCCAATTATACAAAAACTGAAAATCTGTGAGAAGATTGGTTGGCACCGGCTGAAAACATTTGTTCTTGTGTATATTTGAGCTCATTTTGGTGCATATCCAAGCCATAATAAGAAAATTCCATCGTGGGAACAATTTGGACAATATCTGTTCAACTGTTCATGGTGCCAACCAATCTTCTCACACATTTTTAGTTTTTGTATTATTGGCTTAAGATACGACTTTAATGAACAGTTGAACAGATATTGTTCAAATTGTTCCCACGATGGAATTTTCTTATTATGGCTTGGATATGCACCAAAATGAGCTCAAATGTACACAAACATAATTGCTAATTGCTGGTGGCAACCAATCTTCTCACAGATTTTTAGTTTTTGTATAATTGGCTTTAGATGCGACCTTAATGTACAGTTGAGCAGATATTGTCAAAATTGTTCCCACGATGGAATTTTCTTAATATGGCTTGGATATGCACCAAAATGAGCTCAAATGTACACAAAAATAAATGCTATCTGCAGGTGCCAACCAATCTTCTCCCAGATTTTTAGTTTTTGTATAATTGGCTTTAGATGCGACCTCAATGTACAGTTGAGCAGATATTGTCAAAATTGTTCCCACGATGGAATTTTCTTAATATGGCTTGGATATGCACCAAAATGAGCTCAAATGTACACAAAAATAAATGCTATCTGCTGGCGCCAACCAATCTTCTCACAGATTTTTAGTTTTTGTATAATTGGCTTTAGATGCGACTTTAATGAACACACTGGGTGAAATGAAGATATTTATTACCTTTACAAGATATTTATTTTTTTTTAAATATCATCTTTACAAGATATTTATTTCTTTGTAAATATCATCTTTAATCCTTTGTAAATTTTTGTAAATATTTGTAAATATTTGTAAATTTTTGTAAATATTTGTAAATATCATCTTTAATCTGTAATGTAGACTTTGAAAGTAAAAAAATTGGTAAATGTTGACTTTGAAAGAATCATTTGATGAAATGTTGACTTTGGATAGAAATAATTTGTGAAAGGATGACTTTGGAAAGAAATAATTTGTGAAATGATATCTTTGAAAGAAATAATTTGATGAAATGTTGATTTTGAAAAGAAATTAAGTTGAAATATTGACTTGGAAAGGTATTAATTTGAAGAAATATTGGCTTTGGAAATTAATGATTTGATGAAATGTTTACTTTCAAAAGTAATAATTTGGTGAAATGATGACTTTGAAGAGAAACAATTAGTGAATTGATGACTTTGAAAACTAATATGTTTGGTGAAGTGTTGACTTTGAAAAGTGATAATTGGTAAAATGTTGACTTTAAAAAGAAATAATTTGATGAAATTTTTACTTTTAATATCAACAATTTCATCAAATGGTAACTTTGAAAAGTACAAATTTTATGAGATGTTGACTTTCAAAAGTGATGATTTCATGAAATGTTGACTTTTAAAAGAACAAGATGAATTTGTTGAGTTTGAAGAGAAATATAATTCTTCGAAATGATGACTCTGAATAGGAATAATTTGGTGAAATTATGACTTGAAGAGGAATAATTTGATGAAATGATAAATTTGGAGAGAAATAATTAGTGAAATGATGACATTGGAAACTAACAGGTTGGTGAAATAGTGAAAAAATGCTTTGAAAAGTAATAATTTGATGAAATGTTGAATTTGAAAAGAAATAATTGGTGAAATGATGACTTTGAAAGGAAATGATTTGATGAAATAGTGACTTTGAAAAGTGAATATTTTATTAGATGTTTACTTTGAAACGTGAACATTTTATAAGATGTTGACTTTGAAAAGAAGTAATTTGGTTAAATGATGACTTTGAAGAGGAATAATTTGGTAAAATTATGACTTGAAGAGGAAGAATTAGTGAAATGATGACTTTGGGAACTTATACGTTTTGTTTAATGTTGACTTTGGAAAGTAATAATGAATGATATGAAGACTTTGAAAACGTATAAGTTTGGTGAAATAATTACTTTGAAAAGTAATAATTTGATGACATTTTGACTTAAAAAAAGAAATATTTTGTGAAATTTGTGAAATGATGACTTAGAAAAGATATAATTTGATAATTTCCTTATTTTAACTCATATGAATAATAAATACAGTGTTGAAAAATGAAAACAGCTTGTTGGAAATTATTTCCACTCATTAGGTTGTAGCTTAACGAATACACTTGCTAAATAACTCATTAGTCAAGGTGTTGATTGTCTATTGAGTGACAATGCTGTTACATAATCAGTTCTATGTATTTATTACGCATTTAATGGGTGTTAATTTTTCAGATGGAATATTAACTTTTAAGGAAAATTTGATAATTTCAAATGTTGACCTTTTGTAAAACATAGACTTATAAAATCCATTGTCTGTTGAATGAAGATTTGTAATGGTGATTTCGTTGAAACAATTTTTGATGAAAAATTAATCATGAGATACTGGAAATGTTTACTGTTGTCTTAAGTTTGTGAAATATTTTCTCATTTTCATAAGAAAAAGAAAAACTAATCACTGATTTGAGGAATCCAAACAGCTTACTAGAAGTTAAATTCCCCTCACTTGTAGGTAGCTTAACGAATGCACCTGTTGGAATATCTCATTAATTAAGATGTTGATTGTGTATTGAATGGCAATGCCGTTAGCTCGTGCTTGATATGCTTCATGGCTCAACGCCTGGATCAACTCTCAGCGTAAAAGCCTACCCTAGCACTGTTCATTGGGATCGACCATCTTGTATGCCGGGCAAATGTTGTTTTATGTATATGGTGCTAATTTTATGTATACGACATGTCAACATTTGCGTGACACAATAATAAAATAATTAAAAAAATATCTCATTGCAGTTTTTAATTTCCTGTCGGTGAGGTGTCCATCAATAGTTTATTGACGTTTACATAAACACCTTACACTGCAATAGATCTTTAACAATTTTGGAGTGTAAATGTGTTTAAATGTTAAACATCATATAACCACAAACATATGTTGCTATTGTCTTTTGAATATAAGTATGTCTGATTAAATATTTTATAGTGTGTCAAAGGTGGATACTCAATAATGTTCAGTTTAGTAACTAAAGCCGTTTTTTGAATGCCGACTTGATGGGCAGCTAGATCTGTCTCGCGACAGACCCGTGAATGCATGACTGGTCACACGCCATTTTTGAGACGTCATATATACAGAATGATTACAACGAGCTCTATACATCTGTCTTAACGAGATCACCAAATAAACCCATTCATTAACGATTTTCAGAAAATGTTAAACACTCAGTTGGATTAGTCATTTGACGATGTAACACTATTAAGCGTTTGAAGTAATAAAGATATCAACATCACTCTGTCAATAAACAATTATTTAAGGCGGTATTTCAGTTCAATTAATGATGCGCTAATCTATATAGTCTGTTTATTACGTCACACCAGCGCGAGTTTTATGGCCCCTATCTCAGGTAGGTTTTTTACAGCCGTTAACTACGCAGTCTTAATAAAAAGCTAATTGAAGGTGTTTATTGGACAAATTGACAAAAAGCACACCCAGTTCTTATTTAGTTGAAATATCTTTGAAAGTCAATCGAAAAGTGATCGAGGTTAGCGGTTGTTGCAGTTTTTAATTTCCTGTCGGCGAGGTGTCCATCATTAGTTTCTTGACGGATACATAAAACACCTAATACTGCAATAGATCTTTAAAACTTGTTTTAGTCTAAATATGTTTAAACGTTAAATATATAGTAGGTATTAGAAATTGTCAATTTCAATTCAATTCTATTCAATTCTTTATTAACCTTAAGTTACACAACTTATCGGCGGTTACATAAAGTGATACAAAAAGTGATACAGGTGGACGGTGATTGCAGCGTAGATACATATGGAGAATGTACATTGTTATTTTAAGTACTTACTAACCAAGTAGTAACTAATGAATTAAGATAGTAAAGTTGATACGGCGCCGGATACCCCACCGGATCCTCACCCAGGCATAAGAGTAGACAATAATGAAAGAATGAAAGGTTTTTCGTCATTTGGTGCATTCTCTACCTGATGTAGACCTATTGTTAGAAAAACCAAGTATTAAATAGTTAACATGATTTATCTAATGATTTTGAGAAATAGGTTGAATCAATGAATTGATGATTTCATTTAATCAAATCATCTACTTAATACAACATATTTGTGAATTAATTAATCAACCGTAGTTGATGATTGTTTAGATAAAATCATAAGAAATAGAATTTCAAGATTTTATGTTCCAATCAGTTATCCTAAATGTAAAAGATTTTTACATGTAGCTTTACACTTTTAAATAATATATTTATAACATATTTGCAAAAAAACCGCAACCCATGACCTCACTGACAATGAAAAAAGAAGCAATGACAATCACACATTGCCAAGATTCTACATATCAAGGATTCAGCCAAAGGCTCGTTAAGTCTTCATGCATGCATACCACTTTACTGCCTAATAAACACAGTGTGTCACTGGGTTTAGTACCACTGTGGCCCATCCCATAGTGGGCCGGGTGTTTTCACACCCTCTTAACGAGCTGTCCCAGAGTGGGCCGCGGACATTTAAGCTGAACCATAGTGGCCCACATAAGTTTGATTGCCTTAATTAGCAGGTGTGGATACCTTGTTAAGAGGTGTCAAGTGATTAACCATTGATAAGACTACTTATTGAAAAAAAAGATAACAAAATTATTTTTTATTTGTTTGGTTTTTTTCTATGTCATTTTTTGTGTGATCTTTATGGTAATAAACCATTCATTCACTAATCAGTATAGCGTATTGTTTAACTGTACACTTACAATAATATACTCAATGAAGGATTATTTTTCATTGGGAATGTTAACTGAATTCGAATATCTTTAAATATATTCTAAAAACATTAAAAAGAGAAAACATACTTTTCATATTTATCAAAGTTAACTTTTAAACAACATCAAACTAAACTTCAAACTAAATATTTCATGAAAGTTATCATCTCCCAAAATAGCCAATAATTCAATAATAATTTGATATTAGAATAAATTGAAAATAAACTTTGATAAATTTCAGAACATTTTAAGAATTTAAAAAAAAAATGTAAGTCGGAATTTCATATTGTCATTCTGTATGAGTGTTAACTTCTACTCAATGCTCCAAGATAGACATTTATTGAAAACTCGCCAAATTTAATTGTCGGGTAGATGCATGTTAAGTGTTTGTATATTCAGGTTAGCCATCTGAGATTAATGTTAATTGGATGTAGTTTAACTTCACGAAGAGGGTATTGGAGTCAGAGAAGGTAGCAGATGATAGATTGATGATTTCTATTTTATGCTCCAATTAAACTTTTATTGAAAACTCGCCAAGTTTAATTGTCGGGAAGCTGCTTTTTAAATGTTTGTATATTCAGGTATAGTCTTTGAGATTAATGTTAATTGGATGTAGTTTAACTTAACGAGGAGGGTATTGGAGTCAGAGCATGTAGCAGACGATGGATTGATGATTTCTATTTTATGCTCCAATTAAACATTTATTGAAAACTCGCCAAGCTTAATTGTCGGGTAGATGCTTGTTGATTGTTTGTATATTCAGGTATAGTCATCTGAGATTATTGTTAATTGAATGTCGTTAAACTTAACGAGGAGGGTATTGGAGTCAGAGCAGGTAGCAGACGATGGATTGATGATTTCTTCTCTATGCTCCAAGATAAACATTTATTGAAAACTCGCCAAGTTGAATTGTCGGGTAGATGCTTGTTAAGTGTTCGTATATTCAGGTTAGTCATCTGTGATTTATGTTAATTGGATGTAGTTTAACTTAACGAGGAGGGTATTGGAGTCAGAGCATGTAGCAGATGATAGATTGATGATTTCTATTTTATGCTCCAAGATAAACTTTTATTGAAAACTCGCCAAGTTTAATTGTCGGGTAGTTTCTTTTAAAATGTATATATATACCATTCAGGTATAGTCTTTGAGATTTATGTTAATTGGATGTAGTTTAACTTAACGATGAGATTATTGGAGTCAGAGCAGGTAGCAGAAGATAGATTGATGGTTTCTATTTTATGCTGCAATTAAACATTATTGAAAACTCGCCAAGCTTAATTGTCGGGTAGTTGCTTGTTAGGTGTTTGTATATTCAGTTTAATCATCTGAGATTTATATTAATTGGATGTAGTTTAACTTAACGAGGAGGGTATTGGAGTCAGAGCAGGTAGCAGACGATGGATTGATGATTTCTATTTTATGCTCCAATTAAACATTTATTGAAAACTCGCCAAGTTAAATTGTCGGGTAGTTGCTTTTAAGTGTTTGTATATTCAGTTTAGTCATCTGAGATTTATGTTAATTGGATGTAGTTTAACTTAACGAGGAGGGTATTGGAGTCAGAGCAGGTAGCAGACGATGGATTGATGATTTCTATTTTATGCTCCAATTAAACATTTATTGAAAACTTGCCAAGCTTAATTGTCGGGTAGTTGCTTGTTGATTGTTTGTATATTCAGGTATAGTCATCTGAGATTATTGTTAATTGAATGTCGTTAAACTTAACGAGGAGGGTATTGGAGTCAGAGCAGGTAGCAGACGATGGATTGATGATTTCTTCTCTATGCTCTAAGATAAACATTTATTGAAAACTCGCCAAGTTTAATTGTCGGGTAGATGCTTGTTAAGTGTTCGTATATTCAGGTTAGTCATCTGAGATTTATGTTAATTGGATGTAGTTTAACTTAACGAGGAGGGTATTGGAGTCAGAGCATGTAGCAGATGATAGATTGATGATTTCTATTTTATGCTCCAAGATAAACATTTATTGAAAACTTGCCAAGTTTATTTGCCGGGTAGTTGCTTTATAAATGTTTGTTTATTCAGGTATAGTCTTTAAGATTAATGTTGTTTCTTTTTAAAGGGGCAGTAGCACGTTTTTTAATAATTTCATATTTAAGATATTTCACTGATAATTGTGAGTTATTGCTAAATGTATTATATTGACAGTGCCAAAAATCTCATTACAAAAGTTAGTCATCCATAGTCAGAGGACAAAGTATGAAGATTCATATAAAATCCATTGGCGGCCATTTTTGTGTGAACACCTTTAATTCATTTTGTGTAAGAAAATGTCATCGCATGGCTAAACTTTACCTTATACATTTGAATTATTACTACTTCATTTAGTTTAAATACATTGTTTTTCAATTTGAAACATTAATTTTCATTTTCGTAACATCACCTTATATTCCCCCTAAAAACGTGCTACTGCCCCTTTAAAGTCAACATTTCATCAAATTATATATTTCAAAGTCAACATTTCACCAAACTATTACTTATCAAAGTTAACATTTCACCATTATTTCTTTTCAAAATCAACAATCCATCAAATTATTTATTTTCAAAGTCAACATTTCATCAAATTATTACATATCAAAGTAAACATTTCACCATTATTTCTTTTGAAAGTCAACATTTCAAAAAATATATTTATTTCAAAGTCACCATTTCACAATTTTTTCTCTTCAAACTCAATATTTCATCAACTAATAACTTTTTAAAATCAACATTTCATCAAATTATTTCTTTTGAAAGTCAACATTTCACCAATTATTACTTTTCAAAGTCAACACTTCTTCAAACATATCAGTTTTCAAAGTCAACATTTCACCAAATCATTACTTTTGAAAGTAAACATTTCACCATTATTTATTTTTAAAGTCAACATTTCAAAAAAATAAATTATTTCAAAGTCACCATTTCACAATTTTTTTCTCTTCAAACTCAACATTTCATCAAATAATAACTTTTTAAAATCAACATTTCATGAAATTTTTTCTTTTGAAAGTCAACATTTCACCAATTATTTCTTTTCAAAGTCAACACTTCTTCAAACATATCAGGTTTCAAAGTCAACATTTCACCAAATTATTACTTTTGAAAGTAAACACTTCATCAAATCATTAATTTCCAAAACCAACATTTCTTCAAATTAATACCTTTAAAGTCAATATTTCACCTTAATTCTTTTCAAACTCAACATTTCATCAAATTATTTCTTTCAAAAGACATCCTTTCATCAAATCATTTCTTTCAAAGTCTACATTTCACAAATCATTTATTTACAAAGTCATCATTCACCAAATTATTTCTTTTCAAAGTCAACATTTCATCAAATTATTACTTTTCGAAGTCAACTTTTCACCAATTGTTACTTTTCAAAGTCAAAATTTTTCAAATTATTACTTTTCAAAGTCAACTTTTCACCAATTGTTACTTTTCAAAGTCAACTTTTCACCAATTGTTACTTTTCAAAGTCAACATTTTTCAAATTATTTCTTTTCAAAGTCAACATTTTGCCAATCATCACTTTTCAAAGTCAAAAATAATCAAGGTAATAAATATATATTAAAGATGATATTTACAAAACTTTACAAACCTTTACAAACCTTTACAAACATTTACAAAATAATAAATATCTTGTAAATATCATCTTTAATAGATATTTATTACCTTGATTATTTTTGTAAATAAGTACTTTAATCTTTGTAAATATCTTGTAAATAAGTACTTTACAAGATATTTAATCCTTTGTAAATATCTTGTAAAGAACTTCTTTTCATGCAGTGCTTTTATTTTATTTTTCTCCGAATTTGGTATTCGTTACTGTCAAAGTTGATACCCATCGAACGCAATTACGGTAGTTGAGACACGGTGTAAATCCTACAATCATAATGATTACAAACAGCTCATAATGATTACGTCACCGAAAGCGGGTTCGTTAAATGACATGCCCTTTCTACGAGGAGTACTTTGCTTCCAGCGTCGAAATAAGTATGTTATTGTTGATTAAACAATCTAAATAAGCTATCAAAATTTTGACGAAAGATTTTTCTACAAAGTGATGTATTTCATTTCTCAATAGCTAAGTTTCATCCTGAACCGCTTGCAAGTATGATACAGCATCTTTAAAACCTATTTTCATCTTCTTCTCCAGAAGCTTAAAGCCTAAAAAGCTGAAACTTTGTGTACAGACTCCTTGGCTAGTGAGGATTATACATTGTAGCTTTGGTGGACCTGTGGCCCCTAATAAGGGTCACAGGGGCCCCGCCCATAAAACCTATTTACATCTTCTCCCCCAGAACCATAAGGCCTAGAAAGCTGAATCTCAGTATTTCAATATGCTGTTGTTTGTAACAAGATACCAAGCCCATTTCACCAAGAACTGCAAGGTTGGAGTTTTTACCGCCAACACCTTAAAAAAATCTGCAAGCACGATTCTGTACATTTTTAATACATTTAATACATGCTTAGTTCCCCAAATGGCTGAGCCATAGGAAAGGATTGGTTGAACACGATTTTCAGGCAACTTGTTAAACTCCAAGGGCACGACTTGCCGATTTTGCCAACTCTTTGGCAGTGTGATTCAGGTCAAGATATTCATGAAACCAAAGACCAAGTTTTTGTAAGTATTACTGTAGTTAATCTCATCATGACATACAGTATGGAATATTAGCCAATTATCGTAAAGATCATAAACTAATTTAAAGTTTGGTTATGTTTTCTCAGTCTATAAAGTTTCAACAAAGGTGAACTGGAAAGAAATGATTCAGGAATTTACAAGTCTATATTTTGAAATTATCATGTAACTCTTTCTTCATCGACATACTGATAAAATAAAAATCATAAAAATTCAAACATCCCTTCCATATCCTCAAGCCTATGGAATATCATTATATATATGTTTTTACAAGTTTGATTATTTACTGTTGTTTCGTCTTAGAAAGATAATACAACAAGAAACAAGAGGTTAATAACAATCACTAAAGAGAGCGCTGCGTACAAACAATAAATAGTGACAAATTACAAAGTTAAAGTTGTGCAGTGATTGAACTGTTTTGAGTTATGACTCTCAGAGAGAATCAACAAATGATCTCAGTCATGAAAAATGATAGTAAAATATGAATCATCCAGTGAGATATGTCTTTCAGGAGGATTTGAAAAAATATTTATAATATTTTGACAAGAACATCCTGGTACATGTATGTGGAGCACACATAATCAAGCTATTCAGTAAAATATATTCATGCAAACCATAAATAGTACAAAATTACAGCAAAGTTTAAATCATGCAGTGAATGAGATTGTTGCAAGTTATTTCCCTCAGAGGGAATTGTTAAAATATATCAGTCAGCATGATAAAGCTATGACAAGTTCATATCAGAACAATGTGCAGGCTGAGGCAACTAAACTGTAAATTCAAATATTGACTCTTCATTCATCAAGGAACTAAGCATATTATTGCCTCATCGTAACTTTCCCAGGTTTTGAGCTTCTGTGTCACATTGATGTTCAAATCATAGGACTCAACACGACCTGGAGACCAGTAACTGCTGTAGTAGATGGTGTCCCTGTAGTATCTTAGGTTCACTGGAAGGAAACTGAGACTTGCTATTTTGGTTGTTGTATTCTGTGAAATATGATGTCTGTATAGTTCACTGTATGAATTGTAGTAAAGGTATCCCTTGAATATATCCAGTGTTGCTGCATTTATATGTGATCCAGTATCCAAAGTCACAACATTGTCCCCATCATACGATAATGACAATAATTTGTAATCAAGAGCTACATAGAGGGTCCTCGTTCTTGAATTCACAACAATCGTCCATGGATATGAAGAAAGGTTCAATATATCTATCAACATTTCACCATTCAAACCCATTCGACTGACTCTCTTGGTTGGCATATAGATTGCAAGGAACACTAAATCTCTCTCCACGTCAACTGCAAGACTGTGAGCACCTACACCATCTCTGAGAGTCTCTGTGGTGGAGCTGTCCAGTCTTGAGGAGAGAATTCGGTCAGGGTTCCTCTGGGCAATCAACAGAGAGTTCAGTTTCGATACATAAACTATTTCATAAACATTGAATAGCTTAAGATTGGAATAATTTGTTACAACTTTACTCTGAATGTTGATTTGTTGTATCTGAAGCGCTGTGCCTAAATTCCATGGTACAACAAGAATCCTGGTTTTCTCTTCGTGAGAAGTCGTTGTTGTTGATGCGGAGGTTGTTGAGGAGGTCGAAGTTGAATTTTGGATAGTTGATGATGCTGCTACGTACGTAGATGATAAAAGAGAAGAAGATGATGTTGTGGCAACAGACATTGAAGCTTTTACAGATCCTCGTGACTCTCCTACATGTTCATGTTGCAAGGTGTATAGATGAAGAACTTGATTAGTCAGTTCAGTTATTGAATCATTGAATACTGTCAATTTTGATGTCATTATGTTTGATTCCAAACAATCCGAACAAGTCACCAAGTCAGTATTGTCTTTCTTACCTTCATAAAGAGAGTCCTGGTACATTCTGTCCAGCTCAATCCGGTTTAGAGAGGTTTTCATGAGTTTCAATTGTCTCTTCAGTTGGTGATTGAGTTCACTTAGATGCCTCGTCTCTAGAATTACCTGAGACTTTATCAGATCTGCCACCAATTCACTACTGATGATGTCAGGCAGAGTGTCCATTATCTGTTCCTTTAAGGTTTTCTTCATTTCATTTCGAAGAGACTTCTTAGCTCTGGATACTCGTTTAACTAGTGTACGCTCATTAGATACAATATCAACTTTAAGATCGAGATATTTTCCCTCTAAAATGTCAAGTCGTTCAAGACATTCTTGTATATTTCCATCACATCCTCCTGGAATCAACAGAAACAAACACATCCACGCAGAGAGAATAAACACACGTCCTTCCATGATGAAGTTTGCTTGAAACTGGCTGATGTATTTGTTGCTTGTAAATGAAGTGGTCTACTTGGATGTAGTACTAGCCACACGTCCCAAGTGAAATATTAATTGTTATCCTTATGTGAGATGCTTTATATCTGTCTACATTGTACGTTGTATGCTTCCACGAGTGTAATGCGGTCTTATATTCTTTAAGTGGGTATACGAAGCTGTCTACTGACGTCACAGCAATGGCAAATGGCCAAGAATTAAAACACACTGCCTGTTTCTTCTTGGCTCGATTCTTGGCAAACTTCCAAGCATGAGAGGTACTCACTGTGCTTTCCATTCAGAAGTTCTATTACCCCGGTGTACATCAAAACATCTCACCAATCTGATACTATGATATTTTAGAAAAAAGGATTGAAATTATTATTTTTCATGTTATTTAGACTATATTCATTTCATCATTTAAACGGGCAGTAGCACGTTTTTTGATAGTTTTATATTTTAAATATTTCACTTATAAATGTAAGATAATGATAAATGTATTATTGATATTGTCAACAATCTCATTACACAAGCCAATCACCCATAGTCAGAGGACAAAGTCTGAGCTTTCACATAAAATCTATTGGCGGCCATTTTGTTTGAACACCTTTAATTCAGTTTGTGTAAGAAAAAGGAATCGCATGGCTAACCTTTACGTTATATATTTGCATCATTACTGCTTCATTTGGTTTAAGTAAATTGTCTTTCAATTGGAACCATTTATTTTCATTTTCCTTTCATCACCTTATATTTCCCCTAAAAACGTGCTACCACCCCTTTAAATACATAGGTCGAAGTAAATCTAGAAATGCCAAATTTAACTCAACGCTTTATTTGTTTTTATTAGCAAGAAGCTGTATAATGTACAAACAGAAAATCTTTAAAGTGGGAAAAGTTATCACTGTGTTATCCACATTCACATATGTAGTGGACAGAGTTTTTGCGTGGAGGGTTTACCCTCCACGCATATATAGTGGTCACATTTAACTTCCGTCTATGGGCAGTTTAATGGTGTAATGCGCATGAAATTTACTTCCAGCTGTTCTGTTTCTAAGGAAGCTTCTTTCTGTGGAGAATGTAAGCCACACGATATCAACGCCACTGTAAACACTGGCTGGCTTTGACTGAGCTCGCTTGCGTGATAGTGAAAATGCTACACATCATGCTTACAATATTATCAAGAAAGAGAAATATCTGTTTATATAAGAAAAACCTAAATAACTGTTACATGTTATGTTTACATTTTATATATTGACCTATATATCTGCTACAGAGTAATAAATATATGTAGAATGCTTTATACGCATTATGATTATAAACATATAGATCTGCGCTGAGTAAAGAGGCCTACTATAAACATACCGTATTTCCTCTAATAAGCGCCGGGTCTCCAATAAGCGCCGGGCCTCTAATAAGCGCCGGGGGTTAAAGGGGTTCTGAAAAAAATAGCGCACGGGCGCTTATTAGAGGAAATACGGTATCTGCGCTGAGGAAGGAGGTTTACTAAAACACAGGTTCAAGAGAATATATTGGTGTTTTGTCTAGATTCCGAATCATGTCCTTCTCACGCTGAAGGCAGGCTGATAACACTAGCTGATATAGTAGCGATGCTGGCAGCTCTGGCTGTGCTCAGTCGCTGTCGCAGACAAGTTTTAGAGGTGGCTACGTGACCTTTAACAGGGATGTGTTACTAAGTGTGACAGTGCTCTATATAATAATTATCCACGATTAGGGCTAAAGCATTTTTTTTGCTCTCATATTTTCCAACCTGTACATGCCGAGTACATGGCATTCAGACACGTTAGACCATGTTGTCATTTCAGGGAATAAACTGTTTGACAAAATTGTAGACAATGTGAATCCTCAGCCTCTATTACATAGCGATTTGCCGCATGAGGTCAATGTAATGGGTCAGCACATGCAATATTCTATTGAGTACGAGACATTTGGCATTGTAGGGCAACAGGTAATGTTGATGCTAATTCATTATCTTTAACTGAAGATATCGCAAATTCAAATTTTGCTCCATTTAGTTTAAATACATTGTCTTTCAATTGGAACCATTAATTTTCATTTTCCTAAAAATCACCTTATATTTCCCCTGAAAACGTGCTACTGCCCCTTTAAATAACAGTTAATCGAATGTTTAAACAAACGCATTTACCCATATTAATAATTGAATACATATAGTAATATATAGTTTTGGAGATATGACAATTATAACATAAAGTAATAAATTTCTTCAATTGATTAAGTAATAGCTTAAGTAATAGATTCAATATATTTGATGAAATCATACCAAACGTCAGAATAAGTTTCACATGAAATTAAAAAGTGCACCTCATCCTCCACTTGATTATTATTATTGGCACGATTTGACACGTTCACTTTCAAGGTAAAAGGTCAAGGTCACAAGCTATGTAACCACTCTAAGAATTCTTTGTAAACGCGATAACTTGAAAAGTTTTTGTACTCTGAAGCTCTAACTTAGTATATATCATCCTTGGAAAAGTAAAATATGTTGAAAAGGTTTCGGCTACAATTCGTCAAAGGTCAAGGTCACAGCAAGGTCATGACTTTAGCATGGTTTAGCGAATATGCTTAATTTTAACTATGATATGAGCTATTGCAATTCCTTGTAAACACGATAACTTGAAAAGTTTTTGTGCTATGAAGTTTAGATTTTATATATATTATCTCTTGAGAAGTACAACATTTTCAAAAAAGTTTTGGGTACGAAATGTCGAAGGTCAAGGCCAAGGTCAACATATATGAAGAAAAGGATTAAATTAACTTTTAACACTTTATTTCATTACATTAATGTTATACTCAATGAAATATGTTTATTTTGTTGTCGAATACAACCCGGGTAAGAGAGTTCTTCATCAGTTTCAGTTGTCTCCTTAGTTGGTGATTGGCTTTATTTAGATGCCTCGTCTCTAGAATTACTTGAGATTTAATCAAAACTGTCACAGACTCACTTCCAATAATGTCAAACAGACTGTCCATTATCTGTTTCTTTAAGGTATGCCTGATTTCATTCCGGAGGGAAGCCTTTGCTTTGGTTATTTTTTTTCCAAATTAGTGTTCAGTGGACACAAGATCAAATTTCAGATTGCGATGATCTTCTTCCAGGATATCAAGTCTGTCTCGGAAAGGTTGAAGATTTTCCTCACATTCTCCTGGAATCATCAGAAACAAACACATCCACGCAGAGAGAATAAACAGACGTCCTTCCATGATGAAGCTGATATGCTGTATGGTGTTATCTTGTGTTGTATATTTACGTCACTGCTTATTGCAAACTGCCAAGAAATAAAACATTACTGTATTATGATCAGAAGTTTTGGCAAACTTTCAAGTAGGAGAGGTATGCAATATGTTTGTTTTGACATTCAGGAGTCTAAATGCAGATCTACATGGCAGCATGACATAGATAAACTATATCATTATGAATTTTAGGATAGCCTCGAAGTTTACAGTGTTTCTGTTGTTAAGAAGTGCGTCAGTGAAATAGTAAACAAATCTGTAACAGGCATTAAACACAACACTATCTAGCACGTCAATTTAACAAGGTATGAGTAATTCTTACATTACATTTTTACGCAGTGTCTTTGTGCCTTTTCAGGGATGCTTTTGATAATTTTAGAAATGTTTATCTTATCATTACAAGAAGATTATTGCAGGAGGAAGGAACCTACCCGAACAAGTGCTTATGTGTGTGTATGCTACTTAATATTTTGAAACTTTTATTCATCTTTTATAAATTCTAATCAAGCTGGTGAGTATTTTTTATACCGGTTTGGCACCAATAAAATTTCCAGAAGAAAATTGTTTACGCCTTAGTATCAGTGACTAACTTCGAACCATATTGAATTAATATTTATTTTTACTCAATTAAATTTTTTATCATTACAAGTTTAAAACAAGTTTCAAAAAAGGAAGCCAATACTTGGATACGCTAAATAAGTAATGTGATGCAATGTGATAAATAACAAGACACTAATACAAATGTTTGTATATATTATAAATGTTTCATTTAATAAACCTTCAGCTGTTTGCAATGACAATGTGTACGTCAAACGTCATATATAAGTCTGTGTAGTGCCCATAGTTATTGTCAAAATTGTTCCCACGATGGAATTTTCTTAATATGGCTTGGATATGCACCAAAATGAGCTCAAATGTACACAAAAATAAATGCTATCTGCTGGCGCCAACCAATCTTCTCACAGATTTTTAGTTTTTGTATAATTGGCTTTAGATGCGACTTTAATGAACAGTTGAGCAGATATTGTCAAAATTGTTCCCACGATGTAATTTTCTTAATATGGCTTGGATATGCACCAAAATGAGCTCAAATGTACACAAAAATAATTGCAATTTGCTGGTGGCAACCAATCTTCTCACAGATGTTTAGCTTTTGTATAATTGGCTTAAGATGCGACCTTAATGTACAGTTGAGCAGATATTGTCAAAATTGTTCCCACGATGGAATTTTCTTAATATGGCTCGGATATGCACCAAAATGAGCTCAAATGTACACAAAAATAAATGCTGTATGCTGGTGCCAACCAATCTTCTCACAGATTTTTAGTCTTTGTATAATTGGCTTTAGATGCGACTTTAATGTACAGTTGAGCAGATATTGTCAAAATTGTTCCCACGATGGAATTTTCTTAATATGGCTTGGATATGCACCAAAATGAGCTCAAATGTACACAAAAATAAATGCTATCTGCTGGTGCCAAACAATCTTCTCAGAGATTTTTAGTTTTTGTATAATTGGCTTTAGATGCGACCTTAATGTACAGTTGAGCAGATATTGTCAAAATTGTTCCCACGATGGAATTTTCTTAATATGGCTTGGATATGCACAAAAATGAGCTCAAATGTACACAAAAATAAATGCTATCTGCTGGTGCCAACCAATCTTCTCACATATTTTTAGTTTTTGTATAATTGGCTTTAGATGCGACCTTAATGTACAGTTGAGCAGATATTGTCAAAATTGTTCCCACGATGGAACTTTCTTAATATGGCTTGGATATGCACCAAAATGAGCTCAAATGTACACAAAAATAAATGCTATCTGCTGGTGCCAACCAATCTTCTCACAGATTTTTAGTTTTTGTATAATTGGCTTTAGATGCGACCTTAATGTACAGTTGAGCAGATATTGTCAAATTGTTCCAACGATGGAACTTTCTTAATTTGTCTTGGATATGCACCAAAATGAGCTCAAATGTACACAAAAATAATTGCCATTTGCTGGTGGCAACCAATCTTCTCACTGATTTTTAGCTTTTGTTTAATTGGCTTTAGATGCGACCTTAATGTACAGTTGAGCAGATATTGTCCAAATTGTTCCCACGATGGAATTTTCTTAATACGGCTTGGATATGCACCAAAATGAGCTCAAATGTACACAAAAATAATTGCAATTTGCTGGTGGCAACCAATCTTCTCACAGATGTTTAGCTTTTGTATAATTGGCTTAAGATGCGACCTTAATGTACAGTTGAGCAGATATTGTCAAAATTGTTCCCACGATGGAATTTTCTTAATATGGCTTGGATATGCACCAAAATGAGCTCAAATGTACACAAAAATAAATGCTGTATGCTGGTGACAACCAATCTTCTCACAGATTTTTAGTCTTTGTATAATTGGCTTTAGATGCGACTTTAATGTACAGTTGAGCAGATATTGTCAAAATTGTTCCCACGATGGAATTTTCTTAATATGGCTTGGATATGCACCAAAATGAGCTCAAATGTACACAAAAATAAATGCTATCTGCTGGTGCCAAACAATCTTCTCAGAGACTTTTAGTTTTTGTATAATTGGCTTTAGATGCGACCTTAATGTACAGTTGAGCAGATATTGTCAAAATTGTTCCCACGATGGAATTTTCTTAATATGGCTTGGATATGCACAAAAATGAGCTCAAATGTACACAAAAATAAATGCTATCTGCTGGTGCCAACCAATCTTCTCACATATTTTTAGTTTTTGTATAATTGGCTTTAGATGCGACCTTAATGTACAGTTGAGCAGATATTGTCAAAATTGTTCCCACGATGGAACTTTCTTAATATGGCTTGGATATGCACCAAAATGAGCTCAAATGTACACAAAAATAATTGCTATCTGCTGGTGCCAACCAATCTTCTCACAGATTTTTAGTTTTTGTATAATTGGCTTTAGATGCGACCTTAATGTACAGTTGAGCAGATATTGTCAACATTGTTCCCACGATGGAATTTTCTTAATATGGCTTGGATATGCACCAAAATGAGCTCAAATGTACACAAAAATAAATGCGATATGCTGGTGGCAACCAATCTTCTCACTGATTTTTAGTTTTTGTATAATTGGCTTTAGATGCGACCTTAATGTACAGTTGAGCAGATATTGTCCAAATTGTTCCCACGATGGAATTTTCTTAATATGTCTTGGATATGGACCAAAATGAGCTCAAATGTACACAAAAATAATTGCTATCTGCTGGTGCCAACCAATCTTCTCACAGATTTTTAGTTTTTGTATAAGTGGCTTTAGATGCGACCTTAATGTACAGTTGAGCAGATATTGTCAACATTGTTCCGACGATGGAATTTTCTTAATATGGCTTGGATATGCACCAAAATGAGCTCAAATGTACACAAAAATAAATGCTATCTGCTGGTGGCAACCAATCTTCTCACAGATTTTTAGTTTTTGTATAATTGGCTTTAGATGCGACCTTAATGTACAGTTGAGCAGATATTGTCAACATTGTTCCCACGATGGAATTTTCTTAATATGGCTTGGATATGCACCAAAATGAGCTCAAATGTACACAAAAATAAATGCTATCTGCTGGTAGCAACCAATCTTCTCACAGATTTTTAGTTTTTGTATAATTGGCTTTAGATGCGACCTTTCTGTACAGTTGAGCAGATATTGTCAAAATTGTTCCCACGATGTAATTTTCTTAATATGGCTTGGATATGCACCAAAATGAGCTCAAATCTACAAAAAAATAAACGCTATCCGCTGGTGCCAACCAATCTTCTCACAGATTTTTAGTTTTTGTATAATTGGCTTTAGATGCGACCTTAATGTACAGTTGAGCAGATATTGTCAAAATTGTTCCCACGATGGAATTTTCTTAATATGGCTTGGATATGCACCAAAATGAGCTCAAATGTACACAAAAATAAATGCTAACTGCCGGTGCCAACCAATCTTCTCGCAGATTTTTAGTTTTTGTATAATTGGCTTTAGATGCGACCTCAATGTACAGTTGAGCAGATATTGTCAAAATTGTTCCCACGATGGAATTTTCTTAATATGGCTTGGATATGCACCAAAATGAGCTCAAATGTACACAAAAATAAATGCTATCTGCTGGTGCCAACCAATCTTCTCACAGATTTTTAGTTTTTGTATAATTGGCTTTAGATGCGACCTTAATGTACAGTTGAGCAGATATTGTCAACATTGTTCCCACGATGGAATTTTCTTAATATGGCTTGGATATGCACCAAAATGAACTCAAATGTACACAAAAATAAATGCTATCTGCTGGTGGCAACCAATCTTCTCACAGATGTTTAGCTTTTGTATAATTGGCTTAAGATGCGACCTTAATGTACAGTTGAGCAGATATTGTCAAAATTGTTCCCACGATGGAATTTTCTTAATATGGCTTGGATATGCACCAAAATGAGCTCAAATGTACACAAAAATAAATGCTGTATGCTGGTGCCAACCAATCTTCTCACAGATTTTTAGTCTTTGTATAATTGGCTTTAGATGCGACTTTAATGTACAGTTGAGCAGATATTGTCAAAATTGTTCCCACGATGGAATTTTCTTAATATGGCTTGGATATGCACCAAAATGAGCTCAAATGTACACAAAAATAAATGCTATCTGCTGGTGCCAAACAATCTTCTCACAGATTTTTAGTTTTTGTATAATTGGCTTTAGATGCGACCTTAATGTACAGTTGAGCAGATATTGTCAAAATTGTTCCCACGATGGAAAATTGTTTAATATGGCTTGGATATGCACAAAAATGAGCTCAAATGTACACAAAAATAAATGCTATCTGCTGGTGCCAACCAATCTTCTCACATATTTTTAGTTTTTGTATAATTGGCTTTAGATGCGACCTTAATGTACAGTTGAGCAGATATTGTCAACATTGTTCCCACGATGGAATTTGCTTAATATGGCTTTGATATGCACCAAAATGAGCTCAAATGTACACAAAAATAAATGCTATCTGCCGGTGCCAACCAATCTTCTCACAGATTTTTAGTTTTTGTATAATTGGCTTTAGATGCGACCTTAATGTACAGTTGAGCAGATATTGTCAAAATTGTTCCAACGATGGAATTTTCTTAATATGGCTTGGATATGCACCAAAATGAGCTCAAATGTACACAAAAATAAATGCTATCTGCTGGTGCCAACCAATCTTCTCGCAGATTTTTAGTTTTTGTATAATTGGCTTTAGATGCGACCTTAATGTACAGTTGAGCAGTTATTGTCAAAATTTTTCCCACGATGGAATTTTCTTAATATGGCTTGGATATGCACCAAAATGAGCTCAAATGTACACAAAAATAAACGGATTTGCTGTTGGCAACCAATCTTCTCACAGATTTTTAGTTTTTGTATAATTGGCTTTAGATGCGACCTTAATGTACAGTTGAGCAGATATTGTCAAAATTGTTCCCACGATGGAATTTTCTTAATATGTCTTGGATATGCACCAAAATGAGCTCAAATGTACACAAAAATAATTGCTATCTGCTGGTGGCAACCAATCTTCTCACAGATTTTTAGTTTTTGTATAATTGGCTTTAGATGCGACCTTAATGTACAGTTGAGCAGATATTGTCAACATTGTTCCCACGATGGAATTTTCTTATTATGGCTTGGATATGCACCAAAATGAGCTCAAATGTACGCAAGAACAAATGTTTTCAGCCGGTGCCAACCAATCTTCTCACAGATTTTGAGTTTTTGTATAATTGGCTTTAGATGCGACCTTAATGTACAGTTGAGCAGATATTGTCCAAATTGTTCCCACGATAAAATTTTCTTAATATGGCTTGGATATGCACCAAAATGAGCTCAAATGTACACAAAACAAATGTTATCAGCCGGTGCCAACCAATCTTCTCACAGATTTTTAGTTTTTGTATAATTGGCTTTAGATGCGACCTTAATGTACAGTTGAGCAGATATTGTCAAAATTGTTCCCACGATGGAACTTTCTTAATATGGCTTGGATATGCACAAAAATAAGCTCAAATGTACACAAAAATAAATGCTATCTGCTTGTGCCAACCAATCTTCTCACAGAATTTTAGCTTTGTTTAATTGGCTTTAGATGCGACCTTAATGTACAGTTGAGCAGATATTGTCAAAATTGTTCCCACGATGGAATTTTCTTAATACGGCTTGGATATGCACCAAAATGAGCTCAAATGTACACAAAAATAAATGCGATATGCTGGTGGCAACCAATCTTCTCACAGATTTTTAGTTTTTGTATAATTGGCTTTAGATGCGACCTTAATGTACAGTTGAGCAGATATTGTCAACATTGTTCCCACGATGGAATTTTCTTAATATGGCTTGGATATGCACCAAAATGAGCTCAAATGTACACAAAAATAAATGCGATATGCTGGTGGCAACCAATCTTCTCACATGTACAGATTATTAATTTTTGTAAAATTGGCTTTAGATGCGACCTTATTGCACAGTTGAGCAGATATTGTCAAAAATGTTCCCACGATGGAACTTTCTTAATATGGCTTGGATATGCACCAAAATGAGCTCAAATGTACACAAAAATAAATGCTATATGCTGGTGGCAACCAATCTTCTCACATATTTTTAGTTTTTGTATAATTGGCTTTAGATGCGACCTTAATGTACAGTTGAGCAGATATTGTCAACATTGTTCCCACGATGGAATTTTCTTAATATGGCTTGGATATGCACCAACATGAGCTTAAATGTACACAAAAATAAATGCTATCTGCTAGTAGCAACCAATCTTCTCACAGATTTTTAGTTTTTGTATAATTGGCTTTAGATGCGACCTTTCTGTACAGTTGAGCAGATATTGTCAAAATTGTTCCCACGATGTAATTTTTTTAATATGGCTTGGATATGCACAAAAATGAGCTCAAATCTACACAAAAATAAACGCTATCCGCTGGTGCCAACCAATCTTCTCGCAGATTTTTAGTTTTTGTATAATTGGCTTTAGATGCGACCTTAATGTACAGTTGAGCAGATATTGTCAAAATTGTTCCCACGATGGAATTTTCTTAATATGGCTTGGATATGCACCAAAATGAGCTCAAATGTACACAAAAATATATGCTATCTGCCGGTGCCAACCAATCTTCTCGCAGATTTTTAGTTTTTGTATAATTGGCTTTAGATGCGACCTTAATGTACAGTTGAGCAGATATTGTCAACATTGTTCCCACGATGGAATTTTCTTAATATGGCTTGGATATGCACCAAAATGAGCTCAAATGTACACAAAAATAAATGCTATCTGCTGGTGCTTACCAATCTTCTCAGAGATTTTTAGTTTTTGTATAATTGGCTTTAGATGCGACCTTAATGTACAGTTGAGCAGATATTGTCAACATTGTTCCCACGATGGAATTTTCTTAATATGGCTTGGATATGCACCAAAATGAGCTCAAATGTACACAAAAATAAATGCTATCTGCTGGTGGCAACCAATCTTCTCACTGATTTTTAGTTTTTGTATAATTGGCTTTAGATGCGACCTTTCTGTACAGTTGAGCAGATATTGTCAAAATTGTTCCCACGATGTAATTTTCTTAATATGGCTTGGATATGCACCAAAATGAGCTCAAATCTACACAAAAATAAATGCCATCCGCTGGTGCCAACCAATCTTCTCACAGATTTTTAGCTTTTGTATAATTGGCTTTAGATGCGACCTTAATGTACAGTTGAGCAGATATTGTCAACATTGTTCCCACGATGGAATTTTCTTAATATGGCTTGGATATGCACCAAAATGAGCTCAAATGTACACAAAAATAAATGCTATCTGCTGGTGCCAACCAATCTTCTCACAGATTTTTAGTTTTTGTATAATTGGCTTTAGATGCGACCTTAATGTACAGTTGAGCAGATATTGTCAAAATTGTTCCCCAGATGTAATTTTCTTAATATGGCTTGGATATGCACCAAAATGAGCTCAAATGTACACAAAAATAAATGCTATCCGCCGGTGCCAACCAATCTTCTCGCAGATTTTTAGTTTTTGTATAATTGGCTTTAGATGCGACCTCAATGTACAGTTGAGCAGATATTGTCAAAATTGTTCCCACGATGGAATTTTCTTAATATGGCTTGGATATGCGCCAAAATGAGCTCAAATGTACACAAAAATAAATGCTATCTGCTGGTGCCAACCCATCTTCTCACAGATTTTTAGTTTTTGTATAATTGGCTTTAGATGCGACCTTAATGAACAGTTGACCAGATATTGTCAAAATTGTTCCCACGATGGAATTTTCTTAATATGGCTTGGATATGCACCAAAATGAGCTCAAATGTACACAAAAATAAATGCTATCTGCTGGTGCCAAACAATCTTCTCACAGATTTTTAGTTTTTGTATAATTGGCTTTAGATGCGACCTTAATGTACAGTTGAGCAGATATTGTCAAAATTGTTCCCACGATGGAATTTTCTTAATATGGCTTGGATATGCACAAAATTGAGCTCAAATGTACACCAAAATAAATGCTATCTGCTGGTGCCAACCAATCTTCTCACATATTTTTAGTTTTTGTATAATTGGCTTTAGATGCGACCTTAATGTACAGTTGAGCAGATATTGTCAACATTGTTCCCACGATGGAATTTGCTTAATATGGCTTTGATATGCACCAAAATGAGCTCAAATGTACACAAAAATAAATGCTATCTGCTGGTGCCAACCAATCTTCTCACAGATTTTTAGTTTTTGTATAATTGGCTTTAGATGCGACCTTAATGTACAGTTGAGCAGATATTGTCAAAATTGTTCCCACGATGGAATTTTCTTAATATGGCTTGGATATGCACCAAAATGAGCTCAAATGTACACAAAAATAAATGCTATCTGCTGGTGCCAACCAATCTTCTCACAGATTTTTAGTTTTTGTATAATTGGCTTTAGATGCGACCTTAATGTACAGTTGAGCAGATATTGTCAAAATTTTTCCCACGATGGAATTTTCTTAATATGGCTTGGATATGCACCAAAATGAGCTCAAATGTACACAAAAATAAATGCGATATGCTGGTGGCAACCAATCTTCTCACAGATTTTTAGTTTTTGTATAATTGGCTTTAGATGCGACCTTAATGTACAGTTGAGCAGATATTGTCAAAATTGTTCCCACGATGGAATTTTCTTAATATGTCTTGGATATGCACCAAAATGAGCTCAAATGTACACAAAAATAATTGCTATCTGCTGGTGCCAACCAATCTTCTCACAGATTTTTAGTTTTTGTATAATTGGCTTTAGATGCGACCTTAATGTACAGTTGAGCAGATATTGTCAAAATTTTTCCCACGATGGAATTTTCTTAATATGGCTTGGATATGCACCAAAATGAGCTCAAATGTACACAAAAATAAACGGATTTGCTGTTGGCAACCAATCTTCTCACAGATTTTTAGTTTTTGTATAATTGGCTTTAGATGCGACCTTAATGTACAGTTGAGCAGATATTGTCAAAATTGTTCCCACGATGGAATTTTCTTAATATGTCTTGGATATGCACCAAAATGAGCTCAAATGTACACAAAAATAATTGCTATCTGCTGGTGGCAACCAATCTTCTCACAGATTTTTAGTTTTTGTATAATTGGCTTTAGATGCGACCTTAATGTACAGTTGAGCAGATATTGTCAACATTGTTCCCACGATGGAATTTTCTTATTATGGCTTGGATATGCACCAAAATGAGCTCAAATGTACGCAAGAACAAATGTTTTCAGCCGGTGCCAACCAATCTTCTCACAGATTTTGAGTTTTTGTATAATTGGCTTTAGATGCGACCTTAATGTACAGTTGAGCAGATATTGTCCAAATTGTTCCCACGATAAAATTGTCTTAATATGGCTTGGATATGCACCAAAATGAGCTCAAATGTACACAAAACAAATGTTATCAGCCGGTGCCAACCAATCTTCTCACAGATTTTTAGTTTTTGTATAATTGGCTTTAGATGCGACCTTAATGTACAGTTGAGCAGATATTGTCAAAATTGTTCCCACGATGGAACTTTCTTAATATGGCTTGGATATGCACAAAAATAAGCTCAAATGTACACAAAAATAAATGCTATCTGCTTGTGCCAACCAATCTTCTCACAGAATTTTAGCTTTGTTTAATTGGCTTTAGATGCGACCTTAATGTACAGTTGAGCAGATATTGTCAAAATTGTTCCCACGATGGAATTTTCTTAATACGGCTTGGATATGCACCAAAATGAGCTCAAATGTACACAAAAATAAATGCGATATGCTGGTGGCAACCAATCTTCTCACAGATTTTTAGTTTTTGTATAATTGGCTTTAGATGCGACCTTAATGTACAGTTGAGCAGATATTGTCAACATTGTTCCCACGATGGAATTTTCTTAATATGGCTTGGATATGCACCAAAATGAGCTCAAATGTACACAAAAATAAATGCGATATGCTGGTGGCAACCAATCTTCTCACATGTACAGATTATTAATTTTTGTAAAATTGGCTTTAGATGCGACCTTATTGCACAGTTGAGCAGATATTGTCAAAAATGTTCCCACGATGGAACTTTCTTAATATGGCTTGGATATGCACCAAAATGAGCTCAAATGTACACAAAAATAAATGCTATATGCTGGTGGCAACCAATCTTCTCACATATTTTTAGTTTTTGTATAATTGGCTTTAGATGCGACCTTAATGTACAGTTGAGCAGATATTGTCAACATTGTTCCCACGATGGAATTTTCTTAATATGGCTTGGATATGCACCAACATGAGCTTAAATGTACACAAAAATAAATGCTATCTGCTAGTAGCAACCAATCTTCTCACAGATTTTTAGTTTTTGTATAATTGGCTTTAGATGCGACCTTTCTGTACAGTTGAGCAGATATTGTCAAAATTGTTCCCACGATGTAATTTTTTTAATATGGCTTGGATATGCACAAAAATGAGCTCAAATCTACACAAAAATAAACGCTATCCGCTGGTGCCAACCAATCTTCTCGCAGATTTTTAGTTTTTGTATAATTGGCTTTAGATGCGACCTTAATGTACAGTTGAGCAGATATTGTCAAAATTGTTCCCACGATGGAATTTTCTTAATATGGCTTGGATATGCACCAAAATGAGCTCAAATGTACACAAAAATATATGCTATCTGCCGGTGCCAACCAATCTTCTCGCAGATTTTTAGTTTTTGTATAATTGGCTTTAGATGCGACCTCAATGTACAGTTGAGCAGATATTGTCAACATTGTTCCCACGATGGAATTTTCTTAATATGGCTTGGATATGCACCAAAATGAGCTCAAATGTACACAAAAATAAATGCTATCTGCTGGTGCTTACCAATCTTCTCAGAGATTTTTAGTTTTTGTATAATTGGCTTTAGATGCGACCTTAATGTACAGTTGAGCAGATATTGTCAACATTGTTCCCACGATGGAATTTTCTTAATATGGCTTGGATATGCACCAAAATGAGCTCAAATGTACACAAAAATAAATGCTATCTGCTGGTGGCAACCAATCTTCTCACTGATTTTTAGTTTTTGTATAATTGGCTTTAGATGCGACCTTTCTGTACAGTTGAGCAGATATTGTCAAAATTGTTCCCACGATGTAATTTTCTTAATATGGCTTGGATATGCACCAAAATGAGCTCAAATCTACACAAAAATAAATGCCATCCGCTGGTGCCAACCAATCTTCTCACAGAATTTTAGCTTTTGTATAATTGGCTTTAGATGCGACCTTAATGTACAGTTGAGCAGATATTGTCAACATTGTTCCCACGATGGAATTTTCTTAATATGGCTTGGATATGCACCAAAATGAGCTCAAATGTACACAAAAATAAATGCTATCTGCTGGTGCCAACCAATCTTCTCACAGATTTCTAGTTTTTGTATAATTGGCTTTAGATGCGACCTTAATGTACAGTTGAGCAGATATTGTCAAAATTGTTCCCACGATGGAATTTTCTTAATATGGCTTGGATATGCACCAAAATGAGCTCAAATGTACACAAAAATAAATGCTATCTGCCGGTGCCAACCAATCTTCTCGCAGATTTTTAGTTTTTGTATAATTGGCTTTAGATGCGACCTCAATGTACAGTTGAGCAGATATTGTCAAAATTGTTCCCACGATGGAATTTTCTTAATATGGCTTGGATATGCGCCAAAATGAGCTCAAATGTACACAAAAATAAATGCTATCTGCTGGTGCCAACCCATCTTCTCACAGATTTTTAGTTTTTGTATAATTGGCTTTAGATGCGACCTTAATGAACAGTTGACCAGATATTGTCAAAATTGTTCCCACGATGGAATTTTCTTAATATGGCTTGGATATGCACCAAAATGAGCTCAAATGTACACAAAAATAAATGCTATCTGCTGGTGCCAAACAATCTTCTCACAGATTTTTAGTTTTTGTATAATTGGCTTTAGATGCGACCTTAATGTACAGTTGAGCAGATATTGTCAAAATTGTTCCCACGATGGAATTTTCTTAATATGGCTTGGATATGCACAAAATTGAGCTCAAATGTACACCAAAATAAATGCTATCTGCTGGTGCCAACCAATCTTCTCACAGATTTTTAGTTTTTGTATAATTGGCTTTAGATGCGACCTTAATGTACAGTTGAGCAGATATTGTCAACATTGTTCCCACGATGGAATTTGCTTAATATGGCTTTGATATGCACCAAAATGAGCTCAAATGTACACAAAAATAAATGCTATCTGCTGGTGCCAACCAATCTTCTCACAGATTTTTAGTTTTTGTATAATTGGCTTTAGATGCGACCTTAATGTACAGTTGAGCAGATATTGTCAACATTGTTCCAACGATGGAATTTTCTTAATATGGCTTGGATATGCACCAAAATGAGCTCAAATGTACACAAAAATAAATGCTATCTGCTGGTGCCAACCAATCTTCTCACAGATTTTTAGTTTTTGTATAATTGGCTTTAGATGCGACCTTAATGTACAGTTGAGCAGATATTGTCAAAATTTTTCCCACGATGGAATTTTCTTAATATGGCTTGGATATGCACCAAAATGAGCTCAAATGTACACAAAAATAAATGCGATATGCTGGTGGCAACCAATCTTCTCACAGATTTTTAGTTTTTGTATAATTGGCTTTAGATGCGACCTTAATGTACAGTTGAGCAGATATTGTCAAAATTGTTCCCACGATGGAATTTTCTTAATATGTCTTGGATATGCACCAAAATGAGCTCAAATGTACACAAAAATAATTGCTATCTGCTGGTGCCAACCAATCTTCTCACAGATTTTTAGTTTTTGTATAATTGGCTTTAGATGCGACCTTAATGTACAGTTGAGCAGATATTGTCAAAATTTTTCCCACAATGGAATTTTCTTAATATGGCTTGGATATGCACCAAAATGAGCTCAAATGTACACAAAAATAAATGCTATCTGCTGGTGCCAACCAATCTTCTCACATATTTTTAGTTTTTGTATAATTGGCTTTAGATGCGACCTTAATGTACAGTTGAGCAGATATTGTCAACATTGTTCCCACGATGGAATTTGCTTAATATGGCTTTGATATGCACCAAAATGAGCTCAAATGTACACAAAAATAAATGCTATCTGCTGGTGCCAACCAATCTTCTCACAGATTTTTAGTTTTTGTATAATTGGCTTTAGATGCGACCTTAATGTACAGTTGAGCAGATATTGTCAAAATTGTTCCAACGATGGAATTTTCTTAATATGGCTTGGATATGCACAAAAATAAGCTCAAATGTACACAAAAATAAATGCGATATGCTGGTGGCAACCAATCTTCTCACATGTACAGATTATTAATTTTTGTAAAATTGGCTTTAGATGCGACCTTATTGCACAGTTGAGCAGATATTGTCAAAAATGTTCCCACGATGGAACTTTCTTAATATGGCTTGGATATGCACCAAAATGAGCTCAAATGTACACAAAAATAAATGCTATATGCTGGTGGCAACCAATCTTCTCACATATTTTTAGTTTTTGTATAATTGGCTTTAGATGCGACCTTAATGTACAGTTGAGCAGATATTGTCAACATTGTTCCCACGATGGAATTTTCTTAATATGGCTTGGATATGCACCAACATGAGCTTAAATGTACACAAAAATAAATGCTATCTGCTGGTAGCAACCAATCTTCTCACAGATTTTTAGTTTTTGTATAATTGGCTTTAGATGCGACCTTTCTGTACAGTTGAGCAGATATTGTCAAAATTGTTCCCACGATGTAATTTTTTTAATATGGCTTGGATATGCACAAAAATGAGCTCAAATCTACACAAAAATAAACGCTATCCGCTGGTGCCAACCAATCTTCTCGCAGATTTTTAGTTTTTGTATAATTGGCTTTAGATGCGACCTTAATGTACAGTTGAGCAGATATTGTCAAAATTGTTCCCACGATGGAATTTTCTTAATATGGCTTGGATATGCACCAAAATGAGCTCAAATGTACACAAAAATATATGCTATCTGCCGGTGCCAACCAATCTTCTCGCAGATTTTTAGTTTTTGTATAATTGGCTTTAGATGCGACCTCAATGTACAGTTGAGCAGATATTGTCAACATTGTTCCCACGATGGAATTTTCTTAATATGGCTTGGATATGCACCAAAATGAGCTCAAATGTACACAAAAATAAATGCTATCTGCTGGTGCTTACCAATCTTCTCAGAGATTTTTAGTTTTTGTATAATTGGCTTTAGATGCGACCTTAATGTACAGTTGAGCAGATATTGTCAACATTGTTCCCACGATGGAATTTTCTTAATATGGCTTGGATATGCACCAAAATGAGCTCAAATGTACACAAAAATAAATGCTATCTGCTGGTGGCAACCAATCTTCTCACTGATTTTTAGTTTTTGTATAATTGGCTTTAGATGCGACCTTTCTGTACAGTTGAGCAGATATTGTCAAAATTGTTCCCACGATGTAATTTTCTTAATATGGCTTGGATATGCACCAAAATGAGCTCAAATCTACACAAAAATAAATGCCATCCGCTGGTGCCAACCAATCTTCTCACAGAATTTTAGCTTTTGTATAATTGGCTTTAGATGCGACCTTAATGTACAGTTGAGCAGATATTGTCAACATTGTTCCCACGATGGAATTTTCTTAATATGGCTTGGATATGCACCAAAATGAGCTCAAATGTACACAAAAATAAATGCTATCTGCTGGTGCCAACCAATCTTCTCACAGATTTCTAGTTTTTGTATAATTGGCTTTAGATGCGACCTTAATGTACAGTTGAGCAGATATTGTCAAAATTGTTCCCACGATGGAATTTTCTTAATATGGCTTGGATATGCACCAAAATGAGCTCAAATGTACACAAAAATAAATGCTATCTGCCGGTGCCAACCAATCTTCTCGCAGATTTTTAGTTTTTGTATAATTGGCTTTAGATGCGACCTCAATGTACAGTTGAGCAGATATTGTCAAAATTGTTCCCATGATGGAATTTTCTTAATATGGCTTGGATATGCACCAAAATGAGCTCAAATGTACACAAAAATAAATGCTATCTGCTGGTGCCAACCCATCTTCTCACAGATTTTTAGTTTTTGTATAATTGGCTTTAGATGCGACCTTAATGAACAGTTGACCAGATATTGTCAAAATTGTTCCCACGATGGAATTTTCTTAATATGGCTTGGATATGCACCAAAATGAGCTCAAATGTACACAAAAATAAATGCTATCTGCTGGTGCCAAACAATCTTCTCACAGATTTTTAGTTTTTGTATAATTGGCTTTAGATGCGACCTTAATGTACAGTTGAGCAGATATTGTCAAAATTGTTCCCACGATGGAATTTTCTTAATATGGCTTGGATATGCACAAAATTGAGCTCAAATGTACACAAAAATAAATGCTATCTGCTGGTGCCAACCAATCTTCTCACATATTTTTAGTTTTTGTATAATTGGCTTTAGATGCGACCTTAATGCACAGTTGAGCAGATATTGTCAACATTGTTCCCACGATGGAATTTGCTTAATATGGCTTTGATATGCACCAAAATGAGCTCAAATGTACACAAAAATAAATGCTATCTGCTGGTGCCAACCAATCTTCTCACAGATTTTTAGTTTTTGTATAATTGGCTTTAGATGCGACCTTAATGTACAGTTGAGCAGATATTGTCAAAATTGTTCCAACGATGGAATTTTCTTAATATGGCTTGGATATGCACCAAAATGAGCTCAAATGTACACAAAAATAAATGCTATCTGCTGGTGCCAACCAATCTTCTCACAGATTTTTAGTTTTTGTATAATTGGCTTTAGATGCGACCTTAATGTACAGTTGAGCAGATATTGTCAAAATTTTTCCCACGATGGAATTTTCTTAATATGGCTTGGATATGCACCAAAATGAGCTCAAATGTACACAAAAATAAATGCGATCTGCTGGTGGCAACCAATCTTCTCACAGATTTTTAGTTTTTGTATAATTGGCTTTAGATGCGACCTTAATGTACAGTTGAGCAGATATTGTCAAAATTGTTCCCACGATGGAATTTTCTTAATATGTCTTGGATATGCACCAAAATGAGCTCAAATGTACACAAAAATAAATGCTATCTGCTGGTGCCAACCAATCTTCTCACAGATTTTTAGTTTTTGTATAATTGGCTTTAGATGCGACCTTAATGTACAGTTGAGCAGATATTGTCAAAATTTTTCCCACGATGGAATTTTCTTAATATGGCTTGGATATGCACAAAAATGAGCTCAAATGTACACAAAAATAAATGCTATCTGCTGGTGCCAACCAATCTTCTCACATATTTTTAGTTTTTGTATAATTGGCTTTAGATGCGACCTTAATGTACAGTTGAGCAGATATTGTCAACATTGTTCCCACGATGGAATTTGCTTAATATGGCTTTGATATGCACCAAAATGAGCTCAAATGTACACAAAAATAAATGCTATCTGCTGGTGCCAACCAATCTTCTCACAGATTTTTAGTTTTTGTATAATTGGCTTTAGATGCGACCTTAATGTACAGTTGAGCAGATATTGTCAAAATTGTTCCAACGATGGAATTTTCTTAATATGGCTTGGATATGCACCAAAATGAGCTCAAATGTACACAAAAATAAATGCTATCTGCTGGTGCCAACCAATCTTCTCGCAGATTTTTAGTTTTTGTATAATTGGCTTTAGATGCGACCTTAATGTACAGTTGAGCAGATATTGTCAAAATTTTTCCCACGATGGAATTTTCTTAATATGGCTTGGATATGCACCAAAATGAGCTCAAATGTACACAAAAATAAATGCGATATGCTGTTGGCAACCAATCTTCTCACAGATTTTTAGTTTTTGTATAATTGGCTTTAGATGCGACCTTAATGTACAGTTGAGCAGATATTGTCAAAATTGTTCCCACGATGGAATTTTCTTAATATGTCTTGGATATGCACCAAAATGAGCTCAAATGTACACAAAAATAATTGCTATCTGCCGGTGCCAACCAATCTTCTCACAGATTTTTTGTTTTTGTATAATTGGCTTTAGATGCGACCTTAATGTACAGTTGAGCAGATATTGTCAACATTGTTCCCACGATGGAATTTTCTTAATATGGCTTGGATATGCACCAAAATGAGCTCAAATGTACACAAAAATAAATGCGATATGCTGGTGGCAACCAATCTTCTCACAGATTTTTAGTTTTTGTATAATTGGCTTTAGATGCGACCTTAATGTACAGTTGAGCAGATATTGTCAAAATTGTTCCCACGATGGAATTTTCTTAATATGTCTTGGATATGCACCAAAATGAGCTCAAATGTACACAAAAATAATTGCTATCTGCTGGTGCCAACCAATCTTCTCACATATTTTTAGTTTTTGTATAATTGGCTTTAGATGCGACCTTAATGTACAGTTGAGCAGATATTGTCAACATTGTTCCCACGATGGAATTTTCTTAATATGGCTTGGATATGCACCAAAATGAGCTCAAATGTACACAAAAATAAATGCGATATGCTGGTGGCAACCAATCTTCTCACAGATTATTAATTTTTGTAAAATTGGCTTTAGATGCGACCTTATTGTACAGTTGAGCAGATATTGTCAAAATTGTTCCCACGATGGAACTTTCTTAATATGGCTTGGATATGCACCAAAATGAGCTCAAATGTACACAAAAATAAATGCTCTCTGCTGGTGCCAACCAATCTTCTCACAGATTTTTAGTTTTTGTATAATTGGCTTTAGATGCGACCTTAATGTACAGTTGAGCAGATATTGTCAAAATTGTTCCCACGATGGAATTTTCTTAATATGTTTTGGATATGCACCAAAATGAGCTCAAATGTACACAAAAATAATTGCTATCTGCTGGTGCCAACCAATCTTCTCACAGATTTTTAGTTTTTGTATAATTGGCTTTAGATGCGACCTTAATGTACAGTTGAGCAGATATTGTCAAAATTGTTCCCACGATGGAATTTTCTTAATATGGCTTGGATATGCACAAAAATGAGCTCAAATGTACACAAAAATAAATGCTATCTGCTGGTGCCAACCAATCTTCTCACATATTTTTAGTTTTTGTATAATTGGCTTTAGATGCGACCTTAATGTACAGTTGAGCAGATATTGTCAAAATTTTTCCCACGATGGAATTTTCTTAATATGGCTTGGATATGCACCAAAATGAGCTCAAATGTACACAAAAATAAATGCGATATGCTGTTGGCAACCAATCTTCTCACAGATTTTTAGTTTTTGTATAATTGGCTTTAGATGCGACCTTAATGTACAGTTGAGCAGATATTGTCAAAATTGTTCCCACGATGGAATTTTCTTAATATGTCTTGGATATGCACCAAAATGAGCTCAAATGTACACAAAAATAATTGCTATCTGCTGGTGCCAACCAATCTTCTCACAGATTTTTAGTTTTTGTATAATTGGCTTTAGATGCGACCTTAATGTACAGTTGAGCAGATATTGTCAACATTGTTCCCACGATGGAATTTTCTTAATATGGCTTGGATATGCACCAAAATGAGCTCAAATGTACACAAAAATAAATGCGATATGCTGGTGGCAACCAATCTTCTCGCAGATTTTTAGTTTTTGTATAATTGGCTTTAGATGCGACCTTAATGTACAGTTGAGCAGATATTGTCAAAATTGTTCCCACGATGGAATTTTCTTAATATGTCTTGGATATGCATCAAAATGAGCTCAAATGTACACAAAAATAATTGCTATCTGCTGGTGCCAACCAATCTTCTCACAGATTTTTAGTTTTTGTATAATTGGCTTTAGATGCGACCTTAATGTACAGTTGAGCAGATATTGTCAACATTGTTCCCACGATGGAATTTTCTTAATATGGCTTGGATATGCACCAAAATGAGCTCAAATGTACACAAAAATAAATGCGATATGCTGGTGGCAACCAATCTTCTCACAGATTATTAATTTTTGTAAAATTGGCTTTAGATGCGACCTTATTGTACAGTTGAGCAGATATTGTCAAAATTGTTCCCACGATGGAACTTTCTTAATATGGCTTGGATATGCACAAAAATGAGCTCAAATGTACACAAAAATAAATGCTCTCTGCTGGTGCCAACCAATCTTCTCACAGATTTTTAGTTTTTGTATAATTGGCTTTAGATGCGACCTTAATGTACAGTTGAGCAGATATTGTCAACATTGATCCCACGATGTAATTTTCTTAATATGGCTTGGATATGCACCAAAATGAGCTCAAATGTACACAAAAATAAATGCTATCTGCTGGTGGCAACCAATCTTCTCACTGATTTTTAGTTTTTGTATAATTGGCTTTAGATGCGACCTTTCTGTACAGTTGAGCAGATATTGTCAAAATTGTTCCCACGATGTAATTTTCTTAATATGGCTTGGATATGCACCAAAATGAGCTCAAATCTACACAAA
This sequence comes from Steromphala cineraria, assembly GCA_916613615.1. Lineage (NCBI taxonomy): Eukaryota > Metazoa > Mollusca > Gastropoda > Trochida > Trochidae > Steromphala > Steromphala cineraria. The sequence goes on from OU744735.1 coordinate 10,191,560, forward strand.
AATAAATGCCATCCGCTGGTGCCAACCAATCTTCTCACAGAATTTTAGCTTTTGTATAATTGGCTTTAGATGCGACCTTAATGTACAGTTGAGCAGATATTGTCAACATTGTTCCCACGATGGAATTTTCTTAATATGGCTTGGATATGCACCAAAATGAGCTCAAATGTACACAAAAATAAATGCTATCTGCTGGTGCCAACCAATCTTCTCACAGATTTTTAGTTTTTGTATAATTGGCTTTAGATGCGACTTTAATGTACAGTTGAGCAGATATTGTCAGAATTGTTCCCACGATGGAATTTTCTTAATATGGCTTGGATATGCACCAAAATGAGCTCAAATGTACACAAAAATAAATGCTATCTGCTGGTGCCAACCAATCTTCTCACAGATTTTTAGTTTTTGTATAATTGGCTTTAGATGCGACCTTAATGAACAGTTGACCAGATATTGTCAAAATTGTTCCCACGATGTAATTTTCTTAATATGGCTTGGATATGCACCAAAATGAGCTCAAATGTACACTAAAATAAATGCTATCTACTGGTGCCAACCAATCTTCTCACAGATTTTTTTTTTGTATAATTGGCTTTAGATGCGACCTCAATGTACAGTTGAGCAGATATTGTCAAAATTGTTCCCTTGATGGAATTTTCTTAATATGGCTTGGATATGCACCAAAATGAGCTCAAATGTACACAAAACAAATGCTATCTGCTGGTGCAAACCAATCTTCTCACAGATTTTTAGTTTTTTGGATTATTGGCTTTAGATGCGACTTTAATGAACAGCTGAGCAGATATTGTCAAAATTGTTCCCACGATGGAATTTTCTTAATATGCCTTGGATATGCACCAAAATGAGCTCAAATGTGCACAAGAACAAATGTTATCAGCCGGTGCCAACCAATCTTCTCACAGATTTTGAGTTTTTGTATAATTGGCTTTAGATGCGACCTTAATGTACAGTTGAGCAGATATTGTCCAAATTGTTCCCACGATGGAACTTTCTTAATATGGCTTGGATATGCACCAAAATGAGCTCAAATGTACACTAAAATAAATGCTATCTACTGGTGCCAACCAATCTTCTCACATATTTTTTTTTGTATAATTGGCTTTAGATGCGACCTCAATGTACAGTTGAGCAGATATTGTCAAAATTGTTCCCATGATGGAATTTTCTTAATATGGCTTGGATATGCACCAAAATGAGCTTAAATGTACATAAAAATAAATGCTATCTGCTGGTGCCAACCAATCTTCTCACAGATTTATTTTTTCTGTTTAATTGGCTTTAGATGCGACCTCAATGTACAGTTGAGCAGATATTGTCAAAATTGTTCCCACGATGTAATTTTCTTAATATGGCTTGGATATGCACCAAAATGAGCTCAAATGTACACAAAAATAAATGCCATCCGCTGGTGCCAACCAATCTTCTCACAGAATTTTAGCTTTTGTATAATTGGCTTTAGATGCGACCTTAATGTATAGTTGAGCAGATATTGTCAACATTGTTCCCACGATGGAATTTTCTAAATTCGGCTTGGATATGCACCAAAATGAGCTCAAATGTACACAAAAATAAATGCTTTCTGCTGGTGCCAACCAATCTTCTCACAGATTTTTAGTTTTTGTATAATTGGCTTTAGATGCGACCTTAATGTACAGTTGAGCAGATATTGTCAAAATTGTTCCCACGATGGAATTTTCTTAATATGGCTTGGATATGCACCAAAATGAGCTCAAATGTACACAAAAATAAATGCTATCTACTGGTGCCAACCAATCTTCTCACAGATTTTTGTTTTGTATAATTGGCTTTAGATGCGACCTCAAAGTACAGTTGAGCAGATATTGTCAAAATTGTTCCCTTGATTGAATTTTCTTAATATGGCTTGGATATGCACCAAAATGAGCTTAAATGTACATAAAAATAAATGCTATCTGCTGGTGCAAACCAATCTTCTCACAGATTTATTTTTTCTGTTTAATTGGCTTTAGATGCGACCTCAATGTACAGTTGAGCAGATATTGTCAAAATTGTTCCCACGATGTAATTTTCTTAATATTGCTTGGATATGCACCAAAATGAGCTCAAATCTACACAAAAATAAATGCCATCCGCTGGTGCCAACCAATCTTCTCACAGAATTTTAGCTTTTGTATAATTGGGTTTAGATGCGACCTTAATGTACAGTTGAGCAGATATTGTCAACATTGTTCTCACGATGGAATTTTCTAAATTTGGCTTGGATATGCACCAAAATGAGCTCAAATGTACACAAAAATAAATGCTATCTGCTGGTGCCAACCAATCTTCTCACAGATTTTTAGTTTTTGTATAATTGGCTTTAGATGCGACCTTAATGTATAGTTGAGCAGATATTGTCAAAATTGTTCCCACGATGGAATTTTCTTAATATGGCTTGGATATGCACCAAAATGAGCTCAAATGTACACAAAAATAAATGCTATCTGCCGGTGCCAACCAATCTTCTCGCAGATTTTTAGTTTTTGTATAATTGGCTTTAGATGCGACCTCAATGTACAGTTGAGCAGATATTGTCAAAATTGTTCCCACGATGGAATTTTCTTAATATGGCTTGGATATGCACCAAAATGAGCTCAAATGTACACAAAAATAAATGCTATCTGCTGGTGCCAACCAATCTTCTCACAGATTTTTAGTTTTTGTATAATTGGCTTTAGATGCGACTTTAATGAACAGTTGAGCAGATATTGTCAAAATTGTTCCCACGATGGAATTTTCTTAATATGGCTTGGATATGCACCAAAATGAGCTCAAATGTACACACACAAAAATGTAAGCACCCGGTGCCAACCAATCTTCTCACAGATTTTCAGTTTTTTTATAATTGGCTTTAGATGCGACCTTAATGTACAGTTGAGCAGATATTGTCAAAATTGTTCCCACGATGGAATTTTCTTAATATGGCTTGGATATGCACCAAAATAAGCTCAAATGTACACAAAAATAAATGCTATCTACTGTTGCCAACCACTCATCTCACAGATTTTTAGTTTTTGTATAATTGGCTTTAGATGCGACCTCAATGTACAGTTGAGCAGATATTGTCAAAATTGTTCCCACGATGGAATGTTCATAATATGGCTTGGATATGCACCAAAATGAGCTTAAATGTACACAAAAATAAATGCTATCTGCTGGTGCAAACCAATCTTCTCACGGATTTTTAGATTTTGTATTATTGGCTTTAGATGCGACTTTAATGAACAGTTGAGCAGATATTGTCAAAATTGTTCCCACGATGGAACTTTCTTACTATGACTTGGATATGCACCAACATGAGCTGAAAAGTGCACATGAATAATTGCTATTTGCTGGTGCCAACCAATCTTCTCACAGAATTTTAGCTTTTGTATAATTGGCTTTAGATGCGACCTTAATGTACAGTTGAGCAGATATTGTCAACATTGTTCCCACGATGGAATTTTCTAAATTTGGCTTGGATATGCACCAAAATGAGCTCAAATGTACACAAAAATAAATGCTATCTGCTGGTGGCAACCAATCTTCTCACTGATTTTTAGTTTTTGTATAATTGGCTTTAGATGCGACCTTTCTGTACAGTTGAGCAGATATTGTCAAAATTGTTCCCACGATGTAATTTTCTTAATATGACTTGGATATGCACCAAAATGAGCTCAAATCTACACAAAAATAAATGCCATCCGCTGGTGCCAACCAATCTTCTCACAGAATTTTAGCTTTTGTATAATTGGCTTTAGATGCGACCTTAATGTACAGTTGAGCAGATATTGTCAACATTGTTCCCACGATGGAATTTTCTTAATATGGCTTGGATATGCACCAAAATGAGCTCAAATGTACACAAAAATAAATGCTATCTGCTGGTGCCAACCAATCTTCTCACAGATTTTTAGTTTTTGTATAATTGGCTTTAGATGCGACCTTAATGTACAGTTGAGCAGATATTGTCAGAATTGTTCCCACGATGGAATTTTCTTAATATGGCTTGGATATGCACCAAAATGAGCTCAAATGTACACAAAAATAAATGCTATCTGCCGGTGCCAACCAATCTTCTAAAAAGATTTTTAGTTTTTGTATAATTGGCTTTAGATGCGACCTCAATGTACAGTTGAGCAGATATTGTCAAAATTGTTCCCACGATGGAATTTTCTTAATATGGCTTGGATATGCACCAAAATGAGCTCAAATGTACACAAAAATAAATGCTATCTGCTGGTGCCAACCAATCTTCTCACAGATTTTTAGTTTTTGTATAATTGGCTTTAGATGCGACCTTAATGAACAGTTGACCAGATATTGTCAAAATTGTTCCCACGATGTAATTTTCTTAATATGGCTTGGATATGCACCAAAATGAGCTCAAATGTACACTAAAATAAATGCTATCTACTGGTGCCAACCAATCTTCTCACAGATTTTTTTTTTGTATAATTGGCTTTAGATGCGACCTCAATGTACAGTTGAGCAGATATTGTCAAAATTGTTCCCTTGATGGAATTTTCTTAATATGGCTTGGATATGCACCAAAATGAGCTCAAATGTACACAAAACAAATGCTATCTGCTGGTGCAAACCAATCTTCTCACAGATTTTTGGTTTTTGTATTATTGGCTTTAGATGCGACTTTAATGAACAGCTGAGCAGATATTGTCAAAATTGTTCCCACGATGGAATTTTCTTAATATGGCTTGGATATGCACCAAAATGAGCTCAAATGTACACAAGAACAAATGTTATCAGCCGGTGCCAACCAATCTTCTCACAGATTTTGAGTTTTTGTATAATTGGCTTTAGATGCGACCTTAATGTACAGTTGACCAGATATTGTCCAAATTGTTCCCACGATGGAACTTTCTTAATATGGCTTGGATATGCACCAAAATGAGCTCAAATGTACACTAAAATAAATGCTATCTACTGGTGCCAACCAATCTTCTCACATATTTTTTTTTTGTATAATTGGCTTTAGATGCGACCTCAATGTACAGTTGAGCAGATATTGTCAAAATTGTTCCCATGATGGAATTTTCTTAATATGGCTTGGATATGCACCAAAATGAGCTTAAATGTACATAAAAATAAATGCTATCTGCTGGTGCAAACCAATCTTCTCACAGATTTATTTTTTCTGTTTAATTGGCTTTAGATGCGACCTCAATGTACAGTTGAGCAGATATTGTCAAAATTGTTCCCACGATGTAATTTTCTTAATATGGCTTGGATATGCACCAAAATGAGCTCAAATGTACGCAAAAATAAATGCCATCCGCTGGTGCCAACCAATCTTCTCACAGAATTTTAGCTTTTGTATAATTGGCTTTAGATGCGACATTAATGTACAGTTGAGCAGATATTGTCAACATTGTTCCCACGATGGAATTTTCTAAATTCGGCTTGGATATGCACCAAAATGAGCTCAAATGTACACAAGAACAAATGTTATCAGCCGGTGCCAACCAATCTTCTCACAGATTTTGAGTTTTTGTATAATTGGCTTTAGATGCGACCTTAATGTACAGTTGACCAGATATTGTCCAAATTGTTCCCACGATGGAACTTTCTTAATATGGCTTGGATATGCACCAAAATGAGCTCAAATGTACACTAAAATAAATGCTATCTACTGGTGCCAACCAATCTTCTCACATATTTTTTTTTTGTATAATTGGCTTTAGATGCGACCTCAATGTACAGTTGAGCAGATATTGTCAAAATTGTTCCCATGATGGAATTTTCTTAATATGGCTTGGATATGCACCAAAATGAGCTTAAATGTACATAAAAATAAATGCTATCTGCTGGTGCAAACCAATCTTCTCACAGATTTATTTTTTCTGTTTAATTGGCTTTAGATGCGACCTCAATGTACAGTTGAGCAGATATTGTCAACATTGTTCCCACGATGGAATTTTCTAAATTCGGCTTGGATATGCACCAAAATGAGCTCAAATGTACACAAAAATAAATGCTATCTGCTGGTGCCAACCAATCTTCTCACAGATTTTTAGTTTTTGTATAATTGGCTTTAGATGCGACCTTAATGTACAGTTGAGCAGATATTGTCAAAATTGTTCCCACGATGGAATTTTCTTAATATGGCTTGGATATGCACCAAAATGAGCTCAAATGTACACAAAAATAAATGCTATCTGCCGGTGCCAACCAATCTTCTCGCAGATTTTTAGTTTTTGTATAATTGGCTTTAGATGCGACCTCAATGTACAGTTGAGCAGATATTGTCAAAATTGTTCCCACGATGGAATTTTCTTAATATGGCTTGGATATGCACCAAAATGAGCTCAAATGTACACTAAAATAAATGCTATCTACTGGTGCCAACCAATCTTCTCACAGATTTTTTTTTTGTATAATTGGCTTTAGATGCGACCTCAATGTACAGTTGAGCAGATATTGTCAAAATTGTTCCCATGATGGAATTTTCTTAATATGGCTTGGATATGCACCAAAATGAGCTTAAATGTACATAAAAATAAATGCTATCTGCTGGTGCAAACCAATCTTCTCACAGATTTATTTTTTCTGTTTAATTGGCTTTAGATGCGACCTCAATGTACAGTTGAGCAGATATTGTCAAAATTGTTCCCACGATGTAATTTTCTTAATATGGCTTGGATATGCACCAAAATGAGCTCAAATCTACACAAAAATAAATGCCATCCGCTGGTGCCAACCAATCTTCTCACAGAATTTTAGCTTTTGTATAATTGGGTTTAGATGCGACCTTAATGTACAGTTGAGCAGATATTGTCAACATTGTTCTCACGATGGAATTTTCTAAATTTGGCTTGGATATGCACCAAAATGAGCTCAAATGTACACAAAAATAAATGCTATCTGCTGGTGCCAACCAATCTTCTCACAGATTTTTAGTTTTTGTATAATTGGCTTTAGATGCGACCTTAATGTACAGTTGAGCAGATATTGTCAAAATTGTTCCCACGATGGAATTTTCTTAATATGGCTTGGATATGCACCAAAATGAGCTCAAATGTACACAAAAATAAATGCTATCTGCCGGTGCCAACCAATCTTCTCGCAGATTTTTAGTTTTTGTATAATTGGCTTTAGATGCGACCTCAATGTACAGTTGAGCAGATATTGTCAAAATTGTTCCCACGATGGAATTTTCTTAATATGGCTTGGATATGCACCAAAATGAGCTCAAATGTACACAAAAATAATTGCTATCTGCTGGTGCCAACCAATCTTCTCACAGATTTTTAGTTTTTGTATAATTGGCTTTAGATGCGACTTTAATGAACAGTTGAGCAGATATTGTCAAAATTGTTCCCACGATGTAATTTTCTTAATATGGCTTGGATATGCACCAAAATGAGCTCAAATGTACACACACAAAAATGTTAGCACCCGGTGCCAACCAATCTTCTCACAGATTTTCAGTTTTTTTATAATTGGCTTTAGATGCGACCTTAATGTACAGTTGAGCAGATATTGTCAAAATTGTTCCCACGATGGAATTTTCTTAATATGGCTTGGATATGCACCAAAATAAGCTCAAATGTACACAAAAATAAATGCTATCTACTGGTGCCAACCACTCATCTCACAGATTTTTAGTTTTTGTATAATTGGCTTTAGATGCGACCTCAATGTACAGTTGAGCAGATATTGTCAAAATTGTTCCCACGATGGAATGTTCATAATATGGCTTGGATATGCACCAAAATGAGCTTAAATGTACACAAAAATAAATGCTATCTGCTGGTGCCAACCAATCTTCTCACGGATTTTTAGATTTTGTATTATTGGCTTTAGATGCAACTTTAATGAACAGTTGAGCAGATATTGTCAAAATTGTTCCCACGATGGAACTTTCTTACTATGACTTGGATATGCACCAACATGAGCTGAAAAGTGCACATGAATAATTGCTATTTGCTGGTGCCAACCAATCTTCTCACAGAATTTTAGCTTTTGTATAATTGGCTTTAGATGCGACCTTAATGTACAGTTGAGCAGATATTGTCAACATTGTTCCCACGATGGAATTTTCTAAATTTGGCTTGGATATGCACCAAAATGAGCTCAAATGTACACAAAAATAAATGCTATCTGCTGGTGCCAACCAATCTTCTCACAGATTTTTAGTTTTTGTATAATTGGCTTTAGATGCGACCTTAATGTACAGTTGAGCAGATATTGTCAAAATTGTTCCCACGATGGAATTTTCTTAATATGGCTTGGATATGCACCAAAATGAGCTCAAATGTACACAAAAATAAATGCTATCTGCCGGTGCCAACCAATCTTCTCGCAGATTTTTAGTTTTTGTATAATTGGCTTTAGATGCGACCTCAATGTACAGTTGAGCAGATATTGTCAAAATTGTTCCCACGATGGAATTTTCTTAATATGGCTTGGATATGCACCAAAATGAGCTCAAATGTACACTAAAATAAATGCTATCTACTGGTGCCAACCAATCTTCTCACAGATTTTTTTTTTGTATAATTGGCTTTAGATGCGACCTCAATGTACAGTTGAGCAGATATTGTCAAAATTGTTCCCTTGATGGAATTTTCTTAATATGGCTTGGATATGCACCAAAATGAGCTTAAATGTACATAAAAATAAATGCTATCTGCTGGTGCAAACCAATCTTCTCACAGATTTATTTTTTCTGTTTAATTGGCTTTAGATGCGACCTCAATGTACAGTTGAGCAGATATTGTCAAAATTGTTCCCACGATGTAATTTTCTTAATATGGCTTGGATATGCACCAAAATGAGCTCAAATCTACACAAAAATAAATGCCATCCGCTGGTGCCAACCAATCTTCTCACAGAATTTTAGCTTTTGTATAATTGGGTTTAGATGCGACCTTAATGTACAGTTGAGCAGATATTGTCAACATTGTTCTCACGATGGAATTTTCTAAATTTGGCTTGGATATGCACCAAAATGAGCTCAAATGTACACAAAAATAAATGCTATCTGCTGGTGCCAACCAATCTTCTCACAGATTTTTAGTTTTTGTATAATTGGCTTTAGATGCGACCTTAATGTACAGTTGAGCAGATATTGTCAAAATTGTTCCCACGATGGAATTTTCTTAATATGGCTTGGATATGCACCAAAATAAGCTCAAATGTACACAAAAATAAATGCTATCTGCCGGTGCCAACCAATCTTCTCGCAGATTTTTAGTTTTTGTATAATTGGCTTTAGATGCGACCTCAATGTACAGTTGAGCAGATATTGTCAAAATTGTTCCCACGATGGAATTTTCTTAATATGGCTTGGATATGCACCAAAATGAGCTCAAATGTACACAAAAATAAATGCTATCTGCTGGTGCCAACCAATCTTCTCACGGATTTTTAGTTTTTGTATAATTGGCTTTAGATGCGACTTTAATGAACAGTTGAGCAGATATTGTCAAAATTGTTCCCACGATGTAATTTTCTTAATATGGCTTGGATATGCACCAAAATGAGCTCAAATGTACACAAAAATAAATGCTATCTGCTGGTGCCAACCAATCTTCTCACAGATTTTCAGTTTTTTTATAATTGGCTTAAGATGCGACCTTAATGTACAGTTGAGCAGATATTGTCAAAATTGTTCCCACGATGGAATTTTCTTAATATGGCTTGGATATGCACCAAAATAAGCTCAAATGTACACAAAAATAAATGCTATCTACTGGTGCCAACCACTCATCTCACAGATTTTTAGTTTTTGTATAATTGGCTTTAGATGCGACCTCAATGTACAGTTGAGCAGATATTGTCAAAATTGTTTCCACGATGGAATGTTCATAATATGGCTTGGATATGCACCAAAATGAGCTTAAATGTACACAAAAATAAATGCTATCTGCTGGTGCAAACCAATCTTCTCACGGATTTTTAGATTTTGTATTATTGGCTTTAGATGCGACTTTAATGAACAGTTGAGCAGATATTGTCAAAATTGTTCCCACGATGGAACTTTCTTACTATGACTTGGATATGCACCAACATGAGCTGAAAAGTGCACATGAATAATTGCTATTTGCTGGTGCCAACCAATCTTCTCACAGATTTTTAGTTTTTTTGTATAATTGGCTGAGATGCGACCTTAATGTACAGCTGAACAGATATTGTCAAAATTGTTCCCACGATTGAACTTTCTTAATATGGCTTGGATATGCATTAAAATGAGCTTAAATGTACACAAAAATAAATGCTATCTGCTGGCGCAAACCAATCTTCTCACAGATTTTTAGTTTTTGTATAATTGGCTTTAGATTCGACCTCAATGTACAGTTGAGCAGATATTGTCAAAATTGTTCCCACGATGGAATTTTCTTGATATGGCTTGGATATGCACCAAAATGAGCTTAAATGTACACAAAAATATATGCCATCTGCTGGTGCAAACCAATCTTCTCACAGATTTTTAGTTTTTGTATAATTGGCTTTAGATGCGACCTTAATGTACAGTTGACCAGATATTGTCCAAATTGTTCCCACGATGGAACTTTCTTAATATGGCTTGGATATGCACCAAAATGAGCTCAAATGTACACTAAAATAAATGCTATCTACTGGTGCCAACCAATCTTCTCACAGATTTTTAGTTTTTGTATAATTGGCTTTAGATGCGACCTTAATGTACAGTTGAGCAGATATTGTCAAAATTGTTCCCACGATGGAATTTTCTTGATATGGCTTGGATATGCACCAAAATGAGCTTAAATGTACACAAAAATAAATGCCATCTGCTGGTGCAAACCAATCTTCTCACAGATTTTTAGTTTTTGTATAATTGGCTTTAGATGCGACCTTAATGTACAGATGACCAGATATTGTCCAAAGTGTTCCCACGATGGAACTTTCTTAATATGGCTTGGATATGCACCAAAATGAGCTCAAATGTACACTAAAATAAATGCTATCTACTGGTGCCAACCAATCTTCTCAGAGATTTTTTTTTTGTATAATTGGCTTTAGATGCGACCTCAATGTACAGTTGAGCAGATATTGTCAAAATTGTCCCCATGATGGAATTTTCTTAATATGGCTTGGATATGCACCAAAATGAGCTTAAATGTACATAAAAATAAATGCTATCTGCTGGTGCAAACCAATCTTCTCACAGATTTATTTTTTCTGTTTAATTGGCTTTAGATGCGACCTCAATGTACAGTTGAGCAGATATTGTCAAAATTGTTCCCACGATGTAATTTTCTTAATATGGCTTGGATATGCACCAAAATGAGCTCAAATCTACACAAAAATAAATGCCATCCGCTGGTGCCAACCAATCTTCTCACAGAATTTTAGCTTTTGTATAATTGGCTTTAGATGCGACCTTAATGTACAGTTGAGCAGATATTGTCAACATTGTTCCCACGATGGAATTTTCTAAATTTGGCTTGGATATGCACCAAAATGAGCTCAAATGTACACAAAAATAAATGCTATCTGCTGGTGCCAACCAATCTTCTCACAGATTTTTAGTTTTTGTATAATTGGCTTTAGATGCGACCTTAATGTACAGTTGAGCAGATATTGTCAAAATTGTTCCCACGATGGAATTTTCTTAATATGGCTTGGATATGCACCAAAATGAGCTCAAATGTACACAAAAATAAATGCTATCTGCCGGTGCCAACCAATCTTCTCGCAGATTTTTAGTTTTTGTATAATTGGCTTTAGATGCGACCTCAATGTACAGTTGAGCAGATATTGTCAAAATTGTTCCCACGATGGAATTTTCTTAATATGGCTTGGATATGCACCAAAATGAGCTCAAATGTACACTAAAATAAATGCTATCTACTGGTGCCAACCAATCTTCTCACAGATTTTTTTTTTTGTATAATTGACTTTAGATGCGACCTCAATGTACAGTTGAGCAGATATTGTCAAAATTGTTCCCTTGATGGAATTTTCTTAATATGGCTTGGATATGCACCAAAATGAGCTCAAATGTACATAAAAATAAATGCTATCTGCTGGTGCAAACCAATCTTCTCACAAATTTATTTTTTCTGTTTAATTGGCTTTAGATGCGACCTCAATGTACAGTTGAGCAGATATTGTCAAAATTGTTCCCAAGATGTAATTTTCTTAATATGGCTTGGATATGCACCAAAATGAGCTCAAATGTACACAAAAATAAATGCTATCTGCTGGTGCCAACCAATCTTCTCACAGATTTTTAGTTTTTGTATAATTGGCTTTAGATGCGACCTTAATGTACAGTTGAGCAGATATTGTCAAAATTGTTCCCACGATGGAATTTTCTAAATATGGCTTGGATATGCACCAAAATGAGCTCAAATGTACACAAAAATAAATGCTATCTGCCGGTGCCAACCAATCTTCTCGCAGATTTTTAGTTTTTGTATAATTGGCTTTAGATGCGACCTCAATGTACAGTTGAGCAGATATTGTCAAAATTGTTCCCACGATGGAATTTTCTTAATATGGCTTGGATATGCACCAAAATGAGTTTAAATGTACACAAAAATAAATGCTATCTGCTGGTGCCAACCAATCTTCTCACAGATTTTTAGTTTTTGTATAATTGGCTTTAGATGCGACTTTAATGAACAGTTGACCAGATATTGTCAAAATTGTTCCCACGATGTAATTTTCTTAATATGGCTTGGATATGCACCAAAATGAGCTCAAATGTACACACACAAAAATGTTAGCACCCGGTGCCAACCAATCTTCTCACAGATTTTCAGTTTTTTTATAATTGGCTTTAGATGCGACCTTAATGTACAGTTGAGCAGATATTGTCAAAATTGTTCCCACGATGGAATTTTCTTAATATGGCTTGGATATGCACCAAAATAAGCTCAAATGTACACAAAAATAAGTGCTATCTACTGGTGCCAACCACTCATCTCACAGATTTTTAGTTTTTGTATAATTGGCTTTAGATGCGACCTCAATGTACAGTTGAGCAGATATTGTCAAAATTGTTCCCACGATGGAATGTTCATAATATGGCTTGGATATGCACCAAAATGAGCTTAAATGTACACAAAAATAAATGCTATCTGCTAGTGCAAACCAATCTTCTCACGGATTTTTAGATTTTGTATTATTGGCTTTAGATGCGACTTTAATGAACAGTTGAGCAGATATTGTCAAAATTGTTCCCACGATGGAACTTTCTTACTATGACTTGGATATGCACCAACATGAGCTGAAAAGTGCACATGAATAATTGCTATTTGCTGGTGCCAACCAATCTTCTCACAGATTTTTAGTTTTTTTGTATAATTGGCTGAGATGCGACCTTAATGTACAGCTGAACAGATATTGTCAAAATTGTTCCCACGATTGAACTTTCTTAATATGGCTTGGATATGCATTAAAATGAGCTTAAATGTACACAAAAATAAATGCTATCTGCTGGCACAAACCAATCTTCTCACAGATTTTTAGTTTTTGTATAATTGGCTTTAGATTCGACCTCAATGTACAGTTGAGCAGATATTGTCAAAATTGTTCCCACGATGGAATTTTCTTGATATGGCTTGGATATGCACCAAAATGAGCTTAAATGTACACAAAAATAAATGCCATCTGCTGGTGCAAACCAATCTTCTCACAGATTTTTAGTTTTTGTATAATTGGCTTTAGATGCGACTTTAATGAACAGTTGAGCAGATATTGTCAAAATTGTTCCCACGATTGAATTTTCTTAATATGGCTTGGATATGCACCAAAATGAGCTCAAATGTACACAAAAACAAATGTTAGCACCCGGTGCCAACCAATCTTCTCACAGATTTTTAGTTTTTGTATAATTGGGTTTAGATGCGACCTTAATGTACAGTTGAGCAGATATTGTCAAAATTGTTCCCACGATGGAGTTTTCTTAATATGGCTTGGATATGCACCAAAATGAGCTCAAATGTACACAAAAGTAATTGCTATCTGCTTGTGGCAACCAATCTTCTCACAGAAATTTAGCTTTTGTATAATTGGCTTTAGATGCGACCTAAATGTACAGTTGAGCAGATATTGTCAAAATTGTTCACTGGAGTAACGATCGTTCTTTCCAAAACTTTCCAAAGAATTAAAGGCGTCCTTTCCAAAGACGGAAAGGCGTCCTTTCCACCGTTTGGAAAGGACGCCTTTCCAAAGCCATATTTCCAAAACTGACAAATCATTGAAGCGCTAGTAAAATCATATTGCATATTTTTACTTGAGAATTCAAGGATCTAATTGAAAAACCCACATACATTTGTGTTCAGCAATTGATATATCTGTTGTGTCATTTCAATGAAGTAAGCAGTCATAATATGGTTTTTTAAAAGCTTGCATATATTTTAATGAGTAAGTTGAAGCACTAATAAATTCATATTTCATATTTTTTTCTATTGATAGTATTCAGGATTCTAGAATCTTGTCGAGTTCTTAGTTGTTGTGTTTGTTGTTGATTAATGAATAGAGATATATAATTGATCATTTTTGTTGTGTTATTTGAGTGGAAATAACATTTTTTTTATACTGGGAGTCTGTCATGTTATGAACAACAAATCTTGAATGTGTTCTGTCACTTGTTTTCACAGCTGACGTATTACTGAATCGTTTTTAAAAATGAAATTCATTTTTTTTAATCGAGGATTGGAGAATTTTGTTGAGTTTGAATTCTGTTTCTTAAAGATGAATATTGTTGAAGTTAAAGATAAGTTGAAGATAAAGTGTTTCAGGTCGGGTATCTAATATCTGTCTTCTATTTTGAATATATAGAGTTTTTGTCGTTAACAACTTTAGTTCAATATATATTATATCAAATTAATAAGAAAAGACAATAACATTAACAGGTTTATTTATATACAATCATAAATTCATGTAATATTCACTTTTCATTCATTTAGTCATTTACAATAATAAATTCATGCAATATTTATTATTCATTCAATCGTTTAGTTATTTGCAATAGTCAGTGACCTGATTGTGAAAATAAATCTTACATTCTAACATGTATATATGTTGTAATAATTGTAATTGTTAGTAATAGTAATAGTTGTAATAGTCTTGAATCGGTCACATTATCATTTTCCTACTGACATTTATTGCAACACGATTCATAATAAAAATGAGTTGTTTCCTTGTTACTCACTAACTATCAGCAGGACATGAATCTGTCTCCTGGACAACCACAAACATGCTTTGTCCCATATGGCTAATTCCTCTTCAAACTTTGTCTTGATGCACTGACCTCGCATAAAGGATGAGGTCTTCTCCTTCTTGCCAACTGATATGGTAAGCATTGTGTAAAGACATCACCTTGACATGAGAGAGACTCCAAGTTGATCTTACCCTCGTTTTCAGTCCAGTAGTCCTTCTGCTTTGCTCTTTACCTCTTTGCTGACTGATGCAATTCATTGTCAGGATCATACAATTTCTTGTACAGGTTTCTTTCTTCAAGATATTCGCATGGAAAAAAAGTTAGAAAATTATTAAGTATTAATCAATATTCATAAGTAAATATTAACCCATTATTATCCATACAAATTTACATATAATACCTTTATCCTGCAGCTTTTTCAACAATGAATTCAATAGAAGTTGAGTTTTACCAAAAGGACTCGTTCAAGTAATCAGTTGCATCATTTATGTTTGAGTCAAATGAATTTGCTATATTTTGGCTACCATAAATTAACATCATAGACAACGACTATGTCATGTTCAATATTCTACTTCTTGAGCTAATTCTATTATTTTTATGTTAGTATGCATTATTGTTAAAGTAGCAAAAATCTCATAACTCAATACAATATTCAAAAGTCAGAGAACAAATTATAAAGATTCACATGAAGACTTTTTGTGACCATTTTTGTGTTAAACCTTTCATTCATTTTGGGTAAAAAAGGATGTTTGGTTGTACTTCATGTTATTTATTTGATTTATAACTGCTTCATTTAGTTTAAATACACTTTCTTTCAATTGGAAGCAGATGGAATTTCAAGTTTCACATTCCCGACATCACCTTATGTTTTCAATATATTGTGCTACTGCCACTTTAATGATTGATTTCGTTTGTGAATAATTATGGAAGACTTATGGAAGGATTAGCTCATTTTAATTAACATTTCAGTACTTCATTGGTAAGATTCTAGTTCTGTCTGTAAATTGACTTCAGTACTGAATTTTAGATACAGTCACTTTGATTTATGAATGTCTGTGGTACCGTGAACCCAAATCAGGACTCAATGCTTCCTGGCCTAATTAATTCTTGTGTTTCATGTGTAACATTGCTTAAAAGAAGATTTAGGGTACAGTTTAAATACAAACGCCAGGCCTGGAGGCATAAATAACACCTTGATTAATACATAATATATGCAGTAAAAGTATCTTAAAGACAAAGTTTTCGTTACATACATGTATATTAATTTTTTTTATAAATTCACTCAATGCGAAACATAGAGAATCAGAACAGATAGACACAAATATACACATATACATAATAGTTACATACAAACCAACTATGCATACACATACAAACATATATCAGTACATACACATACACACATAGAAACATACATACACAGAAACATACATGTATCGATATCAAATATGTCAACACGAGTAGATGAAAGTTACAATTAGTTTGACTTTTATCAAAGAGTGTGATATATTTCATGGGTGAGATTTTATCTATCATCTAAAATCCAAAGTTTTCATGACATTTAATATCTCTCAACACTTCTCCTGTCTGAAAACTGTAATGTGGTGATGTCACAGCACTGTGACACCATTGTGTTTATACAACATATAGTGATAATAATTGAAATGAAATTCTATTGTTAAAAAAACATCACCCCATCTTCTCACAACGGTGCCTGATATATCCTTTCATGAAACATACACATTTCTTACTTGGGGTGAGTCAATCTGAGGAAATCTAAACTACCAATAATCAATACCAATTTGTATAATCATAACAATTAGAAACATTTATTTACACCACAAAACGTGAGATGATATCTAATAAATTGCCAATTGGATTACATGAACTATCATCAGAAGTCTTGTTGATAATGTTAAAGAAAGTGACTAACGTTATATTTGCAAATCGCTGTTTTAACAGCCGTACGAGCCAAGTGGCCAGAATGTTAATTATGAAGTGAAATTGATGTAATATTTACAACTAGTTTTACAATTCCCAAGACCCAACGTGATCTACTATTACGTTGATCTTCTTAAGTTTTACATTTCTTTAATCTAGTTTCAGTTTGCCATCCGAGAGAGCGCTGCCGACTTAGGGGAAACAACTCTCTTTCTAGATACCAAGTTCCAAACGCTAATGTAAAAAACCCACAAAATAAACATCACTTTTATGTAATGTTTTACAGCATTCCAAAGTTAACAAGACCATCTTTTGAGAGGCAATAGCTTTAAATGAACTTATATGCAGCGGCCGCAAATATGCTGCCCCTCACGCTTGAATACACATTTAACACCTGATGGCTCGATCTCATTAACAGGCCTCATTAACCACATCACTAATTGCAATTAGGCGATTACCGGTAGTGTTAATTGAAGTCGCACCGGGGGATTGGAATTAGGTTGGGGTGGAAGCCGAATACTCAAAGAGTTGACTAAGAGTTAGTGAGCTTTTCTTATGCTTGTTGCAGTTGGTGTTTTTTATATTATACTTATATTTAACATTTAACGACTACAGTGTCTCATAGGCCATAATATGGCTGGGTACTTTTTTTAAATATGTGTATGTTTTTATGTATTGTAACTTATTTTAACGTACGTGACACTTTAATAAACATTTTTCTTTTTCTTTCTATATTTCATTAGATTGTATATTGCATAAGTTTTGTATAAAGCAACACTTTTTGGCTTAAAACAGATGTATGAAATATGAATATAACAAACTAACAAAGTGCATATTAAGTGCATTGGAAAATATTTCTCAAAATTTAATGGCATTAAAGAACTACCGGCTGATAAATTCTAAAAATCCTAAAACAAGGTGTTTGATAGTTATGTTGGCGTTTGTAGATAGAAGGTGTTTGAATTTATTTAAGGTTTGTTCTCTATTCTTTTTATCTAATTTATTTAATGTCTTAAGGTATAGTATCGTTACATATCATTAATTTGTTTAAAATGGGTTATACCTCGAACCTTTGTTTCTTGTTAAGTACATCTTCAAGAAAAAGAAGCATTTATTAACCTTGTAGATACCTGTGAGAGACTTTCATCCAAATTTAAAATATGTTATTATTATGTTCTACACAAGTCCTTGTTGATAACTACAACAGAAAGTACAGCACTCAATAATGCTAAACAAAGAAATACCAATAACATTTTATTATGATCTATAACACGGCTCATTATATATTGCGTGCATTTATGCCAGAATTGCCCATGCGAGATATTGATGAACTCTACTTTTGTTAATGTGTCTGTAACGTGTCAATTCTGACTTATGTGTAATCTTGTGTCTGTGTTGTGAAAACCCATGATGCCTTACATTTGTTACTTATTTGGATTACAACAAAGGATGAAATGCATTTTAACTATTGTCATGATTCATGTCATTCTATTAACCTGTATCTTTAATTGGTGCATGCAATTAGTTTCATTGTAAATGGTTTAAAAATATGTATTTCAATGAAAGATTGGATTGGTAAATCTAAAAGCTTATGTTAATACCGCTCAAAAGTACAAGATGTAGAACATTGTCATGGTGAATATTATATAGTTATATAATTATCTATACAAACGCCAACACAATAAAGAAATAAATAAATAAATAAGTAAACACCAACGAGCTTAACAAAACAACGTGAAAAATGCCTGTAACTTTTTAACTCATTAACCCCTGGACATACACTTCACGGCTCAACGCCTAGGCCCCTTGTCAGCGTAACTGCCCGCTCTAGCGACGCTAATTAGCTCACAGTACCCCTCATCTCCCGAGACGGGATGAAAGGAAACTGTCTAGTCTACCATAAAGTTCTGATTGTTTCATGTAGATCAGTCGGGGATATCAAACAGAGAATTCAGAGACGTTATCTTGTAATTTTCACCATTGTTGTTGGTAATTTAAGGTGATTTGTTCATCTATAGTTTATTGACATATAAATAAACAGTCACTTGTCTTTTGATCGTAAATCTGTTCACACGTGATGGGCGCGGTCTATATTTCAGGTGAGCAAGTCCTGAAACTTCATAGCTTGAACATATTGCCCTGAATGAATATTCTAAATATGATATAAAAATGTAGACAGACGGACAGATATTTTATTTATCATATCTGTCTGTCTGTCTGTCTAAAAATGTATATTGTATTAATACTGTCGGTTCCTAAACGGTGTGAGGCATTCAACGAAACGTAAAAACAAATTGTAACTCTATTTGACTTGTTGAACACACAAACAAGCCTATTTGTAAACAATATGTTGAATTAATATGTCGTACATGTAGAATGTCACATTATTACATACATGTACGCAGATTAACCTTTATAATACTTTTTACGTATTTAACTCTCTTTGAAACATAATTTTAGAATGCAAAACGTTTCACAGCATACAAACTTTACACGACAGAATAACACATGCAAAGAGATTATTGTGCATTAAATTCAAATATGAATGAACAACGCAAGCGAGGGGCATGGAATAGCCATTTATTCAATAGGTTATAAGAAGAAGAAGAAGAAAAATATTTTATTTATGTGTCACGTGGTACATGGTCTGATTCGGACGTTGTAAAAAACATGTTAAAAAAGGCGTACCACCCGGCCAAAAGGCCTATGAGACACAAGAATGTCTAAAATGAGTCACATTTATATATATATGATAATGTACATAACAATACAAACATATACAAGAGTTTTTGTGATTTATGTGATTCTATATTAAATTGTATTATTGAAGCAAATGGCATGCTTACGTCTATTATACAGTTTTATTAATAGAGCGGCAATAGGCTTAACAAACCTCTCATTACGTAAAAAGAATACAAACTGAGCTGTTGAGGACAACTGTGTGAATAAAGGATTGACGCAGGAAATATCCTGCCATACATTATACCTTAGATCAGAATAAAAGTCACAATCAACAAGAAAATGTATCTCATCTTCAATTACATTGTTTCTGCAAAACTTACAAATCCTATTTTCTAAAGGCGTTTTGGGGCGGGTATACCTGCCGACTTCTATCTCCAGTGGTAATGTGCCGCAGCGCAGCTTACTCAGTACACTACGTTGAGATCTTGTTAACAAAGTAATAACATGAAATTCTGGCGTCAAAAGTTTCTTAAATAATCTTTAAGTACGTAATTTATAAAAAGGGGTGTTATCAGTTAGCTCAAAATAATTTGTTTTTTTGGGGTGGGGGGGGGGGGGGATTAAGGAATTAGGGCTGGGGGATTAGTCTGTTGCTGAAAAGTGTTCACCTAATTAGACCTATAAAAATGTGTATGTCCAAAGAAACCAATTGCACGTGTTTGTTCTAAAATTGCTAGCGTATGTAGTTGTGCATCTTGTTATTTCAAGGTCAATCTGTTATGATAATGATTTTTTTATTTCTAGAGTCTGATTGGATGTTTATTCACGTGAGGATCCAACCCGTAGTTAAATCTAGATTCGGCTTTTATTGAGGATTGGTTACAAAAGACTGAATTCATTTGATGACGATTTGATAATTACTTCAAACTGCATCACTGAATCGAATTATCAGGATATTACTGTTAATTGACATTAGTACCTTGTTAAATATGAACGAGATGTATGTTATACATAAGCTTATTTCTGTGTTAAGTTCTAATAACAGATTATCTGTGATAATTGTTTATTCAGCAAAAGGTGTATTATTCTACAAACCTGACTGTTCGGCAGGGATAACAAAGGCGTGACTAACTTATAATACAATTTTTATTTACAATACTATTTACACAGTTACATATTATTGCATGTTTTCTTGTTCTACTAATTCACTAATGGTACATGTTTACTTACTGTGTTATACTTGTTTTGTTCTAATCTAAGTTTAAACAAGTATCTAATTCTAACAGCTAATCATTAGGAAGAAAAGATGACATCCTGTCAAGACAGAATGTAAGGCCTAAGTGACAAGTCAAAGCATTCATGCAAACATGGCGGCGTTTAGTCTTCCGCGAAGCAGGGTGCGTTCGGGTGTGCTGTTCATCGAACGAAAACATGTTCTAACATCAAATGAAATATAGATGAAATATAGAATACGAAATTTACATAAACCTTCTGACCATTTCCCCCCTCCTTGATAGAACACTATCAATATAAACAAAAAATCCTGTCCATCAATATAAACAAAAAGTCATCTGAAATAGACACAAAATGCATTTCAATATATTCCATTGTTTTCAAAATTAATGTCAATCTGACCTGAAAAATAATTGAGTTCAGTTCGTAATCAATCTTTCACTGTTCAATACCTCTTCTAATCCATGAAAGAAGCAGTATTCCGTTTTAAACATATTCACTTTTATATAGAGCACAATTTTTCACTTTTCACAGAACTTTCACATGAAAGTTCATAATCAAATTATAAGCACATCATGTACTCACATCCTTGAATCCCACTCTGAAAAGAAATAACACAACTTTACATCCACTGAAATTCACATTTTCACCCTCACTATATACACGTACATCACATCCACTGAATCCTTTAAGAATCCTCTGTTTGCTCTTCTGTCATCCTCGAATCCTCTCCTGTCATCCTCGACTCCTCTTCTGTCATCCTCGACTCCTCTTCTGTCATCCTCGTCTCCTCTTCTGTCATCCTCGTCTCCTCTTTTGTCATCCTCGTCTCCTCTTCTGTCATCCTCGTCTCCTCTTCCGTCATCCTTGTCTCCTCTTCCGTCATCCTCGATTCCTATTCCGTCATCCTCGATTCCTCTTCCGTCATCCTCGACTCCTCTCCTGCTGTCCTAGACTCCTCTCCTGCTGTCCTAGACTCCTCCTCTGCTGTTCTCGTCTCCTCTGTCGCCCACGATTCCTCTTTCAGCTCCAAATGGCAAAGCTTTGTGACTGGTCGGGTAAGTATAGAGTTGCCAATCTGAACATCAGCAACCCTGACGTGACCATCATTACCAGGATAGACCTTCAGTACTCTTCCGAGTGGCCAGTGTCCTCTTGGGGTGCTGGATGAGACAACCAGGACAACATCACCAACTTTCATGTCTCTTTTTTCTTGGCACCATTTTGATCTTCGGTTCAGGCTTGGAATCCACTCCTTCATCCATCGAGCCCAAAAGTGTCGAACAAGCTCTTGTATTCTTCTCCATCGTTTTCTTGGACTGAAGGAAGTTCCATCTACTGCCTCAGGAGCGAACTCACCACCCACCTGCCCGTGCAAGAAGTGATTAGGAGTGAGTGGCACATCATCATTTGGATGAGATGTCTGATAGGTGATAGGACGAGAATTTATCAAACTTTCAGCGCCAACAAAGGCAGTCATTAGCTCCTCATCATTGACATGTCCATTTTGGAGAATAGCAAAAATTGCACGCTTGGCAGACTTAATCATTGCCTCG
Organism: Steromphala cineraria; assembly: GCA_916613615.1. Lineage (NCBI taxonomy): Eukaryota > Metazoa > Mollusca > Gastropoda > Trochida > Trochidae > Steromphala > Steromphala cineraria. The sequence continues at coordinate 10,214,150 of OU744735.1, forward strand.
AAAACTCCTCCGAAATGAGGACCTCCTGGAGGATTGAAATGCCATCTTGTCCCTTTATTGGCAAGAGAATGCTTCACAGCTGACGAGTCTAAACATGATACCAGATTTTTAAGTTCTTTGGCAGCCCCTACAAAGTTTGTGCCATTGTCGCACACAATATCCTCTGGTAGACCTCTACGACTGGCCATCCGATAAAAGGCATTAAGGAATGAGTCGGTGTCCAGACCAAACGCTAATTCTAGGTGAACAGCTCGAGAACAAAGACAGGTGAAAAGGCAGAGATATCGTTTGTGTTTTGCTTTTCCTCTACCTTGAGTCGTCATGAAGGGACCTGCAAAATCCACTGCAGCTTGCGCAAATGCTTTCAAAGACGGATTAAGCCTTAGCTTTGGAAGTGGAGCCATTATCTGTTGCGCTGGTTTTGCTTTTAACCTCTTACATCTCATGCACTGATTCTCCCACTCACGTATCTCTTCACGACCAGAGATAATCCAAAACCTTGCAGAAAGTGCAGCTAAAGTTTGGTTGGTTCCTGCAACATGATTTGCCTTATCATGAAAGTGTTTTACAATCAGCTTTGTGATCCAGTTCTTTCGAGGCAAAATGATTGGATATTTTGCTTCTTGTGAGATATGTTCAGCATGAACAAGGCGACCATCAACACGCATCACTCCATCTTGATCTAATTTTGGTTTTAACCCAATGAGCTTGCTATTTGATGGCAAAGTCTTTGATTTGAGCAGCAAAGAATATTCACTCTGGAACACTTCTTTTTGCATTGCAGACAGAATTCTGCATTCAGCACTTTGTAATTCATCAACAGTCAACTCACCTACAACTCTCTGGTGTTTCTTTAAAGAGCAATTCGAAAGGAATCGGAGGACCCAAGCAAAAGTTCTTAGATACCTTTGCCAATCTGAAAATCGCTTTGGATCAAGTTTCCAAGGAGGTTGAGACTCACACAACATCAATGTGAACATCCTTGGTTTTTGTACGCTTTTCAATTCTAATTGAGAGGAATCTTGAAGTTCACCTGGCACAATTTGCTTTGGCCAAAAAGACTGACCGAGAACTAGAAACTCTGGTCCTGACCACCACAGTCTTTCTGAAACAAGCTTCAAGGCTGTGATACCCCTTGTAAGCAAGTCTGCAGGATTTTCATTTGTAGGAACAAAGAACCACTGTGAAGGACTTGTAGAAGACTGAATTTCACTAACTCTGTTTGCTACGAATGGTTTGAATGTGCGACTATTGTTTCTTATCCATCCAAGAACATTCAAACTGTCAGACCAAAACCTGACTGATTCTATCTGAATTGCTAAAGTCTTTGTAATGGCCGTGGCTAATCTCAACCCAACAACAGCAGCCATGAGTTCAAGACGAGGAATGCTAACTGCTTTTAAAGGTGCTACCTTTCCTTTAGCAGCAACGATCACGGAAGTACTGTCACCATTCAGGTAAGTATGCACACAGTATGCTACTGCGCCATAAGCAGTCTCAGATGCATCAACAAATATATGATGATTGCTTGTAACAACCTTATCTGCTTTTCTAAGGCATCTTGTCACTTTGACATTTTGAAGTTAAGGAAGTTCAATAAACCACTTGTTTGCTTTTTGTTTCAGATCATCAGGAACGACCACATCCCACTCCAAGCCAGCAGTCCACATCTCTTGCAACAATATCTTTGCCCTAATTGTGAAAGGAGAAATAAAACCTAAGGGATCAAACAACTTGGCAATTTGACTCAGGAAGATTCTTTTGCTAAGTGTTTTGGAAAACTCAGGTAAGTTTGTAACGAACGTGAAGACATCTGTTTCAGCCTTCCACAGTATTCCAAGAGTCTTCAATGAAGGTAAGTTTCCACTGTCTAACTCAAATTCAGACAATCTGTCTTTTACAGGAATGTGTTCAAGAACAGCAACCGAGTTTGACATCCACTTTCTGGCATGCATTCCAGCTCTACCCCAAATTTCAGTTAATTGTCTATACATCTCAATTGCTTCTTCATCATTTTCAACAGAGTCCATGCTGTCATCCATGTATGTGGACTTGTCCACGGTCTCTGATGCTAACGGGAGTTCTTCAGCATGGACTTTTGCATTCTCCTGTGAGACATACTGAGCAAGAAATGGTGAACAGTTGATGCCAAAAACAACGCGAGTGAACTCAAAGACCTCAGGCTGTTCATCTCTGTTCATTGACCTCCAAAGAAACCTGAAGTATTGTCTATCCTGACGAGATATGCCTATCTGGAGATACATTTCAGCAATGTCACAAACAAGTGCTACTGGCTGTTTTCTGAAGCGCAGCAAAACATCAAACAAATCCCTCTGAAGCTTAGGGCCTTGATGTATTACATCATTCAAAGACATGCCCTTGTATCTGGCTGAACCATCAAAAACAATTCTAACCTTTGTTGTTTTCCTGTCTGGTTTGATAACCGGGAAATGTGGCAAATACCACGTGCCTTTGCATTGAATTTCCTCTACGGGAACCTTTTTGATATACCCTTTTTCAAGATGCTGATCAATAACTGTACTATATGCCTCAGCAATAGCCTTATCTTTTGATAGCTTCTTCTCCGTGCTTTGGAGCCTTTGATAAGCCATCTCCCAATTGCTAGAAGGCAACAACTCTGACTCTGCTTTCCAAGGAATGCCTATCTCATATCTCCCATTTGCCATTGACATTGATTTCTTTGCAGATTCTAAAGCGGACTCATCTTCACCTTTGAAACTTGGCAGGGTTGAAGTGGAGAACTCCTCTGCCTCCCAGAACCTGTGCATAAGAGAATTCAGCTCTTCATCATTGCTCTTACAAAAGAAAGTACTCGCAAAGTTTGTGTGAGTATCATCACAAGCACCTGCTATTTTCCCTATACATGTCCAACCCAAAGGAGTTAGTCTTGCTATTGGCTCACTTACTTGCCCACAAACATCCTTCTGTGAGAAATGCAACCCTGAATAATCCATACCAATCAAAAGATCAATGGTTGGAGGAGAAGATATTTCAGGAAATGAAATGTCTTTCAAATGAGACCATAAGTTGCTACACTTTGACCAATCAATGACTTTCAGATCTCCAGTGACCTTGTCTGTGGTCAAAGCTGAAATGTTGATGTCAACAGTACCATTGATACTTTCCAAACCAAATTCAACAGGCATTGTTTCAAACGTTTCAGTCTGATTGTTCAACACGTTTACAGAGATTTGTTGTGTTTCTCCTTGGAGACCTAACTCTGCAGCAACATCTGCATTTATGTAAGACTTTGTACTAGCATCATCTAAGAGTGCATTTATAGTGAGTCGTCTGTTACCCGACTTAACCACCACTGGAACTGTTCTCAATGCTACCAAGTACGATTTGATATTGGTCTCAGAAGGTAATCTAGCAGCATGAGACCTTTCGGTCTGACTATCTGATGTCTGTGAAGATCCTGAGGCTGACTGTTCCCTTTCAACATGCAACAGTTTATTATGATTACTTTTGCAACCATTCACGCCACATTCTCTGGTAAACCAACAAGATTTGCCACGATGATTTGCGCCAAGACAACGAAAGCAAAGTTTGTGATTCTTAGCTTCATTCCAGCGATCTTCTGGTTTCAAAACCAAGAATTGTTTGCAATTCCAAATTGCATGTTGATCATGACAGAACTCACAACTAATAGCTCTAGTCTTTTTCTGATTGAACTGATACTTGTCAGTGCCAAAGTATGTACCCGATTTGCCACTATGTCTAACTAGGTCAGATTTGACAGACTTCTGAGAAAACCCATGACAAGTTTCTGAAGCTATCGTTTGGAAATGTGCCTCAAGCAAAACCCACTCACGCAATGTGAGAACAGACTCTTGTCGTTGATACTCATAAACCCAACGCTGATACTTTAATACCATAGACTCTGTCATCTTTTTCTGAAGTTTCAGATACAGGAGTCCATTTCCCAACTCCTCAATCCTATCAGAGTCCTGCAAATTTGCTACAGCTACATCTAACATATCTGCAAATCTTTCAAGATCCTTGACTACCCCTGGTCTTATTGGCCTGAAGTTTTCAATTTCTTCCAAATGTAATGCAATCTGTCTACGTGTGCCACCATACTTAGTATCTAAGCGATCAAGTGCAACTTCATAAGCAGCTGCATTGTGACCCAAGCTACTGATTACTTTAATTGCTTCACCAGACAAGTATTGCCGCAATTGAAGTAGCTTGTATTCTGCTGTGGCAGGGGAGTTGTCTATACAAGTCATAAATGCAGCTCTCCAACTTGAGTATGTTTTAATATCACCATAGAAGACTCGGATTGACACTGGTTTAAGATGCTTCCACATGTCAGTAGTTTGACTGACTTTTCTAACATACCTAGGCTGGTACACAACTGAAGGGTTCTTTTTAGCGTTATCAACAAATATAGGATTCTTAATCACATTACCATCTGTGTTGTGAATTACTTTGTCTTTGTGACCTTTGACGGAATTATCATGAGTTACTTTAGGATCTGATTGCGATTTGTCAAGATCAACATCATCGTGCATGTTTTGACCTTCACCTTCTGAAACATTGGCAACCTGTTCCGAACTATCAAAGAGGTGCATCATACCACCTTTCAAACTCATAACAGAGCTTTTATCAGATCTGCCATCTAAGTGATTATCTGCCTTCGTTTGTGCTGCGTCATATTCAGTTTCCATTTTATCCATTTCTACACCTATTTGTTTGACACTTGTTGCATCATTGCTTGAAGAGTATAATTCTGCTAATTTAACCATAATGTCCATTGCACGAACTTGCAAGGCACCTAATTGGTCAATTTGGTCTCGAATGAACTGACGAGAAGGTCTCTCTTCCTGTTCTATGCTCGAATTAAGTTTGTTCTTTGCCCTTGTAAAGGCAGATTTAGCTTTAGCCTTCTGTTGCTTAAGCTTTGTCAAGCGAGATGTCATGATAGCATTTGCAGTATCAAACTGCTGTTGATGCTCTACTTTCTGCTTAACCTCAGTATCCCCTTCAGGGATTGACTTTGCCTGTCCTGACATGATGTCAGGTATGTAACTTCGTAGTGAGTGAGTTGGGGTTGAACGTGATGTCTTATTGTAACTATTTCATATTTCTAATTTTTGTCTAATTATTTGTATCTTCTAACTCTGTTTTACGCCAATGTTACCCACCGTGTCTAACTTGTGATCTAACCACGCTCTGCTACCAAATGTTCGGCAGGGATAACAAAGGCGTGACTAACTTATAATACAATTTTTATTTACAATACTATTTACACAGTTACATATTATTGCATGTTTTCTTGTTCTACTAATTCACTAATGGTACATGTTTACTTACTGTGTTATACTTGTTTTGTTCTAATCTAAGTTTAAACAAGTATCTAATTCTAACAGCTAATCATTAGGAAGAAAAGATGACATCCTGTCAAGACAGAATGTAAGGCCTAAGTGACAAGTCAAAGCATTCATGCAAACATGGCGGCGTTTAGTCTTCCGCGAAGCAGGGTGCGTTCGGGTGTGCTGTTCATCGAACGAAAACATGTTCTAACATCAAATGAAATATAGATGAAATATAGAATACGAAATTTACATAAACCTTCTGACCACTGACCATTCATTCTTATCAAAGCACATTTATTACTGTCTCTTATGAAGACTAACGGACATATCTTGCATAGGATATACATTTTTGTTAATAGTTGCCAAATTATGTCTAGAACGACCTCATTGCAAGCAGATACGACGCGTTCATTATTTAAACAATAACAACAATTTGGGTTTCCAAATAAATCTCAAATCAAAACCTTTATTATAGAAAACATACTTTGTCTTGGGTGAACAGAGGATATGAAAAGAAGAAATGTGTCGTATTTTCACCATCGTAGTTATGACCTCACTCAATTTGTGATAAGGATCGTGCATTTAAATCGCTGCATCTACTGCCATAACTAAAATTGAAATGACTATACATCAGTTTCACTGGCGATAGCTTTCTTAAAAGATCAAAGATGGCTAATTCCAATGTTCTATCGGTAATGAAATCCAAAGGAAGAATTGATGCATAATTTACAGTTTTACAGTTCTGAAATGGTCTGAAGTCAAAAACATCTGAGATTTCACGAAACTCTAGGTTTGTTTTAGTTGACCACTTTATCAAACAAGCTCATTTTGTTAACATATCGTCGGTTTACAGTTCGTTTCTTTATATATTTTGTTATATCAATGCATGACTTGTCCCTCAGTTTGGTCGCAAAGCAACTAAATGCAAACTTACGATAATTCTCTTGTTCTTTGTACAGTTATCCCAATTGGCGACATCAATCAAATCAAAATCAATAAAAAATTGGCAATATGTAAGATTTGAACTTTTGCAGTAATGACTTCCTCGACAACACTTATGTCTATGAAGGCATTTACTAAGGGACTTACCCTTTCAACTAGTTCATAAATTATTCCTCAATGCTTATGTTGATCAACTTCATTAATATCTACTCCTTATATTATAAGACTAGTTTGGCGTTTGACTACTTTTGTGTGAGAATAGAATTGCAGCTTTACTAGGATTAAAATCAACTTGCCATATATTAGCCTATTGAGATAACTTGTGTAATTATTAAAACATCCACTAACCCTCACTTTATCACTTCTAGATTTTAGTTTTTTTCAACAAAATAAAAACTGGGCTTGATTTGTGTTAATTTGTCCACCTATAATTAGCCTTTCATTAAGACAGCGTAAGTATCTGCTGTAAACAAACAACCTGGGTTTGGGGTCATAAAACTCGCACGGCTGTGACTGTACAGATAAACGCGTCATCATTTCAACTGAAATACTTCCTAAATGATTACCATTGATGTGGATATCTTTTTTTACACCAAATGCTTACCTGGTAATATTACATCGTCAAATGATTTATATAACTGAGTGTAAAACATTTTCTGAAATTTTTGTTGTGGTATTGTGCTATTTAGATTATAGATAACGAAGCCGATTCTTTTTATGGCGTCAGAAAAAGGGGGTGTGACCAGTGACGGGCAGTCATGCATTCACTGGTTTGTGGCAATATAGGTCATACAAAAGTGGCATTAAAAACGGCTTTCATTACCAAACTAAATATATTTGAGTAGCGACCTTTGACGAACTATACAATATTGTAATCAGAATTTAATATAATTTAAAGAAAAGAGAGAAATATGTTAGTGGTTAATTGAACTTTTAATTTAGATAAACAGGACTTTGATCATGACTATCAACAACAATCACTGAACTGTTGTTAACCCTCAAAGTTGCCATTACATCATATGATCACTGTTGCTTAAGCCTTGTCTCCCTAAAATCCTAAATCATTACTTAAATCCAACAGTTTATTCATGCCTATCGATTATACCAGTTTTCTACTTGTTAGGTTAAGCTTTAAAAAAGATTTGTTAAACTCACATTCAAAGTATACCTGATAAGTGTAATACTCAGTTGATACAACGATAACAGTCCTCCCTTTATAAATTATAAACGATTTTTGTTAAAACCTAATGATTCTCAAAATAAAAGGAATGAAATGGGAAGCATTAAATGTAAAGAAATATTGATTACCTGAACAGAGTCAATGAGCTTTTCAGAGAGTTCTTCAGCTGGGTTGCCAATCACCGGATAGAGAAGTATTGAGTTCATCAATGACGGTTGACTATATTTCAATACCATAACTCACGTGAGTGTTCACTGACCAATTATACTAACAAAGGTAACTCCCGGTACGGCACGTGATAACGAGTAACCAATCGATAAACAGTAAGCTTGTTACCCGTTGTTTAAACCCATTACATAATATGCATTGGATTTTGCAGTAGTAGACTAAAATATATGTGATTTTTTTTAGCTGAAAATAAATGCATTTTGATAGATTTGGTTCTTGTCTTTCCCTTTGATATTCAAATATCAAAGCAAAGAAAGCAATCTAATACTAAGCCGTATGAATGTATGATATAAATATATTTCATCATAATAACAACTGCACATGACGACAGGAATTTTAAAGGTCCATAAATGTAGAGTACAGCATCTAGTTTGACTGTGCGAATATCGTTAATAAAATATGAAATACCAAGAAGATCTTGAAGAAAGAAAAAGAAAAGAAGAAGAAAATTATTTTATTATTGTGTCACCAGGATTGTATAATACAGGTTACAGCATAAACGATACATTTATAAAAGTACACCTTTTGTTTGCAAAACCAAATCGTTTGTTATGACAATTTACAAACCAAAAGATTTCATCTCTCTTATGTAAATAACATTTCCTTGTGTGATGATCAATAAGACCGACTGTGTATCAAGTGTTAATGCTCATAAGCAACAGTTAACATTTTAGAAAATTATGTTTTTAAAGATGTTTCTCTGGGTATTGTAAACGAGACTAATAAAACACTACCCCGAAGATACACCTGTCAAAACGTATTGATTATAAAGAAAACAAATGGTAACAGAATAACGTAAAATATGTTTATACAAGTAAAGGCTTTATCACCGTCATTTACTTTTTGAGAGCAACATTTACCTACAGCTTCTTCACAATTGTCATCGCCATGGCAGAGGATATTCCACAGCTATTGTTATCAGTGTCAGGGGATCTGAACAGTTAAAGTTTTTTTTATCAACTTTGACAACTTTTCAAGAGAAATCTACACGTTTTTTTTATGCCAATCACTCATTAAAACAAAATTATAGATATTATGTCGATATTGTTATACACAAGGTAACGATTCATATGAACTTTTACACAATGGTTATGTCTGGAAAGTAATTTGTAACCGCATGATGAGGGTTTCTGTATTCATGAAGGCGTGTGTGATATACATCTTTTTATTATAGAATTTAAATTATTACATAAAAAATATTCGTATTTTACAACGAAATACTGTAACATATATTCAATAAATTAAAGAAAACATATGGAAGCAATTATATTACATACGGTTAGCATAAATACTTTCTACATTAATTCTGAATCAATTTGAGACGTTTTTCTAAGGATTATAACGGTGTCCGGAAAAAAAGTCCTCGGAAAAAAAAGTACCGGAAAAAAAGTCCTAAATTCAACTAGGAAAAAAAGTCCTCCGGAAAAAAAATCCTAATGTAGATTTTAGGTAACAAAGTATGACATTCAGATACAACAATGCAATATTGACTTTCATGGATGCATCTATACACAAATAACTTAATAAAGCACCGCCCAATTTGTAAAATTAAATTGGGAGCTCTTTGAATATTGTGAAATATTTGATATTTGATGTATTGACCACTCTAGATATAACAATTGTCGTTTTATTTACTATTCAATTGACGCTAAAATCATTAAATACAAAGTAATTGAAAATATGAGAAAAAATGTGAGACCACTGAAATTTGGCTAAATATAACTATTGTCATTGGTGAGAAACCACGCATGAAACTTTGGATTTTTAAAATCAAAAATAACATTTTAGATCCTTAGTTGACATTCAATTAGAGAAACCTTTTTATCATGCACGATAAAACTTTAAAGCCTAGCAGAACATTGAATTTTCAGTACTTTTTTCAACCATTATTTCGAAAATTTCGAATGTGTTCAATTATGTGAGTAAATTTGAGATTCTTTGAGTTGGACTTGTTGGTCAAACACTTCTTTTCCCTTTATTTAGATTGGTGCTTAATTATTCCTTGATTAATCCTTATTTAATATAACAGTTGATTCAATAGATTGAGATAAACTCACATTTTCTTAATTATTAATTAATCCAAAATGCCTCTTAAAGTAAAGTCTTAAAGTTAATTAATCCATATTTAGATATCACAACATCCTTCTTGATACCTCAAGTACAAACAATTCATGTTTTCTTAACAATATCAGTGGTGTTAATGTATATTTAACCTGTCTTTATAGTAATAGGACTTTTTTTCCGGAGGACTTTTTTACCGGTACTTTTTTTCCAAGGACTTTTTTTCCAATAATCTTATATCTGAAATGCTTAAAAAACTATTAACAACTGATTTAAACTCTTTCCATAAAACATTACACAAAATTAAGAATAAATTTATATATACAAAGAGGCAAAAACGGTAGAAACAGGCAGCAAATGCCTATATGAATGCTTCTCTTGAAAAATAACCATAAAACGATTCAGATATCAAATATCAAATACCGGTACATTGGTTGATATATATATTTGCAATTATTCCTACTGACCTCGAATTATATTAAGCTGTCTCTACCTTTGCATCTGGTACAGATTTAATATGAGACCTATGAAAATCAGTTAGTATCATTTATGAATGGTATACAGAATATCATTAGGAATTATCATTTACAACTGCTTGATGTCTTTATTACTTACTATTAAAGTAATTGACTTATATTTTGTCGTATATTACACACTTTAATGCTATTTCTTAAAAGGACTATTAAAAGCTTGATAATATATGTTTACGTAATGAACTAGTGGAATAAAGTGAATCAAATAATCTCAACGTGCGCGTAAACTAACATCAAAAGGCAAGCCGCCCTTTTGCACCCCTCCCCCATATCGATGTATATTGTCAGCAGTGCGCACGTGTGCATGCCTTGATATGACAATACCTGAGAGCACGACAATCCCTTCCTGGCGCCAGTGCAGTCTCAGCAGTCTTTGATGTCCGCCGCCGTCACTTATCGTGTCTGCATCTTATCAGACTGCCCAGATAGAAGATTTTAAGACAAATCCTCTTTAGAAATGAACATCAATTGTTTACTAATTTATTAGGGAGATACACCGCTATCCAAATCGCATGTTTTATGTGGACAATCACGCGTCGACCTTTTGTGGCGGATTTCATTATTCCTTTCAATCAAATGGAATATTTTGTAATGCTCTTTACACTTATGTGGGTTCGATTTTGTAATTGTAATTCGTATGGTTTTTTTCAGACATCCTAAAACTTTGCTTCAGTATATCAGGGAAGTATGTCTCTATGATTTGTCAACAGATTAGTAGAAAGTAGATTAAAGTATTATTATAATATCATTATTTTGGTTTAAGCATATTTTATTTAATGAAGAATCCTATTCAGTAAAGAAGCAAAGCTTTGCTTATCTGAAGACATCACCAGTAAAAACATAATAAACAAAACACACAAGACACAAACTAGACAAATATCAAACATAGAAATTAAGAACCCTTACATATCTGTATTACACAACTGGGTGACTTATTGCCAGCGGTTGCTTTTTATATGATGTTTTACAACGATCATTTTACAATGTTTTATCAACTCGCACACTCCTGTAGATAAATTGACGTAAAGATATTGTTGTTCTATTATCTATGTTCCCATATCAGCAAACATCTCAAGAAAACAATGCTTTGAAATTTTTGTACAAGCGGAAGAATATAACAGGCCTAAGATTGACTTATTGTTCCCTAATTCCCAACTTTCGATAACTCTTGAAGAATCACAATTATTAACTATGTCGCCTATGTGTTTATCTAAAACATGTATATCATCTACATGTGTTGAAGGATTGATCTGGTATATATTAAGAATGTATTGTTGAAAATGCTAGAAATGAATTGTAAAATGTTTGGAGTATGAATGAAGATTGTTGTCTAAATGGATTTGTACACTAGTACAAATGAAAATATATTATATTGATGAATATGCATGAGCGTGTGACGTAAATAAACTATCTGTATTTTGGTCTGTCATATTTGACTCAAAATGATCTTCAGTATCGGTAATTCAGTGGTGACCGGAAAAAAAGTCACAGGAAATTTGGTCAGTAACAAGTAACTAACAATTAAAAAAACAAACACAACACTCGGAGCACTTCCTGATCACTTTGTGATTACAGTAATGCATAATACTCAACTATAATATTCAATTCAGTAGTGTATATAGACAGTTTTATGGTATATATTTTTTAAAATATCACGATGTTGTTTATTGTTTCAATCAAAATAAACTCGACTTTTACTAAGGGTGACCTCTTGCTACGCCAACAATTGGAGAAAAAAACTTGGAACGCTAAGAAAAATTAAACAAAAGAATTTGCTAATCCAATCTAGCAGAGCTAATAAGCTTCACCCTTGAGTGACCAAAAGTTTCAATTTTTCTTATCCAGCCCAAATGTTTGTTTTACTGCTGCCAAAACCTGCAATTTAATTCTTTCTAAACGTCAATCTTACGAATAAAATTCATGATTTTATCTCAATATATTTCTCTTTATAAATGTTATAACTATAACTTTAGGCACCTATTTTGCTTCTTGTAAATATTTTAATGACATAAGTCTCTCATAATACCTTATAGGGGTGGCTCAACTTTTACTGTTTTATCAAATGTATTGTATGTATTTTCATGTTGAGGTGAGACTTTAATAACAATCTGTCTGTCTGTTATGCATAGATAATAATTATTGGTGAACACATTTAACCACCAACACGTTGACTGAATGCAATATTTACCAAATGTTGGCGTAGCATGATTGAACCCCCTTAAATACCTAATGCGCCATTAAAAATACACCTTTGTCATCTGTACTTTTACACACTATGTTTTCTATCTGACATATATATCTTCATGTATGTATTAAAGTCCTCAAACTGATATTTGTTCATTGTACAAAGCAATGAGATACAATAAACAAGTATTTGTAGGAAAAAGTAATAAATTTTCGAAATGAAAGTATATTGTTGATCAATTTATTATACATCAAACCACACGTTTTTCTAATAATAAGAATATTGCCCTTGAAAAGGTGCGGATGTAATTGAATGTACGGTATTATGTTAATTGCGTTGATGTTTTTAAATGGGCAGAGGTAAAAGCGGGATTAAATATTAAAAATTGGAATTTTAGAATAAGGAATAGGTTTCACGTTCTTGGTATGTCCTACGTTCTAGACCCTTTTTATAGCTTAAGTAAGAAAGTCATTTGTACAGAAGTTGAAAGTAAATGTATGGACGAGTATATTTTAAATTGGAAATGTATTTTAAACAAGGAGGAAGGACGGATGGGTTCTAATAAACTTAGAACTTACAGGCTTTTTAAGCATGAGTTTTACCCTGAATCCTATGTTTTATGTAATATACCCAGATGTTACCGTTCAGCAATGGCTAAGTTTAGATGTGGTGTAGCCCCAATAAGAATTGAAACTGGGCGGTATGAAAGTGTACCTGTGAATGAAAGGAAATGTTTTAATTGTACAGACTGTGTCGAGGACGAATTTCATGTACTGTTTCACTGTGATATTTATACCGATCTTAGAGAAACACTTTTTACATATATATCTTCCCATGATGTTAATGTTTTTATTCTAACAGATTTTGAAAAAATGCTTTTATGTCAAAGTGCTGATATGTTTTACTATTTTGCCAAAACCTGCTTTTTAATATTACAAAGAAGGAAACGCCTTCTATTTTCCTAAAATATTACTCCTTTTTTTAAAGTTCATGTAATTTCTACGATATGTATATATGATAGTCTCTCATAACTCATACTGAGTGGTTTTGTACTTTTATCCGTGTTTTATGCCAATATGTATTTATTGTTTTGCTGTACAGAAGTGAGACTTAGATAAACAATTGTCTGTCTGTCTGTTATGTTTTGTGATTGATTGCTTTTACCTCTGCTTGATGTCACCTTGTCGAAGTGGGCCTTTGACTCAGTTATTTCCAATGAATTGGCGAATAAATTTAGAATAGGTCAAAGATGATAAATAAAATAGCTTTGTATTTTGAATGTTGAAGTGGAAGGGATATTTTTTCAAACAGTAATAGATTATAGCTTTAGTGAGCATGACCGAAGTGTTTAAGGATATTAATATTAGTCAAATAATATAAGTATGACACAGGTTGGTGGTAATTAAACAGATTAAACATGTTTAAGCTCAATCAATCAATCAACTTTATTTCCATAAAGACCACTCACAGTGGTACATGGATACAGTCATGATATACATTATGTTTGTTATGAGGCAGCATGATCATTCTTTAAACTTATCAATATTGTAGCTACAACTGTCTGGTAATTACCAATGAGTAGTAATAAAAAGCTTGGACATAACTTAATTGGTGGTGTCCCGCTTAGGGGATTGTCAACTCTTTGACGATGTGATTACAAGGATTAGCCAAAGGATGTTGTTTTAGAGAATAAGCATGTCAAGTTGTCAAGGCACAAGTCACTCATTGGTCGACGGGATGTCAAACTAGATCCAATGAAAAATTGAACTATTCATGATCGTCATATATAGTGTATGTGTTTTGAGATGAACACATGACATATCTATTGGAGTACATTACCCTTGGGACTTACATACAAATGGAATATTTTCAACAAGGTACGTTTTGTTTACAAGATTTTACAAGAAGTAATTCATTGAAATGAAAATGTTTTCATTTTGATCATTTTAGAAACTTGCTTTGCATTAGTTCAGTTCAGTTTTGAAAAGAATTCAAATGCAAGGGAACCATTTTTTTCGTAGACAAAACGGGTTCGTAGACGTGGAGTTTTGCTTGGACACTTTTGGTTCATAGACATATAAAACAGTGGGTTCGTAGACTGATAAATAAATATTTTCAACACAATAATATTATTTTGTATAACAACTAAATTATGTTCTTAGTATGATTTTTGAAATCCTAAACAGCCCATGGTACAAATACAATGAGAAATATAAACATAAATATAAAGTATTGTAACAAAACGATCATCAAAATCCATCACAATACACCAATCCATAAGTGATCCATTTTTACCATTGCATACTAATATATATGACATTTAATCATAAGTCATGTGTAACATTTATAATTGTAAATAAGAATTAGTTTATTGCCAATGTTGCAAGTGTCTACGAACCAACCATTAAACTGCCCCCCCCCCCCCCCCCCCCCCCTCGTGTCTACGAAAACACCCAAACAAAATACAAAATTGTCAATACGAATTAACAAGTGAAATGTATAGTGTATGTTGATGTTTTTTGGAACCACACATCGGTTTTTTTAGATTGATGGAGATACTCAAAATGTATATGTTATTATATTTAACAGGCCTACATACTACAATTTCAGGATGCGCCAATGATGTGCTATTTCTGGATTATCCTCAATTACATTTGATGAAGGATTATTAATATTTTTTTCTTTTAAATTTTTTTATAGTGATAAACATTAGAAACGAATAGGCAATCTTATCAATTTGCTAGACAACATACGATGACATACTATATATATTTTTTATATATATACAGAACCCTAAATAACACTATGTATAGTTTTCTATATCAAACAGAAATAATTAAATGAAAATCATATTGTTTTTTTTTTGTGAACGTCAATTCTTCAATTTAGTAAATATCAAAATCAAACTCTCAATCATTGGGTTATTTGTTTTTTAAAAAGATAAACTTTTGTCTTTAAAATATATTGTTATCAATAATAAAATCAATATTAAGAACAAATTGAGAATGCATATAGTGTAACCAAAACACTCTTTTCAAATACTTCTTCAATAATCAAATGTCTTCAAATTATAGAATTTTAGTATATCAAATTTTCTATCTATATAATTTTAAATGAACCTGCATTATATAACCACATTCCTTAGTATATCTATCACCAGTTATATTCCTTGACTAATCAGTCGCCAGTTGCTATTTATAGACGGGATAAAGGGACATAACTCATGGGGAGAAATCTAACGAGCTCTTAAATTGAAGTCTGTGGAAAGGCCGTACCTTTCCACTCGTCCTTTCCATAGGGCTTTGGAAAGGTCGTTCTTTAATTCGTTTGGAAAGATTGGAAAGGTGCGCTCTTTCCTTGGCTGAAAGATTAGAAAGGTGCACACTTTCCTTTTGGAAGGAACGCCTTTAATGCTTTGGAAAGGACGATCGTTGCTCCTGTGGTTCCCACGATGGAACTTTCTTACTATGACTTCGATATGCACCAACATGAGCTGAAAAGTACACATTAATAATTGCTATCTGCTGGTGCCAACCAATCTTCTCACAGATTTTTAGTTTTTTGTATAATTGGCTGAGATGCGACCTTAATGTACAGCTGAGAAGATATTGTCAAAATTGTTCCCACGATGGAATTTTCTTAATATGGCTTGGATATGCACCAAATTGAGCTCAAATATACACAACAATAAATGCTATCTGCTGGTGCCAACATATCTTCTCACAGTTTTTATAGCTTTTGTTTAATTGGCTTTAGATGCGACCTTAATGTACAGTTGAGCAGATATTGTCAAAATTGTTCCCACGATGGAATTATCTTAATATGGCTTGGATATGCACCAAAATGAGCTTAAATGTACACAAAAATAAATGCTATCTGCTGGTGCCAACCAATCTTCTCACAGATTTTTAGTTTTTGTATAATTGGCTGAGATGCGACCTTAACGTACAGCTGAGAAGATATTGTCAATATTGTTCCCACGATGGAATGTTCAAAATATGGCTTGGATATGCACCAAAATGAGCTTAAATGTACACAAAAATAAATGCTATCTGCTGGTGCAAACCAATCTTCTCACAGATTTTTAGATTTTGTATTATTGGCTTTAGATGCGACTTTAATGAACAGTTGAGCAGATATTGTCAATATTGTTCCCACGATGGAATTTTCTTAATATGGCTTGGATATGCACCAAAATGAGCTCAAATGTACACAAAAACAAATGTTAGCACCCGGTACCAAGCAATCTTCTCACAGATTTTTAGTTTTTGTATAATTGGCTTTAGATGCGACCTTAATGTACAGTTGAGCAGATATTGTCAAAATTGTTCCCACGATGGAACTTTCTTACTATGACTTGGATATGCACCAACATGAGCTGAAAAGTACACATGAATAATTGCTATTTGCTGGTGCCAACCAATCGTCTCACAGATTTTTAGTTTTTTTGTATAATTGGCTGAGATGCGACCTTAATGTACAGCTGAACAGATATTGTCAAAATTGTTCCCACGATTGAACTTTCTTAATATGGCTTGGATATGCACCAAAATGAGCTTAAATGTACACAAAAATAAATGCTATCTGCTGGTGCAAACCAATCTTCTCACAGATTTTTAGTTTTTGTATAATTGGCTTTAGATGCGACCTCAATGTACAGTTGAGCAGATATTGTCAAAATTGTTCCCACGATGGAGTTTTCTTAATATGGACTGGATATGCACCAAAATGAGCTCAAATGTACACAAAAGTAATTGCTATCTGCTTGTGGCAACCAATCTTCTCACAGAATTTTAGCTTTTGTATAATTGGCTTTAGATGCGACCTAAATGTACAGTTGAGCAGATATTGTCAAAATTGTTCCCACGATGGAACTTTCTTACTATGACTTCGATATGCACCAACATGAGCTGAAAAGTACACATTAATAATTGCTATCTGCTGGTGCCAACCAATCTTCTCACAGATTTTTAGTTTTTTGTATAATTGGCTGAGATGCGACCTTAATGTACAGCTGAGAAGATATTGTCAAAATTGTTCCCACGATGGAATTTTCTTAATATGGCTTGGATATGCACCAAAATGAGCTTAAATGTACACAACAATAAATGCTATCTGCTGGTGCCAACATATCTTCTCACAGTTTTTATAGCTTTTGTTTAATTGGCTTTAGATGCGACCTTAATGTACAGTTGAGCAGATATTGTCAAAATTGTTCCCACGATGGAATTATCTTAATATGGCTTGGATATGCACCAAAATGAGCTTAAATGTACACACAAATAAATGCTATCTGCTGGTGCCAACCAATCTTCTCACAGATTTTTAGTTTTTGTATAATTGGCTGAGATGCGACCTTAATGTACAGCTGAGAAGATATTGTCAATATTGTTCCTCAGATGTAATTTTCTGAATATGGCTTGGATATGCACCAAAATGAGCTCAAATGTACACAAAAATAAATGTTATCTGCTGGTGCCAACCAAT
Organism: Steromphala cineraria; assembly: GCA_916613615.1. NCBI lineage: Eukaryota > Metazoa > Mollusca > Gastropoda > Trochida > Trochidae > Steromphala > Steromphala cineraria. The sequence continues at coordinate 10,232,108 of OU744735.1, forward strand.
CTTCTCACAGATTTTTAGTTTTTGTATAATTGGCTTTAGATGCGACCTCAATGTACAGTTGAGCAGATATTGTCAAAATTGTTCCCACGATGGAATTTTCTTAATATGGCTTGGATATGCACCAAAATGAGCTTAAATGTACACAAAAATAAATGCTATCTGCTGGTGGCAAGCAATCTTCTCACAGATTTTTAGATTTTGTATTATTGGCTTTAGATGCGACTTTAATGAACAGTTGAGCAAATATTGTCAATATTGTTCCCACGATGGAATTTTCTTAATATGGCTTGGATATGCACCAAAATGAGCTCAAATGTACACAAAAACAAATGTTAGCACCCGGTACCAACCAATCTTCTCACAGATTTTTAGTTTTTGTATAATTGGCTTTAGATGCGACCTTAATGTACAGTTGAGCAGATATTGTCAAAATTGTTCCCACGATGGAACTTTCTTACTATGACTTGGATATGCACCAACATGAGCTGAAAAGTGCACATGAATAATTGCTATTTGCTGGTGCCAACCAATCGTCTCACAGATTTTTAGTTTTTTTGTATAATTGGCTGAGATGCGACCTTAATGTACAGCTGAACAGATATTGTCAAAATTGTTCCCACGATTGAACTTTCTTAATATGGCTTGGATATGCACCAAAATTAGCTCAAATGTACACAAAAATAAATGCTATCTGCTGGTGCCAACCAATCTTCTCACAGATTTTTAGTTTTTGTATAATTGGCTGAGATGCGACCTTAATGTACAGCTGAGAAGATATTGTCAATATTGTTCCCACGATGGAATGTTCATAATATGGCTTGGATATGCACCAAAATGAGCTTAAATGTACACAAAAATAAATGCTATCTGCTGGTGCAAACCAATCTTCTCACAGATTTTTAATTTTTGTATAATTGGCTTTAGATGCGACCTCAATGTACAGTTGAGCAGATATTGTCAAAATTGTTCCCACGATGGAGTTTTCTTAATATGGCTTGGATATGCACAAAAATGAGCTCAAATGTACACAAAAGTAATTGCTATCTGCTGGTGCCAACCAATCTTCTCACAGATTTTTAGTTTTTGTATAATTGGATTTAGATGTGACCTTTATGTAGAGTTGAGCAGATATTGTCATTATTTTCCCTACGATGAAATTTTCTTACTATGACTTCGATATGCACCAACATGAGCTGAAAAGTACACATTAATAATTGCTATCTGCTGGTGCCAACCAATCTTCCCACAGATTTTTAGTTTTTTGTATAATTGGCTGAGATGCGACCTTAAAGGAGCAGTAGCACATATTATGAGATTTTTAACGAGACGGTTTTCGACAAAATGCATGTTATGAATTTATTCTATTATTTAATCAAGTTATATTTACGAAAATAAAAAAAAATCTGTCGAGTAGTTTTGAATGAATCACCGGTAAAAATAATCTTCTTAATTATGGAAACGTTTCCATAAATATGGCGGACAACCGGAAATGCATGACTCGCGTCTAATACACTTCACTTCCGCTAGTTAAAAACGATTTGTAACAATGGGAAAGCGTGGACGAGGACGACTTTTCAGCCCATCGACGATCAGATCAAAGAAGGTACAACGTGCAAAGAATCGCCGAGATGATGGCGAGATCACAGTATTTTTCTCGGGCAAAACCCATTAACGTTGGACCAGTTTGAAGGAACAACACGGCCCCTTACTCGTACACAGCGATTGGGCCGGTCGTCTACTTTATGCATACAAATGACACTTGATGCAGCCGTCACCAGAAGTAAGTTACATGGTTTGTTTACGCTTTTTTATTTAAAGTCCATCAAATATGAATTTTTTATTACTATGCATAAGCAAACTTTGCCAACTTACGATATTTGTTGCGTGTTTCCGATTTATTATTCATAAAAAAAGCGAGGACCGAGGACATTTCTTCTTGTCTCGATTGAATGTTCATATGATAAGGTTGTCAATAGAAATGATATATATATGAAATTTGTTTGTAATGTTTTCAGTTAGATTTAAGGCTTTGTAATGGTTTGTAATTGTTTGTAATATGTTTCAACTCATTGTTTGGACTAGAACATCATGCGTCTTTTATCCCGCACACTCAGTTCCGGCATGTCTACAGTAGATATCCGGTTTGCAATGTACACAGATTTTATATTATTGGTAAATCGTAGTTCTGTAAACATACGACATGGACTATTGATTACTGATTATCAAAACAGAAAACAGAAATCTATGTCATTGTTATATTTAATTATTAAGATTGATAAACCATATTTATTTTAGAATTCATCTGTCATCAACACCATTATCTCCAATGTTGGTCAAGGGCGATGATTCAAGTGCAAGGTATGAAATTTCTATAGATGAATTTTATTTGCAAAAGCAGTTGCAAGTGATTTCTGAAAGATTCGATTTAACTTGACATTTACCAAAAAATCATCATTATATTGGTTTGCTCATCTTTTCATGATCACTCTCATCAATGTTCAATTTACAGGAATTGAATTATGAATTATCAGTAGTTAATAACTTTTAAAGGAATTCTCAATTATTATTTGAAAAGTAATTATTCATTACTCATTACTCATTTAGCAGCAATGTGACTTGTGTTATGATGAAATGTTAAATGTCATTTTTCATTTACAGTGATTACTCTTCACAGAAGAACTTATTGGAAGACCCAATTCACAGGTATGTAAATTCTTATTAATTGTTAATCTCCCACAAAGAATAAATGAATGAGACTGAGCTTCGGATTGACAGTAGGTCCGGTTAATCTCCCCCCACCCCCCAAACAATGATTTCATAAATGGCCCATCATTTTTGCTGGGGTCCTACAGGCCCGATGTCAGGAGTTTAGGATATAAATATCTTTTGGAAAATTTAGGTTATTGTTAGATTATGCAAATGTATTAGTAATTATAAGTTCATCTAAGGAGCAAGGAAAATGTATGTCAATTCCCTTTGGCCCCTCCAATATCTGAGTGACTGGCCAATGTGATCCACAAGAATTTCTGAAAATCTGAAGTACTGATGAGACAGGTCAGCAATTATGAAAATGTGAACAGTTCTAGTTTCATTATCAATTGTCTATTGACAAATATGATTGATTTATTGACATTGATAAACATTTGATTACCCGGTAATGTGAGTATGAAATGTTTTAAGGATATTTCCCCCCTCACTGCGGTTTTCCTTTAATCTTAGTTGGTAATTTTAAGCAGATTCAACAATAGTTTATCTTTAGGGGCCCATCAGAGTTAAATCTGAAACAAGGATATTTTGTTGGCAGCCAGTATTTGAATTTGAGACAAGCAGCTTCCCACAGGCAGTTCAGTGTTTGATGATCTATCTGCATTTTGTTGAACTTGAATAAACACAAGTATCATCCCAAAAAAACATAATGGATTTATTCAATCTGTGTACAATGTGATGGTGATTGTTCCCCACAAATCTCACTAAACAATGACCATTTTAAGGTTTGGTTCAGAGGAGGTTTGGATGATACATACTTGTGTGTCTGCATAGTACTTAATAACTTTGTCTGACAATATATATATATTCTGCCAAGGGAGATAATTTTAGAAATGTGTTCAATTTGAAGATATTAACAGAATATGAAAAATCATAACACAGATATAGTTACTCTAAGAATTAAAAACTGGTCCTGTACATTATGAATGTATTCATTTCTTCTAATAACTACAGTAATCTGAATCAATATTACCCAAAAATCCTAGATGAAGGGAAATTGTGAATTGTTTTAGGCCAAAATTTGTATGTTTTGTAACTGAAAGAGTGTTTTGATAAAATATTCTTTTAATCATGAAACTCTTTGTCATTGAAATTTTTGCATATCTTTCAAAGGGGTTATATTCTGAGCAAGTTATATTTTTGATAACTTTGAATATTCAAGTCAATACAAATAAGGTCCCCCACCCTCCCCCACCCATCAAAATCCTGGATCCACCACTTTGTATGATTATCATAACATTTATATTTTTGAAATTTATGCTTTTTTCAACTCTTTTGCTATCTGAAGTTTCTTATATGACTGTAAACATTCACACTCACACAGAGATAAATGTATTTAAATTGCTGTCATTGTGATTTTATATGCTGAATCTAACTAGGGATAAGAGTATGATAAATACATAAAAATTCTTTCAAATCTTCAAAATGATTTCCAAGAGGCACTCACTCTATTATTTGAATACTATGTGATGCATTGAGGGCAATGAAAGCAATGATTTGATGAGAAAAACAGAAACTTGACAGATGTATTAGAGAAACTTCATGAAACTTTTTCAACCAGTATCATTGATAATAATGATTGGAAGCACAAATTTCCTGTAGGTGTTAATGACTGTAGAAATTTTGTTATGAATGCATCAAACAAAATCAAGTTATGATAATAAATTAATGTTAAAGTTATGAGATGTGTTCATTTTATGACCTGTGAAAATACTTTAAATCAATTTTAAAATTCAATGTTTATTTTGATACAGATTGGATTTAATTGGATCATTAAGTGGCTAGCCTAATATCTCCACATACCAATCAAATCTGATAATCTTCATATATTTGTGGACATTAAAATTCAATGTTTATTTTGATACAGATTGGATTTAATTGGATCATTAAGTGGCTAGCCTAATATCTCCACATACCAATCAAATCTGATAATCTTCATATATTTGTGGACAGCAGTCAATATAATGTTTTAAACTTTCTATTGCAGGATGTAATCAGAGTGGAAGCTAATCCAGGATAGTGAGTTAGTGATCAGTGCTGGAGTGTGGGGCAGTCTGTGATATTCCACATGCAGTTCAGTGCTGAATTGTTGAACTCAACTAAGGAACAAACCCTCAAGAAACTATCACATCTCTTATTCAGGGATATTGTGAACAATACAATGGCGCCTTCAAACTCTTTGAAACAATTTAACAGCAAGTTATGCTGTATTCAGTAACTTAATTTGACAAAAACTAGTTATGATAATTTGAGGAGTTTATTCATTGTTTTGACATTTAGTGATTGCTACAGTATACTATCCCTAGCATCATCAAATAGGTATGAATTAAACCTGATGGTATGGGTGGTGAAAGTAACACAAGCTTAAAATTGATAAGTTTAAATGTAGTCCATTTTAGTTAATTTATCCCAATTTTATAGTCAGACAGTAAAACAAATTTGAACAGGATTAAATCTAAATTGGACAATATCAACAGCGGCAAAGAGATAAAAACTTGAATTACTTGTTTTATAATATGGTGAAATAGTATTGTTTAGATGTTTTATGTTAAAATAGGTTTGACCAGCCCCTATTTGTATTACTAATATTAACAAATAAATTCTAGTTCACTTTCATTACTTTTATATAAAAAAAGAGGTCTACAGATTGTATTGCCAAGGGCCCCAGAACATATTATAATTTGAGATAGAGCTTTGATATCTTTCACTTTTTGGTTTTGAGAGAACTGAAGATCACCTTCTGATTGAACTTGTTGATTATCTCCCCTTAATCATAGTTTAATAAGTTTCATTTTGTTATCAGGAATTCATGTTTTTAGAGTTTGTATTGATAAAATTCCTTTACAAAAATGAAATAAAATTATCATCAATATATAATCTGCAGTTTATATTTTATTTTTTGGCTGATGTGGGTTTTATTTCTTCGGGATATTGTACCTTTGTTAATAAACTATCTAAAATGAGCATTTAGAATAACAAAATTGCCAAAAAACACCTTAGAGGTGACAAAAGTATCATTCAACGGATTGCAAGTTTTATGATACATGTAATATACAAGCAGTATGGGGTTGTGCAGTTGTTGTCAAGTAAGCAGGAAAGGGCTGAGACATGGCAATATTGTAAACAGTAAAGAGTTAATCAGCTAAATGCTTTATATGTTCAAAACTTGAAATAAATATAGTTCTACTTGTTTCTTTGGTTTGTTTTAATGTGTTTTTATCCCAATTCAATGCTGGTGGATTTAATTTTATAGTTTGTTGTTTACATGTACATGAATATATCTGCATTCAGTGGTCTGTCCTGAACATTCCAACAGTATGTACAGACTCAGTGTCAACATAATTTGCTGTCTTAAGAACATGCATTTTAGGATTTGCCACTTTCAAATGAATTTGATTTTTTTTCCCATTTCTTTGAAATCTTAAAAATGTGCCCCTTGCACATTGCCATAAGCAATAGGCACAAGTCAAGATATTCATCAATTTGCTGATGTGCCTTTTGTATTTTCTAATTGTACGGTGTTTACTGTCTTTGGTTTCTAAGGAAAGCAACTTGAAATTGTATATCCACTAGGGATGTCACGATACAGGTCCATTTCAATACGATACACATCACGATATGATACATATCGCGATACACTAAATGCGACATTATTACGGTAAGATAAAAAATTCAGGGATATTAATCTAATATTCCTAAAGAGACTTATCTGAGTAACCAACATTTAAACACAACTTCTTCATGAAAAAGTCATTTAATGCTATCTTAACAAGAAATCTAATCAACTCTGGATTTCTTGACTTGATTTTCACAAAAATATGAACGATATTCACTAAAATTTGTATCACGATACAGTTGACTGTATCGTGAACTGTACCGCGACGATGCATCAATGCATCGGTGTATCGTGACATCCCTAATATCCACTGCAGAACTTATTTGCAAGGTCTACTTTAGCATAACCTGATATGTCGAGCAATAATTGTTTTCAAATGTTTGAAAATATATCTTTTAATGTTTTAAACTCAGCTTGTAGATATTTAACAAATCTAAATCTGTATTAACCTTTAACACAATCTTCAACACCATATTAACAAACTAATTTTAGACAATATTGTTTTATTCATGATAAATCAAAAGGAAAATGCATCTCAAAATACAAAATACTGATTAGGTTTTTCATGTGGCTTGATATTTTCCCCTGCTGTCCTCACTCCTATATTTCCTGCCTGTATCCACCCACAATTTCTTCTCTCTTCTCTTGAAATCCTTTCTTCTTTCTGGAATTCATATAAAGAATTTATATTGATAAAGTGACAGAACTAGTTATGTAATTGATTTTGCAAAAAATTATCTTGATGAGCAAGAAAACTTTGCAGAACTTTTGAATCGACAATTTAGAAATATTGTCTATTGGAGGAGACACATACCATAAACCTTTTTTTAATGAACTTTTGATCAGATAAAAGCAAGCAAGTTTTCAGTTCATAATTGTTATATATGATGGGTGCAACATGTTGGTTGGTCAATACATTAGGATAATGTCCTAACCTCCAAACTAAATATGGTTTGGAAGGTTTTTCATTTATTATTTGTTTATATCAGTATTCCATTTAATTATCTATTTTGTCTAGCTAACAGCTTAGTGGTTATACATATGATAAATGTGGAAAAAAAAACATGCATGAACATTATTAATGTTTAATAAAATTAACATGGAAGACTATGGAAAGAATACTATTGTCATCATCCAAATATTACTGGCAAAAAAAGGAGAAAAAACATGACATTCTGACAAGACAACAAAATAAATCATGATTGTCTGAAAGTTAAAATAATTAAATAAATAAATACAATTCAGGAGGTGAGGTCCATAATTCGAATCTAAATGTACAGAAAAGGCATTTATTAGTACTTAAATTGTACTTAATATAGATTTTTTTTTTAAATCTCATTTCCACGTTAGCAGCACAGCTGATATAATTCGTCTGGGTTAGCCTAGCTATTGTTGAAAAATGTTGTTATTGATAATGCTCTGAAGTTGCCAGTTGGGACACGATTGTTTCGGAATGAAAACAATGTATTCAGAAAAGCTCCCTTATTCATTGATACAGTTTAGTTGGAAGATATACTGGTCTTATTTGATTAAATTTGACAGAACGTGTCGGTCTGAATCTGATCTATGCTAGGCCTATACTCAGTATATCTCAACACGATCAAGAGTATTTTTTGCCAAGATGAATAATCTATACAATTATATGACATCCGAAAATGTTAGTACATAGGTATTTATCATTTGATAACTATCTACTCTTCATTCACACAAAACAAATCGTCAACTCACCGCATCAAACTTTCCAGTTGGAGTAACCGACATGACGAGACGGCATCGTGGAATCTGACATGATGGTGTAGAGTAACACGCGAGAAGCGGAAGTCGTAAAAGTTTGCGGACCACAAAACAAAAACAAAAAAAACTTTTTTCCAAAATAAAAAATATTTAATTTTTAAATTTTGTTTGACTTGGGACCATTTTGTTAAATATATGTTTCATCTTTTAAAACGATTCTAAGCGAAAAATGTCAAAATTAGCGCAATACTGCACCTTTAATGTACAGCTGAGAAGATATTGTCAAAATTGTTCCCACGATGGAATTTTCTTAATATGGCTTGGATATGCACCAAAATGAGCTCAAATATACACAACAATAAATGCTATCTGCTGGTGCCAACATATCTTCTCACAGTTTTTATAGCTTTTGTTTAATTGGCTTTAGATGCGACCTTAATGTACAGTTGAGCAGATATTGTCAAAATTGTTCCCACGATGGAATTTTCTTAATATGGCTTCGATATGCACCAAAATGAGCTTAAATGTACAAAAAAATAAATGCTATCTGCTGGTGCAAACCAATCTTCTCACAGGTTTTTAGATTTTGTATTATTGGCTTTAGATGCGACTTTAATGAACAGTTGAGCAGATATTGTCAAAATTGTTCCCACGATGGAATTTTCTTAATATGGCTTGGATATGCACCAAAATGAGCTCAAATGTACACAAAAACAAATGTTAGCACCCGGTACCAACCAATCTTCTCACAGATTTTTAGTTTTTGTATAATTGGCTTTAGATGCGACCTTAATGTACAGTTGAGCAGATATTGTCAAAATTGTTCCCACGATGGAACTTTCTTACTATGACTTCGATATGCACCAACATGAGCTGAAAAGTACACATTAATAATTGCTATCTGCTGGTGCCAACCAATCTTCTCACAGATTTTTAGTTTTTTGTATAATTGGCTGAGATGCGACCTTAATGTACAGCTGAGAAGATATTGTCAAAATTGTTCCCACGATGGAATTTTCTTAATATGGCTTGGATATGCACCAAAATGAGCTCAAATATACACAACAATAAATGCTATCTGCTGGTGCCAACATATCTTCTCACAGTTTTTATAGCTTTTGTTTAATTGGCTTTAGATGCGACCTTAATGTACAGTTGAGCAGATATTGTCAAAATTGTTCCCACGATGGAATTATCTTAATATGGCTTGGATATGCACCAAAATGAGCTTAAATGTACACAAAAATAAATGCTATCTGCTGGTGCCAACCAATCTTCTCACAGATTTTTAGTTTTTGTATAATTGGCTGAGATGCGACCTTAATGTACAGCTGAGAAGATATTGTCAATATTGTTCCTCAGATGTAATTTTCTTAATATGGCTTGGATATGCACCAAAATGAGCTCAAATGTACACAAAAATAAATGTTATCTGCTGGTGCCAACCAATCTTCTCACAGATTTTTAGTTTTTGTATAATTGGCTTTAGATGCGACCCCAATGTACAGTTGAGCAGATATTGTCAAAATTGTTCCCACGATGGAATTTTCTTAATATGGCTTGGATATGCACCAAAATGAGCTTAAATGTACACAAAAATAAATGCTATCTGCTGGTGCAAACCAATCTTCTCACAGATTTTTAGATTTTGTATTATTGGCTTTAGATGCGACTTTAATGAACAGTTGAGCAAATATTGTCAATATTGTTCCCACGATGGAATTTTCTTAATATGGCTTGGATATGCACCAAAATGAGCTCAAATGTACACAAAAACAAATGTTAGCACCCGGTACCAACCAATCTTCTCACAGATTTTTAGTTTTTGTATAAATGGCTTTAGATGCGACCTTAATGTACAGTTGAGCAGATATTGTCAAAATTGTTCCCACGATGGAACTTTCTTACTATGACTTGGATATGCACCAACATGAGCTGAAAAGTGCACATGAATAATTGCTATTTGCTGGTGCCAACCAATCGTCTCACAGATTTTTAGTTTTTTTGTATAATTGGCTGAGATGCGACCTTAATGTACAGCTGAACAGATATTGTCAAAATTGTTCCCGCGACTGAACTTTCTTAATATGGCTTGGATATGCACCAAAATGAGCTTAAATGTACACAAAAATAAATGCTATCTGCTGGTGCAAACCAATCTTCTCACAGATTTTTAGTTTTTGTATAATTGGCTTTAGATGCGACCTTAATGTACAGTTGAGCAGATATTGTCAAAATTGTTCCCACGATGGAATTATCTTAATATGGCTTGGATATGCACCAAAATGAGCTTAAATGTACACAAAAATAAATGCTATCTGCTGGTGCCAACCAATCTTCTCACAGATTTTTAGTTTTTGTATAATTGGCTGAGATGCGACCTTAATGTACAGCTGAGAAGATATTGTCAATATTGTTCCTCAGTTGTAATTTTCTTAATATGGCTTGGATATGCACCAAAATGAGCTCAAATGTACACACAAATAAATGTTATCTGCTGGTGCCAACCAATCTTCTCACAGATTTTTAGTTTTTGTATAATTGGCTTTAGATGCGACCCCAATGTACAGTTGAGCAGATATTGTCAAAATTGTTCCCACGATGGAATTTTCTTAATATGGCTTGGATATGCACCAAAATGAGCTTAAATGTACACAAAAATAAATGCTATCTGCTGGTGCAAACCAATCTTCTCACAGATTTTTAGATTTTGTATTATTGGCTTTAGATGCGACTTTAATGAACAGTTGAGCAAATATTGTCAATATTGTTCCCACGATGGAATTTTCTTAATATGGCTTGGATATGCACCAAAATGAGCTCAAATGTACACAAAAACAAATGTTAGCACCCGGTACCAACCAATCTTCTCACAGATTTTTAGTTTTTGTATAAATGGCTTTAGATGCGACCTTAATGTACAGTTGAGCAGATATTGTCAAAATTGTTCCCACGATGGAACTTTCTTACTATGACTTGGATATGCACCAACATGAGCTGAAAAGTGCACATGAATAATTGCTATTTGCTGGTGCCAACCAATCGTCTCACAGATTTTTAGTTTTTTTGTATAATTGGCTGAGATGCGACCTTAATGTACAGCTGAACAGATATTGTCAAAATTGTTCCCGCGACTGAACTTTCTTAATATGGCTTGGATATGCACCAAAATGAGCTTAAATGTACACAAAAATAAATGCTATCTGCTGGTGCAAACCAATCTTCTCACAGATTTTTAGTTTTTGTATAATTGGCTTTAGATGCGACCTCAATGTACAGTTGAGCAGATATTGTCAAAATTGTTCCCACGATGGAGTTTTCTTAATATGGCTTGGATATGCACCAAAATGAGCTCAAATGTACACAAAAGTAATTGCTATCTGCTTGTGGCAACCAATCTTCTCACAGAATTTTAGCTTTTGTATAATTGGCTTTAGATGCGACCTAAATGTACAGTTGAGCAGATATTGTCAAAATTGTTCCCACGATGGAACTTTCTTACTATGACTTCGATATGCACCAACATGAGCTGAAAAGTACACATTAATAATTGCTATCTGCTGGTGCCAACCAATCTTCCCACAGATTTTTAGTTTTTTGTATAATTGGCTGAGATGCGACCTTAATGTACAGCTGAGAAGATATTGTCAAAATTGTTCCCACGATGGAATTTTCTTAATATGGCTTGGATATGCACCAAAATGAGCTCAAATATACACAACAATAAATGCTATCTGCTGGTGCCAACATATCTTCTCACAGTTTTTAAAGCTTTGGTTTAATTAGCTTTAGATGCGACCTAAATGTACAGTTGAGCAGATATTGTCAAAATTGTTCCCACGATGGAACTTTCTTACTATGACTTCGATATGCACCAACATGAGCTGAAAAGTACACATTAATAATTGCTATCTGCTGGTGCCAACCAATCTTCCCACAGATTTTTAGTTTTTTGTATAATTGGCTGAGATGCGACCTTAATGTACAGCTGAGAAGATATTGTCAAAATTGTTCCCACGATGGAATTTTCTTAATATGGCTTGGATATGCACCAAAATGAGCTTAAATGTACACAAAAATAAATGCTATCTGCTGGTGCAAACCAATCTTCTCACAGGTTTTAAGATTTTGTATTATTGGCTTTAGATGCGACTTTAATGAACAGTTGAGCAGATATTGTCAAAATTGTTCCCACGATGGAATTTTCTTAATATGGCTTGGATATGCACCAAAATGAGCTCAAATGTACACAAAAACAAATGTTAGCACCCGGTACCAACCAATCTTCTCACAGATTTTTAGTTTTTGTATAATTGGCTTTAGATGCGACCTTAATGTACAGTTGAGCAGATATTGTCAAAATTGTTCCCACGATGGAACTTTCTTACTATGACTTGGATATGCACCAACATGAGCTGAAAAGTACACATGAATAATTGCTATCTGCTGGTGCCAACCAATCTTCTCACAGATTTTTAGTTTTTTTGTATAATTGGCTTTAGATGCGACCTCAATGGACAGTTGAGCAGATATTGTCAAAATTGTTCCCACGATGGAACTTTCTTAATATGGCTTGGATATGCACCAAAATGAGCTCAAATGTACACAAAAATAAATGCTATCTGCTGGTGCAAACCAATCTTCTCACAGATTTTTAGTTTTTGTATTATTGGCTTTAGATGCGACTTTAATGAACAGTTGAGCAGATATTGTCAAAATTGTTCCCACGATTGAATTTTCTTAATATGGCTTGGATATGCACCAAAATGAGCTCAAATGTACACAAAAACAAATGTTAGCACCCGGTGCCAACCAATCTTCTCACAGATTTTTAGTTTTTGTATAATTGGCTTTAGATGCGACCTTAATGTACAGTTGGGCAGATATTGTCAAAATTGTTCCCACGATGGAGTTTTTTTAATATGGTTTGGATATGCACCAAAATGAGCTCAAATGTACACAAAAGTAGTTGCTATCTGCTTGTGGCAACCAATCTTTTCACAGAATTTTAGCTTTTGTATAATTGGCTTTAGATGCGACCTAAATGTACAGTTGAGCAGATATTGTCAAAATTGTTCCCACGATGGAACTTTCTTACTATGACTTCGATATGCACCAACATGAGCTGAAAAGTACACATTTATAATTGCTATCTGCTGGTGCCAACCAATCTTCTCACAGATTTTTAGTTTTTTGTATAATTGGCTGAGATGCGACCTTAATGTACAGCTGAGAAGATATTGTCAAAATTGTTCCCACGATGGAATTTTCTTAATATGGCTTGGATATGCACCAAAATGAGCTCAAATGTACACAAAAACAAATGTTAGCACCCGGTGCCAACCAATCTTCTCACAGATTTTTAGTTTTTGTATAATTGGGTTTAGTTGCGACCTTAAGTACAGTTGGGCAGATATTGTCAAAATTGTTCCCACGATGGAGTTTTTTTAATATGGTTTGGATATGCACCAAAATGAGCTCAAATGTACACAAAAGTAATTGCTATCTGCTTGTGGCAACCAATCTTTTCACAGAATTTTAGCTTTTGTATAATTGGCTTTAGATGCGACCTAAATGTACAGTTGAGCAGATATTGTCAAAATTGTTCCCACGATGGAACTTTCTTACTATGACTTCGATATGCACCAACATGAGCTGAAAAGTACACATTAATAATTGCTATCTGCTGGTGCCAACCAATCTTCTCACAGATTTTTAGTTTTTTGTATAATTGGCTGAGATGCGACCTTAATGTACAGCTGAGAAGATATTGTCAAAATTGTTCCCACGATGGAATTTTCTTAATATGGCTTGGATATGCACCAAAATGAGCTCAAATATACACAACAATAAATGTTATCTGCTGGTGCCAACATATCTTCTCACAGTTTTTATAGCTTTTGTTTAATTGGCTTTAGATGCGACCTTAATGTACAGTTGAGCAGATATTGTCAAAATTGTTCCCTACGATGAAATTTTCTTAATATGGCTTGGATATGCACCAAAATGGGCTCAAATGTACACAAAAATAAATGCTATCTGCTGGTGCCAACCAATCTTCTCACAGATTTTTAGTTTTTGTATAATTGGCTTTAGATGCGACCTTTATGTGGAGTTGAGCAGAAATTGTCATTATTTTCCCTACGATGGAATTTTCTTAATATGGCTTGGATATGCACCAAAATGAGCTTAAATGTACACAAAAATAAATGCTATCTGCTGGTGCCAACCAATCTTCTCACAGATTTTTAGTTTTTGTATAATTGGCTGAGATGCGACCTTAATGTACAGCTGAGAAGATATTGTCAATATTGTTCCGCAGATGTAATTTTCTTAATATGGTATGTACACGTTTCGGAAATTGTCACTGTCTCTCAGGTTCTTTTTAGCCGATAAAATCTTCCGTTTGTTGTCAGACGATTTACACACTGCAATAATCACACCTGGATATCTTGTGTTTAGCGATTCTCTTCTCTCCGCCTTCAACACTTTTATCTCTCGTAGTTTGAGAGCGTCTCGGATCAACCCGTTCACCTTGCTCACAGTATTTTCACGGTCCGATTGTTCCAAGTTACGAATCACAATATTCATATGTATGTCATTGCCTTGATTAGATTCACGGACATCACGCGCACGTGTAGCTAGTTCTGTAAGTTTCTCCTGAACCTGCTTATTCACGTGCGACTGCTCGTCTCTTAGCTCCACCACTCGATTGTTTACATCGGCGAGTTTCTCATTTACTTCCAATCTCACAGCATTAAGTTCGGAATCAAGTTTATCGTTCATTTTAGAAAGAAGTCTATCTTCCATAGAGTCTATTTTCTTATCAATGTGATCTGAGAAGTGTTTAAATGCTTCAAGTACATCAGCTATACTCTTCGAACACTGAGAGCATGTTGACTTGTCTATTTCAGTTTCAGAGTTATTTATGTCATGAGACTCACACCTCGCTGTCTTTTGTTGATCGTGTCCTCATCTTTGTCGTCATCAACCAGTGGTCGTTTTCGATCTTCGTTTGGTTGCGTGACCGTCGTTAGCTTGGGCGCCGCCATTACAGACCTGACAAAATCTTGTGAGGCGTCCATGTCCATTTCGTTGCGAGCAAAATTCTACAGATCTGTAATTACATTCACTATAGGCGATTCCCTTGGCAACCTTATGGACGTTTGGTACTTTTAAAATGTTAATGAGATCCAAACTTACTCAATAATTAGCGATTTTTGTTCCAAAAACGCAGAGCAGAAAACCTACACCTTCTCACTCTCGCGCATGCGCACCTCCATGGTGGTCAGTCGAGAACTTGCTTGGTCTTTACCGAAAACGGGCCTGGACGTGATGGCCGTACAAACAGCACGCCCTACTGACCGCATGAAAGCGTATACAGTAAAACGTGAAACACTCTCTAAAAACGAGCTAGAACAGGATTGTGCGTATTAAGGCCGAGAAAGGTCTTTTTGATAACTTATGTTAACTGTCCGAGGACTCTATTAAACTGACTGGAGACGAGGTAAACAGGTACTTTTACCCGATCGATAAACGTACTACAAACTGTCACAGGGCTAGAGAGGTTGACGTATTAAAAACTGTGGATAAACATTCTGGCGTCGTAGTTAGATAAAATGTAAAGAAAAGTTTCTCGTTTCTATCCCGAAGGAGGCCGTATTGTGAACATTTTAGAACGGAGTAGAACGTTTTTAAAACTACCTTAGTGTGACTAAGGCACTCATTAACCCCTGGACATGCTTCACGGCTTAATGCCTGGGCCCCCTCTAGCGACGCTAATTAGCTCACAGTACCCCTCATCTCCCGAGAGGGGATGAAAGGAAGCTGTCTAGTCTACCATAAAGTTCTGATTGTTTTATTGTTTCATGGAGATCAGTCGGGAAAAAGAAAAGTGTAAATAAGGATAGCGAACAGCGAATATCTTGCAATTTGCAACATTGTTGTTGGTATTTTAAGTTGATTTCTTCTATCTATAGTATATTGACATATGAATACACAATCACTAACTTGTCAACAGAAATCTGTTCACACGAGATGTGCTTGGTCGAAATTTCTGGTGAGCAAGTCCTGTAACTTTACAACTTAAACATATTGACTTATCGTAGTTGTATAGAAGAAAAAGAAGAAGAAAAATTATTTTATTACAGAAGACGAAGAAGAAGAAGAAGAAGAAAAATAGTTTATTTCAGTGTCACGTGCTATTACATTTTTTACAAACTTTGTATGGTAAAACAATATCACAAGGTATAAAATCATTGCAGATAAAAATAGACAGCACCCGGCCTTGAAGGCCTATGAGACACCATAGTACAATTTTTACAGTGTAACAAGCTGTACATACAAGAAGTAAAATCAAATTAGATAATCAATTAAAAACAGCTTCCTGCCACGTGGCCTACGAGACACTAGTTTCCTAAAATATACACATAAAATTTTAAAATGATAACATCATTGTTACCTTTCATAAAACCAACATATGTATACTTACTTCCATGCGTACATACAAACATTTATACATATTCGGTTACAAAAATTCACATGATACAAACATACATACATTGTACATACATCCAAACAGAAAATTACACTTAAGCATAGTATTATCTACATTTGCATACATACAAATATACATACACGTGTGCATTCCGCAAATAGGCATTTACAAGGACACAAATACTCCGTGCAGACACACAAACATCACATTTAACACTCATACATACATGTACTTGCTGCAAACAAACAATGAATGTCCCTAAAACAGGCAAGTCGAAAGAATTTAATTTATCTATGCATATCGACATACACGCATATAGGCGTATAGCATTCATGATAACATACCCATACATACCTACATTCAAATAAACTTAAATCATCTGTTTAGTTCGGACTTGAGAACTAAGAAGAAACTCCTTGTAAAAACAGTGGAAAGAGTCATATTCAATAACTTCAAGGCTACATGGGAAGAAACGCTGATGAGTGATAGGCAACGAAACCTAAGGACTTACGTAACTTTTAAACAGAATTATGAATGTGAGAAATATGTGAATGTCAATTTGTCAAGAAAACAACGAAGTGCCCTAGCAAAGTTTAGATGTGGTGTCGCCCCTTTAAGAATAGAGACTGGAAGATATGAGCGCATTCCTGTAGATGATAGACTTTGTTTTAACTGCCCGGATTGTGTTGAAGACGAAGCGCATGTTTTACCCTTCTGTCCCTTTTATTCTCATTTGATTTAAACAGTATTTTATTTCCATATAACATATACAAAATACACAACATTCAGAAAATATATACAATAGGGAAAGAGGATAAGCAAACAGGCAACAAATGCCTATATAAATGCTTCTCCTGAAAAACATAAAACCATTCAGATATCATATGCATTGGTGGAAATACAAAATGTGCAATTATTCATAGATAACTCAAATTAATATTCAACTTTGTCTACATTTGCATTTGGTACAGATGTAAGGAGAGAAATTTAAAATCGGTTGGTATCATATATGAAATGATATACAGATATTAATAGGGATTCATTAGCAATCTGTGACAAGGATTTGTCGCCGCTCAGGACAGATGTTAATGTTATACCGTTTTTAACAAAGTATCGGATCGGAATCTATCATATAATGGGCATTTAAAAAAATAATGAAAAGGATCCTCCCGAATGTTTCCACAAGAACGGGCACGGCTTTTTGACAACCCTCTATCAGATAAATGTGAATTGAGATCGCTACATCATTTACGAACTGATCTTATACACCGTTGTCTTCTAAAATGGCCAGATTTTCCTTTCTTACCAGTTTCACAACAACGTGCCGGTATTTTTAATTGTGATGATTTCATCGTTAGTCTTGCCAAAACCTGTAGTAATATTTTAGAACACCGGCGTTATTCCCTGTACAAATAACTTTTTACAGCACTTATATCTCTTACATGCATGTTTTTACAGTTTATAACATGTACTTTTATGTATTATACCATCTCTCATAAATCGCTAAGCGATTGGTCGTGTATTTTAATGTGTTTATTTTTAAGCACCCCGTGTACTGTTTTGCGAGTGAGAGCGAAATTATCTGTCTGTCTGTCTGTCTGTCTTCACCAACCACGCCCTCCTCAACTCCACTCCCCAATCACACCCACACCACACACCCAATCACACACTCACACACACCCACACATATGTATACATACTGAAATATGGTAAATAAGTGTACACATACTTACACACATCTTTCGCACATATAAATAATGTCAAACATATAAAACATAGCTAACAGTTAAGTAAGAGTTTACGACGTCTGTACATTCTGTGAACAGGGGAGGCTAGGGATTTAACTACACAATTAGTATCCATTAAAAAACAGATTTATTGCAGTGGGGTAAAGTTCAGGAAGGATGGCTCAAAAGAACTAAAGTTTGTCCATTGATCGTATCTTAAGTCTGAGTATAAACTATTAGTCGCAATGAAAACGTATAGCTATGTTACATTACAAATGTACGATATATACTTGACTGTAAATACAAATATGTAATGCAAAATAAAGAGCAGCAAACTAGTGCAGAAGCATTAACTAGAGCTTGATATACACTCGGTGCCAATGATAAATTATTTTAGAATTATCAATATATGAAGTAAGTATGAAATCCATTGTTTGCAAATGGTTTCCGTGGTCTAAGGGTTAGCTGACTGGGCCTGAATCCAACTTCTCACACTGAACCCATGTCACTTTCAGGCAATGAAGAACACAGCGGCACGCGGAATCCGCGGACAATATGAGTTTGTATATTAATAATTACTCGAACATAACAGAAGAAGAATATGAATATCTTCATAACTTCCAATATGATGGACAGCATAACTTTACATTCCACTACCAATGCGCGGTAGTAAGCATGTCCCACTGCCATAAACTGAATTACGTAATGTAGTTTTGCGCAATCATCTAATCATCTCATCAATCGTCCCTCTCTAGAATCCGAATGTGTATTGTAACATAAACTGTTTATTGAAACTTAATGTTTTGACACACCGACCTACTTGTGTATTACACTTGAGCGACCGCTGGCGTGTTCAGGAGATACGGTTCACTGAGTTAATTGCACCTGCCATTATCTGGTAACGCTTTTTATGTTATCATGTTTAGAAAACAATACGACAATTCAATTCAATAACTTATTTAATAGCTATCAAGATAGACAGACAGACAGACAGACAGACAGAGAGACAGATAATTTATTTGAGTCTCACCTCAACATAATAAATACAGGTAAAGTACAATGTAATATATGCATTAAAAAATCGAATTAAAATGTTGAGCCAATCTTTACAGATTTATGAGAGACTAATAAACGTATAAAATAAGAAACAAAAGGCATACAGGGTATATAATACAACTATTTACAATATAAGTTAACCATATAAAAGTAAGATATTAAAGTGATATGTGTTTGTCGTAAGTTAGTAATATAATATAAAAGTATATAGATAATTTCACTCAAGTTTAATCCGCTCCGACACACACAATATTATTAATAGATGTCTAATGAATTTGTCAACATTGAGATCGTTACCAAAGAAGAAGGAGAAGAAGAAAGAAAACACAAAGAAGGGCTGTGAATGATATGACAACTATAATTTTTATGGTGATAAACGTTTTGTTCTTAGTTTCATTATGTCCATACCCAATAACAAAACTAAATCGATGAACAGAGACGGTAGTATATTTTTTATTTCCTTTAATAACGTATTTTAAAGAATTTCATAATACTCATTTCGTTTTGTAAGTTAGTTTCCCTTACAATATTAAAAAAAGTGGAATTTTGACTCATATTGGAAAGTAATGTATATTTTATGTACATGTATAGCCGATATATTCACGAGCTTGTTTTGTAAAATATGGAATTTCCTACGTTATGTATTCTTGTCTTTCTGACGCAACAAAACCAACGTGTATAACAAGTTCTTCTTGCCAGATAATTGATTATCAAGATACGTAATATTTTGCATAGTAACTCAACGCCATATTAACCCAGATTATACATGACTTCAGTTATGATAATGCGGATTATGCATTTCTTTCCTAAATATATTGAAAGGTGAAACGTTGACTCAAAATGGAGAAATAATGTCCTGTAGCTGACATCTGCATGAGCCTCTCGTGCTGTACATGCAATCAGCTGAAACTTATAAGCGAAACCGTACGAGCTACCACAATAGAATGTACTGCTATTCTTAATATGACCAAAATTTATAAAGAAATCGTAATTTGATGTGCATAGAACATATGGTAACAAGTGAACCTCAAAGGTTATGAAAAACATCCTGTATTTTGATTTAAACATATTTTATTCATGAAAAGACATGAATGGATTGGCCAACAAGCACAGAGGTGCTTATATTAAGGCCGCTCCAAAATAATTACAAATGAAAAATATACAATGAATAATTACCAGTCACGCATGTCATACATTTTATAAACTTCAAAAAATAGTGATTATGCATGAATAAGATTGTTTGTTCGGCAGTCAATATATAAGTGCTTATGGAATGTCAAATCGATCAGATTTTATTATGAAATGATGAATAGATTTCAATAATTTGTCTAGATCATTGTTTGTGAGCGATGTACATCCCCTTAATACCGTGTTGATAGTAAATCCTTTCAAATAAAAGAATGATTGCTGTCTTAATTCTGTAAACTTATTGCATGTGAAAAAAATAGTGTACAGCGTTTTCAATTGGGTGACCGCATTGGCACGCGGGGCTGTCAATAATATGTCTTTCAAATTTATCAGCATTCAAGTCACTACAGCGGAGCCTAAGGCGAGAGTGGATAATCTGACAGATTCTTGAACCGTGGTTGAGATTGAAAGAAATAGTTTTATTTTTAGGTCCGCAAACCGAATTTTTGAAGCCGGATAACGAATCGCTATTTTGAATGTCGGGAGTTAATGAATTCCACAGTTTTATTGTATCAGGTAAAAAAGATTTGGCATATGTCGCCGTTCTGCATTTTACTGTTCGCACTGATGAATTATATCTTAGATTGTAGTTATTAGTATTGGGTGTGGTAGGAAGGAGGTTAGAGAGATATTGAGGCGCTATATTATTCTTCATTTTATAAAAAGTTGTTAGTTTAGATATGTATCTACGTTCAGATAGTGGTTTTTGGTTAGTTTCTGCATATAATAGGTTGTGGCTTGTACCACGAACTGCTCCACAAATTGATCTTAGCGCGTCTAGATTCATTTTTTCCAGTAAGTTGCATTGTTCCTGAGTGCAATTATCCCAAATATGACCGCAGTAATCAAAAATCGGTAATATGAAGGATTTATAAATAATTTCCAGACTTTTCCGTGATAGACGATATTTCAGGCTTCTTAAGCAGTTAATCAGAGGACTAACTTTCTTAATCATAGAATCTGTATAAATATCCCAATAACAGTTGCTTTGAAGGGTTAATCCTAAGTGCTTATGGTGTTCTACTTCTTGAATTGTTTCACCATCCATTGTAAGATTAGGTTGGTTAATCCTATTTACTTTTCTACTAAACTGTATTGATTTAGTTTTTTTAGGATTAAAGGAAACCTTCCATTTTTTAGCCCAATTTGAAATCAATAACAGGTCATTATTTAAACAATTTGCAGCTGTGATAGGATCGTCAATTATAACGTAGAGAGAAGTATCATCTGCGAATAATCTAATATTACTGTCAATATTATCTACGATATCATTAATGTATATTATGAATAATAAAGGTCCCAAAACAGAGCCTTGAGGGACGCCTGCTAAAACTTGTTGAGGATTTGACGCGTGTCCATTAATAACTACTCGCTGGGTTCTATTGTTTAGATAGCTTTCAAACCACTTCAATACATTTCCATCAATTCCATATGATTTTAATTTCTGCAGTATTCCTTGGTGCCAAACTTTATCAAACGCTTTACTTACATCGCAAAATAAAGCTCGTACTTCTTTTCCATCGTCTAGTGCTTTGGCTATGAAATCATATAAGTAGGTCAATTGATTAGTTGTCGAGTCGCCAGATGTAAATCCCGATTGAAGATTTGACAGAAGGTTATTATCTCTTAAAAAATTATTTACATATTTAAAGATACATTTTTCAAATACTTTAGCTATACAACTTGTTAATGCTACTGGTCTATAATTTGAACAATCGTATATATTGCCATT
Organism: Steromphala cineraria; assembly: GCA_916613615.1. Classification (NCBI taxonomy): domain Eukaryota; kingdom Metazoa; phylum Mollusca; class Gastropoda; order Trochida; family Trochidae; genus Steromphala; species Steromphala cineraria. Next base: position 10,254,424 of record OU744735.1, read on the forward strand.
TTTATGGATGGGGATTACATTTGCTTCTTTCCAAGAAGAAGGGAATTTAGCCAACTTTAGAGATTGATTAAATAAATTAGTCAGAATGGGAGCTAATGAATGAGCACAGGACTTCAGTATTTTATTTCCAATTTTGTCAGGGCCAATAGCTTTAGTTGTGTCTACAGAGAGTAATATATCCTTTACTTCCCCGATCTCCAGTACTATATCACTTAGAGTATTATCGCAACGTTGATCAACAAGAGGGGGGTCGTCATCAGGGTCTATAACTTGAGACTGACTGGTAAAATAGTTATTCATTATTTCTGCTACATCGTTCAGATCGTCGTACAGAACATCATCATCGATGACTGAGCGACAAGTAGTTTTTGCTGATTTATTTTGCAAATAGTTCTTAACTAGTTTCCACCATGTTTTTGTGGCAATTGATTCACTTATTGCAGCATCAATCCTGATACTATGTTGTTTTTTAGCTCTTCGCACGGATGATATAACCTTATTTCTAAATGATTTAAATGTTTGCCATTCAAGCGGACGGTTTGTTCTCTTTGCAATTTTATGTTGCCTATTTCGTTTTCTGATAAGTGAGCGTATATCGTTATTCATCCACAGTGGGTCTCTAGGTCTAATTAACACAGTTTTGTTGGGTATGTTCTCATCGCACATTTGGATTAAGTCACTGGTTAATTTGGATGTTATAAAATCTATACTTTCGGTTTCGGTTGCATTAATGTCCATATCCTTTATTGATTGGTTCAAACTGTCTGTATTCGTACGAGAGTAGTCATAAATTTTCCGCTCGTAGCACGTTTCTTTCTGCCTGTCTGATTTAATATTAACATACACCGGACAGTGGTTACTACATATCGGATCAAGCACTCCCGAATTCCGTACTTTGTTCAAACAAGTTACAAGCATCAAATCAATCAACGTACTAGAATGAGAGGTGATTCGTGTTGGTTCAGATATCAATTGCTTTAGTCCGTATGCAGCTTCTAAATAATGTATTTTTGATTTATTTTCTTTGAAAAGGTCCAAATTAAAGTCCCCTTCAACAATAGTATTCATATCTAAATCCACAGCACTTGCAATATTATTGTCAATGAGATCCCAATATGCTTCGCTTTTATCTGCTCTGTAAAAAGTACCAATTAGGTAAGACTGTTTTTTACATTTAACTATAATCCATATTGCTTCAAGTCCAATTGTATCCAAATTATCCATTTTCATTGCGCATAAATTTTCTTTTACATATATTGCTACACCTCCACCCCGGCTTTCTCTATCCTTGCGATACGGTGCTTGAAAACCCGGAATAGCAACTTCCTTATTATCTATGTTTTTGTGTAACCATGTTTCGGTTAGACAGATTACATCATATGTGCTAAACTCTGCTTCTATCATATCTACTTTATCTTTTAAGCTTCTCACATTCAAATGAATTATTTTAAGATCGGTATGAAACACAGGTCCCGGATGGGGATGTACATCGCCACAGCACAGTAGTAGGATTGAGATAATAATACTTACAGAAGCACTGTATAAACAAAGGAACCTTGAGTTGTATATCAGAGCTGTAAATTTGATCAAAGATTTTACGTGCACTTTGACTGCAAACTGTCCCACTGCCTGTATTTTCAACTGGCCTCCGTGATCTAATGGTAACGCACTGGAATCTGCATGTCACAGGTTTGAATACATGTTTCGACTGTAGCATTTGTAAATTAGTGAATTTGTAATTTTAGTGAGTGTATATTTGATTTGCAAATAGAGGTTTGAATTCAAATTAATTTTGAGAATCAAAATATCATCGCTTCACTATCAGATGATGCCGGGTGTTAATCATGATATCTTTCTACTATAATGTTTAATTGTATGAATTGATAATCAGACTAAGATAGTTTTATATATTCTACCAGGTCTATGTTAGTCACTGCCCCCGGCAGGCTGCCAATTTGTTTTTCCTGCTGGCAGTTAGGCCACACAGGAGAGGTGACTGCCCTATTAAATAGACAGCCGAGACAGAGAGTGGGGCAGCTGCCCAACCCTCAGGTGAGCAACGTAAGCCCTGTCCGAGACCCTCCACCAGATAGGCTCACCGGTCGGGAGCGTGACGTGTCACCGGTAGAGACCTTCCTCCTCCTCCCCCTGTTACTGACTTGGACCTGCCCCTCGGGACCAGGTTCTGTCTCTCCCCGACCCCCCTATATCCGCCAAGGACTTCCCCGAATTAACTTCTTGTTCTAGGGGACCTGCGCCCTCAACCTTGAAAGAGGGAGAGGGTCATGGGGAACCCAGTGACGGATTTGAGTTTGAGGGAGGGAGGGAGGAGGTGGTAGACTCGGAAGGGGGGGGGGGGACTTTATAAGCTTTTCGCTCGTCACATGGCTATCTCTCCTAACTGTGTTCTTTGTGGCTCTGCAGTAGAGAACTGTGATCACCTCTTTCTCTACTGTCCTTGTGTGAATGAGTTGTGGTCTGTTGTCTTCCAGTGGTTAAATACTCTATCTAACGGCCTTGTTGCCAAATGCAGTGAAATTATTCGTTTTGGGCTTGTCCCTCAACTTCAAAATTCTTGTAATTATGCTGTTTGTGTATATCTCATCTCCATGGCAAATTATTCCATTTGGCTTACTCGTAACTTAAACAAATTTGAAAACAAACAGCTGACTGGAGATGACATTGTTTTACGTTTTAAATGTTTCCTTAAAACACATATTCGGGTTGACTTTTTTTCGTCTATCTTCATCTATGTTTTCTGACCATTGGCTATCCACTAACTGTTTTGTAAATTACATGCTAATATTCTAACCAGTAAAATCCTTGCATTAATGTTTGTGTATTTTCCATGTTTTATCACCTTTACGTACTGTGTACGTATCTTGTTAATATTTTAACTTATCATATAATGGAGGGTGTTATCGATGCAATAAAGCTATCGGATAAAATTGGTTTCCGATTGTCTCAAAATCTGATAAAGATGCAAATTAGGTCAAAACCCGAACTATTTGATCAAAACTCTATGCATTTCATGCGAGTCCTAAACCGTTCACTAACAATTGATAACGTCGTCGGGAGTTTCGGGTTTTGTGTTTTTTATCGAATAAAATATCAAAAGCCGTCAGGGTAAACTTAAGATGCATTCGTGTTTAAGAAATTATAGCTTGGTTATCGAGTACAAGTTGTTTTCATCGTTCGTTTAAAAAATATAACGATATGCAGCTAAAAATATGTGCTTCAATTTTCGTGAAGAACATAGGTCTAGATCGCTTTGACCATGTCGGTTACCGACTTATCACCAAAAAAAATAATCTTATTCTAGTGATAGTAGAGAATATCTAGTAGCGGAGTAACAAACGCAACAACCTCACCTTCGCAAATAGTCGGCGTTTGGTCTATGGATACCGTAACTGAACTGGCGTAACAACAATGACAATGCAGCTTTTCAAAATGCAGTTAGAGTTACTTCCCCTGCTGTAGCGACGTTGACAAGTGGTTCTTGCACATTTTGTGTTATAAAAAGATACAATGTTTACTCGTGCACTGGGAATCAGACTGAAAATATCGATAGGTTGTAGAAGACGTTTCTAACACTGTGAAAAAAATCATTTCATGAAGGAATATTTCTAGACTGTTCACAACTATACATCGCCGACAATATGACCTTCACCTTGGTTTATTGTGAAAGCAATTACTCCGCGAAATCTAGGTCAAACATATTTTAAGAAGGAATCATATTTTCGTTTAAACCTGTTTATTTCAAAATGACATTATATGATAAAGAAATTATTAACCTCGTGTGTTTCCGTATCATTAATATCATATAATAGGAATAAAAATATATGTATTATGCTCGCCAAAGGCTCGCATAATACACATTTTATTCCTATTATATGATATTAATGATACGGAAACACACTCGGTTAATAATCTCTATGTATTGTATACGTTTCATCATACATATATCAACATTTTAATTCTGTACAAATACTGGCTTTTTATATAAGTAACGTACTGTGTGCGTTTACTTCCTGCTTTATTCATGTATATATGCTTTTTAAAACACATGTACTATAACCCATTTATTTTTATAAACGTATTGTATACGTTTATGTTGTATATATGTGTATATATGGCCTTGTACAAATGTTTGTGCGCACTGGTAGTGCTTTCGGATAGTGTATTCATTAAAAAAGGAATAATTCCCTCTATAACAAACTCGTTTTGGAAAGACACTCTTTTAGAATGGTCCGAATTTATAACCATTAGTAAAAAGAATATTGTAAATGGAGAAGATATACAATGCCAATCATTATGGAACAACGATAATATTTTGATTGATAAACAGCCGTTTCTGTACTATGACTGGTATAAAAAGGGTGTATTTTTTGTAAATGATTTGCTACATGTCGAAGGAAGACTGTTAACTTTTGAAGAATTTTCCAAATCTTTTTCAATCAAGACCAACTTTTTAACTTATGAATCCGTGAAAAGAGCCGTAATGACATACGTTCGATCATTGAACATAAAACAATTTGAAAAGAAACTATCAAATCCAATATACCCTTTTAATATGTCAAAGGTAGATACCATCATTGGGAGTAAAAGTTTATATGCCTCTCTTGTTAATTCGAAATGTGTTCGCCTTGCGAGTTTTTCTAAATGGGAGAAAATTCTACAAACGGATTTTGATGAAAAAGATTGGAAAATTTACAACATTGTTGCTCATAAATGTTCAAAAAGCACAGATCTAAAATGGTTGCAATACAGAATTATTCATGATATACTCCCAACAAGACATTTTCTTTATAAAATTGGATATATATCATCGCCGTATTGTCCATTTTGCCAAAGAGAAACAGAAACAATCAACCATATGTTATGGGAATGTTAATCAATCTTTAGATTATGGAAAGAAATAGAATCGTGGTTAAACTCGGTTCAACTCAAATTAGAATTTACAAATAAAATCATCATATTGGGAATGAAAGGAAAGAACAATAATCCTGTAAATGCAATCATTTTATTAGTCAAACAGTATATTTACAAATGCAGTATTAATGGTTTTACACCAAAGTTTGAATATCTTAAAAATGAAATTGTACGTTACTATAATTCAACAAGATATATATTTTTATCTACAGAAACAGAAGAAATGTTTTTTCAATATTGGTCAACCTTGCATTTATTATTTAGAAATTATCCTATTAAGTTAGTGAACTAGCCAATTGTGGATTACGTAATTGTATACATGTGATTTGTTATAAGAATTTCAACTCATGTATTTGCCTGTATTAAAAATATGGAAAATAAAAAAAAAAAAGAAAAAAAGGTAGTGCCCGACTTTGTATATGTTCTTTGTGCACTTTTAGTGCTCTGATTTGTAAATATGTTGCTGCAGTCTATCTTTATGTCTTTATCTCTCTCCTTCTCTTCTCTATCTTGTATATATTTCCTCTTTAATCTTCAATTGTATAGGGCCACTACCTCTTCCAACTGTGATACTTCTCTTTTACTTCTGAGGTAGTGGCCAAATCCCTGCTGTCCAAATATGTATATACTTCAAATTCTGTAATAAGTTCTTATCAAAACGAAAAAGTATCTGTTCTTATCGGCTTAATATCTGATACGTCTTCTATATGAAGACATCGATATTAAACTGATTTTTAGAACGGGATGAGGTGCCACGGGGCTTGTTCCGCCCTCATCACGGGTTGACCCGGTATTGCAGTACATTGTACCTCCGGGACCGGCCCACCTCATATTCAGATCAAAAATTAGAAATGTGTTTTTTTTAATCTGTTCCTTTTCGGACAGGGTTTGTAAGAGTCGCTGTATGGCGTATTTAAATGAAAATACGTTCACTCTGCAGTAACTTTTATTTGTAACGTCATGAAACTTTCGCGGCCCTCTCACGTGTAAAATACCGTCATACCGTTCGGAAAAGAAGCGCCGTGAAAATGCCTTCAATTTGAAACCATTTTCACTTCGCTAGCCCCTCTAGTTAGTGTTTTAGCTATTTTTTTGTGACCGAAATCGGTGCCGTAACCTTTCATTGTTAAAAGGGTCAAACTGTGACGTAACAGACGAATCCAGTACCTACGTCATAGACAGAAGAGGGATGTGACGTGCTTTGCGTTAGCACTTAGAAAACGGTGATTTCGGCAAAAATAAGCGCTGCCGGGCCCTAAAAACGATTGAAAAGGTTAGTTCACATCTTTTTCTAACTGCCGCAATGTTTTTTATGTGCAAATTAATTTTATAAATTTATTTAATGAGCGTTTTAATTTTCGCTATAATGTTTACCCTTGCCGACTTAGGGAAATCGCCGCCGTTGCCTTTCTTTTATTTTACACTGTATGCAGACCTTTTCATACATGACCTATTGTTTCACATTTATCACAGGACTATATTCTTTATGTTTTCGCTATTTTTTTTGTATATTTTGAGTGTTAAAAACCTATTTTTTACACAATTTGTTTTGCAGGTTCACTGTTAGATTAGTGTCGGCAGTGACGGCGGCCCTAAGTCGGGTCCTGCTATGTATGTATGAAATACGTATTTGATACATGTTCGACGTTGTACCTACGTTGCGATTGAGATGGAATAGAATTTAGGAAATTACAGTAGGTTTTTGCTAAATAGACAAAGAAGTTAAGTATTGTAAATCAATTTGAAAGCACCAAATTGCATGTGTAAAGGCGTGCGTTGGGCGTTTGTTTTAGGGATGTTTCTATGGTATTTTGGCAATTAAAATTTTTGGAAAAATGTGTAAGTGTGTATGCAAAGTAGCGGCCGGCGTTCATGGTCAGCGGGTCGGCATTGAAAGGCCGGAACGGCCACGAATCGGTATCGCTTCTCGGCCTTTTGGCTGCCGATAAAAGTGTAGTATCTGTTCTTCAGTGTTAGAAGCGATTGAGATTTTTTCGTTTGTTCTAATCATTTTTGAGTATTATGTTCACAGGTCAACGGGCGGAAGGTTTAACAGCCTAGACTTCGGTCACCCCCCACTCACGTCTTGCTTCCTACCCCCCCTCGGCTACAATGGCTTGGTCTGCCGCCCAGCACGAGCCGCCGATCCCGGACGAGTTCCTCGACCGGGAGGTTGAGGGTAGGACTTTGAGAATAGAGTGCCCCGGACGTCCTGTGTACAAGGAGGATGCCATGGCAATCCTAACAGAGTGCGCCATACGGATGAGCCACGTGTATGCTATCTTCAAAGGAGAAAGGTACAATGTTATTTATGTCACTTTCTTTAAGGCTAATTTTGTCACCATGATTGCCCGAGAGCATAGACTAACTGTTGAAAACTGCACGTACTATGTGTCCCCATATAACGAGCAAGTAGTCAGGCTGAGAGTACATTGGCTACATCAGAACGTGAAAAACAGCTTTTTGGACTGTTTCTTTTCCCGATATGGGGATGTGCTCAAAGTAGAAGCTGAGAATGAGGTGTTAGGAGATGCTTCCTTTTTAAGTGGGATAAGAAATGTCACGCTAAGTTGCAGTGAAGAATCAAAGGAGAGACTTCCTTATGTTGTTAAGTTTGGGCCCTCCAGGGCCATGTTGGTAACAGCCCCCGGCAGGCTCCCTGTGTGCTTCTCCTGCTGGAGAGTGGGCCACCGGAGAGGGGATTGCCCCGATAGAAGGCATAAAGGAGCAGGTAATGTGCGGCAAGAGTTTCAGGACCGTCACCACCATCAGAACACTCAATAGGAGGAAGGTAATGCTAGGGATAGCGACATTAGTGATATAGAGGAAAATGCCCCACAGGACCCCCCTAAGAAAGACCCCCCGGAGATAGATCCCCCTGTGGTAGTTCCCCCTGTGGTAGACCCTCCCGAGATAGATCCCCCTGAGACAACTCTTTCCCAAGATGTTGTTTCTCTGCCCCCCTCTGACCTAGTGACCACCCCGACCGACTCTGCTGACCCGTCACGGCCGCTAGACGTGCATGCACCCTCAACCTCGAAGGAGGGGGAGGGGGCTGTGGTCTCGGAGGCCGAGCTCAGTGATGGGGAGGGAGAGGGAGTTGGCGGAGGTCTAGGGGCTGAGGGTGGAGGCTCTCAGTGGTCTGACATCCTCATGGCCGATTTGACGGATAAGGCTTTCACGTCCCAGGAGAGTATGTCAGCAGATAACTCTTCGACAGCTAAGAAGAGGAAAGATGGAGGGAGAGGTGGAGGGAGAGGAACCAGGAGTAAGGCTGCGATTGAACTTTGTGCTTTTTGTGAACTTTTTGTGACTTTTGTGCTTTACCTTTATTCAGGTCTACGAGTGGCAACCCTTTTCTAAAGGGCGTGGCTTCGGCCTCCACTCATTCTTCAAGATGTCCTACGTTTCGGCGATAGAGGCAGGGCCCATCCCTGACAAGTTTAGGAACTTGGACATTTCAAGGAGAACTCTTCGGTTCGAGTCGTCGACAAAAGGACTCTCAAAGGACAACTTCATCAAGGTACTTCTTAACATGCCTTCCATAAAAAGTGCAGATGCTATCTGGAAAACTGATAGAGGTGGGGTGTTCTTTGTAACCTTTAAAACATTGATCTTGTGTGAATTATTTGCCAAAGTGGGGCAGATAGCTTTCGAGGATGGTGTTCTTAGAATAACAAGCTACGACAAGCAAATTGTTCCCTTTAGGATTCACTGGCTTAAGATGGATGTGAGTAATGACTTGTTAAAGGATTTCTTCAAGGAGTTTGGCAAAGTCATTGATATCAGTCATATGGAGGATACTATAGAGGGTGTAAAAGTTAAGTCTGGTGTCAGACAAGTTCTTCTACAGCTAAATGAGGATGCAAAAGATCGAGTACCCCATATGGTGAACTTTGCAGGTAATAGAATGCTGATTACTGCCCCGGGTAGAATGCCTATATGCTTACGTTGCAAGAGGTTAGGACACATTAGAATAGACTGCCCCATGGGGTGGGCTCACCGTCAGATGGATGTGGGGGGAGAGGTCAGGTCTCAGGATACAGCACAAGGTACAGATCAGGTCATGGCGCAGATACCAGACCCCTCTCAAGAGACTCCCCCACCCCCTCAACAGACTCACCCATCCCCGCCCCCTCAGGAAACTTCTCAATCCCCTGAAAAGGGGTCAGACTTAGATTTAAGTGGGGTTAGTATGATCTTGGATAGTCAAGGTATGTTCCCACCCCCTCCCCCCCCCTGGTGAGGAGTTCAAGAAAGTCAAACCAAAGAGAGACCCCCCCAGAAAGAGGAGCTCAAGTGTTTCCCCTGCTAGGGGGTCAAGTGTGTCCCCGGGGGTGGCTGCTGCGGCTAAGGTGGCCACGGGACCCAGGTACAAACAGAGGAGGGATGCCACCCCCAGCCCTGATAGGTACCCGTATGTAACTCGATCACGGTACGATATCCTCACCCCCCTGGACATCGAGGATGTGGACAGTGAGGACCCCGGGTAGGTCGTTTGGTTTATGTTCTACTCAAACATGATGGAATTGGAAACGCCCCCCGACCATGACCTTGCCCAACGCTTGCCGGCACCACGTATATCAACTCCCTCGGGAGTTTCAATCCCAGTTGATAATTTGCATTTGTTTTTTGATGTTGTGTTTATTGTGTGATTGAGATTGGATGTATGGGTATGTTTGTTTTTGATGGTGTTTTATATAATTATAATTGCGTAAATTTGTTTGACTGTTTTTGTGTGGGTGATTTTTATTTATTAGCTTAAAAATGGTGTATTCTTTTTTCTCTATTAATTGCAATGGCTTGTTAGATAATTCTAACAAGCTTAAATTACTCTCGCATAATTTTCATTCCAATTGTATTGATTTTCTTTTCTTACAGGAAACTCATGTTGATAATATCAATTTAGCCAAAAAATTTGAATCTAAATTTCGGGGAAAAGCTTTTTGGTCTTTTGGCTCTAATTTTAGTTGTGGGTCGGGTATAATTATTTCTGATAGGTTAAATTATAATATTGATTCTTTCCGTTTCGACTGCGATGGTAGACTTGTGATTTTAGATTTAACTATAAATGGGGTTAGGGTTAGGTTAGTTAATATTTATGCCCCTAATAACCCTAGCAATAGGGTTATTCTCTTAAAATCCATCGCTCATCACTTAGTTGCTAATAGGCTTTTATTTTTGGGTGGGGATTTTAACTGTGTTTGTAATTTAAGGTTAGATAAAGTAGGTGGTAATGTTAATAAAAAGCAATTCGGGGCAGATATTATTAAACAATGGGTTTCTGATTTTTCCTTAACTGATATTTTCCGTTCTTCTTTTCCAGATTCGGTGGTGGTGTCTTGGCTGAACTCTTCTGGTGTTGGTGCTCGTCTTGACCGCTTTTACTTCTTCTTCGGTGGTGGAATCTGTATCTTCAACTGGCATACTTGCTTGTTCTTTTTCTGACCACGATTATGTCTTTGTTAAGCTCAGGGATTTAGAAGGCATAGACATTGGGCCTGGCTATTGGAAATGTAACAATAGTCTTTTTGATTCGGCTTTTAATTTTTCTTTCAAAAACTTTTGTTTTAATCACATTCCTTCTTTGGATGATATATCTTTGGATTGGTGGGATACTTTTAAAATAGAAATTCAAAATTTCCTTAAAATTATTTCAAAATTACATAAAATGGCCCTAGTATCCCACCGTAAAGACCTTGAGTCTGAGTATCGAAAGCTATGTCGTGCTGAATCTTTAAATCCTGGACTTTATTCTGATCAAATTTTGGAATTAAAGAAGCAATTGCTTGATATTGAAATTCTAGAAGTTCAAGGTAATTTCATTCGGGCTAAAGCTAAAGACCTTGAACTTGGTGAGAAACCTTCCAGTTATTTTCTTCGCAAGGAAGCTAGGAGAGGGCAGCAAAAATCTATTCCAAAAATTAATGATGACTTTGGCAATACTTTCTACACCTCTCCTGATATCATGGGCATATTTCGAAATTATTATTCCAAATTATTTACTGCAGAGCCCATTGATGGAAACTTTTGTAATCACTTCCTTGCTGATTTACCTACTTTAGATTCGGTTGATCCGGACTCCCTGGAAGGTGAAATAACTAAAGATGAAATTCTGAAAGCCCTTAAGGCAATGGATGACAATAAGTCTCCCGGTCCAGATGGGCTAACTAAGGAGTTTTATGTTTCTACTTTTCCTTATCTTGGTGATGTCTTGTGTCGTATTGTCAATCTGTGTTTTCAGCAGGAATCTCTTCCTGCGTCCTCTAAGACTTCCTATATTACTTTGCTCTGTAAGGATTTTGATAATGCTTCAGAGGTTAAGAATTGGCGTCCCATCTCTTCATTAAATTTGATGTCAAAATTATTTCTAAAATTTTGTGCACACGAATAGATAATGTTATTGGGGAAATCGTTCACTTAGATCAAACTTGTGCAGTGCCTGGTAGGTCCATTCAGGACAATTGTCATTTAATTCGTAATGTGCTTGATTATGTGGAGCAAAACAATCTCCCTTGTGCTTTTGTAAGTTTAGATCAAGAAAAGGCTTTTGACAGAGTCTCCCACGAGATTTTGTATAAATCTTTTGACGCTTTTGGCTTTGGTCCTAATTTCAAAAAGTGGTTTAAAATTTTATATACGGACATATCTAGTGCAGTAATTGTAAATCAGCACATTTCTCGGGCCTTTCCACTAACGAGGTCAGTCCGACAGGGTTGTGGCCTGTCTCCAGCCCTGTATGTTTAGCACTAGAACCTCTATTACATAAAATTCGTCCAAATTCTTTAATTAGGGGATTCAGTTGCCCGGATCAAGTGATTCAGCAAAAATATCAGGCACTGCTGATGATGGTCTTGGATTCTGTACTACAGATGCTTCTATTCAACATTTATTAAATACTTATGCTGATTTTGGCAAGGCATCTGGCTCCAAATTAAACTATTCTAAAACTAAAGGAATTTTTGTTGGTAAATGGAAAACTAGGTCAGATCACCCTTTTGGCATTTCTTGGATTGAGCAGTCAAAAATTGTTGGAATTATTACTGGACAAGGTGTCAGTGAAGACGATCAATTCGCTCCCCTAGTTACCAAATTTAGAAAAGTATTAAATGTTAACAAGGGACGCTCTATGTCTATTTTTGGCAAAACAGTCGTGTGTAACATTTTGGCTCTTTTACCTCTAAGCAGTTTTATAACTGCCTTCTCAAAAATGTTGTTGAAAACCGTCTTGAACGGCTCTATCCACAAATAAATTTTCGGAATGTTTGGCTCAATTTACATAATAAATTTGTGGATATTCTTCCAAAATCAGTTAATTACCGTCTCATCTATGACTCTCTCCCCCTAGGCTATCGTCTATTTTCTCGTCACATGGCTCAATCTCCTGACTGTGTGCTCTGCCTATCGGCAAAAGAAAATTCTGATCATCTCTTTATCTATTGTCCATGTGTTTGTGTTTTGTGGGATATTATTTTCCGGTGGTTAAATTTACTTTCTAATGGTCTAATTAAAAAATGTAATGAGGTTATCCGTTTTGGATTAATTCCTCATATTCCAAATTCCTTTGTAAAATCTGTTTGTGTGTATCTTCTTTCTTTGGGCAAATATGCTATTTGGCAAATACGTAATTTAAATAAATTTGAGCACAAACGGTTAACTGGAAATGATATTGTCTTGCGTTTCCTCTCACTCCTTAAGACAAGAATACGGGTCGACTTCTTTCGTCTATCCTTTACTAAGTTTTCTGCTTACTGGCTATCGACTAACCTTTTCTGTTAAATCAATACCTTTGAAAATAAAATTATGTTTTATATTTAATTCTTTCATTGCTGCCTATATAATTCCATGCATTTATTATATTTTTGCATATATATATTTGCTCAATATACATATATTCTTATAAGCCTGGCATGGCATCTATGTTCATAATATTATAATAATGCCATATTTCATGTGACATTTATATATCATAATTATAGGCCTTTGTCACACACTATTCCTTTTATATCTATACTGAGTCCTTCTAAAACCTGCTTTCTATCTCTTGCTATGCCTTTCTTTCCGTCTTTTCCCTCATCCTTTCGATCCCTTTCTCCCTTATCTATCTACTCTCTTTTGGATGGCAACATCCACGTGTTTAATAACTGAAATATTGTTCAAAACACGTTAAACACCACCTCACTCACTCACTCACTCACTCACTCACAATATCTATACTTATATATAACACTTTTTGTACAGCATTCTTTTTTGGGTTCATACTGTAAACCCAACCTTTATTTCCCCCCATTGTCTCATTATTATTTCTTGCTTTTATTGTATTATATATAATGGCATGAAAGGTATGAATGGTGTGTGGTTGTAAAAATATGTTATTTATTCCTGTGTTACAGTCTATTATATCTGTGTTGTGCTATCTTTATATGTATCTTTCCTTACTTTGCTGTCCTTTCTTCTTTTAGTTTTATATGTTAGGCTGCTACCCCTACGCCCTGTGATATTTTCTTTTATTTCTCTTGGGGTGGTAGCTCACTGCTGTCCAAATTTGTATATATTCTTTCTGTAATAAATTTTATACAAACGAAAAAAGTATCTGTGTCGTCTGTGTTATAGAAGTGATGGAGATTTTTTCGTCTGTATTTTGTTCCTAATCATTTTGCTTATGTTTGCAGATCTACGGGTGGGAGGCTTCACAGCCTAGACCTCGGTAACCCCCCACTTACTTCTTTCTTCCTACCCCCTCGGCTACAATGGCATGCTCTGACGTGCAGCACAAGCCGCCGATCCCGGACGAATTCATCGACCGGGAAGTGGAAGATAGGACCCTGAGGATTGAGTGCCCCGGACGTCCCGTTTACAAAGAGGACACCATGGCAATCCTAACAGAGTGCGCCATACGGATGAACCACGTATATGCCATCTTCAAAGGAGAGAGGTACAATGTCATCTATGTTTCTTTCTTTAAGCCTAAATTTGTCACCATGGTTGCCCGAGAGGTTAGACTGATTGAGTGCCCCGGACGTCCCGTTTACAAAGAGGACACCATGGCAATCCTAACAGAGTGCGCCATACGGATGAACCACGTATATGCCATCTTCAAAGGAGAGAGGTACAATGTCATCTATGGTTCTTTCTTTAAGCCTAAATTTGTCACCATGGTTGCCCGAGAGGTTAGACTGATTGAGTGCCCCGGACGTCCCGTTTACAAAGAGGACACCATGGCAATCCTAACAGAGTGCGCCATACGGATGAACCACGTATATGCCATCTTCAAAGGAGAGAGGTACAATGTCATCTATGTTTCTTTCTTTAAGCCTAAATTTGTCACCATGGTTGCCCGAGAGGTTAGACTAACTGTTGAGAACTGCACTTACTATCTCTCCCCTCATAATGAGCAAGTAGTAAGGCTGAGAATACATTGGTTGCATCAGAATGTGAAAAATAGCTTTTAGAACCGTTTCTTCTCCCGATATGGTGATGTGCTCAAAGTTGAAGCTGAGAATGAGGTATTAGGAGATGCTTCCTTTTTAAGTGGAATAAGGAATGTAACACTAAGTTGCAGTGAAGCCTCAAAGGAGAGACTTCCATATGTGGTTAAGTTTGGGCCCTCCAGGGCCATGTTGGTAACATCCCCCGGTAGGCTCCCTGTGTGCTTCTCCTGCTGGAGAGTGGGCCACCGTAGAGGGGACTGCCCCGATAGACGGCATAAAGGAGCAGGTAATGTGCAGCAAGAGGTTCAGGATCGTCACCACCATCAGAACTCTCAAGAGGAGGAAGGTAATGCTAGGGAAGATAGCGACACTAGTGATATAGAGGAAAGTGCCCCACAGGACCCCCCTGAGAAAGACCCCCCGGAGATAGATCCCCCTGTGGTAGACCCTTCCGAGATAGACCCCCCTGAGGCAACTCTTTCCCAAATTGCCCCCCACCCCCCCCCCCCCCCCCCCCCCCTATGTTAGTGGTAAAAACAGTTGTTTCTCTGCCCCCCTCTGACCTTGTGACCACCCCGACCGACTCTGCTGACCCGTCACGGCCGCTAGACATGCATGCACCCTCAACCTCGAAAGAGGGGGAGGGGGCTGTGGTCTCAGAGGTCGAGCTCAGTGATGGGGAGGGAGAGGGAGTTGGTGGAGATCTAGGGGCTGAGGGTGGAGGCACTCAGTGGTCCGACATCCTCATGGCCGATTTGACTGATAAGGCTTTCACATCCCAGGAGAGACTGTCGCCCACTTCAACAGGTAACTCCTCGTGGACAACTAAGAAGAGGAAAGATGGAGGGAGAGGTGGAGGGAGAGGGACCAGGAATAAGGATGCGAAGCCTAACTTAGCTTAGCCAAACAGTATGAATCCAAATTTAATGGTAAAGGATTTTGGTCCTTTGGTAATAATCGTAGCCGTGGAATGGGGCTTATCATATCTTCTAGACTTAACTTCACCATAAACAAATTCCATTTCGACTTTGATGGCCGCCTGATTGTTCTAGATATTAATATAGACAGCCGTAACTTAAAATAATCAATGTATATGCCCCCAAGAATTCAACAGAGAGAGTTGATTTTTTTAACAGCATAGAGAAATATTTAGTTACCAATAGAAAATTCATTATAGGAGGAGATTTGAATTGTATTGCTAATGCAAAGGTTGATAAAATAGGCGGCAACCTTGATGTTAATTCTGGAGGTTCTTCAATTATATCTAAATGGCTTTCGGACTTTGATCTAATAGATGCTTATCGTTCTCTTTTTCCAGATACTATTGCCGTCTCCTGGCGAAACTCTGTGGGTGTTGAATCACGGCTAGACCGCTTTTATCTATCTGCCTGTTTGGGTGAAGGGATCTCCGGTGCTGGTATATCTCCTTGTTTTTTTTCTGACCATGATTACGTGTATGTAAAGCTAAGAGATTTATTCGGCATTGATTTTGGTCCAAGTTATTGGAAATGTAATAATTCTATTTTGGATGATAATTTTTGGTCTAGTTTTTCTAATTTTGGTAAAATACATCTCTCTTCATTAGAGAATATAACTTTAGAATGGTGGGATAAGTTCAAAATTAAAATTTAAAATTTCATACAGCAATATGCAAAGCAGTGTAAGTCCCAGCAAGTTTCCCACCTTAAAGATCTCCAGTCCCAATACCAAACACTATGCCGATTAGATGTTCTATCCCCTGGACTATATTCTAAAGATATTTTGGCAGTTAAACAACAGCTTAAAGCTATAGAAATTAATAGTTTTCAAGGCAATTTAATTCGCACAAAAGCGACTGACCTGGAGAATAAAGAGAAGCCTTCCAGTTATTTTTTACACAAGGACTGGGCTCCATCAGCTTGGCATTCACAGTGCCGTATGGACAGTTATTGACAGCATGTATAGGTCAATGATGAGTTGTGTAGCTACAAACAACGAGAAATCCTACTGGTTCAAGTTATACAGAGGTGTGAGGCAGGGCAGTGTCATGTCAGCCAAGCTGTACCTACTCTACATAGACGAGCTACTCAGACACCTGGACCAGAGCAAGAAAGGAGCTATGGTTATGGACCTGCACATTACATCACCAACACAAGCAGACGACATCTCCTTGTTAAGCCCAGTCAAAGCCAACCTGCAACAGATGGTGAACATCTGCCAAGAATACAGCTCTCTCTGGAGATTCACCTTCTCCCCTACTAAATCCCAGTTCATGCGGTTTGGTAAGAAGGACAAATCATCACCTGAGATAACACTCTACCACAGAGTTGTGCCTGAAGTTACGGACGTAAAGCATGTTGGTATTCTGGATGCGCACTTTAACTCATGGGACAGAACTCTTGACAGCTGCTCCAAACTCAAATCCTCAGTTATGCCAATCGTCAAGTCAGGGTGTCACTCCAAAGGCCTAAATCCTCTTACTTCATCAAAACTGATACGTTCATTTTGCATTCCCAAAGCTATGTTCGGATGTGAACTGTGGAACACCATCTCACGTCCTGAGATCCTAGCTCTTGAAAGAGCCCAGCGTTTTGCGCTAAAGATGGTCCAAGGGTTACCTAGGCACACAAGAACAGATATATGCAGCGCACTCCTAGGATGGTCATCTTTAGAATCTTACATTGATGAGAAGAAACGGCTGTTCTTTGCCCAACTCTGCAACAACAAGAGTCATCTTCTACTACGGCAACTGATGAGAACAAGACTCCACCTGTACAGACAGCAGTGCACAGCATCCAGTGTAGGGTTTATGCCAGACCTATGCAGAATCCTCAACAAATACTCCCTTGGAGAATATATTGACATTTACATCAGAAGTGCCACCCTTATGAAGCAATCTACGTGGAGGAGACTCGTCAAAAAGGCAGTTGCTCAATACGAAATCGAGAGATGGAAAACCAGAGTCGAATCAGACCCAGACCTCCAGCACTTCCGGGATATTCACTCCACACTGTGCCCACATACAGCGTGGGTGATAGCGAGAGATAACCCCACCCTGAAGACAGCAGCAGTAGCCCTGGTACAGAAGTGTGCTTCATGGCGACCAGGGAGAGACACTGGTACGTGTAGGAAAGGTGACTGTGTGAGCGATGACCTACTGACTCACGTCGTGTGCCAGTGTGAGAAGACATGCAGTTTGCGGGACGATTTATGGTGTGAGATCAGCTGTGTTGGGCCAATTGAACCCAGTGTTAGGCTCCACGAAAAACAGGAAGTAGACATTATAACCTGCCTGCTTTCCAGTTCACCCCCAGTCCCAACAGACATGTCTACAATTCGCAAAGACTGTGATAAAGCATCTCCATCATCTTATAACTATCTCCAATCAAACTACCTTATATATTTAATCACTCCAAACACTGTGTAATGCATGTCATTTGTCTATGTATATTGTATTTATCAATTCTGTCATAAATAATATTGCATTGTATACACTCTCTTATGAAGGAATCAAAGCATATATATAAATTCAATCTCTGATGATTTCGATTATAAATTTTATACCTCTCCTGGAATCATGGCGTTTTTCAAAATTATTATTCAAAATTATTTAAAGCAGAGCCCATAGTTGAATTAACTGCAAATCATTTCCTTGCTGATTTACCATATCTTGACTCGGACATTTCGGAATCTTTGGAAGGTGTTATCACTAAAGACGAAATTTTAAAAGCTCTTAAAGCAATGGATGACAATAAGTCGCCTGGTCCAAATGGCCTTACAAAGGAATTTTATGTCTCTTCTTTCAATATTCTTGATGATGTTTTGTGTCGTGTGTATGAGCTTTGTTTCGAAAATTCTACTTTGCACTCTTCTTCTAAAACTTCATATATCACTCTTATCTGTAAGGATGACAACCATCCAGATTTAGTTAAAAATTATCGCCCAATCTCTTTGTTAAATATTGATTACAAAATTTTATCTAAATTATTATGCACACGTCAAGGCAATGTTATAGGCGATATTGTTCATATTGATCAAACTTGTGCTGTCCCAGGCAGGTCTATTCGGGATAACTCTCATCTTATTCGAAATGTGCTTGATTATGTGGCGCAAAAAATTTGCTTTTATAAGTTTAGATCAAGAAAAGGCCTTTGATAGAGTCTCCCACGATTTTTTATTTAAAGTTCTGCACGTTTTTGGCTTTGGTCCTAATTTCAAAAAGTGGGTTAAAATTCTATACTCGGACATATCTAGTGCAGTAATTGTCAATCAGCACATATCTCGGCCCTTTCCAGTAACTAGGTCAGTCCGGCAAGGGTGTGGTTTATCCCCGGCCTTGTACGTTTTAGCACTAGAACCTTTGTTAGGTAAAATCCGGAAAAGTAAACTAATTATAGGTATTAAATTACCAGGTACAAATGATTCAGCAAAAATATCTGCCTTTGCTGATGATGGACTGGGTTTCTGCACAACTGATGCTTCGATTTGAGCTCTTTTGAAAATGTATAATGATTTTGGTAAAGCATCAGGGTCTAAATTGTATTATTCTAAAACTAATGGAATTTTTTTAGTTAAATGGAAGAGTAGATCCGATCACCCTTTCGGAATTTCTTGGATTGACCAATCAAAAATAGTAGGTGTAATTACAGGCAAGAATGTTTCTAATGATGATCATTTTTTTCCTGTACTATCTAAATTTCGTAATATACTTAAACAACAAGAAACCTCATTATTTTTTCCATGTTAATTGGTAAATATGTAGTAAAAATACTGTCAGCTTTAAAATACCCCAAACACCGTTTTCATCGGTCCTCTAATAACAAAGATATCGCCCTTCAAAGTGCGCGAATTTTAGGCTTCTCAATTTGACAGTCTGAAAAGGGATTCTACCGGATGAACGATGCCCGGAGTGTTTTTTGACATCATATACAGAACGGAAATGGGCCTACTCAATGTAAATATAACAGACAATGGTGGTAAATAACCAGATTAAACAGGTTTTAGCAGGCAATAAAACATGAGAGTAGTAATTTAACAGTTATGACACATCGTAACTGATTGTCTAATTACGGGGAGTCGCGCTTGGGGTATTACACGCTCTTTGACAATGTTATTACAAGAATTAGAGAGAGGATGTAGTTTGTCTGTCCATCCCTGTGACGCCCAGGTGTCAAAGCACTAGTCATTCATTGATCAACAATAGGTCAAACTAGATCCAATCAGAAATTGAATTTTCAGAATTGATCATTTGAAATGTATGAGGCTTGAGATGAACACATTGGGCACAGACATAGTAGATGGAGTATTTGGCATTGACTACAGTAATTTCGACAAGGTAGGTTTTGTTCATTAACACTTATATGTAGACATTTTATCATGTCAGACAGTTGTTTTGCGTAAGAAGTTGAGAATTGAAAAACAACATAATCTCAAAAGTACATAATGAAACATGGTGTATCGAATTGTATTAGTTTGCGAACAGGATAATCGGCTACAATTTCATGACAAGATGCCTAAACGACACTCGTTGTTTTGCAATTATTCGTAGTGTGAGACAGCAAACCTCATTCGCATAACATAAATCACTTAAGTATTATTAATAATTTCTTTAAAGGGTTTAACGTGCCTTCAACTTTATATGACCACCTAGGCTCATCACAAAATGTAAACGTAGAGCTACTAAAGTCAGTACACCATTATATCGTAATATCTAAGATATTTTCAGATTTGACATGACTACATATTGAGATTTTGCGGTGCTGAAATATCCTTACGTTTACACCATCTTATTCTTACATGAGCAGGAGTCTGAATTTCAATGTCTTAAATTTTCAAAAACAATTCTGTATCTGATGGTGACCGATCTGTCCATAAGTACGTTACGTCACTATTATAATAAATACAATAACTGTTTTTTGGCTAGGGAGCGGCATTTATATATGCATTATTTGCTTGTTTGCTAATCCTGCTTCTTTGTTTTAGATGAATATGTTTAAATCACATTTTCTTTATATAAGTTTTCTTTAGAGAAGAATAGGCCATCTAATCATTTGCGAAATAAAGAACCAAGACATACCATGTAGTTTCCTATTGACGAATTGACTCTCTCAGTAAAAGCCATGATAAAGCTGTCACCAGTCTTAACAAATCAACACAAATAAGTAAATACCTATATTATATGTCTCACTATCTAACTGTCATACTGTCAAGTTGTGTTCCTTGTTTGTGTATTAATTAAACGCCAAGTAAGTAAGTGTCCGCTTGACTTATTACTGTAAACAATAGCAATAGCCTGACCAGTAAGGGCGATGTGATGTGGCAGGCTTTGATTGGCTGAAAGAAGTTTTCACGACTTAAAATATGACGTTTGTTTTTAAAGCCATTAAATGACCATTTTTCGCATGTTTTTGAACAAACAAAGTGTCGATGTTGTCTAATCATATCCTTTTGAATTCATTTCTGCATTGTGTACCCCCTCGGGGTTATCTGTTGTTTAAATTGTGCAAAGGGCGTGCACTTTCTATTTTTGGGAAAACTGTTGTGTGCAATGTTTTAGGACTATCTAAACTGTGGTACCTTGGAGCAGTAACACCAGTTTCAAAACATTATGTCAAACTCTTTCAGAGAGAGTCTTTTAGATATATTTGGCAGTCCACGTCTGAACCTATTAGGCGCTCTGTTTTGTATAAATCTAAATTAGAGGTGGTTTGGGAGTTATTCATATACATTCTAAATTACAAGCCATGCAATTAAAACATATTCAATCCCTTCTTAAAGATAATTCAGCAAAGTGGACCTTTTTTGCAAAATATTGGTTAGGCCTAACTCTTAGACACTATCGTCCTGACTTTAAATCTCTTCTATTACCCCACTCGGAGACGACACCTTTATTCTATCATCAATGTTGTTCAACTGTAAAGCTATTTGAATCCATTTCCTCGGCCCCGCTGGTAGATATGATAAATTTTAATACAAAGCAATTCTATGACTGCCTTCTTCTCAAAGTTGTAGAAAACAAAATTGAAAACTTATATCCACGAATTAATTTCTCTTTAGTGTGGCAAAATGTACATCATAACTTCGTGGATAATATTCCTAAATCTGTTAACTACCGTCTCATCTATGACTCTCTCCCTCTTGGATATAGACTTTTTGCACGTCATATGTCTGTCTCTCCTAACTGTATACTCTGTCGCACTGCAGAAGAAAACTCTGACCATCTTTTTATCTACTGCCCCTGTGTGAATGAATTGTGGTATGTTGTTTTCCAGTGGTTGAATATTTTATCTAAAAATCTGATAGTTAAATCTAATGAAATTATTCGCTTTGGGCTTGTTCCCAAGCTTCCAAATTCATATAAATATGCCGTTTGTGTATATCTAATTACTTTGGCAAAATATTCCATTTGGTTAATAAGGAATCTTAACAAATTCGAACACAAACAGCTCACTGGAAATGACATTGTATTGCATTTTAAATGTTTCCTTAAGACACGAATTCGGGTCGACATCTTTCGTCTATCTTTGTCTATCTTTCCTAAATACTGGCTATCCACTAACTCTTTCTGTAAGGTAGTTAACAACAAACTGGTTCTTCTTTTTTAAACAACAATCCCATAATTTCTATGCAATTTTCTGTGTGTGTTATTAAATCTCATAAAACAAGCCATTGCTGCCCTGTGTACATGCATTGCAATCATATAGTTTCATACCATAACACCATACCGTAACACTTGAGGCTTGTTATATAATATTTCTGTATTTGTACATCAATATGCATTGATTGTCAACTCCATGTGCAGCATGCATGCTTAAAACCATATCTCTAAATATGTACTATCTTACAATGCATATTTCCTTCCTGTCCTATCTGAATATAATAATGCCCTCCGACTTTAGCTCTTCATGTTAGTGCCATTACCTCGACCTCTGTGTAATATTTTCTTTTATTTCAGAGGTAATGGCTTCCGCTGTCGCTTTTTGTTCATACACATATGCTATTGTTATAAAGGTTTATCAAAACGAAAAAAATAGAGCCATTGGCTCTGTAGCTCATCAGGCTTCATCATCAATTATGCTGTAGAGTGTGGTCAATGTGATTCCCCCTTTGTAGAGGCCACAGGGTCACCAATCATAAAATTAAGTATATATAGGGGACAAGTTTCAGTTTTCTCGGCCTTATACTTCAGGAGAAGAAGATGAAAATAGATTCAAAGGACGTTCTTTTTGCCTTTATTAGGGACAACAGGGTTAACAAAGCTACCATTCATAATCCTCACTAGCCAAGAAGTCAGCTTTCTAGGCCTTATGGTTCTGGAGAAGAAGATGAAAATAGGTTTTTAGGGTGTGGCCCCTGTGGCCCTTATTAGGGGTCACAGGGCAACAAAAGCTACAATTTATAATCCTCACTAGCCAAGGAGTCTGTACACAAAGTTTCAGCTTTCTAGGCCTTATGGTTCTGGAGAAGAAGATGAAAATAGGTTTTTAGGGCGTGGCCCCTGTGGCCCTTATTAGGGGTCACAGGGCAACCAAAGCTACAATTTATAATCCTCACTAGCCAAGGTGTCTGTACACACAGTTTCAGCTTTCTAGGCCTTATGGTTCTGGAGAAGAAGATGAAAATAGGTTTTTAGGGTGTGGCCCCTGTGGCCCTTATTAGGGGTCACAGGGCAACAAAAGCTACAATTTATAATCCTCACTAGCCAAGGAGTCTGTACACAAAGTTTCAGCTTTCTAGGCTTTATGGTTCTGGAGAAGAAGATGAAAATAGGTTTTTAGGGCGTGGCCCCTGTGGCCCTTATTAGGGGTCACAGGGCAACAAAAGCTACAATTTATAATCCTCACTAGCCAAGGTGTCTGTACACAAAGTTTCAGCTTTCTAGGCTTTATGGTTCTGAAGAAGAAGATGAAAGTAGGTTTTTAGGGTGTGGCCCCTGTGGCCCTTATTAGGGGTCACAGGGCAACAAAAGCTACAATTTATAATCCTCACTAGCAAAGGAGTCTGTGCACAAAGTTTCAGCTTTCTAGGCTTTATGGTTCTGGAGAAGAAGATGAAAATAGGTTTTTAGGGTGAGGCCCCTGTGGCCCTTATTAGGGGTCACAGGGCAACAAAAGCTACAATTTATAATCCTCACTAGCCAAGGAGTCTGTACACAAATTTTCAGCTTTCTTGCCCTTGTGGTTCTGGAGAAGAAGTCGAAATTCCACAAAGTTTACGGACGGATGGACGGACGGACGGACGGACGGACGCCGGACACCATGCCATGCCATAAGCCCATCGGGCCTTACAGGCCAGATGAGCTAAAAAGTATCTGTGGAACAAGCAGTGGTGAGAACTTTGTTCTTCGATTGACTTTTGTGTGACTTTTGTGAATTCATTTTTCCAGATCTACGGGCGGGATTTTTTCTTTTGGAAATTTGACTTTGGTCACTCCCCATTCTCATCATGGCCTTCGCTGCAGCCCTGATAGAGGATCCGGTGCCGTCACAATACATCAACAAGGGTGTATCAGGAAGAACTGTGCGACTGGATTCATCATACAGAGGAATTTCAAGAAATCAAGTAGCTGAGGTATTGTGTTCTCTTCTTACTTTTAAGATGAGAATGGTTGAGGGATTGTGGAGAACAGAGAAGGGAGGGATTTATTACGCTACCCTTAAGAAAAAGTCAGACATTGATTTGCTCCTTGCAGTTAAAGAGATTAAGTACAGAAATGTGACAATGCGTCGCAGTAGTTATGAAAGACAGATAATCACATTAAGGGTACATTTGATCAACGGGGACGTACAGAATTCTTACCTCAGCTTTTTTAGCTCATCAGGTCTGAAAGACTCGATGGGCTTATGGCATGGCATGGCGTCCGGCGTCCGTCCATCCGTCCATCCGTAAACTTTTCACATTTTCATCTTCTTCTCCGAAACCAATGACTCTAGAGAACTGAAATTTGATGTGCAGACTCCTTGGCAAATGGGGATTCTAAATTGTACATTTCGTGACCCCATGACCCCAAATGGGGTCACAGGGGTCAAAACCTTAAAAACCTATTTTCATCTTCTTCTCCAGTTCCAAAAGGTCTAGAGAGCTGAAAAGTTGTGTGTAGACTCCTTGGCCACTGGGGATTCTAAATTGTAGATTTCGTGACCCCATGACCCCAAATGGGGTCACAGGGGTCAAAACCTTAAAAACCTATTTTCATCTTCTCCTCCAGTTCTAAAAGGTCTAGAGAGCTGAAAAGTTGTGTGTAGACTCCTTGGCAAATGGGGATTCTAAATTGTAGATTTCGTGACCCCATGACCCCAAATGGGGTCACAGGGGTCAAAACCTTAAAAACCTATTTTCATCTTCTTCTCCAGTTCCAAAAGGTCTGGAGAGCTGAAAACTTGTGTGTAGACTCCTTGGCCCATGGGGATTCTAAATTGTAGATTTCGTGACCCCATAACCCCAAATGGGGTCACAGGGGTCAAAATCTTTAAAGCCTGTTTTCATCTTCTTCTTCAGTTCCAGAATGTCTAGAGAGCTGAAGAGTTGTGTGTAGACTCCTTGGCCAATGGGGATTCTAAATTGTAGATTTCGTGACCCCATGACCCCCAAATGGGGTCACAGGGGTCAAAACCTTTTAAGCCTATTAAGCCTATTTTCATCTTCTTCTCCAGTTCCAGAATGTCTAGAGAGCTGAAAAGTTGTGTGTAGACTCCTTGGCAAATGGGGATTCTAAATTGTAGATTTCGTGACCCCATGACCCCAAATGGGGTCACAGGGGTCAACATCTTAAAAACCTGTTTTCATCTTCTTCTCCAGTTCCAAAATGTCTAGAGAGCTGAAAAGTAGTGTGTAGACTCCTTTGCAAATGGGGATTCTGAATTGTAGATTTCGTGACCCCATGACCCCAAATGGGGTCACAGGGGTCAAAATCTTAAAAGCCTTTTTTCATCTTCTTCTCCAGTTCCAAAATGTATAGAGAGCTGAAAAGTAGTGTGTAGACTCCTTGGCAAATGGGGATTCTGAATTGTAGATTTCGTGACCCCATGACCCCAAATGGGGTCACAGGGGTCAAAAGATATTTAAATCAAAAGTCTGATGAGCTACAGAGCCCATGGCTCTATTTTCTTTAAGCGTTATGGGAAAGTTCTTGGGGTAGACAATGTGTACGAGAATATTCAGGACTGTAAAATATTCACGGGAATGAGGGAGGTTGTTCTAGAACTGGATGAGACAAAGAGGAATCAGCTCCCCCATATTGTAAGGTTTGGGGACCATATGGCCATGTTTATAACGGCGCCAGGCCGTCTCCCCATTTGCCTGGGATGTCACTTGCTAGGGCATGTCAGATCCAATTGCCCCATGTCATATCAGAATAGCAGTGGACAGACTAACAATACTATTATAGTGGATTCTGATTCGGAGTTGGAACCAATTCGCACTCAGACTTTACCTAGGGACAATATGGATACTGATTCAGCCCCTGAGGGCACTCGTGCTTCTATACCTAGGGATATTGTGCTATCTCAGAAGGATATCCCTCCTTCCACTCCGGGTAGTGAGGGGAGCGACAAGGACACGGAAAGGGATATGGAGGTACAGGAAGAGATAGGTGAGTCTCTAGGGGAGATGATCACAGCTAGTGATTTAGACTTAGTGAAACCTCTAGATAGTCAGGTTGCTTCGGGATCATCCCCAGTGATTGATAAAGATGGTTTTGTGACCCCCAAAAGGAAATCAAAGTCAGGTTCCACTGCAGGTGTTGATAAGAAGAGGAAGGGGGAGTATAATATATTGCATCATGTGGCAGATGTTGTGGCTAGAACCTCCCGATCTTCCTCCAGGTCCCCTGTTGCTTCGAGGAGCTCTTCAGTTCAGAGTGTCTCTCCCCGGGGTATAGGGAGTTCACCAGTTAGGGGACGGGAGCTTGCCAGATTCAGTGTTCAGTGTGTATCCTGACCCCCCTTAAGTGATTCATTGGAATAGGAAACAGTGATTTATTGTGATAACGCCAGGGAGATTGTCCTCCACAGTTATTTGTCCATGTTTGAGCTGTTGTAATCATTTTATGGAAGGACCATGTCCCTCACATGGTCAACTTCGCGGGGAGCAGGATGCTCATAACCGCCCCTGGTAGGTTACCCATCTGTCCAAGATGTAAGCGACTAGATCATGTCAGATTGGATTGTCCAATAGCTTGGGCAAATAGACAGAGGGTAGATAATGACAGTAAAGACGATGCCAGTCAGGAGAAGGGTGATAGCACTCAGGATACGGATCAGGCTATGGTAGAGATGCAGGTTTTGGGGCTCGTCTTGATCGCTTTTACTTCTCCTCTTCGGTGGTGGAATCTGTGACTTCTACTGGTATACTTCCTTGTTCTTTTTCTGACCACGATTATGTCTTTGTTAAGCTCAGGGATTTAGAAGGCATAGACTTTGGGCCTGGTTATTGGAAATGTAATTATTGTCTTTTTGATTCTGCTTTTCTTTATCTTTTTTGTTTAAATCATATTCCTCCTTTGGATAATATTTCTTTTGATTGGTGGGATACTTTTAAAATCGAGATTCAAAATTTACCTAAAACTATTTCAAAACTTCATAAAATGGCCCTTGTATCCCACCGTAAAGACCTTGATTGCTTCTCGGCCTTTTGGCCAAGATCAAAGTGTAGTATCTGTTCTTATCGATACAGCTTGTCTTAGTCATAACCCTTGAGGCGAGACCTTTTTTAGTTCACAGATATACCCGTGGCAACCCTACTTATGTAGGGCGTGTCCTTAAGTGGCTCCACGTTTTGCTGTTGCTGTGCTGCTGCCGGGGCTTGTTTGACTGGGAGCTCTTCTACGCCAAGCCGGAGCCGGACCTGGACAGAACCGAGGCGACTGTCCGGATCGATGTTAGCGGCCGGAACTTCTTCAAGGAGGATGTCGTCCGGCTCCTTGTGCACTGTGGGGTAACTCTTTCAGACATTTCTTCATTCTGGAAAGGAGAGAGAAACCATACCTATTTCGTAACCTTCAAAAGTAAGATCAAAGCGTCTCTCCTAGTGAGCACTGGCTCAATTACCTTTGAAAATGCCGTCTTTTCTTTCGCTTCCTATCAAGCTCAGTTTTTAACATTACGTATTCATTGGGTACACGATGTGGTTAGAGATTCTTTCCTAGCTAAATACTTTTCTCAGTAAGGCAAAGTGTTGAAAGTCGACAGGGAGTATGAGATAATTGGTGAAGGTGTGAAAGTAGGAACAGGAGTGAGATTAGTGACAATCCAACTCACCGAGGAGAAGAAGTCCTCATTACCTTATATTGTCAACTTCGAGGGGTCGCGACCAATGATGGTCACAGCCCCAGGGCCCTTGCCCGTGTGTTTTTCCTGTTGGCAGGTAGGCCATAGACGTGGAGACTGCCTCAACAGGGGACAGAGAAGAAACGTGCCCCAGGGACCTGCTGCCCCGCCCCCGTCGCGCCCAGTACTCGCCTTGCCTGGATCTGACCTGCCACTCCCCTCTAGGAAGGCCACTGCTCCCTCTTCGAAAAAAGAGGTGAAATTTTGTCCGACCGATGATGAGGGTCGAGAGATAAGCTGGGACGTCGCTCCCTAGGGTTTGGAAGAGCCAGGCAGGCTTACGGAACAGCCTTCGGAGGGTGAAGAGGGGGAAGGAATGGAGGTTGAGGCATCCACCGTCCCCCCTTCACAGGACGAGTCACCTGACTCAGAGGAACTCTTCAATGACCTTACTCCCGCCCAGGAGGAAGAAGATGAACCTAGCGTTCCGCACAAGCGGACCAGGAAACAATCCAGGAACAGAAACAAGAAAAGAAAGGAAAGTGATTCCCTGGCCAAGGAGGCCCCTATGTTGTGCCCCTCACATGAGGGCGTCGTGACCCAATTTGACGGGCCTGATGACGAGCCACCTTAAGTGGGTCATTGTGCGAGTGTTTTCTAACGGATTACGACAAGGACCGCCCAATGGACTACGACTACGGATCAACGCCTTTTCTTCCAAAAGAAAGTGAGTACCTTTATATACACAGGTACATACCTACCTTCACACTTTTATTCGCTTATATTTTATGCACTATTTTATTGTTAGCTTTCTATGCACTCGCTATGCACCAATAACACTGCTACTGCACTTTATATTTGTGTCAACAACTTTTTACAACAATGTATTCCAAAAACTGTAACGGCCTCTTAAATTCGCCATCTTAAATGAACTTACTATCATGTCATTTCAACTCTCACTCTATTGATTTCCTCTTTCTTCAAGAGTGAGTGAGTGAGTGAGATGGTGTTTAACGTGTTTTGAACAATATTTCAGTTATTAAACACGTGGATGTTGCCATCCAAAAGAAAGTAGACAGATAAGGAAGACGCTATTCTAGCGGAGTAAATGAGTTTGGGTTTACCGTGGTGTCAGCAATTGTGCAGCTATTTAACACATGGATGTTGCCACTCAAAAGAGAATAGACGGAACAGGGAGAAAGGTTGAGAGAAAAGACTGAAAGAAAAGCGTATTGCGAGATAGAAAGCAGGGTTAGAAGGACTGTCCAGCTTGGATGACCCTACTAGGAGCATGTAAGCTCCAGCTGGCATAGCTCTGAGGGTCGCCGAAGTGCACGAAATGAAAGTGTTGTATTTTATAATGCAACTTTTTACATCAAAGTGCATTCTCTCCCCACAGAGGCAGATGAAGCCATGTAACTTTGATACAGCCTCTGCTCTATTGTGCCGAAATACGTGGGTTCCGGCAGTTTCCCCTGGCTAAAAAAAATGGCATCCCAATCCATTTGAACTTCTTAATCAAATGAAAACGCTTCTATGATAGAAAGGGTGGTTTTTTCACAATGGGGGAGAAATGATCATAGCGTAGCAAATATGTTGATATTGGAGATATGCTCCAGACAAAAGATTTGGTCAAAGGGTCACTGTTTTAGTTATATTTCCATGGAAACCGCATAAAAATAAAAATCATTTGTTGGTCTAACCCTCATAAGGCACATCTAGGGATCATGGTTGATTATTGTGTGAAGTTTGGTGAAGCTAGCATTTAAATTGTAGGATATATGTGCTACGGTCAAAGGAATTTGTCACATAGTCACTGTTTAATGATATTTTCATGGTAACTTTAACAAATATTATAATAGTTTAGGAGATATACTCCGGACAAAGTTTTGTGATAGATGGACAGACGGACGGGCATAATGAACGCTTTATACTTCCCGCTTCAACAATGGTAGACTTTTCATTGCCTGCAGTATCAGCTTCCTTGCCGATGTACAATGGCCTGAAATATCCATACCTTTCATTAGTACTCATACTATGTTTCTTTGATTGGGTATCGTTTTGTTCTGTAATAATAATGAATAATTAGCAGTCCCGTCTAAGGACGGGGCTGCTATCAGTTTTTAGCTCATCAGGTCTGAAAGACCCGATGGGCTAATGGCAATGGCATGGCGTCCGTCCGTCCGTCCATCCGTAAACTTTTCACATTTTCATCTTTTTCTCCGAAACCAATGACTCTAGAGAGCTGAAATTTGATGTGCAGCCTCCTTGGCAAATGGGGATTCTAAATTGTACATTTCGTGACCCCATGACCCCAAATGGGGTCACAGGGGTCAAAACCTTAAAAGCCTTTTTTCATCTTCTTCTCCAGTTCCAAAAGGTCTAGAGAGCTGAAAAGTTGTGTGTAGACTCCTTGGCCAATGGGGATTCTAAATTGTAGATTTCGTGACCCCATGACCCCAAATGGGGTCACAGGGGTCAAAACCGTAAAAACCTACTTTCATCTTCTCCTCCAGTTCCAAAAGGTCTAGAGGGCTGAAAAGTTGTGTGTAGACTCCTTGGCCAATGGGGATTCTAAATTGTAGATTTCGTGACCCCATGACCCAAAATTGGGTCACAGGGGTCAAAACCTTAAAAACCTACTTTCATCTTCTCCTCCAGTTCCAAAAGGTCTAGAGAGCTGAAAAGTTGTGTGTAGACACTCCTTGGACAATAACGATTCTGAATATTAGTTTTAACCACTTTATCCTCAGGTCTACGTGCGGGTTGTCTTCGGACCAGGGAGCTCGTCAGGAACCCCCCATCCCACAGGAGTACATCGACCCGGAGAAGGTTTCTGCCACAATGAGAGTGGAAGTCATTCGCCGTACTCTGAGGAGGGAGGACATTGCGGACCTGTTACATGAAGTGGGCATCGCCATGAGGGAAGTTTAATCGATTTGGAAAGGTGAAGCTAACAATATCTATTTCATAACTTTTCAGTCTAAGCAAACAGCAATTCTTTTGGCAAGAACTGACGAAATAACTGTTGAGGGTGTTGTGTTTCATTTGTCCCTATACAAGGCACAGATCATTACTTTGAAAGTTCATTGGCTACATGATGTGGTTAGGAATAGCTTTCCTAGGATGTATTTTTCGAAATTTGGAAAAGTGGTGAGTGTTCAGAATATCAGTGAACATATTGGAGGTGAACTAGTGAACGTTGGCATCAGACAGGTGAGGCTAGAACTCCCGGAGAACTCTAAGGAAAACATTCCTTATATTGTTAAGTTCGGGCCTACTAGGTCCATGTTTGTCACAGCCCCGGGCAGGTTGCCAATTTGTTTTTCAAGCTGGCAGTTGGGACACACGAGAGGAGACTGTCCCAATAGGTTGGTAAGGAGAGGTGGGCAGCCGCCCCCCCCCCCCCCCCCCCCCCCCCCCCTTCAGATGAGACCCCTTCTCCAGTGAGAGACATACCCCCAGAGAGGCACGTATCCCCGAGAGAGACACTTATCCCCTGTGAGAGACATATCCCCGGTAAGAGACCCACCCCCAGTCAGGGACCCCCCTGCTGATAGTGATCAGCTCCCTGAGGAGCCTAGTGACGAAAATCGCCCTAAGGTTGGCATTCCCCCTAGGAATTTCTCCTATATTTCCTCTTTATCCTTGAATTGTATAGGGCCACTACCTCTTCCAACTGTGATACTTTTATTTTATTCCTGAGGTAGTGGCCAAACCCCATGCTGTCCAAATATGTACATACCTGACTTTCTGTAATAAATTGTTATCAAAACGAAAAAAGTATCTGTTCTACTACAACGACAGCAGCAGGTTGGTGAGATCATTGTGTGACATATTCTGTGCTTTGTGACTTATTTGTGACTTTTTTCAGATCTACGAGTGGCATCCCCTTGTTCGCAAGGGGTGTGGCCTAGGCCTCAACTCCTCTCCAAGAGGATCATGTCCTTCGTCCAGGCTCTTTCTCTGACCACGATTATGTCTTTGTTAAGCTCAGGGATTTAGAAGGCATAGACTTTGGGCCTGGCTATTGGAAATGTAACAATAGTCTTTTTGATTCGGCTTTTAATTTTTCTTTCAAAAACTTTTGTTTCAATCACATTCCTTCTTTGGAAAATATATTTTTGGATTGGTGGGGTACTTTTAAAATAGAAATTCAAAATTTCCTTAAAATTATTTCAAAATTACATAAAATGGCCCTTGTATCCCACCGTAAAGACATAGAGTCTGAGTATCGTAAGCTATGTCGTGCTGAATCCTCAAATCCTGGACTTTTTTCTGATCAAATTTTGGAATTAAAGAAGCAATTGCTTGACATTGAAATTTTAGAAGTTCAAGGTAATTTCATTCGGGCTAAAGCTAGAGACCTTGAACTTGGTGAGAAACCTTCCAGTTATTTTCTTCGCAAGGAAGCTAGGAGAGGGCAGCGAAAATCTATTCCAAAAATTAATGATGACTTTGGCAATACTTTCTACACCTCTCCTGATATCATTGGCATATTCCGAAATTATTATTCCAAATTATTTACTGCAGAGCCCATTGATGGAAACTTTTGTAATCACTTCCTTGCTGATTTACCTACTTTAGATTCGGTTGATTCGGACTCCCTGGAAGGTGAAATAACTAAAGATGAAATTCTGAAAACCCTTAAGGCAATGGATGACAATAAGTCTCCGGGTCCAGATGGGATGACAATAAGTCTCCGGGTCCAGATGGGCTAACTAAGGAGTTTTATGTTTCTACTTTTCCTTATTTT
Organism: Steromphala cineraria; assembly: GCA_916613615.1. Taxonomy (NCBI): domain Eukaryota; kingdom Metazoa; phylum Mollusca; class Gastropoda; order Trochida; family Trochidae; genus Steromphala; species Steromphala cineraria. The sequence continues at coordinate 10,286,787 of OU744735.1, forward strand.
GGTGATGTCTTGTGTCGTATTGTCAATCTGTGTTTTCAGCAGGAATCTCTTCTTGCGTCCTTTAAGATTTCCTATATTACTTTGCTCTGTAAGGATTTTAATAATGCTTCAGAGGTTAAGAATTGGCGTCCCATCTCTTTATTAAATATTGATGTCAAAATTATTTCAAAAATCTTGTGCACACGACTAGGTAATGTTATTGGGGAAATCGTTCACTTAGATCAAACTTGTGCAGTGCCTGGTAGGTCCATTCAGGACAATTTTCATTTAATTCATGGAACTGTATTTGCTTGATGATTTGTGTTTGTTTGGAGATTCTGTTGTTAGCCTTCAGAAAAAGATCAATATCTTAATTGAGTTTTGTAAAAAATGGGGGTTGTCTGTAAATTTCGAGAAAACGGAGGTATTGGTATTCAGAAATGGTGGTAAGCTAAGGCAGTATGAGTCATGGTATTTTGGTGATCATAAATTAAAAATTGCAACATATTATAATTATCTTGGTTTGTTGTTCTCAAATAGACTCTCTTGGTCTAAATCTGTTCAAAATCTAACTAATAAGGCTAATAATGCACTTTCTTTAGTTAAAGTTTTTGCTAGAAGATTTAAAAATATTCCTCCAGCAGTTTTGTTTAAAATTTTTGATGTACAGATAAAACCTATCATTTTGTATGCCTCAGAAATTTGGGGTTTTCAGCAATGGCACGTTGTCGAACAGTTTCATATTAGATTTTGCAAATATGTCCTGGGTGTAAGCTATAAGTGCTCAAATGTTGCTGTCCTGGCGGAATGTGGTAGAAATTATATTTTTGTTGATACCTTAGTACGTGATATAAAGTATTGGTTCAAAGTTTTACATTACCCAAGGAATAGATATCCTAAGCAGTGTTATGTTATGCTATATAATCTTGATAAAGTTGGTAGGAAAACTTGGTTATATCTTGTTCGAACTATTTTATTCAATTATGGTTTTGGTTTCGTTTGGGAGGCTCAAGGTGTTGGTAATGAGGAACAGTTTTTGAAAGACTTTTATTTCAGAGTTAGTGATTGTCATAAACAATTGTTATTTTCTGAAATTTCCAAGTGTTCATCACTAGATGTTTATTCATGTATCAAAACTGTATTTTGCAGCGAACCATATCTTACTTTTTTGAAATCTAAAGAAGCAAGGCGTAGAATTACATTGTTACGAATTGGTGCACTACCTATATATAAAAACACTGGTAGATTTGACGGACTTCCTAGGAACCAACGTCTTTGTCATATTTGTAGCAATAATTATGTTGAAAATGAATTTCACTTTTTATTTGAATGCAAAATTTATCATGATTTACGCAGCAAATACTTTAAACATTTGCCACATCATATTACTCAACAATACTTTTTGAACATGTTGATGTGCACTGATCATTCAATTACACTGGCCTGTTCCAACTATATTAAGGATTCATTATCGCTACGCTCTCTTTATACTTGATTGTCCATCTTCCACTACCATAAATTATACATTGTTTTTGTTATTTTGTATTGTACGTGGGCCCAAGGCCTTATACGAAATAAACTTGATTTGATAAATCGTAATGTGCTTGATTATGTGGAGCAAAAAAATCTCCCTTGGGCTTTTGTAAGTTTAGATCAGGAAAAGGCTTTTGACAGAGTCTCCCACGAATTTTTGTTTAAATCTTTGGACGCTTTTGGCTTTGGTACTAATTTCAAAAAGTGGGTCAAAATTTTATATACGGACATATCTAGTGCAGTAATTGTAAATCAGCACATTTCTCGGCCCTTTCCAGTAACTAGGTCAGTCCGGCAGGGGTGTGGCTTGTCTCCAGCCCTGTATGTATTAGCACTAGAGCCTCTATTTCATAAAATTCGTCAAAATTCTTTAATTAAGGGCATCCAGTTGCCCGGATCAAGTGATTCAGCAAAAATATCAGGCTTTGCTGATGATGATTTTGGATTCTGTACTACAGATGCCTCTATTAAACATTTATTAAATACTTATGCTGATTTTGGTAAGGCATCTGGCTCCAAATTAAATTATTCTAGAACTAAAGGAATTTTTGGTGGTAAATGGAAATTTAGATCAGATCACCCTTTTGGCATTTCTTGGATTGAGCAGTCAAAAATTGTTGGAATTATTACTGGACAGGCTGGCAGTGAAGACGATCAATTCGCTCCCCTAGTTACCAATTTTAGAAAAGTTTTAAATGTAAATAAGGGACGTTATATGTCTATTTTTGGCAAAACTGTCGTGTGTAAAACTTTGGCTTTATCTAAATTGTGGTACCGTGGTGCAGTATCACCTATTTCAAATCATTATGTCAACCTTTTTCAAAGGGAGACTTTTCGGTTTATTTGGCAGTCTAAGGCTGAACCTATAAAACGTAATATTTTGTACCAACCTGTTTTGGAGGGGGGACTGGATGCTATCCATATCCGGTCAAAATTGCAGTCTTTTCTTTAAGGCCATATTAAAGCCCTCTTAAAGGGCTGTTCAGCCAAATGGACGTATTTTGCAAAATATTGGGTAGGTCTTTCTCTTAGAACTTTCGATCGCTCTTATACTTCTCTTCGCTTTCCACACTCTGAGACCATGCCTTTATTCTACCAACAGTGCATTTCGGCCTTAGAACTTTTCCAATCCTTATCATTAGACCCGTTGGTAGAATTTAGAAATTTTACTTCTAAGCAGTTTTATAACTGCCTTCTCAAAAATGTTGTTGAAAACCGTCTTGAACGGCTCTATCCACAAATAAATTTTCGGAATGTTTGGCTCAATTTACATAATAAATTTGTGGATATTCTTCCAAAATCAGTTAACTACCGTCTCATCTATGACTCTCTCCCCCTAGGCTATCGTCTATTTTCTCGTCACATGGCTCAATCTCCTGACTGTGTGCTCTGTCTATCAGCAATAGAGAATTCTGATCATCTCTTTATCTACTGTCCATATGTTTGTGTTTTGTGGGATATCATTTTCCGATGGTTAAATTTACTTTATAATGGCCTTATTCAAAAATGCAACGAGGTAATCCGCTTTGGATTAATTCCTCATATTTCAAATTCCTTTGTGTGTATCTACTTTCTTTTGGGTAAATATTCTATTTGGCAAATTCGTAATTTAAATAAATTTGAGCACAAACCGTTAACCGGAAATGATATTGTCTTGCGTTTTCTCTCACTCCTTAAGACAAGAATACGGGTCGACTTCTTTCGTCTATCCTTTACTGATTTTTCTGCTTACTGGCTATCCACTAACCTTTTCTGTAAAATCAATGCCTTTGATAATATAATTATGTTCTATATATAATTCCATGCATTTATCATACTTCTATATATACTTATATCTATTTATATTTACTCAATACACATATATTCTTATAAGCCTGGCATGGCTTTTATGTTTATAACATTATAATATAATATGATATAATAATATAATATACAGCCACATTTTCATGTAACCTTTTTTAATATTGGCTGTTAATTCCTTCTTCTTAAAATATTCAAAGCATATATATTACACTTTGTATATTTTTTCCTCTTTTTGGGGCCATTGTATATATTTATATTTTAAGCCCCTACTTTATGTTACATCATTGCTTGTTATCAATGTTCTTCCTTTTTTATACAGTATGAAAGGTATGAATGGTTTGTGTTTGTAAAAATATGTTGTTTATATTTATGTTACAGTCTCTTTTTGTGCTATCTTTATATGCATCTTTCCTTACTATTCTGTCCTTTCCTTTTTTAGTTTTTTTGTGTTAGGCTGCTACCCCTACTGTGATATTTTCTTTTATTTCTGGGGTAGTGGCTATGTGCTGTCCAAATTTGTATATAGCCTTCCTGTAATAAAATTTATTCAAACGAAAAAAAAAGTATCTGTTCTTATCGTTGATTGTATGCTTTGTTGTTTGCTTAATCCTTTCCTCCCCAGGTCTACGAGTGGCAACCTTCGCTTCGGCGTTTGCGCGACCTTTAGTGGTCTCCACTTCATTGGGAACAATGGCCTTGTACGCCCCGGTAGTGGAACCGGCGATCGCGGAGCGCTTCATTAACAGAGGGAAAGCGGCAGCCACCGTCAGATGTTACTGCAACGGCAAGCCCCTCTACAGGGAAAAGATGATAGAGGTTCTGGGTTCTTTTGGGGTGAAGTGCGACAAGATGTTCTCTGTTTGGAAGGGTGAGAGGAGGCCGGCTTCCGGTATGCTTCGGCTGCTGGAGGCTCGGGCATCGGAGGGATGACTGTCCGGTTAGGACAGCGCCACCAGGTGGTTGGCGGGGGTGGATCCCAAACCGGTGGTTGAGACTGTGAGTGGTGATGTGGAGAAGGCCGAGGATACAGGCCTTACTGTTGTAAAGAACATCATTGAGGTCACTGGTGTGGATAAGGTTGTGAACTCAGATTCTGTAACGGATGTAACCAGTGTGGATATTGTTGCAGACGATGTGGATAATGTGTTGGATTCTATTGAGGACAGTGAGGTGGATACTGTTGCGGATAAGGTGTTGGATTCTGCTGAGAATATTGTGTGCCTGGCTGACCCAGAGGTTGACCCCCCGGCACTGGCCCCGGGGGGCCCCACCCAGTCCGAGGAGTTCCCTGTCCCTCCGGCTACTCCCTTGGCCCCTTCTTTGGTGTCCTCGGAGGAGGACATTACGAGTGGGGGGGGGGGGTGTATCCGAGGCGAATGGGGTGGTGCACATGGGATTCTCCGAGGTGGGGGAAGGTCCCGAGGGGTGTGGTCTGTTTTGGGAGGCAGGGGTGATGGATAAATTCATGGAGACACAGGCATCAGATGTTGTGTTAGCCGGTGTTGATGAGAGTTCAGCTGGGAGCACATCGCAGTCTTCCTCGTCTAGGCATAAAAAGGAAGTGGAAAGGGAAAGTGGAACTGGACAAAAAACGTAAGAGGAATAGGAAGCCTTACCTCCCTATTGACTACTCCTTATATAAACACAAAATCAGTAAAGTATTGTTTTTTAAAACATTTAAAATTTAAAAAAATGTAATAAACACATAAAATGACACGAAGATGTTTGTGTGCTTTTGCTTGATGATTTGGTTTAGAAAATGATGCAACCCTTCTATGTGATTGTTAGTCCTGGGTCCCAGTGTTTCGTGATGGTCCCAACATCATTAACTCAGAGGAATGGTCTGCCATTAAATTCCTCTAATGTTAACATCAGACAATTCCTTTGGCAAAGGAGGTATCTGTCTTCTGTCTATGCCGATGAAGTCCTGATTTAACACTTTCTATTGGAGTCGCTGACCCAGCATTTTCAATGTCCATATGATCATATCATTTAGTTCCTCATTGTAAATTTGACTGATCGCTGTGGTCTCATACCTGGCCCGCTTCCTCAGTGAACTCAAAAGCTTTACAGATGGAACATCTTCAGTTTCATGGTTATGATTTCCTGTTACTGTTCTGATGTATCCACATGATGTTGATATATATCCTCGACAATTTCGCTCGATGCATCTCCAAAATGTTGCTGTGTTTCGAACTTTGTTGATTTTATACCTATAGCCTTGGTGCAATATTTGATCTGTACCCTTTTGTGATATGGTATATATATGATGTATTCCAAATTATTACATTATAAAGCTAGCTTTACTACATACATGAACATGTCTACCTGTAAGTTAACAACACGTGTTGGGAGAGTTCATTTCAGAGTAGGTAAGCAGTGACCCTTTGTTGTTTTAACTAATAGGATTAGAGTAGTCAATTTGGGAGTAGTCTTTTTGGGAGTAGTCCAACTGGGATGTAACCTGTAGACCCAGCAGGTAGCAAGCGATCAAAGAGAGACAAACACAACGACACCACAGGTAAAAAGCACAGGGCCAAGTCCTACGCCCGTTCCCGATCCACAGCGCGAGCCGGGACCTGGGCAGACATGGTCAGAGATTCAAGCGAGGCCCTCTCTGACGATCAGGCGAGCATCTACAAACCAACCCTAATAGAATAAACATTACCCCCTCCCTCCCACAACGACATGGACCGCCCCTCGACTTATGATTATGGGACACACCCTTTAAGTACCCCCTCCCTATTGGGAGTGATTTCTGTACTCATGACACTTTGTATTTCATGTTTTATTATGTATGTTTATAATAAACTTTCTTTTTCAGGGTAAAGATTATATTATTTCAATTTACACTATAAATAATATTTAAACAGCGCAATGTATAATTGTTATTCCGATAATTGTAATGGATTGCTGGATTCTTCTTCTAAACTTAATATTCTCTCTGATAAATTTAATTCTGAATCTATTGACTTTCTATTTCTTCAAGAGACCCATGTTTATACATTTATATTTAGCTAAAAAATTTGAATCTAAATTTGAGGGGAAAGCTTTTTGGTCTTTTGGCAGTAATCGTAGTTGTGGTGTAGGATTAATCATCTCTTCCAAATTGAATTACTCTGTTTCTAAATTTCACTATGATCACGAAGGCCGCCTGATTGTTTTGGACTTAAATATTGGGACTTACTCCATTCGATTAATTAATGTATATGCACCTTACAATGCCCAAGAACGGGTAGACTTTTTCAATGACTTGTCAAAATTCTTAGTATGTAATAAACTTTTAATTTTAGGTGGAAATTTTAACTGCGTTCTTAACGCTAGGATTGACAAAATAGGCGGCAATCCTACTTCTAATCAACCGGGCTCTTCTTTTATCTCTCAGTGGCTTTCCGACTATAACCTTATTGATACATATCGTTTTCTCTTGCCAGGTCAGGTCGCCGTGACATGGCGTAGTAACTCCGGGGTGGGCTCCCGCCTTGACCGTTTCTACATCTGTACAACTTTATCTGAGACTATCACCAAATCTGGTATTTCACCTTGCTCTTTTTCTGATCATGATTACGTGTTTGTAACGCTAAGGGATTTTGCCGGCATTGATTTTGATCAGGCAGACGAGAGCGAGGCTGTTAATGATGGTGTCTGCCCTGAGGGAAAGGTTGACCCTCCAAGGTTAGTGAGGACAAGGGGGAGACCGTGGAAGAGCCAGGTAAAAGGCCTGGACACTCAGGTCACAGTGGATACAGACCTAGAGCTGTTGGGGATAGAGCTTCCCCCCCCCCCCCCCCCCCCCCCCCCCAATAGCCTCCCTTTTCGTCACCCCTAAGAAGAGGTCGAGCAAGGCAGACCATGACGGGGAGAAGAAGTCCCGCCGCGGGAACAGTAAAGACAGATCCAGGTCCAGGTCCAAGACCCCCCCCCCCCCTACAAGAGTGCCACGTGGGCCGACATGGGAGTGATTTTCGTGTAATTCATGTTTTATCAATGTACCTATCAATGTATTTATCATGTCTAATCATCCTTTTCTTTCAGGTTTAAGTTAATATTTAAACAGCGCAATGTATAATTTCTATTCAAATAACTGTAATGGATTATTGGATTCTTCTTCTCAGTTAAATATTCTTTCTGATAAATTTAATTCTGAATGTATTGACTTTCTTTTCCCTCAAGAGACCCATGTTTATAATTTACAATTAGCTAACAAATTTAAATCTAAATTTGAAGGGAAGGGTTTTTGGTCCTTTGGCAGTAATCGAAGTTGTTGGGTTGGTTTAATTATTTCTTCCAAATTAAATTATTCTGTAACTAAATTTCATTTTGATCATGAAGGCCGCCTACTCGTTTTGGATCTAAAAATTGGGACTTATAATATTCGACTAATTAATGTCTATGCTCCAAATAATGCCCAGGAGCGGGTCGAGTTTTTTAATAATCTATCAAAATTTTTAGTTACAAATAAGTTTATTATTCTAGGGGGAGATTTTAATTGCGTTCTTAACGCTAAGATTGATAAAATTCGCGGCAATCTTACTGCTAATCAACTGGGCTTTTCTATTATCTCTCAATGGCTTTCAGACTTTCATCTTACCGATACCTATCGTTTTGTTTTTCCAGTTCAGGTCGCCGTGACATGGCGAAATAACTCCGGTGTGGGCTCCCGCCTCGACATCTGCTCTACTGTCGGAGACTATCGCCAAAGCTGATATAACCCCTTGCTCTTTTTCTGGACTCGATTTTTGACTTTGAACTTGAAAACACTTTTTACTAATATTGGCCATAATCAAATTCCTCCTATGGCAAACATCTCTTTACAACAGTGGGATAAATTCAAAATTGAAACTCAAGACTTGATTCCAGTATATTTTAAAAATACGTAAAGACAGGTGGAGGGGTGCACCTTGCTTATCGAATTTCCAGGACGTCCCATCTATAAGGAAGACGCTATTCTAGCGGAGTGAATGAGTTGGGGTTTACCGTGGTGTCAGCAATTGTGCAGCTATTCAACACGTGGATGTTGCCACTTAAAAGAGAATAGACGGAACAGGGAGAAAGGATGAGAGAAAAGACGAAAAGAAAGGAGATTGCGAGATAGAAAGCAGGTTTAGAAGGACTGTCCAGCTTGGATGACCCTACCAGGAGCATGTCAGCTCCAGCTGGCAGAACTCTAAGGGTCGCCGAACTGCACGAAATGAAAGTGTTGTATTTTATAATGCAACTTATTACATCAAAGTGCATTCTCTCCCCACAGAGGCAGATCAAGCCATACTTTGATACAGCCTCTTTTCAATTGTGCCGAAACGCGTGGGTTCCGGCAGTTTCCCCTGGCTGAAAAAAATGGCATCCAAATCCATTTGAACTTCTTAATCACTCTCGCATAGAAAGGTTGGTTATTTCACAATGCTATGTGGGGGGTGAAAATTATCACAGCGTAGCTAATAGGGTTCATGGTAGATTAGTGTATGAAGTTTGGTGAAGCTAGCATTTAAACTTTAGAATATATGTACTACGGTCAAAGGAATTTGTCACATAGTCATATTTGTTGGTCGAACCCCCAAACGGCACATCATGGCTGATTAGTGCATCAAGTTTTGCAAAGATAGCTTGTATAGTTAAGGAGATATGCTCCGGACAGAGTTTTTTGATAGATGGACAGACGGACGGACATAATGAACGCTAGATACTCCCCGCTTACGCTGTAAGGTGTGGATATAATCTTTAGATTCCAAAGTTTTGAAGACCCTAAGTGAAATTTGAAATGGTGAATTTTAATGCCCCAAAAGGAAACAGAGAAAACTGGTTTCCTAGTAGAAGGACAATACTAATTAATGAAACTTCCCCTTGGCGGACAAAATTTGCACCACGATCCATTTGGATTTCTGTAGCATATGACAACGCCTCTCTCTGGAATGAGTGGTTCATATCACAATGCCTTTGCCATGATTTAGTAGCAACAATGATGATTTAAGAACAGCGTCGCTGATTGCGCAACTAACTCTAACAACTGCCTCCAATCAGGCTTCTCGCCCACAACGTAGGCGCAATAGAACAGAGGCTGTATCAGCATTTCATGCCTTAATCTTAATCTGACAAACAGTGCAAAACTTTTTAAAGGTCTCTGCTACCATTCAACAAAGGTCAAGGTCACGATTTAAGCTGTTTTTTTTAACATAACAAAATTAATTTTCCAAATGAAAAGCCGTTAATTGTTGACTTTCAAAGTCACCAGATAAGAGTTCAGTTTACCTTTTAATTAAATATTGAAATCAGCAATCGCAAAATAACTCAAACCATATTTTTATCCCACTAAAAATTATTTTATTATTATCTACGACTTCCTCCCCAAAGGCTATCGTCTACTCTCTCGAGGCATACCACCACTTGATTAAATACCATATCATGGTTTGAATGCTTCGGCGGCCCTTAGAGCAGTGCCAGCTGGAGCTCATATCTTCTGGTAGGGTCACCCAAGCTGGACAGATCAAAGTCGGACCAAATTCGACCCGCTCTTTAACCTGCTGCATTTTCTACCCATGCCTTTCTTTACGTCTGTCCCTTCCTCTTGTCTTTCGAATGGCACATCCATGTGTAAAGTTAAATACTGCTGACAACACGTTAAACCCCAACTCGCTCATTCCCTCCAGACATGAGCAGCCATCTCGGAGATCCATGGGTGCGAAAAGGTTGTGCCCATTTAACGTTGCGTCCACAGTGCGGGTACCAACCTGTAGTTCTGCGACAGGCCGTTTAGTCAAAACGGCGACAGCGTAGCATTTGTAAAAATAAAGGACAACAGGATTCATCTTTCCGTTGTTTACCATGACATTGTATTTATGTTAATTCTCAACGCACTTGAGTCCAAATCGCTGGTTTCGTATAAGTATATCTTATATTAGAATATAACCGCCCATAAAAGGCCTATGAGACACAATAGAGTACAATGAAATATATATCATGATATATTATGAAATAACGATACAGATAGAACTCTTTTCTCCAATCAACTGTTAAAGATTGGAATTCATTGGATATAAATGTCAGAAATGCAGAGTCACTATCGCAATTTTTAAAAATTGTTTCATGCGACAAAACTTTATCCCCAACGTTTAAATACTAGTAGTATATATCCGTTGGTCCACGACACAATCAAATCTTACTCAGTCGCATGCGCCTTGGCTGCAGTGACCTGAATTCTCATCCACTTGATAGAGGTTTGTCAAAACCCGTGCCTGTTCCTGTTTTTAAAGCTATTCTTAGCGGCGAAGAATCTGTCACGAAGTGAAAACGAAATCGATTGTAAAATCTGTTTAGCATTTCATTGCCGATAACAAGATTTGTCGGGAGTCAAAAATGTCAATTGGGCCGGGTCAACCTTTGAAGAGGGCCTTAAGTTTAGATGCCTCAGGTGACCTAAATAAAAAGACTAATTTTTTTATGTGATGTGGATTGTTCAAGCCTCTTAAGTTTAAAGAAATTGGAGCCAGACCCCATAAAAAATGTATATGAGTATTTAATTTTTAACATTACCTCGGGTCTTAGAGAGAGTTGAGTCCCGAGATTGTAAAGGCATAAAAACAACGTTCATCAGTGGGCTCCGTTCTGAAGATAAAGAACTTTTCCTCATTTATTAGTTTACGGTCATGTACTTGCACCAACACACCATATGCCACTCATGAAAACACCTGTTGTCTATTTCAAGCACGTGCGCCACGAGGTCGCAAATGCACGGGCGTGTTTCTTGTTGCCAGACATTTGATATACAGTGAGTAGCCGGTAATAGTTATGCTGTTAAGTCTCTCTCAGGGAAAGTCATTTAAACGTTTAGCTAAATTTTTGTAATAATGTGATACATTTTGTCACTCGGTTCCCTAAGGGATAGCTCATAAGGATTGTTTCCTGGTTAACCCTTACGATGCGGCTATATATTTTTGCTCAACTAGCGCACGTGGCGACATTGTTTTGTCCTGTGCCAGCCACGGTGCCAGCCACCGTTACATCCTGATTGCACCCCTCACTGAATATTTTTATGTAGCGAGTCACATGCCTTTTACAACAATTGGTGTATCTATTTCGCGGATCCCGGATTTTTATTTAGAGCCTTGTAAAATGTTTATTTATGCACACACAATACTTCTTTTTACATGGACTTCTAGATACACTGTGCCTCTTTATAAATATATAAAAAAACATTACGATGCGCCTCATATTTTTTTTCCCACAGTCATCAAAAGAAAGTCTTTATTTCCGCTTGCCGCTTCTTTATTTTTGTGCGCGCATAGACATATGATACGTGGAAATAAAGACAATTCTTTTCACGACACAATGATGTAAAATTTATAGAATTATCTCTAATGGTTCGTGAGATATGAATGCCGCAAGGTGGGCGAGGTAAATGCAAGTTATATTAGAGATAGCCGGAGCGCAACTAGCTCGTGTGAATGATGAATTATATTTCGCTTGCCGCTTCTTTATTCCTGTCCGCGCATAGACATATGATACATGGAAATAAAGACAATTCTTTTCTCTACAAGTTGATATAAAAAATTATAAAATTATCTCTAATGATTCGTGAGGTATGAGTGCTGCAAGGTGCGCGAGTTAAATACAAGTTCAATTAGCGAACGGCGGCGCAAGTAGCGCGGGTGGACGATGTCATTTATTCCGCGCATCGCTGCCGCTTCTTTATCATTTTGCGCGCATAGACAAATGATACATTGAAATGAAGACAATTTTCTCCTCTACAAAATGGTGAAAAGAATTTAAAATTATCTCTAACGTTTCGTGAGATATGAATGCGGCAAGGTGGGTAACCCCAATCATTTTTGAGAAAAGGTTTGATATTTCCGCGAATAGCGCAGCGCTTGCAGTTTCTTGAGTTTTTCGTGCGCATTTACAAATGGCACATTGGATTGAAGCTCGTTCTTCGCTCTTTACAATGATGTAAATGATTTGAAAATTCCCCACCCCTTCCAAAATTATATAGTGCCAAAGAAGGGGTGGGGGTTCATGATGCGGCTTCAGTTGAACTTCCAGGGACAGCTCACATTGACTTTCTCTGTCTCTGTTACGAAATAAAAAAAAGAAAAATTTATTTTTATCAATACTTGTACAATATATTCAACAAAAATATAGATATAACAATAATCACCTTCAAAGGTGCGAATAACATCCATGTAGGATCTAGGTCAAGGTCTAGAGTACAGTCCATACTTCTACTTCTTTATTTCTCTTTGCGCCTATACATATGATATACCAAAATGATGGCAATTTTATTCTCTTTCCATCGATATATCGTGTGTTAGAGCGCGCCACTTGGTTAGTGAAATATCTAGCGCGAAAGTACATAATTTTGCGGCCTTTATAGTATAATTATTTGCATGGGCGGACATACAAATGATATGCCAAAATGAAGGCAACTTCATCCTCTTTCCAACGATATATTATGTGTTAGAGCACGCCGCTTGGTTAGTGAAATATCAAGCCCGAAAGCAATCCCTCGGACTTTGTGTTCTGAAATCTGGGGTACTGGGCAACGTTACCCATGAAATTGGTTGTTCTCGAATGGAACAGCCTCGCCCGACATATAAGGAAAATGTTCCAGACCTCGGAATAACACCGAAAATAGTTTTTGAATTTCACTAAACATGATATTGATTTTGAAAGTTTGGGCGCTAAGGGTCAATTTTTCCCATGGTTCGCGGCGAGGCCCGCACTAGAAATAGTGAAAATTCTCGAATGAAAGTTCCGAGCACGCTCGATTTTTCATGGGAAAAATTCCCACAAACTTTCCATCCCTCTCGGGAGAAAATCCTTGATCTCCGAAAAAGTTGAATAATTCAAACACCGATTGCTTCGCGGCAACAATATTTATACCGCAGATAGAGCCCCGACTTTTCCACCTCTCCAATTAGTCACTTTTCACGAATTAATTTTTTTTATTTTGCTATTGACGAAAACGGTTTTATGTAAATATTTCAATAATTAGTCACTTCTCCTTTCTTCCAGGGACGTGAAAGGGTAGACATTGACACTCAAAGTTTGGACATGTGCAGTTTCAGCAAATGGCATCACAAACAAAAATTTTGTTCACGCAGTTCTAAAAAACAGCCGAAATTTAGTGGGAAATTTTTCACACAAAAACGACTATAGTTGGAAAAAGCGTCTCGGGCTTGACAATATTTCTGTTTCCGGATTATAACTTTTTAGGCAGAACTGGAAGCAAACTTCTGATATTGAATGTTGAAGCTTGGGGGGCTAAGGGTAAATTTTTACCATGTCCTGTGGCGAGGCCCGCACTAAAAATATTGAAAATCCTCGAAAGAAAACTCCGAGTACGCTCGATTTTTCATGGGGAAAAAAGTCCATACCTCACGGCGAAGCTCGGAAGTGGTCAAAATCTCCAGTCTTCGTCATAACCCGAGAGTGAAAGTGGCCCAAAAACAGCCCATACCTCCGGGTGCTCTCGGAAAAGTAGAACAAGAGCACGATCGTGCTCAAAACCCGATAGTGTGAATGTGGTCATGGGACAACTTTCCCCTTAAAACATCATGGCAAGACCCGGGACAAAATTTCCGATGCCCAGAAGTGGTCAGAACACTCGGACGTCACTTTCGTCATGGGAAAACGTTCCCATTACCTCATGCTGAGACCCGGAAAAAATTTCGATGCCCGGAAGTGGTCCGGAACCTCTGACGTCATCGCAACCTGATCATGTAAGTTTGGTAATGGGACAAATTTCCCATTACATCATGACGAAAACCGGAAAAAATGTTTCATGTCAAAAAGACCTAAAAACATTTTGCGGGGCTTCTTGCATCTTTATTTCTCTTTGCGCATATACATATCATATACCAAATTGAAGGCATTTTTATTCTCTTTCCATCGATATATCATGTGGTAGAGGGCGCCATTTGGTTAGTGAAATATCAAGCGCGAAATAACACATTTTGTCTGCTTTTGCGGCCTTTATAGTACAATTATTTGCAACTGCGCATATACAAATTATACATCAAATTGAAGACAATTTTATTCTCTTTCCATCGATATATCATGTGTTAGAGCGCGCCACCTGGTTAGTGAAATATCAAGCGCCAAAGAACACATTTTGTCTGCTTTTTGTCAACAATTCAACAGAGAAAATACATGTTTTCACGGAGCTCGCTGTCCGCGCCAGTTAAACCAATTTTCATAAAACAACGGCGTTTAGCGAGGCGCGGAAAATAATTACGAGCAATCCGGGAGCCGCCAAAACTGCTTGCAGTCAATTTTTGCCTTATCGTGAAAGTTAAGAGTCGTGACTCCGGATTTCGCCAAGAGGGCTTACGCGCCAGTTTATATTTGGCACGGAAATATCACACTCCCCGCATCGTAAGGGTTAATAAAAAATGAAAATTAATGAAAATGAGGTCAAGGTCACCAAAGTCGACTGGTTTCTGCGCAATCCCCCCATGCAGGCCGTGACCAAATTTGAAGAGGCTGGGGGCAAGAAACAGGACGGACGGACGGACGCTGCTGAATACATAGTCCCCCATTCCGCGTTGCGGCAAGGGACAACAAGGAGATTAAAGGAGCATAAACAATATCAACTGTTAAGTACCTTAGGATTCAGAATCTTATCTTTTCAGGAATGTCTTCTACCATATCAAGAAGTGAATGCCTGGCAAAAAATGTGTGAGAGCTTGAGAATCTACATTCTATGTTCCATCCCTATGCACTCAAAACTCTTTGCAGATGAGCGAATTTTGTAGACGTAAGCAATCTTGAGGGGGATGAGTTAATTTAAGAGTAATTGGGGGTGTGGCAGTGGCAAGGGCCAGTCTCTTGTTTCTTTATAGACATGGAAACCTTTCTTGAATGTGACAACTTTAAATAAACAGATTCAGGCTGTCCATGATGTGAAATAGGTCTAAGCCAACAGACTTTGAACCCGAACACACCAAACCATTGACATGTTGTCTGATATTATGAGTAGCATGCAGTTCTTCTCTCTTCCAGTGGCAGATTGCTAGGAGTGCAGCCTTTATTTCCTGAGTTCATTTGACCTGACAAATGGGCGTCCTACCCCTTGGCGAAGTCAATCTCTGGATACTGAGTAAACTCTCAAGATGCCGTTGAAGACATATGACGGGCGAGTTCACAACAGGAGATATACTACAGAGTGTTATGGGAGAGACACCTAACAAAAACTGTCCCCATTTAGAATGTAGGGATAAAGAAATAACTGAAGAGGTTTGAGGTAAAAACTTCCTCTCCAACTGAGGACTGAGTTTATGTCAACAGGCCTTACTGCTCAAGTGAGTGACAGACCCTGTTTGACTTATTGGGAGTGAAATTGACAGATGTTTGTACTCGGTTATTTAAGAAGTTTTGCGTGTGAATAACCACAAGGCCTTTTAATACCAAACAGGAGGACTGTCTATATTTGTTGGAACACAAAACTCAGCAACTTCAAGACAAATTGTGAATAGGACTCAATTTGTATAGTGTTTCTTCTTGACCACATATACAGAGGAATGTCTCTGGTTCGCAACAACTTGAACAGCCTCCCTTTTTGAGGAAGATGGTGATGCTCTCTCGTAAAAGAATATACTATTGACTGGAGCATTGTAGTCATAACGCCCGTACAGTCCAGTTAGGGTAAAATACCCTGACTCTCCCATCGGGTGTATGATATTTTGAGATTGAGTGTGAATTTGTCAGTGGTCTAAGGATAATTTTTGAGATCCACTTTTCTGGTCCGCCAAGTGGTGCTCGTGAACTGTTGGGGAGCAGCAAAGCCAAGAGAGCAGTATCATCTTTCAGTTTGGTTCTTCTTGGGATAGCATTATTAAAGAACATTGTTTGTAGGAGTTGTTGCAAGACCAATGGAGAAGAAGGTCGAGAAGTGGACACATTGACATGCCCAAATTACGAGGAGGGTGAAGACCAAATTTACAGATTATAGACTATAAAATACAAATTCTATTCTGAAAATTTTAGCTTCCTGAGTTGTTTGAATGTTTGAGGGTAAAATGACTTCCTCGCCCATACTTGTGGGGCAGTCAGGACCAAATATTGAACTTTTGATCCCCTAGATGCAAGGTATTGCCCTACAAGTTTAGCTTTGGAAGTGCAGCAAATCATCTAGAGAAGTGAAAAATAGAGCTATTGGTTCTGTAGCTCACCAAGTACCTTATTATTCCACTAAGATAGGGAATAACACATCAAATAAGAAGGCATATTGTCTCCTGTGTGACCCATTATGGTTTGGACATTCACCAAATTTACAAATTTCAACATTGACTTTTGCATTTTAAGGAAAACGTTTAGCTTTTGTGTGCAATGTTTCTGAAGAAATAAACATCCATAAAAGTCCATCAAGCCTTATAGGCCTGATAAGCTTACAATGTGATATGTTAACAGACGACACCAGACAGATGCAAAACGGCAGACGTCATACGTCATTGAAAAAAACCCGGACGATTAGATCATGATTTAAACTATCAAAACCGGAATGGTGCGACATTGTAAGTTTTAAACCCGATTTCTCGATAGGAAGGGTCCCTTACGCCCATTCCACACTACATCTGAATATTTGGACGCATGCGTTGGTGAAAGTGATTTGTCATTCACACTTGACGCATCAACGTCTGTCCGAGAAAATTCTAGATATAGAACAAGTACTCTAGTGTAAAAACAACATTAATATCATGAAAGTCTAGATTTTGTTTGTCGCAGTGTGCAGTGTTCTTTTTGTCGAGATTGTTAAGATGTTCACAATTCACAGCAATACGACCAGACTAATTGCCATTTATGCTGGAATGCTAAAATATGAAATGAATTATTCGTACTCCTCTTTGCTCTCAAATGGGTTCCTTGTACTATTTGTATTTAATATTCAAACAAGAACATGTACAATTTGTCCAGTCACCAAGGCCACGAGCAGGGAAATACCTTAAACCATGTATTAAAATATGTAATCGATGGATTTCCTTGCGTTTTTACATGTGATGCGTCAAAAGTAGGTACATGTCCAATCGCATCACATCGCATCGCATTTCAATTCGAACATAGTGTGAAAGTCCTATGATATACTAACAGGAATGCCTTTTTTTACGGGAAGAAGTAAGAAACCAAGGAAAGTTTACGCCATAAGCCCATCAATCCTTTCAGGCCTGATGGGCTAACAAAATCTTAACTATTGTAAGAGTATGTCTTTCCAAAACAAATTTGCTGTAGCAGGAATTACTTTATTTTGTATGTTGATACTCTCTGACAGTAGGAACGTAGTTGTTGGTTGCAATTGAATGTTAAAGAGGGATGTCCCTTATAAGTTGTTACCATTTATTCTTTTAATCCATTTTAATTTTTAGCTCATCTGGCCTGTAAGGCCCGATGGGCTTATGGCATGGCATGGTGTCCGGCGTCCGTCCGTCCGTCCGTCCATCCGTCCATCCGTCCGTAAACTTTGTGGAATTTCGACTTCTTCTCCAGAACCATAAGGCCTAGAAAGCTGAAACTTTGTGTACAGACTCCTTGGCTAGTGAGGATTATAAATTGTAGCTTTGGTGGTCCTGTGACCCCTAATAAGGGCCACAGGGGCCACGTCCTAAAAACCTATTATCATCTTCTCCTCCAGAACCATAAGGCCTAGAAAGCTGGAACTTTGTGTACAGACTCCTTGACTAGTGAGGATTATAAATTGTAGCTTTGGTGACCATGTGACCCCTAATAAGGGCCACAGGGGCCACACCCTAAAAACCTATTTTCATCTTCTTCTCCAGAACCATGAGGCCTAGAAAGCTGGAACTTTGTGTACAGACTCCTTGACTAGTGAGGATTATAAATTGTAGCTTTGGTGGCCATGTGACCCCTAATAAGGGCCACAGGGGCCACACCCTAAAAACCTATTTTCATCTTCTTCTCCAGAACCATAAGGCCTAGAAAGCTGAAACTTTGTGTACAGCCTCCTTGACTAGTGAGGATTATAAATTGTAGCTTTGGTGGCCCTGTGACCCCTAATAAGGTCCACAGGGGCTACCCCCTAAAAACCTATTTTCATCTTCTTCTCCAGAACCATGAGGCCTAGAAAGCTGAAACTTTGTGTACAGCCTCCTTGACTAGTGAGGATTATAAATTGTAGCTTTGGTGGTCATGTGACCCCTAATAAGGGCCACAGGGGCCACACCCTAAAAACCTATTTTCATCTTCTTCTCAAGAACCATTAGGCCTAGAAAGCTGGAACTTTGTGTACAGACTCCTTGGCTAGTGAGGATTATAAATTGTAGCTTTGGTGGCCCTGTGACCCCTAATAAGGGCCACAGGGGCTACCCCCTAAAAACCTATTTTCATCTTCTTCTCCAGAACCATGAGGCCTAGAAAGCTGGAACTTTGTGTAAAGACTCCTTGACTAGTGAGGATTATAAATTGTAGCTTTGGTGGCCATGTGACCCCTAATAAGGGCCACGGGGGCCACACCCTAAAAACCTATTTTCATCTTCTTCTCCAGAACCATAAGGCCTAGAAAGCTGGAACTTTGTGTCCAGACTCCTTGGCTAGTGAGGATTATAAATTGTAGCTTTGGTGGCCCTGTGACCCCTAATAAGGGCTTAGGTGCCACGCCCTAAAAACCTATTTTCATCTTCTTCTCCAGAACCATGAGGCCTAGAAAGCTGAAACTTTGTGTACAGACTCCTTGGCTAGTGAGGATTATAAATTGTAGCTTTGGTGGCCCTGTGGCCCCTAATAAGGGCCACAGGGGCCACACCCTAAAAACCTATTTTCATCTCCTTCTCCAGAACCATAAGGCCTAGAAAGCTGGAACTTTGTGTACAGACTCCTTGATTATTGAGGATTATGAATTGTAGGTTTGGTGACCATGTTGCTCCAATGAAGTATAAGGCCAGCCTTGAAAACTGAAACTTGTCGCCTATTATACTTAATTTTATGATTGGTGACCCTTTGGCCTCTACAAAGGGGGAATCACATTTGCCACACTCAACAGCATATATTGTAATTGACGATGAAGCCTGATGAGCTACAGAGCCAATGGCTCTATTTTTGTGATGATATGATCTCCCTTATATTTGGAGCTTTTATCCCCATGTTCTGCTTTTAACATCATTACATCTCTGTTAAACTTAATTGTTTTGTTTGTCCATAAGAAATTTAAACATTATCCTGTTGTCGTTCAAATACACTTTTTCTATTTTGTAAAGATGACAATAGATGGTTAAGTTGATTTGATTTAGTAAAGTATTTCTTCAAAATGGGGTCATGGTACAAGTTAACCAAATGATCATTTGCCTTTCAATCTGAGAACCCAACGCTGTAAGAGGAGTCAGAATAATGGAAAGGTCAGACAGACCTCGGGTGACAATAAACATATTATAAGCATCAAACCATTTGGGCCATTTTTGAAAAAATACTAGTAAATGGAGTTGTTGTGACCATGAAAATGTGTGCTGTGTTATATTTGGTGAACTTTTGTGTCAAAAAAAAAGAGTTTGAAAAGTGGAGTCAATATGCAATCCAAAATGAAAACTGTAATAAAAAATGTTGAAATTGGTTATAACAGTTTTTAAACAAAGTCATAAAATGGCTAAAACATCTTGGTGAACTTGTAAAAAAAGTCATCAAAGTCGACTGGTGTCTGTGGAATCCTTCAATATATCGTGATAACTGGAGTTTAAAAAGGAGTCCTGGTGACCTCGATATAAAAGTCAAGGTCACCAAGATTAATCAATTCAGTAGCCTAAATTGACAAGGACCATTTTGAATAAGTTGAATTGACTGTTAAAGCAATGTTTCTAATTTGACTGCACATTTTTCATTCTGGCCAGTGAATACTTTTGCCACTCGCCAATCTGACCAGTCGAAAGTAAAATTATTTGTCAAGAAATATTGTAGTAATTTTTGGGCAATCAAATAAGAACAATCTGACTCACAGTCAGAGTTCATTTTATCATTGTCCACAAATACATGGTCGCAAGCAATAAGTGCAAGCTCCATTCACTGTTTGTGGTAGGTATCACAGCATTGAATCAGTGCACTGAATTTAAATCAAGCGTTTCGTTTCAAGACCTCAAACTGACAAAATATATCCTGTACCTACGTTGCGATTGAGATGGAATAGAATTTAGGAAATTACAGTAGGTTTTTGCTAAATAGACAAAGAAGTTAAGTATTGTAAATAAATTTGAAAGCACCAAATTGCATGTGTAAAGGCGTGCGTTGGGCGTTTGATTTGGGGATGTTGCTAGGGTATTTTGGCAGTTAAAATTTTTGGAAAAATGTGTAAGTGTGTATGCAAAGTAGCGGCCGGCGTTTATGGTCAGCGGGTCGTCATTGAAAGGCCGGAACGGCCACGAATCCGTATCGCTTCTCGGCCTTTTGGCTAAGATGAAAGTGTGTCTTAGCCGAAATTTCCATTCTAGAAGCGATTGAGCTTTTTTCGTTTTTGCCATGCCTTTATTCCAGATCTACGTGCGGGAGTCTTCGGACTAGACTTCAGTCACCCCACTCTTCTCTACTTTGCTGCTATGGCGTACCAGGGTGCCAGGGAGGAGCCTCCGATCCCCAGGGAGTACATCGACCTAGGGAGAGTAGCCTCCACTGTAAGGATTGAAGTCTTCCGCCGCACACTGAGACGAGATGAGGTTGCTGCCCTTCTTGACCATGCTGGTCTTCGGATGAGAGACGTAACATCTATCTGGAAGGGTGAGGCAAATAACATTTACTTTGTTACCTTTGATGTTAAGGAAACAGCCCTGTTGTTCGCGAGAACAGGAACTATAACTCTTGACGAAATTGATTTTCATATATCCCTTTACAAATCCCAGATCATAACTCTAAAGGTTCACTGGCTACACGATGTAGTCAGGAATAGCTTCTTGAGCATGTATTTTTCAAAGTTTGGAAAAGTGCTAAATGTGCAAAACACAAGTGAGGAGGTTGGAGGTGAATTGGTGAATTCTGGAATACGGGAAGTAAGAATAGAGCTTGCAGAGAACTCTAAGGAGGACATACCGTATATAGTGAGATTTGGTCCATCAAGATCCATGTTGGTAACTGCTCCAGGTAGACTCCCTATATGTTTTTCATGTTGGCGCCTAGGCCACAGGAGAGGTGACTGTCCAAACTGGTTAGTGAGACCGAGAGGTGGGCAGCCGCCCCCTCCCCCAGTGAGAGACCCCCCTCAGGTGAGAGCTCCGCTCCCAGTGAGGGACCCTCCCCCTGTCAGGAATCGGCCTACTGTAAGAGATCTGCCAAGTGAGGAAACAGACCCCAAAGTTGTTATCCCCCCTAGGGTAGTGGTTGACCAGCTTACCCCTCATGACAGGCTTACCCCTGAGGACTCGGGTCTGCTCTCGACCCACATGGGACCGACTTCCGACTTCCCCGACTTAACTTCTCGCCCCAGGGGATCCGCACCCTCAACCTCGAAGGAGGGGGAGGGGAGGGGAGGCCCCAGTGACGAGCTTGAGGTTGAGGGAGGGAGGGAGGAGTTTGACCTAGTGGGGAGGAGTTTGGGACCGGGAACTCAGGACTCGGATGCTTTCCTAGCCGAACTCAGTGTGAGTGACGCTCCTAGTGACCCTGACTCCCTCATATCATCGCCCAGTTCAACGAGGTCAGGTGACTACACTGTGGTAATCGGTAAGAGGAAGACAAGGAGCAGCAGCTCGGGGCGCTCAAAGCAACAGAGACAGGACCCCCCTGTCCGTCCTCTGGGCCCCCCTCCACCTGTCCCCCGTAGACATAGAAAGTCAAGTGTGTGTGACCCCCCCTAAGACCTTCTCATGTTACATGTCTACTCGATAATGGACTCTGACCGCCCCTTGGACTCTGATTTAAGACCACTCCCCCAGGGGAGTGAATTATCTTTTGTTTTGATGTTATTAATTCAATATTGTTGTTTTGTATTATGTTTTTCATGTATATGCTTTTATTGCCTCTTTAAATACCAAAATGTATAATTTTCAAACACTTAATTGTAATGGATTGCTGGACTCTCCTAGTAAATTAAATAATCTTTCTTATAAATTTAATTCTCATTCTATTGATGTTCTTTTTCTTCAAGAGACCCATGTTCATAATTTATATTTAGCCAAAAAATTCGAATCAAAATTTAATGGTAAAGCTTTTTGGTCTTTTGGCAGTAATCATAGTCGTGGAGTAGGGATAATTATTTCTTCCAAATTGAATTATAACATTTAAAACATTTCATTTTGATTGTGAAGGCCGCCTTATTGTTTTGGATCTAAATATAGATAATCGTAACTTACGTTTTATTAATGTGTATGCTCCTAATAATTCTACTGATAGGGTTG
The DNA here is from genome assembly GCA_916613615.1 of Steromphala cineraria. Lineage (NCBI taxonomy): Eukaryota > Metazoa > Mollusca > Gastropoda > Trochida > Trochidae > Steromphala > Steromphala cineraria. Next base: position 10,309,412 of record OU744735.1, read on the forward strand.
ATTTTTTCCATAAACTTTCAAACTTTTTAGTTACTAATAGAAAATTATGGTTAGGGGGTGATTTTAATTGCGTTCCTAACGCTAAGGTTGACAAAATCGGCGGCAACCTTACTGCTAACTCCATGGGCTCTTCTATTGTCTCTCAATGGCTTTCTCCCCCGTGGGGCTCCCGGGTTAGAATAGGGCCTCAGTACTCCATGCTTGTCGTATGAGGCGACTAAAATGGGGCGGTCTGTTTGCCGTGGACTGCGACCTGTGTCGGTGGAGGAAGGGATTCTGGTGGTTGAGGTTGGTGTATGCCTGCGGGTGTGCCCGCCAACACACCACTTCGACCCTAACTTCAGTTAGACAGGTGGTCAGATGGGCCCGGTCTGATCAATCGGCGGTCATGCTAAGCCCTTGGTGTTTTATTCTACTTTTTATAAGCTCTCTCAATCTTTCGCAATCTGCATTCCAGTTTTCTTAACTAACTAAACAATCAAACTTATTCATCTATTATTTCAAATCGCTCAATCAAAACCTTATTTATCAATTCAACTCTCCATTTACAAACACCAAGAAGGCAGTGGCCAATGGGTCAATCCAGTAGAGCATTGGCAACGCTCATATTGGAGTATGCCAGTGCTGTAGCCCTGGTGTCAGTTTGTTGGAGACCCACAAACACTTGGCATCCCCTTGTTGGACTCCGTGGAGGGTGGGGAGCAGCACTGGCGAGACACCTAAAAATAACCATGGCATCCCTTAAGAAGCGCAAAACTGAGGCATTATCAACGTCCTCATCTTCGGATGAGGAATCAAACGATGGAGGGAGGCAGCAATGGTGGCGAGCCACTTAAGCTTAATCCCTTTGCTATTGAAAAAGGAATCAAAGGAGTTGCTGGTACAGTTAAAAACATTACCAAACTGCGCACTGGCTCTCTTCTTATTGAGTGTAATACTCACCAACAATCGGCAAATCTTCTCAAACTCAAAAATTTTGCTGGGGTGGCTGTTAAAGTCGCCCCTCACCGTTCTCTCAACAGCTGCAAGGGCATTGTTCGTGACAGGGACAGGGTCCTTTCCGACATGTCCGAGGACGAGCTTGTGGAAGAGCTCAAACCCCAAGGCATCACACATGTGAAGAGATTCACATACAAGGATAAAGAAAAGAACAAGACCTTTCCATCAAACACCTATTTGATGGAATTTGGTACTTCAACACTTCCCCCTAACATCAAGGCTGGGTATCTTCTTATCAAGGTGGAACTATACATTCCAAACCCACTTCGGTGCTTTAAGTGCCAGAAGTTTGGACATGGTTCCCGCTCTTGCCGCGGTAGCACGGTCTGCCAGAAATGTGGCAAGGGGGACCATGATAGTTCCACCTGTGAAGCTCCTCACATGTGTCCAAACTGCAAAGGGCCCCACATGGCGTCCTCCAAACAATGCCCTACTTTCATCAGAGAAAGTAAAATAATTAAATTCAAATCTGAAAAAAATATCCCATTTGCGGAGGCCAGGAAACTGTTCTCTGCAAATGAGAAAGCTTCCTACGCTGCAGCTGCAGCTACTCCAAAATCAAAGGCATCAGTTGCCATCCAGACTGACACCACCTGGCTCAATCAACCAAAGCCAGTCAAATATAAACCTCAACTAGCAAAACCTAACACTATTCAAACTCAAACATACAACAACATCACCATGACCACTTCTGATAAAAACTCAATATACAACCCTAATATCCCAACAACTCCTTTGGCTCCTAAATCTCCTCCTTCTCCATCAAATGAAAACAAAAAGAAAAACAAAAACAGGAACTCAAATAAGCACAAAACCACTGACAGGGTCTCAAAGGCTGACAAGAACCCTGTCAGTGTTTCAAACAGGTTCAAGGACCTGGACCTGGACGAGAACATGGACGAATCCCCATGTCCTTCCAGGTCAACAAGTCGCTCTCCATCGCGGCACAGAGCATCTTCTGAGGATCCAGGTGGGCGCAAGCTCTCCAGGCTCCTAGAATAATTTTAAAATGTATATATTTTCCACATTTTTATTAATTATGGCAATTCTCCAATGGAATTGTCGTGGTTTTAAAGCCAATTTTAATGAGCTTTCCTTACTTGCTCAATCATATAATCCTCAGGCAATATGCTTGCAGGAAACTCATTTTAAACAATCGGATAATACCACTTTGCGTGGCTTTACTTTCTATAATGCCTTTTCAGCGGAATTAGAAAAGGCCAAGGGTGGTGCATCAGTCCTTGTTCGACAAGGAGTGATTCACAGTCAAATCCCTCTCAAAACAAAACTCCAAGCTGTAGCGGTACAACTCAGCTTATTTAAAACCATAACACTATGTTCAATATATGTTCCACCATCAGATACCCTTAGATTGCAAGATCTTGATAATCTATTTCAACAACTACCTAAGCCATGTGTCATTCTTGGGGACTTTAATAGTCATAACCCCTTGTGGGGAAGTAATTCCACCAATGACAAGGGTAAAAAAGTTGAAGATTTTCTTGACAATAATGGTCTCTCATTATTTAATGATGGGACAAATACTTACTTGCATCCTGCTTCAGGAACATATTCTGCAATTGATTTATCAATTACTGACCCATCTTTGCTTAACGATTTCACTTGGTCAGTCCACGAGGATATGTGTGGTAGTGATCACTTTCCAGTGGTACTGGAGCCTGCACTGCCTTCACCTGAAGAACACAATCCTCAGTGGAAATTTGCAAAAGCAGACTGGGATACATTTTCATCCCTCTGCAGGGAAAACATAAATTTCAAATCAATATTAAAATCTGAAGATCCTATTCAAACATTTTCAGATAAATTAATAGAAATTGCTGAGGAAACTATTCCTAAATCAACATCCAATCCTCGTATTGTTAAACCATGGTTTAATGATACTTGCAGGCAAGATATCAAAGCCCGCAAAAAGGCTGAACGCAAGTTCAATAAACATCCAACTCCAGGTAATCTTGATGGCTGCCGCAAAGCCCGGGCCAAGGCTCGACGCACAGTCAATCAAGAAAAACGCAAATCTTGGCGAGGCTATGTCTCAAAAATAAATTCCAGAACGCCTATGAGCAAAGTCTGGAATATGATTAGTAAAATCAAAGGCAAAGGTTCTAAATCAACAATTAAACATCTCAAGGTCAATGGTGACCTCCTTACAGCTAAAACCGACATTGCCAATAAGTTGGCAGAAACCATTTCCAAAAATTCTTCATCAGCAAATTATGTTCCTCAATTCCAAAAATATCAAAAGGTTCAAGAAAAACAAAAACCTAATTTCAAATCTGATAATGGGGAGGACTATAATGAGCACTTCTCCTTGTCAGAACTTAAAACAGCACTTTCCAAGGCTCACGATACAGCTACTGGTCCTGACAATATCCATTATCAATTGTTAAAACATCTACCAGAATCTTGCCTTGAGGTTTTGCTTGAGGTATATAATCATATATGGGAAACGGGTGACTTTCCATCTTGTTGGCACAATGCCACCATCGTCCCCATTCCTAAACCAGGAAAGGATCACACAGATCCTTCCAACTATCGTCCTATAGCCTTAACTAGTTGCGTATGTAAAACTATGGAACGGATGATCAATGATCGTCTTGTCTGGTACTTGGAAACCAACAAATTACTTACTGACATTCAATGTGGTTTCCGTAAACAAAGAAGTACAACTGATCATCTTGTTCGATTAGAATCTTTCGTAAGAGATGCATTTATCAATAAGCAACATGCTGTGTCAATCTTTTTCGATTTGGAAAAAGCATACGACACCACATGGAAGCATGGCATCCTCAAAGACTTATTTGAATTCGGCCTGCGGGGTCGAATGCCTCATTTTATCTCAAATTTTTTACATGATCGCCAATTCAAGGTCCGTGTGGGTTCCACTCTTTCTGAATTCTTTGATCAAGAAATGGGTGTCCCGCAAGGAAGTATACTATCAGTTACATTATTCAGCATTAAAATCAATAGCTTGGCTAAAGTATTAAACGATCACACAGATGGTTCACTTTTTGTGGACGATTTTGGAGTTTCTTGCAGAGGCAAGAATATGCCATCAATTGAGCGGCAGCTGCAGCTCTGTCTAAATAAAATCCACAAATGGTCTTTGGACAACGGCTTCAAGTTTTCCAAAGCTAAAACATCATGTGTGCATTTTTGCAATATGCGCAAAATGCACAAAGATCCAGAGCTTTTTCTGGATAAAACTCCAATCAAGGTCGTACCTGAGGCCAAGTTTCTTGGTCTTACTTTTGATAGTAAATTATCATTCATCCCTCATATCAAAAACCTTAAAGCTAAATGTCTTAAAGCTTTGGACCTTCTAAAGGTCGTATCTAACGCTAAATGGGGTGGAGATGAAGAAACTCTTCTTCATCTCTATCGATCTCTCATCCGCTCTAAACTCGATTATGGATCCATAATCTATGGATCTGCCCGCCCCTCTTATATCAAAATGCTAGATACAATCCACCACCAGGGTCTCAGACTTTGTCTTGGGGCCTTTAGAACTTCACCTGTCGAAAGCCTTTATGTTGAAGCTGATGAGCCATCTCTAGCAGATCGGCGCATCAAGCTAGCACTCCAATATATAACAAAACTTAAATCAAATCCTTCAAATCCTGCCTACAACTGCGTATTCAGCCCAGAATACCAGCAGTTGTATGCTTCAAAGCCAAAAGCAATTCCACCTCTTGGAATCCGCCTTCAACAGCATGTCGAAGAATCGGATATTGATTTAACAACAATAGCAGAATATGGTCTGCTTGCCACTCCTCCATGGCAGTTGGTCAAGCCCCGTGTTAATCTTAGCTTAAGCACACACAAAAAATCTAACACCAATCAATTAATCTTCCTGCAGGCTTTCAATGAGCTTCGCGATTTCTATTCAGATTACAAAGCAATTTACACTGATGGCTCTAAGGATGGCATTACAGTTGCAGCAGCAACTGTTACACCCTCAACAACTTACGCTTCAAGGCTGCATGACGGCAGCAGTATCTTTACTGCTGAAGCAAAGGCCATCCTGAAGGCCATTCAGCACATCAAAAATTCAACTCCAAATGATTACATTATTTTCTCTGATTCCTTGTCCTGCTTGCAGGCTATCAAAAACTGTAAAACTGATCACCCCGTGATCAGAGATATTCTAAAACTTCATAATACCTTTCTTCAATGCGACATTGTCTTTTGCTGGCTTCCTAGCCACATGGGTATTAGAGGCAACAATAAAGCTGATACAGCCGCGAAGGCAGCTTTAAACTTCAAAACTATTTCACCAACTAAAGTTCCATATACAGATTCAAAACCAGCTATTAAATCCTACATTAAACAGCGTTGGAGGTCCCGATGGGACCAGCAACAACATAACAAACTTCATACCATTCAACCTCATTTAGGTTATAAATCTCTTTCTTCTTTTAGCCGGCAGGAAGCTTGTGTCCTTCGACGATGTCGTATTGGACATACTCATTTAACTCATTCTTATCTTTTAAAGGGGGAAGATCCCCCTATGTGTATACCCTGTCAATGTCCCCTCACTGTTAAACACATATTGTGTGAGTGTTGGGACACAGCCCAAATCAGGGAAACATTTTACCCTAATATTTCCATTTCACAACTTTTTTATCACTTCGGTGAACACCGTATTTTAGATTTTCTTAAGGAAATCGAGCTTTTTGAAAAGTTATAAATTTTAATACTATATATCAGCTTTTAACAACTTTGTGATATTATGCTGATGTTTTTCAGCCTTCGCGCTATTCCATTTTCTGCTTTTGCAATCATTTTCATATTTAGGCAATTTCATTAACTTTCTCGCCGCTAATGGCTGCAATATTGCCCAAGCGGCGCTAAACAATAACTCACTCACTCACTCACTCAATGGCTTTCTGACTTTGATCTTATTGATACATATCGTTTTCTATTTCCAGATACTGTCGCCGTCTCCTGGCGCAACTCTAATGGTGTTGGTTCACGGCTAGACCGCTTTTACGTATCTGCCTGTTTGGGTGAAGGAATCTCTGGTGCTGGTATTTCTCCTTGTTCTTTTTCCGATCATGATTACGTGTATGTAACGCTCAGAGACTTCTACGGCATCGATTTTGGTCCTAGTTATTGGAAGTGTAACAATTCCCTTTTTGATGATAACTTTCAAAACCTTTTTGCAAATTTCTGTAAATGTAATATTCCATCTTTGGAGGCCATTTCTTTAGGATGGTGGGATGCTTTTAAATTAATTTAAAGATTATCTTATTCTTTATGCAAAGCATTGTAAGTCCCGTGAAGCATCTCACTTAAAAGACCTCCATGCCCAATACCGGAATTTATGTCGCCTAGAATGTTCAAATCCTGGACTTTATTCTAAAGATATTTTGGCTGTCAATTGCAGTTAAGTGCTATCGAAATTGCAAATTTTCAAAGCAATTTAATTCGCACAAAAGCGAGAGACCTTGAAAATGGTGAAAAGCCTTCCAGCCATTTTTTTCGCAAGGAAAGCCGGAGAGGACAAAAGAAAACTATTCATTCGATCTCTGATGATTTTGATAATAAATCTTATACCTCTCCTGGTATCATGGGCGTTTTTCAAAATTATTATTTCAAACTTTTTAATGCAGAGCCCATTGATGAATTAACTGCTAATCATTTCCTTGCTGATTTACCATCTCTTGATTCGGACATTTCGGACACTCTGGAAGGTGCAATTACTAAAGATGAAGTACTAAAGGCCCTTAAGGCAATGGACGACAATAAGTCCCCAGGTCCAGATGGGCTTACAAAGGAGTTTTATGTACGTTTCTTTCCTATTCTTGGTGATGTTTTGTGTCGTGTGTATGAACTTTGCTTTGAATCCTCTACTTTACCTTCTTCCTCTAAAAATTCTTATATTACTCTATTATGTAAGGATGATAAGCATCCGGATATTGTTAAGAATTATCGCCCTATCTCTTTATTAAATATTGATTACAAAATTCTTTCTAAATTATTATGCACACGTTTAGGCAAAGTTATAGGTGATATTGTTCATATTGATCAGACTTGCGCTGTTCCTGGCAGATATATTCATGATAACTCTCATTTAATTCGTAATGTGCTTGATTATGTGGAGCAAAAAAATCTCGAATGTGCTTTTATAAGTTTAGATCAGGAAAAGGCTTTTGAAAGAGTCTCCCACGATTTTTTGTTTAAAGTTTTGGACGCTTTTGGCTTTGGTCCTCATTTCAAAAAGTGGGTTAAAATTCTGTATACGGACATATCTAGTGCAGTAATTGTTAATCAGCACATATCTAGGCCCTTTCCAGTAACTAGGTCAGTCCGGCAGGGTTGTGGGTTATCCCCGGCCTTGTACGTTCTAGCACTAGAGCCTTTGTTAGATAAAATCCGGAAAAGTAAAGAAATTGTCGGAATTAAATTACCAGGCTCAAATGATTCAGCGAAAATATCTGCCTTTGCTGATGATGGACTGGGTTTTTGTACAACTGATGCTTCCATTCGGACACTTTTCAAAATGTTTGGCGACTTTGGTAAAGCATCAGGGTCAAAATTGAATTATTCAAAAACAAATGGAATTTTTGTTGGTAAATGGAAATCTAGGTCCGACCATCCGTTCGGCATTTCTTGGATCGACCAGTCAAAAATTGTAGGTGTAATCACAGGCAATGATGTTTCCAATGATGATCAATTCCTCCCTGTACTGTCTAAATTTCGTAATGTTTTAAAGTTGTGCAAAGGGCGTGTACTTTCTATTTTTGGGAAAACTGTTGTGTGCAATATTTTGGGTTTGTCTAAACTGTGGTACCGTGGCGCAGTATCACCAGTTTCTAAACACTACGTCGAACTCTTTCAGAGGGAGACTTTTAGATATATTCGGCGGTCCACATCTGAGCCTATTCGGCGCACTGTTTTGTATAAATCCACGTTAGAGGGAGGGTTGGGGGTTATACATATACTTTCCAAATTGCAGTCTATGCACTTAAAACATGTCCAACATCTCCTTAAGGACAGCTCAGCAAAGTGGACTTATTTTGCAAAATATTGGATAGGTTTATCTCTTAGACACTATCGCCCTGACTTTAAATCTCTTCTCTTTCCTCACTCTGAGACTATGCCTTTGTTCTACCAGCAATGTCTTTTGGCTGTTAAATTATTTCAATCCCTATCTTCTGCTCCGCTGGTAGACTTGCAAAACTTTAGTACTTAATAAAATTGAAAATTTATATCCACAAATAAATTTATCTTTGGTTTGGCGTAATTTACATCACAAATTTGTGGATAATATTCCAAAATCAGTTAATTTTCGTCTCATCTATAACTCTCTCCCTCTGGGCTTTAAACTTTTCGCTCGTCACATGGCTGTCTCTCCTAACTGTGTTCTCTGTCGCTCTGCAGTAGAGAATTCTGATCATCTCTTTCTCTACTGTCCTTGTGTGAATGAGTTGTGGTCTGTTGTCTTCCAGTGGTTAAATACTCTATCTAGCGGCCTTGTTGCCAAATCAAATGAAATTATTCGTTTTGGGCTTGTCCCTCAACTTCCAAATTCTTGTAATTATGCTGTTTGTGTATATTTCCTCTCTTTGGCAAAATATTCCATTTGGCTTACTCGTAACTTAAACAAATTTGAACACAAACAGCTGACTGGAGATGACATTGTCTTACGTTTTAAATGTTTCCTCAAAACACGTATTCGGGTTGACTTTTTTCGTCTATCTTCGTCTATGCTTTCTGACCATTGGCTATCCACTAACTGTTTCTGTAAATTACATGCTTATAAACTTATATTTTTATTCTAACCAGTAAAATCCTTGCATTAATGTTTGTGTATTTTCCATGTTTTATCATCTTTACGTACTGTGTACGTATCTTGTTAATATTTTAACGTATTGTATACGTTTCATCATACGTATATCAATATTTTAATTCTGTACAAATACTGGCTTTTTATATAAGTAGCGTACTGTGTGCGTTTACTTCCTGTTTTATTCATGTATATATGCTCTTTTTAAAAACACATGTAATATAACCCATTTATTTTTATAAACGTATTGTATACGTTTATGTTGTATATATGTGGATATATGGCCTTGTACAAATGTTTGTGCGCACTGGTAGTGCCCGACTTTGTATATATGTTTTGTTTTAATGTTCTTTGTGCACTTGTAGTGCTCTGATTTGTAAATATGTTGCTGCAGTCTATCTTTATGTCTTTATCTCTCTCTTTCTCTTCTCTATCTGGTATATATTTCCTCTTTAATCTTCAATTGTATAGGGCCACTACCTCTTCCAACTGTGATACTTCTCTTTTACTTCTGAGGTAGTGGCCAAACCCCTGCTGTCCAAATATGTATATACTTCAACTTCTGTAATAAATTATTATCAAAACGAAAAAAGTATATGCGCCAGAATTCCATTACAGAAGCGATTGAGATTTTTTCGTTTGCATTGCTATGTCTTAACCCACCTTTTTTCCAGATCTACGTGCGGGCTAGTCTTCGGACTTTGACCTCGGTCACCCCACTCTTTCCTGTTTCGTCATGGCCTACCAGGCAGCCCGTCAGGAGCCTCCCATCCCGGCTGAATACATCGACCCGGCGAAGGTGTCCACTACTGTGAGAGTGGAAGTAATCAGACGGACCTTGAGGAAAGAGGACATTGCTGACCTTCTACACCATGCGGGCATCGCTATGAAGGATGTGACATCCATCTGGAAAGGTGAAGCAAACAATGTGCAATTTATAACTTTCGATTCTAAGCAAACTGCATTGCTATTGGCAAGAACTGGAGAAATTAATTTGGAAGGAATACTGTATTACATATCTTTGTACAAGGCCAAGATTATAACTCTCAAGATTCATTGGCTTCATGATGTGGTGAGAAATAGCTTTCTCAGTATGAACTTCTCGAAATTTGGTAAAGTGCTCAATGTACAGAATATCAGTGAAGAGATAGGTGGTGAGATGATCTGCACGGGTATAAGAGAGGTGAGGATTGAGCTTCCAGAAAATTCTAAGGAAAATATCCCTTATATTGTGAAGTTTGGGCCAAGCAGGTCTATGTTACACTGTGTACAAGCTGATGACCGTAAGATATCTCACGGTCATCCCAAAATGGCGATAGTCGACTACGGTAGGATTTTTTTTCCCCCGATTTCAGCTCTCCTACTGCTTGCAGGAATAAACAGCTATCGGATATGTGTAGATAATTGTGTGCTCTTCGTATCTATATCACGTATAATGCACGAGGTAACTCAAACAACTGATATGAGGCTTGAGAAAATTTAACTGATGATGACCGTAAATAAATTTCATGATGACCGTAAGATTTGAATGTCAATCTGGTATGATGACCGTAAGATAAATAATAATAATAATAGTCCATTTATATAGCGCATATATCCATGCACATTGCATGCTCAAAGCGCTGAGTGACATATTACCCCTGGTGAACGAGTACAGAACACTCCCTGAGGAGAATACAATCGGTCGCCTGTCAGGCGCTCGAGGTTCAAATTCAGACTACCATCGTATCATACCAGGTACCCAATTACTGCTGGGTGGACAGAGGCACGCTTCGAACTAAGTCACTTACCCAGGGTGACACCACAGGTTTCTCAACCCATGTCTCAATGTGGGGCAGGGAATCAACCCTTCAAACTCTCAGATTATCAAGCAACGGGTTACCCACCCATCCAGCGAGCTGCGCCCGTTGTTGCTGAACTACTCTGATAGCGGTCGACTGAGCATTGCACAGGACCACGTACCACGTGCCACCATAAATTTAAGGCATATTTTAATTTGACGGAACTTGTCGAATACAGCATACGCTTATGGTCCAGTTTTACATTATGTACATGTCTATGATTTATCATATCTTGTTTGGGGATAAAACTAGAATAAATGTAGCGATGTGCAATAACTCATTAGGGCTTACATAAAATATTTGAGAGACATGTGAAATAAAAAGCGGATGCAGAAGTTGTTATATAGACCTATGAATAAAAGTTTTTTCAAGTAAAAAATCTTATTACATCATAATGTTTGAGAGATGTGACCGATGAGTCATCTTGTTGAAAAAAACACTGCACTGATTGCATTTGTAAGGGCATTCTCCTATTTGATGCGCCATTGTCATGTGTCTTGTTAAAGCTTGTTTTCTCTTGTACATTTCGGCACAGCGGTCGCAATAAAACAGACCTGAAATGAAACAGATTACCTACAATTAAAAAGCACACGGATTAAATCATTTGTTTCTTTCTGTTGTACTCTTTTTGCAAAAGGGGTGCCTGAAAACTATTGAGACACGACTTGAGTAAACATACAGTACGATATGAAAAAAATATAATCTTCTCTCTATTGACGAAGCTTTTCAGTTGTGAAAATACGCCAAATCTACTTTCATGTAAAGATTGGCTTCACCATGACAGTACTATCTTGTATTCTCAGGGTACCGTATGAAAATAACGAACTACCGTATTATTTTCATCATAACTAACAAATGAAAAACATATTCATCTCAGCATAAAGTTTTAATATATAGACTACATGAACTTTGATGATGGAAAGAAATAAATTCGGTCATATAAAGGTGACAATGAAATTATCGATTATTAGTTTAATGTTCGGTGATTGGTTATATCTGTCCCTCAGTATTTACGGTAATGTAAATTTTTACATCATTACACCTTAAGCTGACGTGCTCGTCGACACTGGTGGCGACTCCAGCTCAACAAAGGAGCCCTCAGCACCACTAATGTAAGATGATTTGATTATATTATATTTAAAGTTACATTATCAGAGTTCAATGTTTTTTAAAGTAATTTTACTGTTTTCCTTGTATTGTTTGCAAAATTTAGCTACCAACCTTGAGAAAATCGGACCAAAATTCATTAAATAGGAGATAATTTACCAAAAAACACCGAAACGGCAGTCGAGATAAGGGCGAATCAAGTGTGGCCATTTCACAACTTCCTGTTTCTGAAATACACTTGAAACCCGTGTTTGTCATGCTCAACTAGATTTTATTTTATTTTTCTGCAAAATAGGTGTTCGTTGCTGTCAAAGTTGATAGGGGAGACCAGGGCAAAGCGCGCCGTCGAGGCAAAGTGACCAAGCTTTATTTCTCTTCAACAATCGACAGATGACGTAGTTTGTCATTATCAACCAATGCAAGCAAACGTTAAGAAACGTTGTGATTGACGTTTGCATCGTTAGCGGGAGTTGAAAACTTACCATTGCAAAAAAAGTTGAAAAAAATCCGGCATTTTTCTTTAACGAAAGAATATGTCCGAATTTCAATAGTTCACATAAACATAAAACGCAACATTAAACTCCAGGGCACATATTACACAAAAATATATACTCTATTCATCATTGAAGTATTAAAATATGTTATAGGGTTTTTGTTTCATATAAAAACACACATATTTTCTTTGAGTTTTTAATGATTTGTTTCATAATCATCATATATTTTGTTTTATCCCTAAACAATTAAGAAGATAGGCCGTATGGACAAGTTCGAGAAAGAATAGATGTTTGTAAAATGATAAATTTGTCTTTCATACCAATCAATTTCTTTTTTTCTTTCATATATTTGCTGGTTTCTGATAATAAATTAGTTGAATTGTCAAGATTCCCATAGTAATTAGAAATTCGTTTATAGTAATCATGTGAGTTTTTGGATAAGGACTTCGAAAATATAGGTACATGACATATACAATCATATTTTGTCCTTGTTTGAATACTGAGCTTACATCTTTATTATTTGTTCAGTTTTCATAAGGATGCCTGTGAGCTGCATGGTACTTTAAAAAAACTTTTTTGTATGGTAATGACTTATTATATAGGTGTTTGACATATCACAATTGTGTGTCTCTTCGCATGGCCACTTTGCCCCAAGCTACAGGGCAAAGTGCACCGCCTTTGTCGAATACATTTTCGTTAATATCTCGTTATGCAGGCATGATTGGTAAAAAGCATTTGTCATACAATAGTTTATCTGATGAGAATTAGAGCCATGCTGCAAGGTTTATTCTAAACATGTTAATATGGCCAGAAAACACGTATATATGTTAGGGGCGCGCTTTGCCCTGGTCTCCCCTACCCATCGAACGCAATTACGGTAGATGAGACACGGTGTAAATCCTACATGCGTAACGATTACGTCACCGAAAGCGGGTTCGTTAAATGCTATGCCCTTTTTACAAGGGCACTGTGCTCTTGGCGTCGAAATAAGTATGTTATGGTTGATTTAAAAATGTAAATGTGATATCAAAATTTCCACAAAAGATTTTTCTTCAAAGTGATGTATTTCTTTTCTCAATAGCTAAATTTCATCCTGAACCGCATGCAAGTATGAGAATGTAATTGCAATAATCATAATCAAACAAAGTCTTAGACATTGTGAATTTGCAACATTGAACGTATGACAATTGTTAATTTCAATATGATCTATCTAAATCAATGAGAATTCGAATTAATTTAAAATTGTGAAATAATAACACTATATTTCAGTAACACAATGCTCAAAATATCAGTTCAAACTATAAAATACTGTTAATTTATGTGAAAGAAAAGAAAGTAAAAAGCATGCAAACTGGTTGAGCCAAACAACTATCAAGTGATTGATAACAGTTACCTCCAGTACTCGAAGTTGCCTGAATAAAGGAATAAAGCAATAAAGGAATTGAATTGAATTATTAAAAAAAATTTAAATTAGCTCTATGAAGTTGAAATTAGTTACTAACCTTTTCCAATCCCATTTAATCAACTGTAACAATAAAAAAAGTTCAGTTAAACGTTTTAAAACACCATAAAACGAACATTACAGAAATGCGGTTGTTTTAGTTTAAGGTCATCATGAAAAAAGTTTACGGTCATCTTGGTCGAACAATGAAATTATCTTACGGTCATCATCGGTAAAATTTTCTCGAGCCTCATATCAGTTGTTTGAGTTACCTCGTGCATTATACGTGATATAAATATGAAGAGCACACAACTATCTACAAGTTTCCGATAGCTGTTAATTCCTGCAAGCAGTCGGAGAGCTGAAATAGGGAAAAGAAAAATCCTACCGTAGTCGACTGCCGCCATTTTGGCACCCAGGAGTCAGACTTGTGGTTGGGTGACCTCGGAAGTGACCATGACTCCCTTTTGTTGTCTCCTTCTTCGACTGCATCAGGAGAGTACACCACGGTGGGTAGCAAGAGAAAGACACGTAGTCGTACCAAGAGTCTTTCTAGGGCCAAGGCTCAGAGACATGACCCCCCCCCCAGCCAACCCCTCGGGCCTCCAGCCTCTGTTCCCCCTAGACACAGGAAGGTCAGTCTGAGTGATCCACCCTAATCAGACATGTGTTGTGTGTGCCTGATAACGGTGGTAAAGCCTTTTGGTCTTTTGGCAGTAATCGCAGTCGTGGAGTAGGAATAATTATCTCTTCCAAATTGAATTATAATATTTCAAAATTTCATTTTGATTGTGAAGGCCGCCTTATTGTTTTGGATATAAATATAGATAATCGTAACTTACGTTTCATTAATGTGTATGCTCCTAATAATTCTACTGATAGGGTTGATTTTTTCAATAAACTTTCAAAATTTTTAGTTACTAATAGAAAATTATGGTTAGGGGGTGATTTTTATTGCGTTCCTAACGCTAAGGTTGACAAAATCGGCGGCAACCTCACTGCTAACTCAATGGGCTCTTCTATTATTTCTCAATGGATTTCTGACTTTGACCTTATTGATTCATATCGTTTTCTATTTCCAGATACTGTCGCCGTCTCCTGGCGCAACTCTAATGGTGTTGGTTCACGGCTAGACCGCTTTTATGTATCTGCCTGTTTGGGTGAAGGGATCTCCGGTGCTGGTATTTCTCCTTGTTCTTTTTCTGATCATGATTACGTGTATGTGACGCTCAGAGATTTCTACGGCATTGATTTTGGTCCCAGTAATTGGAAGTGTAATAATTCTCTTTTTGATGATAACTTTCAAACCCTATTTGCAAATTTCTGTAAATGTAATATTCCATCTTTGGAGGCCATTTCTTTAGAATGGTGGGATGCTTTTAAAATAAAAATTAAAGATTATCTTATCCTTTATGCAAAACACTGCAAGTCCCGTGAAGCATCTCACTTAAAAGACCTCCATGCCCAATACCGGAATTTATGCCGCCTAGAATCTTCAAATCCTGGACTTTATTCTAAAGATATTCTGGCTGTTAAACGTCAGTTAAATGGTATCGAAATTGCAAATTTTCAAGGCAATTTAATTCGCAAAAAAGCGAGAGACCTTGAAAATGGTGAAAAGCCTTCCAGTCATTTTTTTCGCAAGGAAAGCCGGAGAGGACAAAAGAAAACTATACATTTGATCTTTGATGATTTTGATAATAAATTTTATACCTCTCCTGGTATCATGGGCGTTTTTCAAAATTACTATTCCAAACTTTTTAGTGCAGAGCCCATTGATGAATTAACTTAATCATTTCCTTGCTGATTTACCATCACTTGATTCGGACATTTCGGACACTCTGGAAGGTGTAATTTCTAAAGATGAAGCCCTTAAGGCAATGGACGACAATAAGTCCCCAGGTCCAGATGGGCTTCCCCCGTGGGGCTCCCGGGTTAGAATAGGGCCTCAGTACTCCATGCTTGTCGTATGAGGCGACTAAAATGGGGCGGTCTGTTTGCCGTGGACTGCGACCTGTGTCGGTGGAGGAAGGGATTCTGGTGGTTGAGGTTGGTGTATGCCTGCGGGTGTGCCCGCCAACACACCACTTTGACCCTAACTTCAGTTAGACAGGAGGTCAGATGGGCCCAATCTGACCAATCGGCTGGTCATGCTAAGCCCTTGGTGTTTTTCTCTTTTTTCAGCTTCAATCATCAATTGTCTTTTCAAAACAATATAAGCAATTAAGCTTATCTATCTATTTATTTAGCTCACTCACTCAAAACTTTTTTATTAATTCAACATTCCAATACCCAACACCAAGAAGGCAGTGGCCAATGGGTCAATCCAGTAGAGCATTGGCAACGCTCATATTGGAGTATGCCAGTGCTGTAGCCCTGGTGTCAGTTTGTTGGAGACCCATAAACACTTGGCATCCCCTTGTTGGACTCCGTGGAGGGTGGGGAGCAGCACTGGCGAGACACCTAAAAATAACCATGGCATCCCTTAAGAAGCGCAAAACTGAGGCATTATCAACGTCCTCATCTTCGGATGAGGAATCAAACAAATCATGGCCAAGATTCTTAATGATGGAGGGAGGCAGCAATGGTGGCGAGCCACTTAAGCTTAATCCCTTTGCTATTGAAAAAGGAATCAAAGGAGTTGCTGGTACAGTTAAAAACATTACCAAACTGCGCACTGGCTCTCTTCTTATTGAGTGTAATACTCACCAACAATCTGCAAATCTTCTCAAACTCAAAAATTTTGCTGGGGTGGCTGTTAAAGTCGCCCCTCATCGTTCTCTCAACAGCTGCAAGGGCATTGTTCGTGACAGGGACAGGGTCCTTTCCGACATGTCCGAGGACGAGCTTGTGGAAGAGCTCAAACCCCAAGGCATCACACATGTGAAGAGATTCACATACAAGGATAAAGAAAAGAACAAGACCTTTCCATCAAACACCTATTTGATGGAATTTGGTACTTCAACACTTCCCCCTAACATCAAGGCTGGGTATCTTCTTATCAAGGTGGAACTATACATTCCAAACCCACTTCGGTGCTTTAAGTGCCAGAAGTTTGGACATGGTTCCCGCTCTTGCCGCGGTAGCACGGTCTGCCAGAAATGTGGCAAGGGGGACCATGATAGTTCCACCTGTGAAGCTCCTCACATGTGTCCAAACTGCAAAGGGCCCCACATGGCGTCCTCCAAACAATGCCCTACTTTCATCAGAGAAAGTAAAATAATTAAATTCAAATCTGAAAAAAATATCCCATTTGCGGAGGCCAGGAAACTGTTCTCTGCAAATGAGAAAGCTTCCTACGCTGCAGCTGCAGCTACTCCAAAATCAAAGGCATCAGTTGCCATCCAGACTGACACCACCTGGCTCAATCAACCAAAGCCAGTCAAATATAAACCTCAACTAGCAAAACCTAACACTATTCAAACTCAAACATACAACAACATCACCATGACCACTTCTGATAAAAACTCAATATACAACCCTAATATCCCAACAACTCCTTTGGCTCCTAAATCTCCTCCTTCTCCATCAAATGAAAACAAAAAGAAAAACAAAAACAGGAACTCAAATAAGCACAAAACCACTGACAGGGTCTCAAAGGCTGACAAGAACCCTGTCAGTGTTTCAAACAGGTTCCAGGACCTGGACCTGGACGAGAACATGGACGAATCCCCATGTCCTTCCAGGTCAACAAGTCGCTCTCCATCGCAGCACAGAGCATCTTCTGAGGACCCAGGTGGGCGCAAGCTCTCCAGGCTCCTAGAATAATTTTAAAATGTATATATTTTCCACATTTTTATTAATTATGGCAATTCTCCAATGGAATTGTCGTGGTTTTAAAGCCAATTTTAATGAGCTTTCCTTACTTGCTCAATCATATAATCCTCAGGCAATATGCTTGCAGGAAACCCATTTTAAACAATCGGATAATACCAGCGTGGCTTTACTTTCTATAATGCCTTTTCAGCGGAATTAGAAAAGGCCAAGGGTGGTGCATCAGTCCTTGTTCGACAAGGAGTGATTCACAGTCAAATCCCTCTCAAAACAAAACTCCAAGCTGTAGCTGTACAACTCAGCTTATTTAAAACCATAACACTATGTTCAATATATGTTCCACCATTAGATACCCTTAGATTGCAAGATCTTGATAATCTATTTCAACAACTCCCTAAGCCATGTGTCATTCTTGGGGACTTTAATAGTCATAACCCCTTGTGGGGAAGTAATTCCACCAATGACAAGGGTAAAAAAGTTGAAGATTTTCTTGACAATAATGGTCTCTCATTATTTAATGATGGGACAAATACTTACTTGCATCCTGCTTCAGGAACATATTCTGCAATTGATTTATCAATTACTGACCCATCTTTGCTTAACGATTTCACTTGGTCAGTCCACGAGGATATGTGTGGTAGTGATCACTTTCCAGTGGTACTGGAGCCTGCACTGCCTTCACCTGAAGAACACAATCCTCAGTGGAAATTTGCAAAAGCAGACTGGGATACATTTTCATCCCTCTGCAGGGAAAACATAAATTTCAAATCAATATTAAAATCTGAAGATCCTATTCAAACATTTTCAGATATATTAATAGAAATTGCTGAGGAAACTATTCCTAAATCAACATCCAATCCTCGTATTGTTAAACCATGGTTTAATGATACTTGCAGGCAAGATATCAAAGCCCGCAAAAAGGCTGAACGCAAGTTCAATAAACATCCAACTCCAGGTAATCTTGATGGCTGCCGCAAAGCCCGGGCCAAGGCTCGACGCACAGTCAATCAAGAAAAACGCAAATCTTGGCGAGGCTATGTCTCAAAAATAAATTCCAGAACGCCTATGAGCAAAGTCTGGAATATGATTAGTTAAATCAAAGGCAAAGGTTCTAAATCAACAATAAAACATCTCAAGGTCAATGGTGACCTCCTTACAGCTAAAACCGACATTGCCAATAAGTTGGCAGAAACCATTTCCAAAAATTCTTCATCAGCAAATTATGTTCCTCAATTCCAAAAATATCAAAAGGTTCAAGAAAAACAAAAACCTAATTTCAAATCTGATAATGGGGAGGACTATAATGAGCACTTCTCCTTGTCAGAACTTAAAACAGCACTTTCCAAGGCTCACGATACAGCTACTGGTCCTGACAATATCCATTATCAATTGTTAAAACATCTACCAGAATCTTGCCTTGAGGTTTTGCTTGAGGTATATAATCATATATGGGAAACGGGTGACTTTCCATCTTGTTGGCACAATGCCACCATCGTCCCCATTCCTAAACCAGGAAAGGATCACACAGATCCTTCCAACTATCGTCCTATAGCCTTAACTAGTTGCGTATGTAAAACTATGGAACGGATGATCAATGATCGTCTTGTCTGGTACTTGGAAACCAACAAATTACTAACTGACATTCAATGTGGTTTCCGTAAACAAAGAAGTACAACTGATCATCTTGTTCGATTAGAATCTTTCGTAAGAGATGCATTTATCAATAAGCAACATGCTGTGTCAATCTTTTTCGATTTGGAAAAAGCATACGACACCACATGGAAGCATGGCATCCTCAAAGACTTATTTGAATTCGGCCTGCGGGGTCGAATGCCTCATTTTATCTCAAATTTTTTACATGATCGCCAATTCAAGGTCCGTGTGGGTTCCACTCTTTCTGAATTCTTTGATCAAGAAATGGGTGTCCCGCAAGGAAGTATACTATCAGTTACATTATTCAGCATTAAAATCAATAGCTTGGCTAAAGTATTAAACGATCACACAGATGGTTCACTTTTTGTGGACGATTTTGGAGTTTCTTGCAGAGGCAAGAATATGCCATCAATTGAGCGGCAGCTGCAGCTCTGTCTAAATAAAATCCACAAATGGTCTTTGGAAAACGGCTTCAAGTTTTCCAAAGCTAAAACATCATGTGTGCATTTTTGCAATATGCGCAAAATGCACAAAGATCCAGAGCTTTTTCTGGATAAAACTCCAATCAAGGTCGTACCTGAGGCCAAGTTTCTTGGTCTTACTTTTGATAGTAAATTATCATTCATCCCTCATATCAAAAACCTTAAAGCTAAATGTCTTAAAGCTTTGGACGGCAAGAACTTCATGTAAGACGCACGAAATTTCAAGGTCCGTGTACATATATTTATAACACAAAACCTACAAAGGATATGTATGTATAATTATATATAAAGGTCCGATCTTTATACATGTAAATGATGATCGTAGCAATGCGTTCATAATCATAATACTGTCAATGTATACATATATGTTTGTATGATGCTTGTCCGTGAAGTGGCCGACAGCCGACAATCCAGCTTTATGTTAATATGCATGGAAATGTTTAGTGTATAGTCAGAGGCAGTGACCGACAGCCGACAGTTCATTTCTATGTATGATACAGTATTCCTGTATACTCTGGAAGAGTGGCCGACAGCCGACAGCCGACGATGCTTATCTATTTATAGTAACATGCTTGTGAATTGTCAGTAAGAGTGGCCGACAGCCGACAATTCAATCCATTGAGTCCATGAAATAGATGGGTCTTATATGCCAAGCGTTTAAACAATTAGCGTTAAACAATTTACTTTTTTTCAGCTTATGTTTGTCTATTCTATTTATTTTCCTCAATGCAATTAATGAAGATGTCAACGTTTTACGAGCGTATAAAATGGGCACTCCGTCATTGTAAATATTTATCAGATATAGCCGATCTAGTTTGTCGAAATTTAAAATGCAAGTTATCACATATTTTTTATGCATTTTTTATCGGCATATTTACTTTATTATCTGGGTCATTCGTCTTGCTTGCAATCTTTTGATATGGGGGATCATTTATTGACAACATTGTTATCTTTTCCATTACTGCCCATGTTATAAAATGGCGTTGCAACAATGTTGTACAAAAAGCAACCTAAGGTATGCTAGCATTTTGTTCTCAATATTTAGGAGAGATAGGGCCCAGTATTTCTTTTGAGTTACAGCAAGATTTTGCGACAACATTTTGCTGTTTAAAAAAACGAAAGTATATACATTACAGTAACTGCGGTTAAGGTTTATACGCAAGTCAAACTCTTCAACTTAAGGTTACAAAATTTTAATGGTAATTTTACGACATACGTCGTATGGCGACACCGACTCCTACATTAACAAGTACATACAATTTTTTAGCTATTCAAACAGCATATTAATACATGTACCATATTCATATTTGTGTTTTAAATTTAGATTACTTTGTATAATCAATTTATAGTTGTATGTTCACTCTGCTGTCTTAGTTTCGCAGTGTTCTTGTTTATAATTATATGGTAGGCAGTCAAAGATTTAATCGTATTTGAGATAAAAACTCTTGTGAGGGTATATTGTTAAAATGACGTTATAGTGTCAAAAACCATTTGGTTACCTCGGTATATTATTCATGAATTTGATTTTGTATTCGACTGAGCACATCATAATTATGTTAAGCAATACATTAAATACACTTTACAATACACTAAAAATTCATATTGCATATATACATATACGCGAAGACGATGATAATAAATGCCGTGTTTCATTCAAAAAGTCTTAATTTCTTTTGATTTCCGTTAACATTGACACTATTTGTCAAAATACATACTCGCTACAACCACTTGTATGTACTTGAAATGTATGTCTTTTCGCGAAAAGTGCGGTTTTATTAAAGTACGTGACAATGGTAAGATGTAGCGTAATTTGCCGATTTGTCGACGGCAGTAATTTAAAAGATAACTTGTGGTCATGTGAACATAATTTCTTGTTTTGTTAGATGAGTATTTCAAACATAGTTATGACATCATAAGAGATCATTGCGTGCTGTTACGAACATTTTATTATTCTAATCACAGTCTTAAATTAACTTTACCTGGCGTAAACATGTGAACATGTAGTGAATTAACCTTTACTTATTTGAATATATTTACTCTTGTAAGTAAATTGCTTTTATAAGTAAATTGTGTCCATGTGAAAGAGGATTTAGGCTAGCATTATCTGTTTTGCGCTGTTAAAATTGTTATTCAAAGGGACTTCCATTGCCGACCTTGATCCAAAATTCGTTTACTGCCATACTTATATAAATAAGGTAGTTATTATTGAATGAATTTGGATCTGTCTGGTTTTGATATCGATAAAGTTTATCAACAGAACTCGATGCCCTATTTTTTTCAAAAGTGAACACTTTTACCAGTTAAAGTTAAGGATTTCAAGAGCTATACATACCTTCGATGCTTTCTGTGACACATTAACCTGACTGCAAAGGATACTCTTGTCTTCATAAAAGGATATTCAATGTCTTCATAAGATAATAAGGAATAGTTTCCAACTGAGGTGAGATGACCTGGGGTTTAACGCCGCTTTCAAGAGTATTTCACTTATATCGCGACTGCTAGTATTATTGCAGGGAGAAAGCCCGCAACACCATTTAGGCTATGCATTGCGGTGAAACCGGCGAGCATCGACTGGTACTAGCGAACCAAGGGTTGTACTGCGCTGAAATTCAGTGTAGCATTGCACCCAAACCTGACTGCGTGTAGAACAGTTCTCTAATGCAGACAAAGTTGCTGAGCCCCTGTCGGGTTTCCAACTGAGACGGAGATGTTCAAGTTATCGCGAGGCTTCATCTTATTTGAACCTGCAGGTAGTTAACTCCTTCAGACACTATAGCTCAACATCATATACATCAAAATTGAAATTTTTACTTTCAACATACGTCAAATTTCTTTTTATTCTACATATCAACACTGTTCTTATATAAATGGAAATACGAAAGAAGCACCCACCCAAGGTAGATTAATTCAATATCTAAAAGAAGTGTGACGCATTTGGTTACCTTACAGTTATAGTTACATATACCTGCAGTAGTTTCATAGATAATATTGATGTTTGGTTACTTGACATTGTATATTAAAATATCTTTGTTCAATGAAAACGTGTGAAAAATAGGGTTTAATTATTGAATTGAACACATCAATTAATGTTTATGTCGATAAACAGTTACGTTTTATCAAAGTAATATTTCAAAAAAATACTTTTAATCAAAATTTGATTTTTGAAAAAAGAATCTTAAATCAGCTAAACCCCAATCACACCAAACCCGCCCTTACTACGTTCAACGAAAATGGGTTCGAATTGTTGGAGCACGGATCGGACCTTGTGGCTACTGTTTACAAACTTTTTAGAAGGATTCGGACGTACGGAAGATGTTCCAGGACATTGGACATGTCATACGTCCTCCCCGTTTTAAAATTGGACGTTGGACCGACGTACTTTAAACGGGATTACCGTAACTCGAACAGAATTGCCGCACTTCGACCCTTCAAGATCGTACAAAACGTAATTCAG
The DNA here is from genome assembly GCA_916613615.1 of Steromphala cineraria. Lineage (NCBI taxonomy): Eukaryota > Metazoa > Mollusca > Gastropoda > Trochida > Trochidae > Steromphala > Steromphala cineraria. Next base: position 10,332,467 of record OU744735.1, read on the forward strand.
TCGGAAACCCGAGCATAGAACGTCAATAGGCAGTTATTTTTTCTTGCACAGGTCTATTCTCACATACATGTAGGTCTAACTGCGTTGGCAATGCAAAATGAAAGGGCGAATATGAGTTCATGCGTATGGTTCACTCATGGGAGTTTGAACAGTAATACTGAATAGTTTGCAACTGGAAACGAAGGAATGTCGGTTAAATTTGTGAACACAATATGAGTATTTATTCCTGCGCAACCTATATTTGTAGTTTCATAAAAATAACTATTTTCACGACTCTTTTGATATAAACATAAGGTGTTGACTTACAATAAATATCGGTTTTACTGCATTTTTGTTGAAAAGAGAGTAATATATCGATGTTTATGTGAAGGCAAGAAAGAATAAAATGAAAGAACAATACTTTTTGGACAAGGAATTAACATTAACCTGATATTATAAATGTTTTACTTTGACAGTGAGAACGGGATTGAAAATGGGCGAGAACGTACTGTACTAGGACGTGATAATTGTACAAATAGCACGCACTATACTCGCCGAATGAGAACGTAATGAAAATGTGGATAACTCTCTGAAAACAAGTTTTTCGAGTTTAAATTGAAGAACAGGATTGTCAAAACGGATATGTCCCTGGACTAGATTAAACCGATCTAAACGTACTCCAAACTGACTCAGAACTGTGGATAAACTTTATGGCGGCGTAGTTTGATAAAGTTTAAGCAAATGTTTCTCTTTTTTACCCGTTGGAGGCCGTTTTGTGGTTATTTTAAGACGGGGTAGACCGCAGTAGAACTAACTTGGGGCGACAAATACGTTGAAAGATGATCTATCTCCGGCATGGGGCGGGATAGCGCAGTGGTTCACGTGTTCGGTTTCGGATCAGGAGGTCCTTGTTTCGAAATCATCCATTGGCTCGGAAACTTTGTCTGTAGTAGAAAACTGTTCTACACGCAGTCAGGTTTGGGTGCAACGCTACACTGAATTTCAGCGCAGTATCACTCATGGTTCGCTAGTTCCAGCCGATTCTCGCAGGTTTCGCTGCAATACATAGCCACAATGGTGTTGCGGGCTTTCTCACTGCAATAATACTAACAGCTGCAATATAAGTGAAATACTCTTGATTGCGGCGACAACACCAAAATAGCCTCACCTCACCTATCTCCTGCACTTGTCAGTTTTAAAATACGATGTGAACAAATGAAATATTCGAAAGTGAAATATCATACACGTATGATAAAAACAACAAAGGTGTGTACTTTCTATGGACTTGGTGTCTCAGTTAATGTTGAATTTGTTAAACGTTGACTCAAATTTGAGAAACAAGGAATATTTCGGGTATCCGACATTGGCCTTAGCTGCTCTTGCTGTACGTGTATCTCACTGAAGTTTACAAGCGGGGTCGTACAAGCTAGATCACAATACATACATACATAGTCTAGATTTCATGACCATTGTTGGTGTGACCATATATTACAGATAACACAATATACATTTGGTACCAATTAGTTTTTGATGATGATGATCAATGACTTATATGATAAGTTTAATGCGAGTAATGTTTCCACTCGGTACAAAAAACTTTATTCATAAGGTTATGGATAACATAACTCGCCTCCGTGGTCTGATGGTTCGCTCACTTACCTTGAAACCAACAGGTTACAGGTTGGTACCAATGTTACAGATGCAAAGCCAGGCTGATTAAAATCGACTGTGCTTCGAGGAAAAGAACTTCGAGGAATGTAAAACTATTATCTCTAGTCGGGTTCGAACCTCACCCGAACCTCCTCATCTTTACAGTCTAAAGACACCCCGATTAACCGCAAGCTCATCTTGCCAATTTCAAGGCCGGTGGCAAAAGCTTTTGATATCAGAGCTAAACTGGTGGTGAACCAGCACTTCGCTTGGGTGCTTTCAGACCGTTGTTGAGAGGAAATCCCTGATACATATTTTTTTATTTTGTTTCCTTCGAAACACGGTCGATTTGTGAGAACTTAAACAAATTTCGGAATTCAAAATATCATCGCATCATACTGGGTTTTCACGACAATACCGGATGTTCATTGTGAACACCTCGGTACAAACATTCCAGAGACAATATGAGTTATGGTGTGTGTTTATCAAAATCAATATATTACTTATCGACATTGTTTTGTTTTTTGTTTCAACATTATGATAATGTAGTTTGAAATTGGCGATAATCGTAAGTCATTTTAACGCCACTATACAGTGGACCAAGTTAGAGATTTGCCCATAACTGTAGCCTGGGTTTATTTCACCACTTGAAAATCCAATAATCTTTCTTTATAATCGCAATAGCGACTTTTTTAACGCTTTGAATAATGAATCATTAAAAAATAACACACCTGAGATGTCATATTGCTTTTACAATTATCTATCTCGGTCAATTACATGTATAAAAGGTTTCAATGACCGAAGTCACTGAGGAATATAAAAAATAGGGATATAATGTGAACAAAATTGAAAGAAACTCCCGAAAGCCCGCAACACTATTGTGTTGAACTTTGTATATGTGAGTAGAAATTTTGAGTAAATGAATCTCAACTCTCAAGAACAGATCATGAAATATTCTTTTTTACAGGGTATTTCTTGTTTTCAAATTTGAGGCAGACTTGATTTCAAGGCAGGCGTTGAATCTGTACTATTACCTATTTTTTTATTCTTATTATTTTGCATGAATTGTGATATTGAAAGGAACACACAAGCGATTGTAAATATTAAAATTGGGTCGCCAGGCGTTTATTTTTCTCAATGAGATATTTAAACAATGCGTCTATTTATATTATTATATATATTTAATTCAGGCGCTTACTTTGGGATTAACAATATTCATGAGTTATCAATATATAAGAATATATACCTAAAATATAAGGTCTTGTACATTAGTTCTCATCAACTTACACAATTACAAAATATGTATATGGTGTTATACATGTACGGTGAAATTGACGGTCAAGTGCTTTACCTTTACCCAGCAAATAACAAAAGACAGGCGACTGTTTATTTTGTAACGAGAACATGGAAAAGAATTACTCCCTCACTTTGATCACTAGCCAGAATAAACATTGATGTTACTTTATCCAAATCGGTGCCGAGTTTTCAGCCTATCGTAAATCCTTGATAAAACGCCTGCTTCGAATAAAAGCACTTTCGCGTAACTGCTGAAAAGAAAAGCCGGGTGCTTTGATTTAACGAGTAGTTTGGTACATTTCAAATTATTTCATATATGATGCTGTAAAATATATATGTATGTACACATGTGAGACGGAAATAAATTGTAAATTTTGATTGATACAAATTAGAAGCCCGCGATTAAATAGACACCTATAGCTTATCTGCAAAACTAGAATACTGTCGATATTTTAGTTCATGCAGATCTATTGCAAGTTAACTTATCAACTTAATAAAACTTAAACTTTTTCAAAAAACTTATCTGACAATTTTGACAAGGCATGCAAAATCAGTCTCATTTTTTTAATGTGACGGCTGGAGGTTTTCCTGTAACAATAGTGTATGGAATACAGTAGTTTAATGTTTAAAACACTTCGTAGATGCGAACAAAAGGATAAATCTATATATCATGGTATTGTAAATATTAGTCCGAGAAATTGGAAAGAATTGATTTCATTAACTATTACAGCTGCCTGCTTGTCTACATACCTGTGTATCTAACATTTGAGTTCAGTCTATAGAAGTGGAGATAAGTTAAAACAATCGTATTATAATAACAGATCAATTTTACCACGCCTTGTTATATCGAAGAGAACAAACTAAAGTCGACACAAATGAAGTCGTATTTCATAAATGTTAAACTCTTTCTCTCTAGAACAATTGAAGGTTTCATGCAAGTGTTCACCATTGGTTAAAGCTAAACAAAATCAATGACGATATTAATTGACATGGGATACACTTGCAATCAGAACGTTATTGAAACCTTTGTGAGGATAAACTAAAAGTCCCGACCAAAATTCGTCTCATAAAGCTTTCTCCTCTCCGCCCATTTTCTGTGTAACTGTACTTTCGCAAGTCAATAAAGAAAAATAATTAACAAAACTGAAGAGCGACATTACATCAGAGATTCTCTTATATCTATCTTATCATTTCATTACTTCCTCAACTGGCTTTCACGCCTGAAACTTCAGATAATATACCAAAGTACAAAAAGCGTAATAGTGTCAGCTAAGCGACAAAATAACGGTTGATCGAATACTGGGCTCGAGAAAGCAACGTTTGCATGGAAAGTTCTTCAAAACCGTGTCGATGTGTCGAAAGCCTGTCATTAATTTCTAGTAATACATATCTTTGAACAAAAAATGACGCATAGACCGAGAGACAATTGACTCACGTGATATTCGCGAAAAAATCATGAAGTCCACAATATGATTTATAAGCCAAATTAGATAAGTCGATATTTTGTATAATTGATACAAATATCGAACAAACGTATATTTACAGTTTAAGATTCTAGATTTATAAAAACTGTAATGGGTCTGCGATCACCTCAAAATCCTACTTATTAGCTCTGCTTACAAATTAATAATACAATATACTCCGCTGGTACAACGTAAGTTTTTAAGTTTACATAACCACAGGCATAATATTTCACTATTTTCTTTGGAATATATGAATGTCTCTTTACAATAGTGTATAGTGCGTCAAAGGTCGCTACTGTAATATTAGTTTGGTAATTAAAGCCGTTTTTGAATGCCACTTTTGATGGGCCGCTTAGATTTATTTTGCAAAATCCGGTGAATGCATGACCGGTCACACGCCAATTTTGTGACGTCATAAACATAATCATTGCCCTGTGATTTATACATCTATCGTAACAATAAGAAACAAGATGTGTTTGTGAAACACGAATGCCCCCGGATGCATCTCGCTGTGTCAAGGTCAAGGTCACAAGGTCAAATGTCATGGTGTCATCTGAAAGGTCTTATCACAAGGGATCCATATGTCAAGTATCAAAGACCTATAGCTCTGACCAATCAAAAGTTATGACCAAGGTTAAAGTTTTTGTGGACAAACGGACAGACGGACGGACAGACAGACGGACAGGTGAAAAACAATATACCCCCGGAATCTCCGATTCGGGGACATAAAAAAAACCCAATAAGAAACGATTTTCAGGAATGTTTTCAACTCAGTTAGATATATCATTTTACGATGTAACACTGTTATAAGCGTTTGGTGTAAAATGATATCCACGTCAATGGGAATTAAACAATTATTTAAGGCGGTATTTCCGTGGAAATAATGATGCGCCACAGTATGTTCATTACGCCACACCCGCTCGAGTTTTAAGGCCGTTTTCTCAGGTACCCCTTTCACAGCTGATAATTACGCTGTTTTAATAATAAGCAAATTTAAGGTGTTTAATGGACAAAATCAAGACCAGTTCTTATTTTCTTGACAAATGTTTGAATGGAAATCGAGAAGTGATAGAGTCGAGGTTACCAGTTGTTAAAATGTACATCGATATATCCGTTTTTCCCTCATCCTTTGATTCCTTTCTCCCTGATCTATCTAATGTTTTTTGATGGTTAAGAGCCACTGTTTAATAACTGCCTTCAGACCTCTGCACATTCCGTACGCTGGCTTATTGATGTGGTATATTAACTATCAAAATGACCTATTTTCTTCATGGCATAATTTAATTCATATTTATTTAATATTATTGTTTATCTTTCTTTACTTTCTTTCAACTTTAGTATCACTATTCACCAGAACGTAAGTTATTGCACTAATATTCAATTGACGTAAGCGTGACGTTGCCCGCGGTCAAGGGCAGATAACTCCAAATGTCAAAACTGAAATTGTCATTTAAAAAACACAGTTTTTATTAATATCTAAAATCGCATAGACTATATAAATGAATGTTTTGTTATATTTGGAACTGTATTGTCGGCTTTCCGCTGTCGGCTGTACGAAACGACTATACACAACAAATGTATTGTCATATATAGAGCTGTATCGGGTCGTCGGCTGTCGGCCACTTGCTCAGACTATACACAACAAATATATTTCTATATATAGAATTGTATCGTCGGCTGTCGGCTGTCGGCCACATGCTCAGACTATACAAAACAAATATATTTCTATATAAAGAATGGTTTCGTCGGCTGTCGGCTGTCGGTCACTTGCCCAGACTACACCAACAAATAACTTTATATATAAAATTCCATTTTCATAGTCAATGTACATTTTGGAATATATGTGGGAATGTAACGATATATTTAAAGTGTATATGATGTTTATTTTATTAAATAGCAAATGCATACACTGTACATACATAATTAACCTTTGTAGGTTTTATTTCAATAAACATATGTACACGATCCTTGAAAATTTCGTGTCGTCTTACATGAAGTTCTTGCCCTTTGGACCTTCTAAAGGTCGTATCTAACGCTAAATGGGGTGGAGATGAAGAAACTCTTCTTCATCTCTATCGATCTCTCATCCGCTCTAAACTCGATTATGGATCCATAATCTATGGATCTGCCCGCCCCTCTTATATCAAAATGCTAGATACAATCCACCACCAGGGTCTCAGACTTTGTCTTGGGGCCTTTAGAACTTCACCTGTCGAAAGCCTTTATGTTGAAGCTGATGAGCCATCTCTAGCAGATCGGCGCATCAAGCTAGCACTCCAATATATAACAAAACTTAAATCAAATCCTTCAAATCCTGCCTACAACTGCGTATTCAGCCCAGAATACCAGCAGTTGTATGCTTCAAAGCCAAAAGCAATTCCACCTCTTGGAATCCGCCTTCAACAGCATGTCAAAGAATCGGATATTGATTTAACAACAATAGCAGAATACGGTCTGCTTGCCACTCCTCCATGGCAGTTGGTCAAGCCCCGTGTTAATCTTAGCTTAAGCACACACAAAAAATCTAACACCAATCAATTAATCTTCCTGCAGGCTTTCAATGAGCTTCGCGATTTCTATTCAGATTACAAAGCAATTTACACTGATGGCTCTAAGGATGGCATTACAGTTGCAGCAGCAACTGTTACACCCTCAACAACTTACGCTTCAAGGCTGCATGACGGCAGCAGTATCTTTACTGCTGAAGCAAAGGCCATCCTGAAGGCCATTCAGCACATCAAAAATTCAACTCCAAATGATTACATTATTTTCTCTGATTCCTTGTCCTGCTTGCAGGCTATCAAAAACTGTAAAACTGATCACCCCGTGATCAGAGATATTCTAAAACTTCATAATACCTTTCTTCAATGCGACATTGTCTTTTGCTGGCTTCCTAGCCACATAGGTATTAGAGGCAACAATAAAGCTGATACAGCCGCGAAGGCAGCTTTAAACTTCAAAACTATTTCACCAACTAAAGTTCCATATACAGATTCAAAACCAGCTATTAAATCCTACATTAAACAGCGTTGGAGGTCCCAATGGGACCAGCAACAACATAACAAACTTCATACCATTCAACCTCATTTAGGTTATAAATCTCTTTCTTCTTTTACCCGGCAGGAAGCTTGTGTCCTTCGACGATGTCGTATTGGACATACTCATTTAACTCATTCTTATCTTTTAAAGGGGGAAGATCCCCCTATGTGTATACCCTGTCAATGTCCCCTCACTGTTAAACACATATTGTGTGAGTGTTGGGACACAGCCCAAATCAGGGAAACATTTTACCCTAATATTTCCATTTCACAACTTTTTTATCACTTCGGTGAACACCGTATTTTAGATTTTCTTAAGGAAATCGAGCTTTTTGAAAAGTTATAAATTTTAAAACTATATATCAGCTTTTAACAACTTTGTGATATTATGCTGATGTTTTTCAGCCTTCGCGCTGTTCCATTTTCTGCTTTTGCAATCATTTTCATATTTAGGCAATTTCATTAACTTTCTCGCCGCTAATGGCTGCAATATTGCCCAAGCGGCGCTAAACAATAACTCACTCACTCACTCACCCAGATGGGCTTACAAAGGAATTTTATGTACGCTTCTTTCCTATTCTTGGTGACGTTTTGTGTCGTGTGTATGAACTTTGCTTTGAATCTTCTACTTTACCTTCTTCCTCTAAAACTTCTTATATTACTTTATTATGTAAGGATGATAAGCATCCGGATATTGTTAAAAATTATCGCCCTATCTCTTTATTAAATATTGATTACAAAATCCTTTCTTAATTATTATGCACACGTTTAGGCAAAGTTATAGGTGATATTGTTCATATTGATCAGACTTGCGCTGTTCCTGGCAGATCTATTCATGATAACTCTCATTTAATTCGTAATGTGCTTGATTATGTGGAGCAAAAAAATCTCCAATGTGCTTTTATAAGTTTAGATCAGGAAAAGGCTTTTGATAGAGTCTCCCACGATTTTCTGTTTAAAGTTTTGGACGCTTTAGGCTTTGGTCCTCATTTCAAAAAGTGGGTTAAAATTCTGTATACGGACATATCTAGTGCAGTAATTGTAAATCAGCACATCTCTCGGCCCTTTCCAGTAACTAGGTCAGTCCGGGAAGGTTGTGGGTTATCCCCGGCTTTGTACGTTCCAGCACTAGAGCCTTTGTTAGATAAAATCCGGAAAAGTAAAGAAATTGTCGGAATTAAATTACCAGGCTCAAATGATTCAGCGAAAATATCTGCCTTTGCTGATGATGGACTGGGTTTTTGTACAACTGATGCTTCCATTCGAAAACTTTTGAAAATGTATAGTGACTTTGGCAAAGCATCAGGGTCAAAATTGAATTATTCAAAAACAAACAGAATTTTTGTTGGTAAATGGAAATCTAGGTCCGACCATCCGTTCGGCATTTCTTGGATCGACCAGTCAAAAATTGTAGGTGTAATCACAGGCAATGATGTTTCCAATGATGATCAATTCCTCCCTGTACTATCTAAATTTCGTAATGTTTTAAAGTTGTGCAAAGGGCGTGCACTCTCTATTTTTGGGAAAACTGTTGTGTGCAATATTTTGGGTTTGTCTAAACTGTGGTACCGTGGCGCAGTATCACCAGTTTCTAAACACTACGTTGAACTCTTTCAGAGGGAGACTTTTAGATATATTTGGCAGTCCACATCTGAGCCTATTCGGCGCACTGTTTTGTATAAATCCACGTTAGAGGGAGGGTTGGGGGTTATACATATACTTTCCAAATTGCAGTCTATGCACTTAAAACATGTCCAACATCTGCTTAAGGACAGCTCAGCAAAGTAGACTTATTTTGCAAAATATTGGCTAGGTTTATCTCTTAGACACTATCGCCCCGACTTTAAATCTCTTCTCTTTCCTCACTCTGAGACTATGCCTTTGTTCTACCATCAATGTCTTTTGGCTGTTAAATTATTTCAATCCATATCTTCTGCTCCGCTGGTAGACATGCTAAATTTTAGTACTAAACAGTTTTACAACTGTCTCCTTTCCAAAATTGTTGAAAATAAAATTGAAAATTTATATCCACAAATAAATTTCTCTTTGGTTTGGCGTAATTTACATCACAAATTTGTGGATAATATTCCAAAATCAGTTAATTTTCGTCTCATCTATAACTCTCTCCCTCTGGGCTATAAACTTTTCGCCCGTCATATGGCTGTCTCTCCTAACTGTGTTCTCTGTCGCTCTGCAGTAGAGAACTCTGATCATCTCTTTCTCTACTGTCCTTGTGAATGAGTTGTGGTCTGTTGTCTTCCAGTGGTTAAATACTCTATCTAACGGCCTTGTTGCCAAATCCAGTGAAATTATTCGTTTTGGGCTTGTCCCTCAACTTCCAAATTCTTGTAATTATGCTGTTTGTGTATATCTCCTCTCTTTGGCAAAATTCTCCATTTGGCTTACTCGTAACTTAAACAAATTTGAACACAAACAGCTGACTAGAGATGACATTGTCTTACGTTTTAAATGTTTCCTCAAAACACGTATTCGGGTTGACTTTTTTCGTCTATCTTCGTCTATGTTTTCTGACCATTGGCTATCCACTAACTGTTTCTGTAAATTACATGCTAATAAACTCAGCTTTTTATTCTAACCAGCAAAATCCTTGCATTAATGTTTGTGTATTTTTTCATGTTTTATCATATTTACGTACTGTGTACGTATCTTACTATATTTTAACGTATTGCATACGTTTTTATTATACATATACCATCATATTTTAACCCTGTATAAATACTGCTTTTTATGTAAGTAACGTACTGTGTGCGTTTACTTCCTGTTTTATTCATGTGTATATGCTTTTAATAATACATGTATTATAAATATTATATTCCTATAAACGTATTGCATACGTTTATGTTTGTAAATATATGTATATATGGCTTTGTATATATGTTTGGTGCGCACTGGTAGTGCCCAACTTTGTATATATGTTTTATCTTAATGTTTTATGTGCACATGTAGTGCCCTGATTTGTAAATATGTTGCCACAGTCTATCTTTATGTCCTTATCTTATTCCTTCTCTCCTCTATCTTGAATTTATTTCCTCTTTATTTCTGAATTGTATAGGGCCACTACCTCTACCAACTGTGATACGTTCTTTTACTCCTGAGGTAGTGGCCAAACCCCTGCTGTCCAAATATGTATATACTTCAACTTCTGTAATAAATTCTTATCAAAACGAAAAAAGTATCTGTTCTTATCAGCTTAATATCTGAAACGTCTTCTATATGAAGACATCGATATTAAACTGATTTTTAGAACGGGTTGAGGTGCTACGGGGCTTGCTCCGCCCTCATCACGGGTTGACCCGGTATTGCTTTACCTCCGGGACCGGCCCACCTCATATTCAAATCAAAAATTAGAAATATGTTTTTTTTAGTCTGTTCCTTTTCGGACAGGGTCTTTAAGAGTCGCTGTACGGCGTATTTAAATTAAAATACGTTCACTCTGCAGTACTCTTATTTGTAACGTCATGAAACTTTCGCGGCCCTCTCACGTGTAAACTACGGCCGGAACCCGGCGTCATACCGTTCGGAAAAGTAGCGGCGTGAAAATGCCTTCAATTTGAAACCATTTTCACTTCGCTAGCCCCCCTTTTTGTATTAATCATATTCTCCATGTTTACAGATATACGGGCGGGAGGCTTTCAAGCCCAGACTTCGGTCACCCCCCATTTCTCTTCTGTGCTTCCTGCCCCCCCTACATTGCTGGAATGGCATGGTCGGCAGCGCAGCATGAACCCCCCATCCCGGACGAGTTCATCGACCGGGAGGTGGAAAATAGGACTCTCAGGATCGAATGCCCGGGTCGCCCAGTGTATAAGGAAGACGAGATGGCTGTCTTGACGGATTGCGGCTTAAGGATGAACCTTGTCTACTCCATCTTTAAAGGTGAAAGATTCAACGTTATTTATGTAACTTTCTTCAGGGAAAACTTTGTGAATATGGTCGCTAGAGAAGGTAGAGTAACTGTCAATAACATTCTTTATCTTGTATCTGCCTACAATGAACAAGTAGTGAGACTTAGGATTCACTGGCTACACCAGACAGTTAAAGGCAGTTTCTTAGAGAAATTTTTCTCGAGGTACGGAGATGTTCTGAGAGTAGAGTGTGAGAATGAGGTTTTAGGGGAAGCCTCTTTTCTTAGTGGCATAAGGAATGTCACGCTTAGATGTAGTGAGGCATCAAAAGAGAAACTTCCGTATGTGGTCAAGTTTGGGCCTTCCAGGCCTATGTTGGTAACGGCCCCCGGGAGACTCCCGGTGTGTTTCTCTTGTTGGAGGGTGGGTCACCGTAGAGGTGACTGCCCAGATAAACCCAGGAACCGAGTTAATAAGGTGGTACGAGAGACACAGGAACAACAGGAACAGCAGGATCGTCACAATACTCAAGGTCAGAATGGGGATAGTGAGGATAGTGACACAGGTGAAGATCAAGAGAATCTCCCACGTAACCCCCCTAGAGTTGTCCCCCCTAGGGTTGACCCCCCTTGAGTTGAACCCCCTAGGGTTGACCCCCCCAGGGTTGTATAAATTGTAGCTTTGGTGGCCCTGTGACCCCTAATAAGGGTCACATATGCCACACCCTAAAACCTATTTTCATCATCATCTTTAGCTCCTAAAGGTCTATTGAGCTGAAAGACTGCATGTAGACTCCTTGGCCAATAGGGATTCTAAACTGTAGGTTTCGTGACCCCATGACCCCAAATAGGGTCACAGGGGTCACAATCTTAAAAACCTATTTTTCTCCATTAGATGACAGTCTATTGCAAATTTATTTCTCCTTGGATATTTGAGTGTGGACTTCTTTCACTGTCATATATTGGCGATCTAGAAAGTGTTGAATGATAATAAATCATTTGGGTAAGGAAATTTATTCCGAAATCGTTACATTTGTTGTGTAATTTTTTATAGGTTTTCTTGCAATAGGTAACATCAGTTTCATTTTTAGCTCATCTGGCCTGTATAAAAACTTGATATGATGCCTGATGAGCTACAGAGCCAATGGCTCTATTTTTAAAGTTACACTCTTTGTGAAAATGATTCAGTGAGTGGGTGAGTGAGTGAGATGGTGTTTAACGTGTTTTGAACAATATTTCAGATAAGATGAGATTCAAATGATGAGACTTATCAGCAATGCATGCCAGTGTCAAGCTGCAGTGAGTCTTTAAACCTAGTTGTTCCTATGAATGGCTTAATTTTTCAATGTTTTTCCTTTAATTAATATATATGCGCTATTCCTTGTCAAATTGTAAAGTCAGTTTAAATGTGGATGGTCTGTTCATGTATTAATGTTGTTCCTTTTGACAAAATAATACTCCATAGAACCCTCTCTTTATTTATATGTATAATTCTAACCCCTGTCATGCTCTTATTTTAGGGAATAGGACAATTACATTAACAATGGTAGTCTCCATCCATCAATGATGTTATCTTTAAACTTTGGGGCCCCTAACAAAACTCATTGTATAGGAAGCTATTGTTTCAACACTTTGTCAATCTTGGCAATTTTGTTTCTTACAAAAAATTTTACTTGGACCCATGACCTATTTTTCAAAGCCCTTTCCTTGGTCCAGCTTTCCTTGGATTTTCCTTTTTCTGATCGCTCCTTGGAAGTGGGCGTCTATGGCCTGTTTTTCTTTCTGTGTCCAAGGACTTGAGGTTGATCTTCTTTTTATGGGCCTGCTTGGAGCCAACAAAGTTTCAGCTTCCGCATCACTGTCATCTCTCTCTCTATCGTCCACTTCAAGGGGGTCTAAAAAAATGAATCTCAAAATCATTAGAAACAAATCAGTCAAAATGATGTGTCATCCTTTCCTTAACATTGACCTGTTATCTTGGCCAAGCTAATAGCAATGAAAGATATTCCCTGTTTCGCATTTCTATCATCTTCTCTATGAACGAACAAGCATATATACTCTAAGACTTCATAAGCTTTTGAATCAGAACACATTGTAGTTTCGATACTTTGTGTTACTGGCAAATGATGGCATACACTTGCAGAAATCCATCATTGGTATACATTTTTAAAATAGTAAAAAGAATAAATAGGATAATACAATTTCTTCTAAAAATGCTTTTTGTTCAGAGTTCGGATATATGTCAGTATGGCTATTTCCACTGATTCATTGATAACTGTTCTGGAAAAGTCTTCATATGTTACCAATTTGCCTTCATCATTAAGTTATTTGTTGACGAAAATTTTAAAATACTTTACTCTTTACTTATGGATAAAATAGAGCTACTTGCACTGTAGGCTATATAATATATCATACATCACAAAATACAAAAAAACAGACAATTTTCAGACACTGTAACAGTTTAAATAGACAGGTAGCCAAGGAGTCTGTATACAACATTTCAGCTTTCTAGGCCCTTTTATTCAAGAATAAGATAAAAGATAAAAACAAGATGAAAATAGGTTTTTAGGAAGGGTCCCTTACGCCCATTCCACACTACATCTGAATATTTTGACGCATGCGTTGGTGAAAGTGATTTGTCGTTCACACTTGACGCATCAACGTGCGTCCGAGAAAATTCTAGATATAGAACAAGTACTCTAGTGTAAAAACAACATTAATATCATGAAAGTCTAGATTTTGTTTGTCGCAGTGTGCAGTGTTCTTTTTGTCGAGATTGTTAAGATGTTCACAATTCACAGCAATACGACCAGACTAATTGCCATTTATGCTGAAATGCTAAAATATGAAATGAATTATTCGTACTCCTTTTTGCTCTCAAATGGGTTCCTTGTACTATTTGTATTTAATATTCAAACAGGAACATGTACAATTTGTCCAGTCACCAAGGCCACGAGCAGGGAAATACCTTAAACCATGTATTAAAATATGTAATCGATGGATTTCCTTGCGTTTTCACATGTGATGCGTCAAAAGTAGGTACATGTCCAATCGCATCACATCGCATCGCATTTCAATTCGAACATAGTGTGAAAGTCCTATGTTATACTAACAGGAATGCCTTTTTTTAAGGGAAGAAGTAAGAAACCAAGGAAAGTTTACGCCATAAGCCCATCAATCCCTTCAGGCCTGATGGGCTAACAAAATCTAACTATTCTAAGAGTATGTCTTTCCAAAACAAATTTGCTGTAGCAGGAATTACTTTATTTTGTATGTTGATACTCTCTGACAGTAGGAACGTAGTTGTTGGTTGCAATTGAATGTTAAAGAGGGATGTCCCTTATAAGTTGTTTCCATTTATTCTTTTAATCCATTGTAATTTTTGTGATGATATGATCTCCCTTATATTTGGAGCTTTTATCCCCATGTTCTGCTTTTAACATCATTACATCTCTGTTAAACTTAATTGTTTTGTTTGTCCATAAGAAATTTAAACATTATCCTGTTGTCGTTCAAATACACTTTTTCTATTTTGTAAAGATGACAATAGATGGTTAAGTTGATTTGATTTAGTAAAGTATTTCTTCAAAATGGGGTCATGGTACAAGTTAACCAAATTATCATTTGCCTTTCAATCTGAGAACCCAACGCTGGTCAGAGGAGTCAGAATAATGGAAAGGTAAGACAGACCTCGGGTGACAATAAACATATTATAAGCATCAAACCATTTGGGCCATTTTTGAAAAAATACTAGTAAATGGAGTTGTTGTGACCATGAAAATGTGTGCTGTGTTATATTTGGTGAACTTTTGTGTCAAAAAAAAAACGTTTGAAAAGTGGAGTCAATATGCAATCCAAAATGAAAACTGTAATAAAAAATGTTGAAATTGGTTATAACAGTTTTTAAACAAAGTCATAAAATGGCTCAAACATCTTGGTGAAAAAAAGTCATCAAAGTCGACTGGTGTCTGTTGAATCCTTCAATATATCGTGATAACTGGAGTTTAAAAAGGAGTCCTGGTGACCTCGATATAAAAGTCAAGGTCACCAAAATTAATCAATTCAGGAGCCTTAATTGACAAGGACCATTTTGAATAAGTTGAATTGACTGTTAAAGCAATGTTTCTAATTTCACTGCACATTTTTCATTCTGGCCAGTGAATACTTTTGCCACTCGCCAATCTGACCAGTCGAAAGTAAAATTATTTGTCAAGAAATATTGTAGTAATTTTTGGGCAATCAAATAAGAACAATCTGACTCACAGTCAGAGTTCCTTTTATCATTGTCCACAAATACATGGTCGCAAGCAATAAGTGCAAACTCCATTCACAGTTTGTGGTAGGTATCACAAATTGAATCAGTGCACTGAATTTAAATCAAGCGTTTCGTTTCAAGACCTCAAACTGACAAAATATATCCTGTACCTACGTTGCGATTGAGGTGGTGACGTAATTCCAGAGTCCTCTATGGAAGTGGTAAGTCAGGACCTTGTTGTGCCCCCTACTGACCCTGAATATGAGCTAGTCAAAAAGAAAAAATCCAAGAAAAAGAGGGCTTCTAATATTCCCCCGGAACTAGCAGCCGCTGCTGCGGCAACCCTAGCCCCAAAGTCTAGAAGAGCATAGTCTCCTAGCCCGGTGCGATCCTTTGTGACACAATCAAGGTATTCAGTTCTCTCTTCTTCGGATTTAGCCCTTACCAGTGATGAGGACCCTGGGTAATGTGGGTAACAAATATGTGCTGTGTGATAATGATCTTCGAAACGTCCATGGACTATTAGATTGACCAACGCCTGTCAGTACTAGCGCCAAAGTCAACTCCTTCGGGGAGTGTCACTTAAGTTGCCTTATTTGCATTTTCTATGGTTTTTATTTTATTGTAAATTATCTGTTCCTAGTATCTGTATTATTATTGTTGGATGCTGTGTGTTAAAGTGTATGTGAATGTATGTTGATCACAGTATTAATTATTAATTATATCAATGGTTTATTCTTTTTATAGTACAAATTGTAATGGCTTGTTGGATAATCCCAACAAGCTAAAACTCTAAGCCCATAATTTTCATTTCAATTGTATTGATTTTCTTTTTCTGCAAGAAACTCATATTGATAATATCAAATTAGCTAAATTTTATGGTTCCATATTTCAGGGGAAGGCCTTTTGGTCATTTGGCACTAATTTTAGTTGTGGGTCGGGTATCATAGTATCTGATAGGCTAAATTATAATGTTGATTCCTTTCGTTTTGATTGCGATGGACGAGTAGTAATTTTAGATTTAAATGTTAATGGGGTTAGGGGATAAGGCTTATTAATATTTATGCTCCCAATAATCCCTCTGAGAGGGTAACTTTCTTTAAATCCATCGTTTTACATTTAGTTACTAATAGGATTATATTTTTTGGGGGGGACTATAATTGTGTTTGTAATTTAAAGTTAGATAAGATAGGTGGTAGTGTAAATAAGAAGCAGTTGGGAGCAGATATTATCAAACAATGGGTTTCTGATTTTTCTCTTTCTGACATTTTCCGTTCTTTATGTAAAGGTTAAGGTACTCAGACTCGGTCTTGGTGCCTGTAGATAGACCGCAGGGGGAGTCGGGTAGGACAGATAGACCGCTGCCGAAGGCCAAGGTCTATCTGCCCTACCCGACTCCCCCTGCGGTCTATCTACAGGCACCAAGACCGAGTCTGAGTACCTTAACCGGCTTATGAACTGAGGGAAGATTGCATTTAAAAAATAAAACAAAAATATAGCAGTTCAAACATACTCACACCCCTCTATGAAAATGAACTGGTCCAAATGACTTCATAGGTTTGTGACAGGATTTGAAAACCATTAATAACAGTCGTTTTAAAAACGAATTTTAGTTATGTGTTAAGTAATCAAAAGCTGAAAAAAAAATTTTCATTTAACTTTACAAACAAAAAGTTGATAGTAAATATTAGTGTCATCATCAGGCGACGCAGCCGATCACGTGACATTGTGCCCGTGCATTTCGTGACACTTGTGCTTAAAAACAGATGTTATCGCGGTTTGACTGCAGCAGTGAGGTGAATCGTGAGAAGACGAATCGGTCTAAAACGGAGTCAGATGACGACTTATTTCTTACTCAAATATTAAAATTTACGCGTTTGCGATTCGGACGCCCAAAGAGCTTAATCCCTCCGTTTAGGCCATTTTAAAAGTAAAAGACGAAGGATCAGTGTTTACTTCCTATTTATAAACGTCAAATGTCAAAGTTTACACTTTATAATTTCTGATTCCCAAATCCTGTTTTTATTAAGGGTATGTCACCCTCGGTTGCGTTATATCGAGGCAAAGAAGGTATGACTATAAATAGAGTAATTCAACTCCGATCATCATGTCGGTCTCTGTAGCCGAGCGTTCTAAGGCGGTGCTCTAGTGAGCGAAGGTTTACAGGTTCGAATCCAGCCGTCACAACGTGAAAGTTTTTAAGTTTGAGAATTTTCGATATCAATTGTTGTTTGTTGACAATTGCTTTGTAAGTCTGAAAAATTATTCTAAGTTCATTCCATCATCAGGAAAGTCTATCTGACTTGGAGACCTATTATCTTTCTATCAGAGATAGACCTAACTTGATGTCGTCCGGGTCTTACATTCAGGTTATGGCATGCTGTTAAACAAATGGATGACGTCACCAGAGGTTTATAATTCCAGATTCGGTGGAGGTGTCTTGGCGTAACTCTATGGGTGTTGGTGCTTGGCTTGACCGGTTCTATTTCTCTTCTTCGGTGGTGGAGTCTGTCATCGCAGCTGGTATTTCTCCCTGTTCTTTTTCTGACCATGACTATGTCTTTGTTAAGCTCAGGGATTTAGAAGGCATAGATTTTGGGCCTGGCTATTGGAAGTGTAACAATAGTCTTTTTGATTCGGCTTTTAATGTCTGTTTTAATGATTTCTGTCGTAATCATATTCCTTCTTTGAATGTTATAACTTTGGAATGGTGGGATACTTTTAAATTAAAAATTCAAAATTTATTAAAATTTATTTCAAAAGCACATAAAATGACCCTTGTATCCCGCCGTAAAGACCTCGAGTCTGATTATCGTAAACTATGCCGTGCTGAATCCTTAAATCCTGGACTTTTTGCTGATCAAATTTTGGAATTAAAGAAGCAACTTCATGATATCGAAATTTTTGCAGTTCAAGGTCATTTTATTCGATCTAAAGCTAAAGACCTTGAACTTGGTGAGAAACCTTCCAGTTATTTTCTTCGCAAGGAAGCTAGGAGAGGGCAGCAAAAATCCATTCCAAAATTTAATGACGACTTTGGCAACACTTTTTACACCTCTCCTGATATCATGGGCATTTTTCGAAATTATTATTCCAAAATATTTTAATGCAGAGCCCATTGATGAACACTTTAGTAATCTACATCACAAATTTGTGGATAATATTCCCAAATCAGTTAATTTTCGTCTCATCTATAACTCTCTCCCTCTGGGCTATAAACTTTTCGCCCGTCATATGGCTGTCTCTCCGAACTGTGTTCTCTGTCGCTCTGCAGTAGAGAACTCTGATCATCTCCTTCTCTACTGTGCTTGTGTGAATGAGTTGTGGTCTGTTGTCTTCCAGTGGTTAAATACTCTATCTAGCGGCCTTGTTGCCAAATCCAGTGAAATTATTCGTTTTGGGCTTGTCCCTCAACTTCCAAATTCTTGTAATTATGCTGTTTGTGGATATCTCCTCTCTTTGGCAAAATATTCCATTTGGCTTACTCGTAACTTAAACAAATTTGAACACAAACAGCTGACTGGAGATGACATTGTCTTACGTTTTAAATGTTTCCTCAAAACACGTATTCGGGTTGACTTTTTTCGTCTATCTTCGTCTATGTTTTCTGACCATTGGCTATCCACTAACTGTTTCTGTAAATTACATGCTAATAAACTCAGCTTTTTATTCTAAGCAGCAAAATCCTTGCATTAATGTTTGTGTATTTTTTCATGTTTTATCATATTTACGTACTGTGTACGTATCTTTCTATATTTTAACGTATTGCATACGTTTTATTATACATATACCATCATATTTTAACCCTGTATAAACACTGCTTTTTATGTAAGTAACGTACTGTGTGCGTTTACTTCCTGTTTTATTCATGTGTATATGCTTTTAATAACACATGTATTATAAATATTCTATTCCTATAAACGTATTGCATACGTTTATGTTTGTAAATATATGTATATATGGCTTTGTTTATATGTTTGGTGCGCACTGGTAGTGCCCATCTTTGTATATATGTTTTATCTTAATGTTTTATGTGAACTTGTAGTGCCCTGATTTGTAAATATGTTGCCGCAGTCTATCTTTATGTCCTTATCTTATTCCTTCTCTCCTCTATCTTGAATTTATTTCCTCTTTATTTCTGAATTGTATAGGGCCACTACCTCTTCCAACTGTGATACGTTCCTTTACTCCTGAGGTAGTGGCAAACCCCTGCTGTCAAAATTTGCATATACTTCAACTTCTGTAATAAATTCTTATCAAAACGAAAAAAGCATCTGTTCTTATCGCTTCTCGGCCTTTTGGCTAAGATCAAAGTGTAGTATCTGTTCTTATCTATCGATACAGCTTATCTTAGTCACTGTCCGAGAGGCGAGACCTCTTTTCGAGTTTCAGATCAACGCGTGGCAACCCTACATTTATGTAGGGCGGGTCCTTCAGTGGCTCCACGTTTTTCCTGCATACGGCGCTTGTTGGACTGGGTGCAGCCGGAGCTACAGCATGGCTCTTCACCATGCTAAGCCGGAGCCGCCCATCCCCGAGGCCTACCTGGACCTTGACAGGGCTGAAGCAACTGTGCGAATCGATGTTACCGGTAGGAATCTCTACAGAGAGGATGTGGTTAGGTTGTTGGTGAATTGTGGGGTGACACTTAGTGACATTACGTCTTTGTGGAAAGGGGAGAGAAACAATGTCTACTTCGCAACATTTTAGCATAGGGTTAATGCTACCCTCCTTGTGAGCACTGGCTCAGTAACTTTTGATGGTTCTGTATTCACTTTCGCCTCATATCAAGCACAAGTTTTAACCCTTCGTATCCACTGGATACATGATGTAGTAAGAGACTCGTTTATAGCCAAATACTTCTCTCAGTATGGGAAAGTGCTAAAGGTGGACAGGGAGTTTGAGATCATCGGTGAAGGGGTTAGAGTGGGTACAGTGGTGAGACTTGTGACAATCCAGTTAACAGAGGAAACGAAATCCTCCCTCCCCTACATTGTGAACTTTGGAGGGTCAAGACCTATGATGGTCACGGCCCCAGGCCGTCTGCCTGTTTGTTTTGCGTGTTGGCAGGTGGGACATCGGCGAGGAGACTGCCCCAACAGGGGAGGACCGAGAAGAAACGGGCCCCAGATGTCAGCTGCTGCCCCGCCCCCGTCGCGCCCAGTACTCGCCTTGCCAGGTTCGGACCTCTCTGAGGACGATTTCCCTGACCTATCTATCCCTTCTAGGAAGGCCACCGCTCCCTCTTCCAAAAAGGAGGTGAAAAGTGGACCAACCGATGATGAAGGTAGAGAGATTGGTTGGGACGTCGCTCCCAAGGGGCGGGGGGAGAGCCAGGCAAGTCGACGGAACAGCCGTCGGGGAGTGAGGGTGAAGAGGGTAACAGTATGGAAACAGAAGAAGCGTCCCCGACACAAGAGGAAGTGCACAGCTCCGGTGAACTTTTCATTGACCTGACTCCCGGCCGGGACGAAGGCGAAGAGGATACCAGTGCTTCTAACAAACGGCCTAAACGGCAGTCCAGGAGCAGGAAAAAAAGAGAAGAGAGTGTTATTCCCTGGCCAAGGAGGCCCGTGTGTTGAGCCCCTCACAAGAAGGCGTCGTGACCCAGTGTGATCGATGGGTCCGACGACGAGCCGCCCTAATAGCTCAAAGTGTTAGTGATTCGCACGGATTACGACTACGAACGCCCACGGACTATGACCACAGAACAGCGCCATTTCTTCCAAAAGGAAGTGAGTACCTTTATTGTACATGTATACGCTTTTTGCACTTTACTGCACTTGTATTTTATGCACTATACTAATTTTAAACTCATATGCACATGTTTCACTTATCTTTCTGCCACAGCATACCTGTATTAGCAACTTTATTCGACAATGTATAACTTTCAATCCAATAACTGTAACGGCTTGTTAAACTCGCCGTCAAAATTGAATTTGCTATCTTCTCATTTTAACTCTCACTCTATTGATTTCCTTTTTCTTCAAGAGACCCATGTTTATAATTTAACTTCAGCAAAACAATATGAATTAAAATTTAATCGGAAAGGGTATTGGTCTTTTGGCAGTAATCGCAGTAGAGGGGTAGGGATTATAGTTTCTTCTAAATTGGATTACTCTATGTCTAAATTCCACTTTGATCACGACGGCCGCCTCATTTTTTTGGATTTAACTATTAATCAAACACGAATTCGGCTAATTAATTTATATGCTCCTAACAACGCCCAGGAGAGAGTAGATTTCTTCAATAATGTGTCAAAATTCCTAGTCACTAATAGGCTTATAGTATTAGGGGGAGATTTTAATTGTGTTCTTAACACCAAGATTGACAAAGTAGGCGGCAATCTTAATGCTAATCAACTGGGCTCTTCTATTATCTTGTTCAAGCCTACCACAGCGGATTTGATTCTCTGATTAACAAACATGCCCCTCTGCAAACAAAGATCATCACACTGAGACCAAATGCCTCATGGTACACAGATGAGCTCAGAGAGACGAAGCATTCTCGTCGCGCAGCAGAGCGACAGTGGAGGAGAACTCAACTTTGCGTGCACAAACAACTCTTCAAGGACAAGTGCAAGGAATATGGTAAACTACTAATCAAGACCAAGAGAGATCATTACTCTGAGCGAATTGCTGAAAGCATGACTGATCATAAACAACTTTTCGGACTCACAAAGAACCTTATGGGACAGTCAGGAAAGACTCCTTTACCATCATGTTCCTCTGATGAAACTCTAGCCAACAAGTTCAGCGATTTCTTCACCACCAAAGTTGCCACAATAAGAGACAATATCTCATCTTCTGGTTTGGATGTCCCAGACAATACGTCGATAAACAATTGTATACGCCAATTATACAAAAACTAAAAATCTGTGAGAAGATTGGTTGGCAACAGCAGATAGCATTTATTTTTGTGTACATTTGAGCCCATTTTGGTGCATATCCAAGCCATATTAAGAAAATTTCATCGTAGGGAAAATAAGACAATATCTGCTCAACCTACAAAAAGGTCGCATCTAAAGCCAATTATACAAAAACTAAAAATCTGTGAGAAGATTGGTTGGCACCAGCAGATAGCATTTATTTTTGTGTACATTTGAGCCCTTTCTGGTGCATATACAAGCCATATTAAGAAAATTTCATCATAGGGACAGTAATGACAATAACTGCTCAACTCTACACAAAGGTCGCATCTTAAGCCAATTATACACAAACTAAAAATCTGTGAGAAGATTGGTTGGCACCAGCAGATAGCATTTATTTTTGTGTACATTTGAGCCCTTTCTGGTGCATATACAAGCCATATTAAGAAAATTTCATCATAGGGACAGTAATGACAATAACTGCTCAACTCTACACAAAGGTCGCATCTTAAGCCAATTATACAAAAACTAAAAATCTGTGTGAAGATTGGTTGGCACCAGCAGAAAGCATTTATTTTGGTGTACATTTGAGCCCATTTTGGTGCATATCCAAGCCATATTAAGAAAATTTCATCTATGGGAAAATAATGACAATATCTGCTCAAATGTACATAAAGGTCGCATCTAAAGCCAATTATACACACCAAAAAACACTGTGTGAAGATTGGTTGGCACCAGCAGATAGCATTTTTTTTGGTGTACATTTGAGCCCTTTCTGGTGCATATACAAGCCATATTAAGAAAATTTCATCATAGGGACAGTAATGACAATAACTGCTCAACTCTACACAAAGGTCGCATCTTAAGCCAATTATACACAAACTAAAAATCTGTGAGAAGATTGGTTGGCACCAGCAGATAGCATTTATTTTTGTGTACATTTGAGCCCATGTTGGTGCATTTCCAAGTCATATTAAGACAATTTCATCGTAGGGTCAATAATGACAATATCGGCTATAAGGTACAATAACGTCGCATCTAAAGCCAATTATACAAAAACTAAAAATCTGTGAGAAGTTTGGTTGGCACAAGCAGAAAGCATTTATTTTGGTGTACATTTGAGCCCATTTTGGTGCATATCCAAACAATATTAAGAAAATTTCATCGTAGGGACAATAATGACAATATCTGCTCAAATGTACATTAAGTTCGCATCTAAAGCCAATTATACAAAAACTAAAAATCTGTGAGAAGATTGGTTGGCACCAGCAGATAGCTTTTATTTTTGTGTACATTTGAGCCCACATTGGTGCATATCCAAGCCATATTAAGAAAATTTCATCGTAGGGACAATAATGACAATATCTGCTCAAATGTACATTAAGTTCGCATCTAAAGCCAATTATACAAAAACTAAAAATCTGTGAGAAGATTGGTTGGCACCAGCAGATAGCATTTATTTTTGTGTACATTGGAGCCTATTTTGGTGCATATCCAAGCCATACTAAGAAAATTTCATCGTAGGGACAATAATGACAATATCTGCTCAACTGTACATTAAGGTCGCATCTAAAGCCATATATATGGTTTCAATTCGTATTGAAAATGAAACAATGTTATATTTGGGATCACACTGTTTTACATAAAACATTCCGCATATTGATACAGTCACATCCATCAAAATGATTCCGGCAACAAAAGTAGTACAGAGTATTTCTTAGATATAATCGTTCTTGCTTCTGGCCTTCTTTTATAAATCAGAATTTAACACAATCGTTTTGGTTTGAAGGAGGTTTGTCTCCAGATATTACTGTATTGTAGAAACGTAAGTGGCGACAGGCCCGGCGGGCGGGGCGTAACGCTCCAGTGAGTTTTCAAAGTGTTCGCCTGTTAATTTCGGCTGCGTTCCAAAAACCGGGTATAAAATGCTGATTAAAAATCTAATTTATGTTATAGTTACTAGCATAGTAAATTGTTTGCATCGGATAATGGCAGGGACACATTGTCAGAGAGGCCAGTCCGAGGCGGAGCCGAGTACTGGCTCGAGGACAAAGTGTCCGTGCCGTTATCCGATGCATACAATTTACTATGCTAGTAACTGACTTACATCTCACTTAATCCGAGGACAATCAACCACAAAATTAATATTTTTAAATAGTAAAAAAATAAAATTTCAATTGCCGATAACCTTCCAATGGCCCCTTCACTGTTTTATTAATGAAGTTTGTAGTACTATGAATAGTGTACGAGCACATTCTTCTTGCTTGTCAAAGCGCGAGGCACGTGCTTCTTGCTTGTCAAAGCGCGAGGCATGTGCTTCTTGCGTGTCAAAGCGCAAGGCACGAAGTAAATGTTTTGGGCTTGCAAACTTCGTGCACTCCATGAATATGAGCCTGTTTCAAGACAAAGTTTCACAGGTTGTCCATTTCTGTTTCGATTTTGAAGGTAGAAGACGTTTTATTAGAGTCCTCATAGACATTTTAATTTTGACAGTGGTTTCTACTTATGAAACGTTTCCCTTGGATTTCTAATAAAAGGTACTTTTATCATTCCCATAACAAGTTTAGCCAAAAAAATATATTATCTTATCTATTAAATTAATTAATTATGTATCATTATCAAATTATTTTGGATATTTCTAGACTTATTATCCTAACATAACAAAAGTTTTGGTGCAACACAAATCATGTAATGTTTATTTCTTGGTATCGGTTTTTTCTAGTGCAAACTAAAGTCTACAGTGTTATTAGGTGATTTTAATATTTTGATTCACGCAAAATGTGTAAGTATTATGATTGTTTTCCAGCTTGTTTTATTTGATTATTCATACGTTCAGTTCAATTCTATGTATATGTTGTTGATTGATTGTTTTAAACCATGTGTAGGAAAGGTTTACTAAAGTGTCCTTGCATCAGATGGCAGGACTCTTTGGCCTAAGAGTTAGCGATATCGATAATGACACTTTTATGAATGATTGACATTGACGACGAGGGCTAAGTGGGATGTAAGTGTGTATTGTCTCAATTACATGCTCATTGCATTCCCATAGATAATGGATAGAACATGCCCTCTGTGCGATTCTCCAGCTGTCGCAGATGAA
The DNA here is from genome assembly GCA_916613615.1 of Steromphala cineraria. Classification (NCBI taxonomy): domain Eukaryota; kingdom Metazoa; phylum Mollusca; class Gastropoda; order Trochida; family Trochidae; genus Steromphala; species Steromphala cineraria. The sequence continues at coordinate 10,357,981 of OU744735.1, forward strand.
ATACATTATTTATTCAAATGTAAAACTTTTGAAAGAGAACGACGTCTTTATATTAATGAATTCTATCACAAATGGCCAAATATGTATAAATATAAAAGCTTATTGTGCACCAAAAAACTGTCAGAAATGAAAAATCTATAAAAATATTTATGTATTGTCTATGACAAATTGAAGTAGGCTGTGTTGTTGATATCACCATTCTTGTCTGTTTACACGATATGCTGTATATTTGTATATTCTCTTGTACCACCGTGGGCGATTTTTGAGGAAATAAACATTGGTACGCGATAATTCTTAGAAAAAATACATTGCATAACCTCTTTAAAGGTGTTATGACCCATATGTATCATAACAATTTGTTATGATACCCCTTTACGAAGTACCACGTAGGTAATAAAATGGGTTATGAACCAGGGTCATGCTTGACCAAAAATTATATTTAACTTCAGCAGAACCGGAACTGAAACCGTGGTTGTATCCTCTTGCGTTGAGCCATCTGTATAAACACTGAACTGAACATGATATGAAGCCGATTCATGCTTGACCCCTAACCAACACAGCAAGACCGGAAGTGAACTAGTGGTTGTCTCCCCCTGCGTTGAGCCATCTGTGAAATAACTCAGCTTTCAATTCAGATTTGTCACCTAAATTGGCTTTATATGGTCAGTTAAGTCATGATTTGCACCCGATAAAGAAATTCACCTCCACTTAATGTAGCTTAAGAATGAGCGTGGCCTTTATTTTTATGTTTTTTGTATATGAGCGTTCTACATAATATATGTTTGGAAAGTCATATCTTGATTTTCCGTAAATGATTTGAAAAAAAGTTATATATTATAGTACAGTGAATATTGGCAACTTATCGAACCTTTGAATATATATAAATATACATAAATAGATTTATAGCAAAACAGTTCAGCAATTCAAACGTTTATCGTTAACACTTTTGTGGGTCTTTTATATTCTTCGTGTCATGAATGAACATGGCGTATTTAAAGATTACCTTTAGTGAGACAAAGGGAGTTCAAATGCAATATCGGCATTTCAATAAGTTTATTTCTTATTTCTTTTTTTTCAATGTCCTTAAAGAGAGATGGGACCCAGAAATCGAAGTCACTTACGGTAACAATATGCGACAACATTTAATTGGTGTCAATTTATCCTAAAGTATACTCATTACGTTGACTGAAATTATTACTTAGCCGTACACTGAGGCAAATCTCTTAAATAAAACGGAAAGTCTTTCATGCCCTATGGCGTCATCGATGCATATATTCGCGGTAAATTCGATATGTTGTTTGTTATTGAAATCACAGTCATGTATGCCTTACATTTGTCGTAAATTGCCTCATATAATCGACTCATCGTTGTTATTTCGCTCTGCTGTCATAGTTAGGTGATGTTGCATTCTCTCCCCACAGAGGCAGATCAAGTCAAGTTGATTAAGCCTCTGTTATATCACGCCGATGTTGTGGGATAGAATGGAAGATGCCTGATTGGAGGCAATCAAAATTAGTTGTGCAATCAGCGACGCCGTGCTTAAATCATCAGATATTGTCAAAATTGTTCCCACGATGGAATTTTCTTAATATGGCTTGGATATGCACCAAAATGAGCTCAAATGTGCACATTAATGATTGCTATCTGCTGGTGACAACCAATCTTCTCACAGATTTTTAGTCTTTTGTATAATTGGCTTAGATGCGACCTTAATGTACAGTTGAGCAGATATTGTCAAAATTGTTCCCACGATGGAATTTTCTTAATATGGCTTGGATATGCACCAAAATGAGCTCAAATGTACACAAAAATAAATGCTATCTGCTTGTGCCAACCAATCTTCTCACAGATTTTTAGCTTTTGTTTAATTGGTTTTAGATGCGACCTTAATGTACAGTTGAGCAGATATTGTCCAAATTTTTCCCACCATGGAATTTTCTTAATATGGCTTGGATATGCAACAAAATGAGCTCAAATATACACAACAATAAATGCTATCTGCTGGTGCCAACCAATCTTCTAACAGATTTTTTACTTTTGTTTAATTGGCTTTAGATGCGACCTTAATGTACAGTTGAGCAGATATTGTCAAAATTGTTCCCACGATGGAACTTTCTTAATATGGCTTGGATATGCACCAAAATGAACTCAAATGTACCCAACAATAAATGCTATCTGCTTGTGCCAACCGATCTTCTCACAGATTTTTAGCTTTTGTTTAATTGGTTTTAGATGCGACCTTAATGTACAGTTGAGCAGATATTGTCCAAATTGTTCCCACGATGGAATTTTCTTAATACGGCTTTGATATGCACCAAAATGAGCTCAAATATACCCAACAATAAATGCTATCTGCTGGTGCCAACCAATCTTCTCACAGATTTTTAGCTTTTGTTTAATTGGCTTAGATGCGACCTTAATGTACAGTTGAGCAGATATTGTCAAAATTGTTCCCACGATGGAACTTTCTTAATATGGCTTGGATATGCACCAAAATGAGCTTAAATGTACACAAAAATAAATGCTATCTGCTGGTGGCAACCAATCTTCTCACAGATTTTTAGTTTTTGTATTATTGGCTTTAGATACGACTTTAATGAACAGTTGAACAGATATTGTCAAAATTGTTCCCACGATGGAAATTTCTTATTATGGCTTGGATATGCACCAAAATGAGCTCAAATGTACACAAGAACAAATGTTGTCAGCCGGTGCCAACCAATCTTCTCACAGATTTTGAGTTTTTGTATAATTGGCTTTAGATGCGACCTTAATGTACAGTTGAGCAGATATTGTCAAAATTGTTCCCACGATGGAATTTTCTTAATATGGCTTGGATATGCAACAAAATGAGCTCAAATATACACAACAATAAATGCTATCTGCTCGTGCCAACCAATCTTCTCACAGATTTTTAGTTTTTGTATAATTGGCTTTAGATGCGACCTTAATGTACAGTTGAGCAGATATTGTCAAAATTGTTCCCACGATGGAACTTTCTTAATATGGCTTGGATATGCACCAAAATGAGCTCAAATGTACACAAAAATAAATGCTATCTGCTTGTGCCAACCCATCTTCTCACAGATTTTTAGCTTTTGTTTAATTGGTTTTAGATGCGACCTTAATGTACAGTTGAGCAGATATTGTCCAAATTGTTCCCACGATGGAATTTTCTTAATATGGCTTGGATATGCACCAAAATGAGCTCAAATATACCCAACAATAAATGCTATCTGCTGGTGCCAACCAATCTTCTCACAGATTTTTAGCTTTTGTTTAATTGGCTTTAGATGCGACCTTAATGTACAGTTGAGCAGATATTGTCAAAATTGTTCCCACGATGGAACTTTTTTAATATGGCTTGAATATGCACCAAAATGAGCTCAAATGTACACAAAAATAAATGCTATCTGCTTGTGCCAACCAATCTTCTCACAGATTTTTAGCTTTTGTTTAATTGGTTTTAGATGCGACCTTAATGTACAGTTGGGCAGATATTGTCCAAATTGTTCCCACGATAGAATTTTCTTAATACGGCTTGGATATGCACCAAAATGAGCTCAAATGTACACAACAATAATTGCTATTTGCTGGTGGCAACAAATCTTCTCACATATTTTTAGTTTTTGTATAATTGGCTTTAGATGCAACCTTAATGTACAGTTGAGCAGATATTGTCGAAATTGTTCCCACGATGGAAATTTCTTATTATGGCTTGGATATGCACCAAAATGAGCTCAAATGTACACAAGAACAAATGTTATCAGCCGGTGCCAACCAATCTTCTCACAGATTTTGAGTTTTTGTATAATTGGCTTTAGATGCGACTTTAATGAACAGTTGAACAGATATTGTCGAAATTGTTCCCACGATGGAAATTTCTTATTATGGCTTGGATATGCACCAAAATGAACTCAAATGTACACAAGAACAAATGTTATCAGCCGGTGCCAACCAATCTTCTCACAGATTTTGAGTTTTTGTATAATTGGCTTTAGATGCGACCTTAATGTACAGTTGAGCAGATATTGTCCAAATTGTTCTCACGGTGGAACTTTCTTAATATGGCTTGGATATGCACCAAAATGAGCTCAAATGTACACAAAAATAATTGCCATTTGCTGGTGGCAACCAATCTTCTCACAGATTTTTAACTTTTGTTTAATTGGCTTTAGATGCGACCTTAATGTACAGTTGAGCAGATATTGTCCAAATTGTTCCCACGATGGAATTTTCTTAATACGGCTTGGATATGCACCAAAATGAGCTCAAATGTACGCAAAAATAATTGCAATTTGCTGGTGGCAGCCAATCTTCTCACAGATTTTTAGCTTTTGTTTAATTGGCTTTAGATGCGACCTTAATGTACAGTTGAGCAGATATTGTCAAAATTGTTCCCACGATGGAATTTTCTTAATATGGCTTGGATATGCAACAAAATGAGCTCAAATGTACACAAAAATAAATGCTATCTGCTTGTGCCAACCAATCTTCTCACAGATTTTTAGCTTTTGTTTAATTGGTTTTAGATGCGACCTTAATGTACAGTTGAGCAGATATTGTCCAAATTGTTCCCACGATGGAATTTTCTTAATATGGCTTGGATATGCACCAAAATGAGCTCAAATATACCCAACAATAAATGCTATCTGCTCGTGCCAACCAATCTTCTAACAGATTTGTTACTTTTGTTTAATTGGCTTTAGATGCGACGTTAATGTACAGTTGAGCAGATATTGTCATTATTTTCCCTACGATGAAATGTTCTTAATATGGCTTGGATATGCACCAAAATGAGCTCAGATGTACACAAAAATAAATGCTTTCTGCTGGTGCCAACCAATTTTCTCACAGATTTTTAGCTTTTGTATAATTGGCTTTAGATGCGACCTCAATGTACAATTGAGCAGATATTGTAAAAAATTGTTCCCACGATTGAATTTTCTTAATATGGCTTGGATATGCACCAAAATGATCTCAAATATACCCAACAATAAATGCTATCTGCTGGTGCCAACCAATCTTCTCACAGATTTTTAGCTTTTGTTTAATTTGCTTTAGATGCGACCTTAATGTACAGTTGAGCAGATATTGTCCAAATTGTTCCCACGATGGAATTTTCTTAATATGGCTTGGATATGCACCAAAATGAGCTCAAATGTACACAAAACAAATGTTATCAGCCGGTGCCAACCAATCTTCTCACAGATTTTTAGTTTTTGTATAATTGGCTTTAGATGCGACCTTAATGTACAGTTGAGCAGATATTGTCAAAATTATTCCCACGATGGAACTTTCTTAATATGGCTTGGATATGCACCAAAATGAGCTCAAATGTACACAAAAATAAATGCTATCTGCTTGTGCCAACCAATCTTCCCACAGATTTTTAGCTTTTGTTTAAATTGGTTTTAGATGCGACCTTAATGTACAGTTGAGCAGATATTGTCCAAATTGTTCCCACGATGGAATTTTCTTAATATGGCTTGGATATGCACCAAAATGAGCTCAAATATACCCAACGATAAATGCTATCTGCTGGTGCCAACCAATCTTCTCACAGATTTTTAGCTTTTGTTTAATTGGGTTTAGATGCGACCTTAATGTACAGTTGAGCAGATATTGTCCAAATTGTTCCCACGATGGAATTTTCTTAATATGGCTTGGATATGCACCAAAATGAGCTCAAATGTACACAAAAACAAATGTTATCAGCCAGTGCCAACCAATCTTCTCACAGATTTTTAGTTTTTGTATAATTGGCTTTAGATGCGACCTTAATGTACAGTTGAGCAGATATTGTCAAAATTGTTCCCACGATGGAACTTTCTTAATATGGCTTGGATATGCACCAAAATGAGCTCAAATGTACACAAAAATAAATGCTATCTGCTTGTGCCAACCAATCTTCTCACAGATTTTTAGCTTTTGTTTAATTGGTTTTAGATGCGACCTTAATGTACAGTTGAGCAGATATTGTCCAAATTGTTCCCACGATAGAATTTTATTAATACGGCTTGGATATGCACCAAAATGAGCTCAAATGTACACAAAAATAATTGCTATTTGCTGGTGGCAACCAATTTTCTCACAGATTTTTAGTTTTTGTATAATTGGCTTTAGATGCAACCTAAATGTACAGTTGAGCAGATATTGTCAAAATTGTTCCCACGATGGAACTTTCTTAATATGGCTTGGATATGCACCAAAATGAGCTTAAATGTACACAAAAATAAATGCTCTCTGCCGGTGCCAACCAATCTTCTCACAGATTTTGAGTTTATGTATAATTGGCTTTAGATGCGACCTTAATGTACAGTTGAGCAAATATTGTCAAAATTGTTCCCACAGTGGAACTTTCTTAATATGGCTTGGATATGCACCAAAATGAGCTCAAATGTACACAAAAACAAATGTTATCAGCCAGTGCCAACCAATCTTCTCACAGATTTTTAGTTTTTGTATAATTGGCTTTAGATGCGACCTTAATGTACAGTTGAGCAGATATTGTCAAAATTGTTCCCACGATGGAACTTTCTTAATATGGCTTGGATATGCACCAAAATGAGCTCAAATGTACACAAAAATAATTGCAATTTGCTGGTGGCAACCAATCTTCTCACAGATTTTTAGCTTTTGTTTAATTGGTTTTAGATGCGACCTTAATGTACAGTTGAGCAGATATTGTCCAAATTGTTCCCACGATGGAATTTTCTTAATGCGGCTTGGATATGCACCAAAATGAGCTCAAATGTACACAAAAATAATTGCAATTTGCTGGTGGCAACCAATCTTTTCACAGATTTTTAGCTTTTGTTTAATTGGCTTTAGATGCGACCTTAATGTACAGTTGAGCAGATATTGTCAAAATTGTTCCCACGATGGAATTTTCTTAATATGGCTTGGATATGCAACAAAATGAGCTCAAATATACACAACAATAAATGCTATCTGCTCGTGCCAACCAATCTTCTAACAGATTTTTTACTTTTGTTAAATTGGCTTTAGATGCGACCTTAATGTACAGTTGAGCAGATATTGTCAAAATTGTTCCCACGATGGAATTTTCTTAATATGGCTTGGATATGCAACAAAATGAGCTCAAATATACACAACAATAAATGCTATCTGCTCGTGCCAACCAATCTTCTCACAGATTTTTAGTTTTTGTATAATTGGCTTTAGATGCGACCTTAATGTACAGTTGAGCAGATATTGTCAAAATTGTTCCCACGATGGAACTTTCTTAATATGGCTTGGATTTGCACCAAAATGAGCTCAAATGTACACAAAAATAAATGCTATCTGTTTGTGCCAACCAATCTTCTCACAGATTTTTAGCTTTTGTTTAATTGGTTTTAGATGCGACCTTAATGTACAGTTGAGCAGATATTGTCCAAATTGTTCCCACGATGGAATTTTCTTAATATGGCTTGGATATGCACCAAAATGAGCTCAAATATACCCAACAATAAATGCTATCTGCTGGTGCCAACCAATCTTCTCACAGATTTTTAGCTTTTTTTTAATTGGCTTTAGATGCGACCTTAATGTACAGTTGAGCAGATATTGTCAAAATTGTTCCCACGATGGAACTTTCTTAATATGGCTTGGATATGCACCAAAATGAGCTCAAATGTACACAAAAATAAATGCTATCTGCTTGTGCCAACCAATCTTCTCACAGATTTTTAGCTTTTGTTTAATTGGTTTTAGATGCGACCTTAATGTACAGTTGAGCAGATATTGTCCAAATTGTTCCCACGATAGAATTTTCTTAATACGGCTTGGATATGCACCAAAATGAGCTCAAATGTACACACAAATAATTGCAATTTGCTGGTGGCAACCAATCTTCTCACAGATTTTTAGCTTTTGTTTAATTGGCTTTAGTTGCGACCTTAATGTACAGTTGAGCAGATATTGTCAAAATTGTTCCCACGATGGAATTTTCTTAATATGGCTTGGATATGCAACAAAATGAGCTCAAATATACACAACAATAAATGCTATCTGCTCGTGCCAACCAATCTTCTCACAGATTTTTAGTTTTTGTATAATTGGCTTTAGATGCGACCTTAATGTACAGTTGAGCAGATATTGTCAAAATTGTTCTCACGATGGAACTTTCTTAATACGGCTTGGATATGCACCAAAATGAGCTCAAATGTACACAAAAATAAATGCTATCTGCTTGTGCCAACCAATCTTCTCACAGATTTTTAGCTTTTGTTTAATTGGTTTTAGATGCGACCTTAATGTACAGTTGAGCAGATATTGTCCAAATTGTTCCCACGATGGAATTTTCTTAATAAGGCTTGGATATGCACCAAAATGAGCTCAAATATACCCAACAATAAATGCTATCTGCTGGTGCCAACCAATCTTCTCACAGATTTTTAGCTTTTGTTTAATTGGCTTTAGATGCGACCTTAATGTACAGTTGAGCAGATATTGTCAAAATTGTTCCCACGATGGAACTTTCTTAATATGGCTTGGATATGCACCAAAATGAGCTCAAATGTACACAAAAATAAATGCTATCTGCTTGTGCCAACCAATCTTCTCACAGATTTTTAGCTTTTGTTTAATTGGTTTTAGATGCGACCTTAATGTACAGTTGAGCAGATATTGTCCAAATTGTTCCCACGATAGAATTTTCTTAATACGGCTTGGATATGCACCAAAATGAACTCAAATGTACACAAAAATAATTGCAATTTGCTGGTGGCAACAAATCTTCTCAAATATTTTTAGTTTTTGTATAATTGGCTTTAGATGCAACCTTAATGTACAGTTGAGCAGATATTGTCAAAATTGTTCCCACGATGGAACTTTCTTAATATGGCTTGGATATGCACCAAAATGAGCTTAAATGTACACAAAAATAAATGCTATCTGCTGGTGGCAACCAATCTTCTCACAGATTTTTAGTTTTTGTATTATTGGCTTTAGATACGACTTTAATGAACAGTTGAACAGATATTGTCAAAATTGTTCCCACGATGGAATTTTCTTATTATGGCTTGGATATGCACCAAAATGAGCTCAAATATACACAAGAACAAATGTTATCAGCCGGTGCCAACCAATCTTCTCACAGATTTTGAGTTTTTGTATAATTGGCTTTAGATGCGACCTTAATGTACAGTTGAGCAGATATTGTCCAAATTGTTCTCACGGTGGAACTTTCTTAATATGGCTTGGATATGCACCAAATGAGCTCAAATGTACACAAAAATAATTGCCATTTGCTGGAGGCAACCAATCTTCTCACAGATTTTTAGCTTTTGTTTAATTGGCTTTAGATGCGACCTTAATGTACAGTTGAGCAGATGTTGTCCAAATTGTTCCCACGATGGAATTTTCTTAATACGGCTTGGATATGCACCAAAATGAGCTCAAATGTACACAAAAATAATTGCAATTTGCTGGTGGCAGCCAATCTTCTCACAGATTTTTAGCTTTTGTTTAATTGGCTTTAGATGCGACCTTAATGTACAGTTGAGCAGATATTGTCAAAATTGTTCCCACGATGGAATTTTCTTAATATGGCTTGGATATGCAACAAAATGAGCTCAAATATACACAACAATAAATGCTATCTGCTCGTGCCAACCAATCTTCTATCAGATTTTTTACTTTTGTTTAATTGGCTTTAGATGCGACCTTAATGTACAGTTGAGCAGATATTGTCATTATTTTCCCTACGATGAAATGTTCTTAATATGGCTTGGATATGCACCAAAATGAGCTCAAATATACACAACAATAAATGCTTTCTGCTGGTGCCAACCAATCTTCTCACAGATTTTTAGCTTTTGTATAATTGGCTTTAGATGCGACCTCAATGTACAGTTGAGCAGATATTGTAAAAAATTGTTCCCACGATTGAATTTTCTTAATATGGCTTGGATATGCACCAAAATGATCTCAAATATACCCAACAATAAATGCTATCTGCTGGTGCCAACCAATCTTCTCACAGATTTTTAGCTTTTGTTTAATTGGCTTTAGATGCGACCTTAATGTACAGTTGAGCAGATATTGTCCAAATTGTTCCCACGATGGAATTTTCTTAATATGGCTTGGATATGCACCAAAATGAGCTCAAATGTACACAAAACAAATGTTATCAGCCGGTGCCAACCAATCTTCTCACAGATTTTTAGTTTTTGTATAATTGGCTTTAGATGCGACCTTAATGTACAGTTGAGCAGATATTGTCCAAATTGTTCCCACGATAGAATTTTCTTAATACGGCTTGGATATGCACCAAAATGAGCTCAAATGTACACAAAAATAATTGCTATTTGCTGGTGGCAACCAATCTTCTCACAGATTTTCAGTTTTTGTATAATTGGCTTTAGGTGCAACCTAAATGTACAGTTGAACAGATATTGTCAAAATTGTTCCCACGATGGAACTTTCTTAATATGGCTTGGATATGCACCAATATGAGCTTAAATGTACACAAAAATAAATGCTCTCTGCCGGTGCCAACCAATCTTCTCACAGATTTTGAGTTTATGTATAATTGGCTTTAGATGCGACCTTAATGTACAGTTGAGCAGATATTGTCAAAATTGTTCCCACGGTGGAACTTTCTTAATATGGCTTGGATATGCACCAAAATGAGCTCAAATGTACACAAAAACAAATGTTATCAGCCAGTGCCAACCAATCTTCTCACAGATTTTTAGTTTTTGTATAATTGGCTTTAGATGCGACATTAATGTACAGTTGAGCAGATATTGTCAAAATTGTTCCCACGATGGAACTTTCTTAATATGGCTTGGATATGCACCAAAATGAGCTCAAATGTACACAAAAATAATTGCAATTTGCTGGTGGCAACCAATGTTCTCACAGATTTTTAGCTTTTGTTTAATTGGTTTTAGATGCGACCTTAATGTACAGTTGAGCAGATATTGTCCAAATTGTTCCCACGATGGAATTTTCTTAATATGGCTTGGATATGCACCAAAATGAGCTCAAATGTACACAAAATTAATTGCAATTTGCTGGTGGCAACCAATGTTCTCACAGATTTTTAGCTTTTGTTTAATTGGCTTTAGATGCGACCTTAATGTACAGTTGAGCAGATATTGTCAAAATTGTTCCCACGATGGAATTTTCTTAATATGGCTTGGATATGCAACAAAATGAGCTCAAATATACACAGCAATAAATGCTATCTGCTCGTGCCAACCAATCTTCTTACAGATTTTTTACTTTTGTTTAATTGGCTTTAGATGCGACCTTAATGTACAGTTGAGCAGATATTGTCATTATTTTCCCTACGATGAAATGTTCTTAATATGGCTTGGATATGCACCAAAATGAGCTCAGATGTACACAAAAATAAATGCTTTCTGCTGGTGCCAACCAATCTTCTCACAGATTTTTAGCTTTTGTTTAATTGGATTTAGAGGCGACCTTAATGTACAGTTGAGCAGATATTGTCCAAATTGTTCCCACGATGGAATCTTCTTAATATGGCTTGGATATGCACCAAAATGAGCTCAAATGTACACAAAACAAATGTTATCAGCCGGTGCCAACCAATCTTCTCACAGATTTTTAGTTTTTGTATAATTGGCTTTAGATGCGACCTTAATGCACAGTTGAGCAGATATTGTCAAAATTGTTCCCACGATGGAACTTTCTTAATATGGCTTGGATATGCACCAAAATGAGCTCAAATGTACACAAAAATAAATGCTATCTGCTTGTGCCAACCAATCTTCTCACAGATTTTTAGCTTTTGTTTAATTGGTTTTAGATGCGACCTTAATGTACAGTTGAGCAGATATTGTCCAAATTGTTCCCACGATAGTATTTTCTTAATACGGCTTGGATATGCACCAAAATGAGCTCAAATGTACACAACAATAATTGCTATTTGCTGGTGGCAACAAATCTTCTCACATGTTTTTAGTTTTTGTATAATTGGCTTTAGATGCAACCTTAATGTACAGTTGAGCAGATATTGTCAAAATTGTTCCCACGATGGAACTTTCTTAATATGGCTTGGATATGCACCAAAATGAGCTTAAATGTACACAAAAATAAATGCTATCTGCTGGTGGCAACCAATCTTCTCACAGATTTTTAGTTTTTGTATTATTGGCTTTAGATACGACTTTAATGAACAGTTGAACAGATATTGTCCAAATTGTTCCCACGATGGAAATTTCTTATTATGGCTTGGATATGCACCAAAATGAGCTCAAATATACACAAGAACAAATGTTATCAGCCGGTGCCAACCAATCTTCTCACAGATTTTGAGTTTTTGTATAATTGGCTTTAGATGCGACCTTAATGTACAGTTGAGCAGATATTGTCCAAATTGTTCTCACGGTGGAACTTTCTTAATATGGCTTGGATATGCACCAAAATGAGCTCAAATGTACACAAAAATAATTGCCATCTGCTGGTGGCAACCAATCTTCTCACAGATTTTTAGCTTTTGTTTAATTGGCTTTAGATGCGACCTTAATGTACAGTTGAGCAGATGTTGTCCAAATTGTTCCCACGATGGAATTTTCTTAATACGGCTTGGATATGCACCAAAATGAGCTCAAATGTACACAAAAATAATTGCAATTTGCTGGTGGCAGCCAATCTTCTCACAGATTTTTAGCTTTTGTTTAATTGGCTTTAGATGCGACCTTAATGTACAGTTGAGCAGATATTGTCAAAATTGTTCCCACGATGGAATTTTCTTAATATGGCTTGGATATGCAACAAAATGAGCTCAAATATACACAACAATAAATGCTATCTGCTCGTGCCAACCAATCTTCTATCAGATTTTTTACTTTTGTTTAATTGGCTTTAGATGCGACCTTAATGTACAGTTGAGCAGATATTGTCATTATTTTCCCTACGATGAAATGTTCTTAATATGGCTTGGATATGCACCAAAATGAGCTCAGATGTACACAAAAATAAATGCTTTCTGCTGGTGCCAACCAATCTTCTCACAGATTTTTAGCTTTTGTATAATTGGCTTTAGATGCGACCTCAATGTACAGTTGAGCAGATATTGTAAAAAATTGTTCCCACGATTGAATTTTCTTAATATGGCTTGGATATGCACCAAAATGATCTCAAATATACCCAACAATAAATGCTATCTGCTGGTGCCAACCAATCTTCTCACAGATTTTTAGCTTTTGTTTAATTGGCTTTAGATGCGACCTTAATGTACAGTTGAGCAGATATTGTCCAAATTGTTCCCACGATGGAATTTTCTTAATATGGCTTGGATATGCACCAAAATGAGCTCAAATGTACACAAAACAAATGTTATCAGCCGGTGCCAACCAATCTTCTCACAGATTTTTAGTTTTTGTATAATTGGCTTTAGATGCGACCTTAATGTACAGTTGAGCAGATATTGTCCAAATTGTTCCCACGATAGAATTTTCTTAATACGGCTTGGATATGCACCAAAATGAGCTCAAATGTACACAAAATTAATTGCAATTTGCTGGTGCCAACCAATCTTCTCACAGATTTTTAGCTTTTGTTTAATTGGCTTTAGATGCGACCTTAATGTACAGTTGAGCAGATATTGTCAAAATTGTTCCCACGATGGAATTTTCTTAATATGGCTTGGATATGCAACAAAATGAGCTCAAATATACACAGCAATAAATGCTATCTGCTTGTGCCAACCAATCTTCTTACAGATTTTTTACTTTTGTTTAATTGGCTTTAGATGCGACCTTAATGTACAGTTGAGCAGATATTGTCAAAATTGTTCCCACGGTGGAACTTTCTTAATATGGCTTGGATATGCACCAAAATGAGCTCAAATGTACACAAAAACAAATGTTATCAGCCAGTGCCAACCAATCTTCTCACAGATTTTTAGTTTTTGTATAATTGGCTTTAGATGCGACATTAATGTACAGTTGAGCAGATATTGTCAAAATTGTTCCCACGATGGAACTTTCTTAATATGGCTTGGATATGCACCAAAATGAGCTCAAATGTACACAAAAATAATTGCAATTTGCTGGTGGCAACCAATGTTCTCACAGATTTTTAGCTTTTGTTTAATTGGTTTTAGATGCGACCTTAATGTACAGTTGAGCAGATATTGTCCAAATTGTTCCCACGATGGAATTTTCTTAATATGGCTTGGATATGCACCAAAATGAGCTCAAATGTACACAAAATTAATTGCAATTTGCTGGTGCCAACCAATCTTCTCACAGATTTTTAGCTTTTGTTTAATTGGCTTTAGATGCGACCTTAATGTACAGTTGAGCAGATATTGTCATTATTTTCCCTACGATGAAATGTTCTTAATATGGCTTGGATATGCACCAAAATGAGCTCAGATGTACACAAAAATAAATGCTTTCTGCTGGGGCCAACCAATCTTCTCACAGATTTTTAGCTTTTGTATAATTGGCTTTAGATGCGACCTCAATGTACAGTTGAGCAGATATTGTAAAAAATTGTTCCCACGATTGAATTTTCTTAATATGGCTTGGATATGCACCAAAATGATCTCAAATATACCCAACAATAAATGCTATCTGCTAGTGCCAACCAATCTTCTCACAGATTTTTAGCTTTTGTTTAATTGGCTTTAGATGCGACCTTAATGTACAGTTGAGCAGATATTGTCCAAATTGTTCCCACGATGGAATTTTCTTAATATGGCTTGGATATGCACCAAAATGAGCTCAAATGTACACAAAACAAATGTTATCAGCCGGTGCCAACCAATCTTCTCACAGATTTTTAGTTTTTGTATAATTGGCTTTAGATGCGACCTTAATGTACAGTTGAGCAGATATTGTCCAAATTGTTCCCACGATAGAATTTTCTTAATACGGCTTGGATATGCACCAAAATGAGCTCAAATGTACACAAAATTAATTGCAATTTGCTGGTGCCAACCAATCTTCTCACAGATTTTTAGCTTTTGTTTAATTGGCTTTAGATGCGACCTTAATGTACAGTTGAGCAGATATTGTCAAAATTGTTCCCACGATGGAATTTTCTTAATATGGCTTGGATATGCAACAAAATGAGCTCAAATATACACAGCAATAAATGCTATCTGCTCGTGCCAACCAATCTTCTTACAGATTTTTTACTTTTGTTTAATTGGCTTTAGATGCGACCTTAATGTACAGTTGAGCAGATATTGTCAAAATTGTTCCCACGGTGGAACTTTCTTAATATGGCTTGGATATGCACCAAAATGAGCTCAAATGTACACAAAAACAAATGTTATCAGCCAGTGCCAACCAATCTTCTCACAGATTTTTAGTTTTTGTATAATTGGCTTTAGATGCGCCATTAATGTACAGTTGAGCAGATATTGTCAAAATTGTTCCCACGATGGAACTTTCTTAATATGGCTTGGATATGCACCAAAATGAGCTCAAATGTACACAAAAATAATTGCAATTTGCTGGTGGCAACCAATGTTCTCACAGATTTTTAGCTTTTGTTTAATTGGTTTTAGATGCGACCTTAATGTACAGTTGAGCAGATATTGTCCAAATTGTTCCCACGATGGAATTTTCTTAATATGGCTTGGATATGCACCAAAATGAGCTCAAATGTACACAAAATTAATTGCAATTTGCTGGTGCCAACCAATCTTCTCACAGATTTTTAGCTTTTGTTTAATTGGCTTTAGATGCGACCTTAATGTACAGTTGAGCAGATATTGTCATTATTTTCCCTACGATGAAATGTTCTTAATATGGCTTGGATATGCACCAAAATGAGCTCAGATGTACACAAAAATAAATGCTTTCTGCTGGGGCCAACCAATCTTCTCACAGATTTTTAGCTTTTGTATAATTGGCTTTAGATGCGACCTCAATGTACAGTTGAGCAGATATTGTAAAAAATTGTTCCCACGATTGAATTTTCTTAATATGGCTTGGATATGCACCAAAATGATCTCAAATATACCCAACAATAAATGCTATCTGCTGGTGCCAACCAATCTTCTCACAGATTTTTAGCTTTTGTTTAATTGGCTTTAGATGCGACCTTAATGTACAGTTGAGCAGATATTGTCCAAATTGTTCCCACGATGGAATTTTCTTAATATGGCTTGGATATGCACCAAAATGAGCTCAAATGTACACAAAACAAATGTTATCAGCCGGTGCCAACCAATCTTCTGACAGATTTTTAGTTTTTGTATAATTGGCTTTAGATGCGACCTTAATGTACAGTTGAGCAGATATTGTCCAAATTGTTCCCACGATAGAATTTTCTTAATACGGCTTGGATATGCACCAAAATGAGCTCAAATGTACACAAAATTAATTGCAATTTGCTTTTGCCAACCAATCTTCTCACAGATTTTTAGCTTTTGTTTAATTGGCTTTAGATGCGACCTTAATGTACAGTTGAGCAGATATTGTCAAAATTGTTCCCACGATGGAATTTTCTTAATATGGCTTGGATATGCAACAAAATGAGCTCAAATATACACAGCATTAAATGCTATCTGCTCGTGCCAACCAATCTTCTTACAGATTTTTTACTTTTGTTTAATTGGCTTTAGATGCGACCTTAATGTACAGTTGAGCAGATATTGTCAAAATTGTTCCCACGGTGGAACTTTCTTAATATGGCTTGGATATGCACCAAAATGAGCTCAAATGTACACAAAAACAAATGTTATCAGCCAGTGCCAACCAATCTTCTCACAGATTTTTAGTTTTTGTATAATTGGCTTTAGATGCGACATTAATGTACAGTTGAGCAGATATTGTCAAAATTGTTCCCACGATGGAACTTTCTTAATATGGCTTGGATATGCACCAAAATGAGCTCAAATGTACACAAAAATAATTGCAATTTGCTGGTGGCAACCAATGTTCTCACAGATTTTTAGCTTTTGTTTAATTGGTTTTAGATGCGACCTTAATGTACAGTTGAGCAGATATTGTCCAAATTGTTCCCACGATGGAATTTTCTTAATATGGCTTGGATATGCACCAAAATGAGCTCAAATGTACACAAAATTAATTGCAATTTGCTGGTGGCAGCCAATCTTCTCACAGATTTTTAGCTTTTGTTTAATTGGCTTTAGATGCGACCTTAATGTACAGTTGAGCAGATATTGTCAAAATTGTTCCCACGATGGAATTTTCTTAATATGGCTTGGATATGCAACAAAATGAGCTCAAATATACACAGCAATAAATGCTATCTGCTCGTGCCAACCAATCTTCTTACAGATTTTTTACTTTTGTTTAATTGGCTTTAGATGCGACCTTAATGTACAGTTGAGCAGATATTGTCATTATTTTCCCTACGATGAAATGTTCTTAATATGGCTTGGATATGCACCAAAATGAGCTCAGATGTACACAAAAATAAATGCTTTCTGCTGGTGCCAACCAATCTTCTCACAGATTTTTAGCTTTTGTTTAATTGGCTTTAGAGGCGACCTTAATGTACAGTTGAGCAGATATTGTCCAAATTGTTCCCACGATGGAATTTTCTTAATATGGCTTGGATATGCACCAAAATGAGCTCAAATGTACACAAAACAAATGTTATCAGCCGGTGCCAACCAATCTTCTCACAGATTTTTAGCTTTTGTATAATTGGCTTTAGATGCGACCTTAATGCACAGTTGAGCAGATATTGTCAAAATTGTTCCCACGATGGAACTTTCTTAATATGGCTTGGATATGCACCAAAATGAGCTCAAATGTACACAAAAATAAATGCTATCTGCTTGTGCCAACCAATCTTCTCACAGATTTTTAGCTTTTGTTTAATTGGTTTTAGATGCGACCTTAATGTACAGTTGAGCAGATATTGTCCAAATTGTTCCCACGATAGTATTTTCTTAATACGGCTTTGATATGCACCAAAATGAGCTCAAATGTACACAACAATAATTGCTATTTGCTGGTGGCAACAAATCTTCTCACATGTTTTTAGTTTTTGTATAATTGGCTTTAGATGCAACCTTAATGTACAGTTGAGCAGATATTGTCAAAATTGTTCCCACGATGGAACTTTCTTAATATGGCTTGGATATGCACCAAAATGAGCTTAAATGTACACAAAAATAAATGCTATCTGCTGGTGGCAACCAATCTTCTCACAGATTTTTAGTTTTTGTATTATTGGCTTTAGATACGACTTTAATGAACAGTTGAACAGATATTGTCCAAATTGTTCCCACGATGGAAATTTCTTATTATGGCTTGGATATGCACCAAAATGAGCTCAAATATACACAAGAACAAATGTTATCAGCCGGTGCCAACCAATCTTCTCACAGATTTTGAGTTTTTGTATAATTGGCTTTAGATGCGACCTTAATGTACAGTTGAGCAGATATTGTCCAAATTGTTCTCACGGTGGAACTTTCTTAATATGGCTTGGATATGCACCAAAATGAGCTCAAATGTACACAAAAATAATTGCCATTTGCTGGTGGCAACCAATCTTCTCACAGATTTTTAGCTTTTGTTTAATTGGCTTTAGATGCGACCTTAATGTACAGTTGAGCAGATGTTGTCCAAATTGTTCCCACGATGGAATTTTCTTAATACGGCTTGGATATGCACCAAAATGAGCTCAAATGTACACAAAAATAATTGCAATTTGCTGGTGGCAGCCAATCTTCTCACAGATTTTTAGCTTTTGTTTAATTGGCTTTAGATGCGACCTTAATGTACAGTTGAGCAGATATTGTCAAAATTGTTCCCACGATGGAATTTTCTTAATATGGCTTGGATATGCAACAAATGAGCTCAAATATACACAACAATAAATGCTATCTGCTCGTGCCAACCAATCTTCTATCAGATTTTTTACTTTTGTTTAATTGGCTTTAGATGCGACCTTAATGTACAGTTGAGCAGATATTGTCATTATTTTCCCTACGATGAAATGTTCTTAATATGGCTTGGATATGCACCAAAATGAGCTCAGATGTACACAAAAATAAATGCTTTCTGCTGGTGCCAACCAATCTTCTCACAGATTTTTAGCTTTTGTATAATTGGCTTTAGATGCGACCTCAATGTACAGTTGAGCAGATATTGTAAAAAATTGTTCCCACGATTGAATTTTCTTAATATGGCTTGGATATGCACCAAAATGATCTCAAATATACCCAACAATAAATGCTATCCGCTGGTGCCAACCAATCTTCTCACAGATTTTTAGCTTTTGTTTAATTGGCTTTAGATGCGACCTTAATGTACAGTTGAGCAGATATTGTCCAAATTGTTCCCACGATGGAATTTTCTTAATATGGCTTGGATATGCACCAAAATGAGCTCAAATGTACACAAAACAAATGTTATCAGCCGGTGGCAACCAATCTTCTCACAGATTTTTAGTTTTTGTATAATTGGCTTTAGATGCGACCTTAATGTACAGTTGAGCAGATATTGTCCAAATTGTTCCCACGATAGAATTTTCTTAATACGGCTTGGATATGCACCAAAATGAGCTCAAATGTACACAAAAATAATTGCTATTTGCTGGTGGCAACCAATCTTCTCACAGATTTTTAGTTTTTGTATAATTGGCTTTAGGTGCAACCTAAATGTACAGTTGAACAGATATTGTCAAAATTGTTCCCACGATGGAACTTTCTTAATATGGCTTGGATATGCACCAAAATGAGCTTAAATGTACACAAAAATAAATGCTCTCTGCCGGTGCCAACCAATCTTCTCACAGATTTTGAGTTTATGTATAATTGGCTTTAGATGCGACCTTAATGTACAGTTGAGCAGATATTGTCCAAATTGTTCCCACGGTGGAACTTTCTTAATATGGCTTGGATATGCACCAAAATGAGCTCAAATGTACACAAAAACAAATGTTATCAGCCAGTGCCAACCAATCTTCTCACAGATTTTTAGTTTTTGTATAATTGGCTTTAGATGCGACATTAATGTACAGTTGAGCAGATATTGTCAAAATTGTTCCCACGATGGAACTTTCTTAATATGGCTTGGATATGCACCAAAATGAGCTCAAATGTACACAAAAATAATTGCAATTTGCTGGTGGCAACCAATGTTCTCACAGATTTTTAGCTTTTGTTTAATTGGTTTTAGATGCGACCTTAATGTACAGTTGAGCAGATATTGTCCAAATTGTTCTCACGATGGAATTTTCTTAATATGGCTTGGATATGCACCAAAATGAGCTCAAATGTACACAAAATTAATTGCAATTTGCTGGTGCCAACCAATCTTCTCACAGATTTTTAGCTTTTGTTTAATTGGCTTTAGATGCGACCTTAATGTACAGTTGAGCAGATATTGTCCAAATTGTTCCCACGATGGAATTTTCTTAATATGGCTTGGATATGCAACAAAATGAGCTCAAATATACACAGCAATAAATGCTATCTGCTCGTGCCAACCAATCTTCTTACAGATTTTTTACTTTTGTTTAATTGGCTTTAGATGCGACCTTAATGTACAGTTGAGCAGATATTGTCATTATTTTCCCTACGATGAAATGTTCTTAATATGGCTTGGATATGCACCAAAATGAGCTCAGATGTACACAAAAATAAATGCTTTCTGCTGGTGCCAACCAATCTTCTCACAGATTTTTAGCTTTTGTTTAATTGGCTTTAGAGGCGACCTTAATGTACAGTTGAGCAGATATTGTCCAAATTGTTCCCACGATGGAATTTTCTTAATATGGCTTGGATATGCACCAAAATGAGCTCAAATGTACACAAAACAAATGTTAGCAGCCGGTGCCAACCAATCTTCTCACAGATTTTTAGTTTTTGTATAATTGGCTTTAGATGCGACCTTAATGCACAGTTGAGCAGATATTGTCAAAATTGTTCCCACGATGGAACTTTCTTAATATGGCTTGGATATGCACCAAAATGAGCTCAAATGTACACAACAATAATTGCTATTTGCTGGTGGCAACAAATCTTCTCACATGTTTTTAGTTTTTGTATAATTGGCTTTAGATGCAACCTTAATGTACAGTTGAGCAGATATTGTCAAAATTGTTCCCACGATGGAACTTTCTTAATATGGCTTGGATATGCACCAAAATGAGCTTAAATGTACACAAAAATAAATGCTATCTGCTGGTGGCAACCAATCTTCTCACAGATTTTTAGTTTTTGTATTATTGGCTTTAGATACGACTTTAATGAACAGTTGAACAGATATTGTCCAAATTGTTCCCACGATGGAAATTTCTTATTATGGCTTGGATATGCACCAAAATGAGCTCAAATGTACACAAGAACAAATGTTATCAGCCGGTGCCAACCAATCTTCTCACAGATTTTGAGTTTTTGTATAATTGGCTTTAGATGCGACCTTAATGTACAGTTGAGCAGATATTGTCCAAATTGTTCTCACGGTGGAACTTTCTTAATATGGCTTGGATATGCACCAAAATGAGCTGAAATGTACACAAAAATAATTGCTATTTGCTGGTGGCAACCAATCTTCTCACAGATTTTTAGCTTTTGTTTAATTGGCTTTAGATGCGACCTTAATGTACAGTTGAGCAGATATTGTCCAAATTGTTCCCACGATGGAATTTTCTTAATACGGCTTGGATATGCACCAAAATGAGCTCAAATGTACACAACAATAAATGCTATCTGCTGGTGGCAACCAATCTTCTCACAGATTTTTAGCTTTTGTTTAATTGGTTTTAGATGCGACCTTAATGTACAGTTGAGCAGATATTGTCCAAATTGTTCCCACGATGGAATTTTCTTAATATGGCTTGGATATGCACCAAAATGAGCTCAAATGTACACAAAATTAATTGCAATTTGCTGGTGCCAACCAATCTTCTCACAGATTTTTAGCTTTTGTTTAATTGGCTTTAGATGCGACCTTAATGTACAGTTGAGCAGATATTGTCATTATTTTCCCTACGATGAAATGTTCTTAATATGGCTTGGATATGCACCAAAATGAGCTCAAATGTACACAAAACAAATGTTATCAGCCGGTGCCAACCAATCTTCTCACAGATTTTTAGTTTTTGTATAATTGGCTTTAGATGCGACCTTAATGCACAGTTGAGCAGATATTGTCAAAATTGTTCCCACGATGGAACTTTCTTAATATGGCTTGGATATGCACCAAAATGAGCTCAAATGTACACAAAAATAAATGCTATCTGCTTGTGCCAACCAATCTTCTCACAGATTTTTAGCTTTTGTTTAATTGGCTTTAGAGGCGACGTTAATGTACAGTTGAGCAGATATTGTCCAAATTGTTCCCACGATAGTATTTTCTTAATACGGCTTGGATATGCACCAAAATGAGCTCAAATGTACACACCAATAATTGCTATTTGCTGGTGGCAACAAATCTTCTCACATGTTTTTAGTTTTTGTATAATTGGCTTTAGATGCAACCTTAATGTACAGTTGAGCAGATATTGTCAAAATTGTTCCCACGATGGAACTTTCTTAATATGGCTTGGATATGCACCAAAATAGCTTAAATGTACACAAAAATAAATGCTATCTGCTGGTGGCAACCAATCTTCTCACAGATTTTTAGTTTTTGTATTATTGGCTTTAGATACGACTTTAATGAACAGTTGAACAGATATTGTCCAAATTGTTCCCACGATGGAAATTTCTTATTATGGCTTGGATATGCACCAAAATGAGCTCAAATGTACACAAGAACAAATGTTATCAGCCGGTGCCAACCAA
The DNA here is from genome assembly GCA_916613615.1 of Steromphala cineraria. Classification (NCBI taxonomy): domain Eukaryota; kingdom Metazoa; phylum Mollusca; class Gastropoda; order Trochida; family Trochidae; genus Steromphala; species Steromphala cineraria. The sequence continues at coordinate 10,380,698 of OU744735.1, forward strand.
TCTTCTCACAGATTTTGAGTTTTTGTATAATTGGCTTTAGATGCGACCTTAATGTACAGTTGAGCAGATATTGTCCAAATTGTTCTCACGGTGGAACTTTCTTAATATGGCTTGGATATGCACCAAAATGAGCTCAAATGTACACAAAAATAATTGCCATTTGCTGGTGGCAACCAATCTTCTCACAGATTTTTAGCTTTTGTTTAATTGGCTTTAGATGCGACCTTAATGTACAGTTGAGCAGATATTGTCCAAATTGTTCCCACGATGGAATTTTCTTAATACGGCTTGGATATGCACCAAAATGAGCTCAAATGTACACAACAATAAATGCTATCTGCTGGTGCCAACCAATCTTCTCACAGATTTTTAGCTTTTGTTTAATTGGCTTTAGATGCGACCTTAATGTACAGTTGAGCAGATATTGTCCAAATTGTTCCCACGATGGAATTTTCTTAATATGGCTTGGATATGCACCAAAATGAGCTCAAATGTACACAAAAATAAATGCTATCTGCTTGTGCCAACCAATCTTCTCACAGATTTTTAGCTTTTGTTTAATTGGTTTTAGATGCGACCTTAATGTACAGTTGAGCAGATATTGTCCAAATTGTTCCCACGATGGAATTTTCTTAATATGGCTTGGATATGCACCAAAATGAGCTCAAATATACCCAACAATAAATGCTATCTGCTGGTGCCAACCAATCTTCTCACAGATTTTTAGCTTTTGTTTAATTGGCTTTAGATGCGACCTTAATGTACAGTTGAGCAGATATTGTCCAAATTGTTCCCACGATAGAATTTTCTTAATACGGCTTGGATATGCACCAAAATGAGCTCAAATGTACACAAAAATAATTGCCATTTGCTGGTGGCAACCAATCTTCTCACAGATTTTTAGCTTTTGTTTAATTGGCTTTAGATGCGACCTTAATGTACAGTTGAGCAGATATTGTACAAATTGTTCCCACGATGGAATTTTCTTAATACGGCTTGGATATGCACCAAAATGAGCTCAAATGTACACAAAAATAATTGCAATTTGCTGGTGGCAGCCAATCTTCTCACAGATTTTTAGCTTTTGTTTAATTGGCTTTAGATGCGACCTTAATGTACAGTTGAGCAGATATTGTCAAAATTGTTCCCACGATGGAATTTTCTTAATATGGCTTGGATATGCACCAAAATGAGCTCAAATGTACACAAAACAAAAGTTATCAGCCGGTGCCAACCAATCTTCTCACAGATTTTGAGTTTTTGTATAATTGGCTTTAGATGCGACCTTAATGTACAGTTGAGCAGATATTGTCAAAATTGTTCCCACGATGGAACTTTCTTAATATGGCTTGGATATGCACCAAAATGAGCTCAAATGTACACAAAAATAAATGCTATTTGCTTGTGCCAACCAATCTTCTCACAGATTTTTAGCTTTTGTTTAATTGGTTTTAGATGCGACCTTAATGTACAGTTGAGCAGATATTGTCCAAATTGTTCCCACGATGGAATTTTCTTAATATGGCTTGGATATGCACCAAAATGAGCTCAAATATACCCAACAATAAATGCTATCTGCTGGTGCCAACCAATCTTCTCACAGATTTTTAGCTTTTGTTTAATTGGCTTTAGATGCGACCTTAATGTACAGTTGAGCAGATATTGTCCAAATTGTTCCCACGATAGAATTTTCTTAATACGGCTTGGATATGCACCAAAATGAGCTCAAATGTACACAAAAATAATTGCCATTTGCTGGTGGCAACCAATTTTCTCACAGATTTTTAGCTTTTGTTTAATTGGCTTTAGATGCGACCTTAATGTACAGTTGAGCAGATATTGTCCAAATTGTTCCCACGATGGAATTTTCTTAATACGGCTTGGATATGCACCAAAATGAGCTCAAATGTACACAAAAATAATTGCAATTTGCTGGTGGCAGCCAATCTTCTCACAGATTTTTAGCTTTTGTTTAATTGGCTTTAGATGCGACCTTAATGTACAGTTGAGCAGATATTGTCAAAATTGTTCCCACGATGGAATTTTCTTAATATGGCTTGGATATGCAACAAAATGAGCTCAAATATACACAACAATAAATGCTATCTGCTCGTGCCAACCAATCTTCTAACAGATTTTTTACTTTTGTTAAATTGGCTTTAGATGCGACCTTAATGTACAGTTGAGCAGATATTGTCATTATTTACCCTACGATGAAATGTTCTTAATATGGCTTGGATATGCACCAAAATGAGCTCAAATGTACACAAAAATAAATGCTTTCTGCTGGTGCCAACCAATCTTCTCACAGATTTTTAGCTTTTGTATAATTGGCTTTAGATGCGACCTCAATGTACAGTTGAGCAGATATTGTAAAAAATTGTTCCCAGGATTGAATTTTCTTAATATGGCTTGGATATGCACCAAAATGATCTCAAATATACCCAACAATAAATGCTATCTGCTGGTGCCAACCAATCTTCTCACAGATTTTTAGCTTTTGTTTAATTGGCTTTAGATGCGACCTTAATGTACAGTTGAGCAGATATTGTCCAAATTGTTCCCACGATGGAATTTTCTTAATATGGCTTGGATATGCACCAAAATGAGCTCAAATGTACACAAAACAAATGTTATCAGCCGGTGCCAACCAATCTTCTCACAGATTTTTAGTTTTTGTATAATTGGCTTTAGATGCGACCTTAATGTACAGTTGAGCAGATATTGTCAAAATTGTTCCCACGATGGAACTTTCTTAATATGGCTTGGATATGCACCAAAATGAGCTCAAATGTACACAAAAATAAATGCTATCTGCTTGTGCCAACCAATCTTCTCACAGATTTTTAGCTTTTGTTTAATTGGTTTTAGATGCGACCTTAATGTACAGTTGAGCAGATATTGTCCAAATTGTTCCCACGATGGAATTTTCTTAATATGGCTTGGATATGCACCAAAATGAGCTCAAATATACCCAACAATAAATGCTATCTGCTGGTGCCAACCAATCTTCTCACAGATTTTTAGCTTTTGTTTAATTGGCTTTAGATGCGACCTTAATGTACAGTTGAGCAGATATTGTCAAAATTGTTCCCACGATGGAACTTTCTTAATATGGCTTGGATATGCACCAAAATGAGCTCAAATGTACACAAAAATAAATGCTATCTGCTTGTGCCAACCAATCTTCTCACAGATTTTTAGCTTTTGTTTAATTGGTTTTAGATGCGACCTTAATGTACAGTTGAGCAGATATTGTCCAAATTGTATCCACGATGGAATTTTCTTAATATGGCTTGGATATGCACCAAAATGAGCTCAAATATACCCAACAATAAATGCTATCTGCTGGTGCCAACCAATCTTCTCACAGATTTTTAGCTTTTGTTTAATTGGCTTTAGATGCGACCTTAATGTACAGTTGAGCAGATATTGTCCAAATTGTTCCCACGATAGAATTTTCTTAATACGGCTTGGATATGCACCAAAATGAGCTCAAATGTACACAAAAATAATTGCCATTTGCTGGTGGCAACCAATCTTCTCACATATTTTTAGCTTTTGTATAATTGGCTTTAGATGCGACCTTAATGTACAGTTGAGCAGATATTGTCCAAATTGTTCCCACGATGGAATTTTCTTAATACGGCTTGGATATGCACCAAAATGAGCTCAAATGTACACAAAAATAATTGCAATTTGCTGGTGGCAGCCAATCTTCTCACAGATTTTTAGCTTTTGTTTAATTGGCTTTAGATGCGACTTAATGTACAGTTGAGCAGATATTGTCAAAATTGTTCCCACGATGGAATTTTCTTAATATGGCTTGGATATGCAACAAAATGAGCTCAAATATACACAACAATAAATGCTATCTGCTCGTGCCAACCAATCTTCTAACAGATTTTTTACTTTTGTTAAATTGGCTTTAGATGCGACCTTAATGTACAGTTGAGCAGATATTGTCATTATTTACCCTACGATGAAATGTTCTTAATATGGCTTGGATATGCACCAAAATGAGCTCAAATGTACACAAAAATAAATGCTTTCTGCTGGTGCCAACCAATCTTCTCACAGATTTTTAGCTTTTGTTTAATTGGCTTTAGATGCGACCTTAATGTACAGTTGAGCAGATATTGTCCAAATTGTTCCCACGATGGAATTTTCTTAATATGGCTTGGATATGCACCAAAATGAGCTCAGATGTACACAAAACAAATGTTATCAGCCGGTGCCAACCAATCTTCTCACAGATTTTTAGTTTTTGTATAATTGGCTTTAGATGCGACCTTAATGTACAGTTGAGCAGATATTGTCAAAATTGTTCCCACGATGGAACTTTCTTAATATGGCTTGGATATGCACCAAAATGAGCTCAAATGTACACAAAAATAAATGCTATCTGCTCGTGCCAACCAATCTTCTCACAGATTTTTAGCTTTTGTTTAATTGGTTTTAGATGCGACCTTAATGTACAGTTGAGCAGATATTGTCCAAATTGTTCCCACGATGGAATTTTCTTAATATGGCTTGGATATGCACCAAAATGAGCTCAAATATACCCAACAATAAATGCTATCTGCTGGTGCCAACCAATCTTCTCACATATTTTTAGCTTTTGTTTAATTGGCTTTAGATGCGACCTTAATGTACAGTTGAGCAGATATTGTCAAAATTGTTCCCACGATGGAACTTTCTTAATATGGCTTGGATATGCACCAAAATGAGCTCAAATGTACACAAAAATAAATGCTATCTGCTTGTGCCAACCAATCTTCTCACAGATTTTTAGCTTTTGTTTAATTGGTTTTAGATGCGACCTTAATGTACAGTTGAGCAGATATTGTCCAAATTGTTCCCACGATAGAATTTTCTTAATACGGCTTGGATATGCACCAAAATGAGCTCAAATGTACACAAAAATAATTGCTATTTGCTGGTGGCAACAAATCTTCTCACATATTTTTAGTTTTTGTATAATTGGCGTTAGATGCAACCTTAATGTACAGTTGAGCAGATATTGTCAAAATTGTTCCCACGATGGAACTTTCTTAATATGGCTTGGATATGCACCAAAATGAGCTCAGATGTACACAAAAATAAATGCTATCTGCTGGTGGCAACCAATCTTCTCACAGATTTGTAGTTTTTGTATTATTGGCTTTAGATACGACTTTAATGTACAGTTGAGCAGATATTGTCCAAATTGTTCCCACGATAGAATTTTCTTAATACGGCTTGGATATGCACCAAAATGAGCTCAAATGTACACAAAAATAATTGCCATTTGCTGGTGGCAACCAATCTTCTCACATATTTTTAGCTTTTGTATAATTGGCTTTAGATGCGACCTTAATGTACAGTTGAGCAGATATTGTCCAAATTGTTCCCACGATGGAATTTTCTTAATACGGCTTGGATATGCACCAAAATGAGCTCAAATGTACACAAAAATAATTGCAATTTGCTGGTGGCAGCCAATCTTCTCACAGATTTTTAGCTTTTGTTTAATTGGCTTTAGATGCGACTTATTGTACTGTTGAGCAGATATTGTCAAAATTGTTCCCACGATGGAATTTTCTTAATATGGCTTGGATATGCAACAAAATGAGCTCAAATATACACAACAATAAATGCTATCTGCTCGTGCCAACCAATCTTCTAACAGATTTTTTACTTTTGTTAAATTGGCTTTAGATGCGACCTTAATGTACAGTTGAGCAGATATTGTCATTATTTACCCTACGATGAAATGTTCTTAATATGGCTTGGATATGCACCAACATGAGCTCAAATGTACACAAAAATAAATGCTTTCTGCTGGTGCCAACCAATCTTCTCACAGATTTTTAGCTTTTGTTTAATTGGCTTTAGATGCGACCTTAATGTACAGTTGAGCAGATATTGTCCAAATTGTTCCCACGATGGAATTTTCTTAATATGGCTTGGATATGCACCAAAATGAGCTCAGATGTACACAAAACAAATGTTATCAGCCGGTGCCAACCAATCTTCTCACAGATTTTTAGTTTTTGTATAATTGGCTTTAGATGCGACCTTAATGTACAGTTGAGCAGATATTGTCAAAATTGTTCCCACGATGGAACTTTCTTAATATGGCTTGGATATGCACCAAAATGAGCTCAAATGTACACAAAAATAAATGCTATCTGCTCGTGCCAACCAATCTTCTCACAGATTTTTAGCTTTTGTTTAATTGGTTTTAGATGCGACCTTAATGTACAGTTGAGCAGATATTGTCCAAATTGTTCCCACGATGGAATTTTCTTAATATGGCTTGGATATGCACCAAAATGAGCTCAAATGTACACAAAAATAAATGCTATCTGCTTGTGCCAACCAATCTTCTCACAGATTTTTAGCTTTTGTTTAATTGGTTTTAGATGCGACCTTAATGTACAGTTGAGCAGATATTGTCCAAATTGTTCCCACGATAGAATTTTCTTAATACGGCTTGGATATGCACCAAAATGAGCTCAAATGTACACAAAAATAATTGCTATTTGCTGGTGGCAACAAATCTTCTCACATATTTTTAGTTTTTGTATAATTGGCGTTAGATGCAACCTTAATGTACAGTTGAGCAGATATTGTCAAAATTGTTCCCACGATGGAACTTTCTTAATATGGCTTGGATATGCACCAAAATGAGCTCAGATGTACACAAAAATAAATGCTATCTGCTGGTGGCAACCAATCTTCTCACAGATTTGTAGTTTTTGTATTATTGGCTTTAGATACGACTTTAATGAACAGTTGAACAGATATTGTCAAAATTGTTCCCACGATGGAAATTTCTTATTATGGCTTTGATATGCACCAAAATGAGCTCAAATGTACACAAGAACAAATGTTATCAGCCGGTGCCAACCAATCTTCTCACAGATTTTTAGCTTTTGTTTAATTGGCTTTAGATGCGACCTTAATGTACAGTTGAGCAGATATTGTCCAAATTGTTCCCACGATGGAATTTTCTTAATATGGCTTGGATATGCACCAAAATGAGCTCAAATGTACACAAAACAAATGTTATCAGCCGGTGCCAACCAATCTTCTCACAGATTTTTAGTTTTTGTATAATTGGCTTTAGATGCGACCTTAATGTACAGTTGAGCAGATATTGTCAAAATTGTTCCCACGATGGAACTTTCTTAATATGGCTTGGATATGCACCAAAATGAGCTCAAATGTACACAAAAATAAATGCTATCTGCTTGTGCCAACCAATCTTCTCACAGATTTTTAGCTTTTGTTTAATTGGTTTTAGATGCGACCTTAATGTACAGTTGAGCAGATATTGTCCAAATTGTTCCCACGATGGAATTTTCTTAATATGGCTTGGATATGCACCAAAATGAGCTCAAATATACCCAACGATAAATGCTATCTGCTGGTGCCAACCAATCTTCTCACAGATTTTTAGTTTTTGTTTAATTGGCTTTAGATGCGACCTTAATGTACAGTTGAGCAGATATTGTCCAAATTGTTCCCACGATGGAATTTTCTTAATATGGCTTGGATATGCACCAAAATGAGCTCAAATGTACACAAAAACAAATGTTATCAGCCAGTGCCAACCAATCTTCTCACAGATTTTTAGTTTTTGTATAATTGGCTTTAGATGCGACCTAAATGTACAGTTGAGCAGATATTGTCAAAATTGTTCCCACGATGGAACTTTCTTAATATGGCTTGGATATGCACCAAAATGAGCTCAGATGTACACAAAAATAAATGCTATCTGCTTGTGCCAACCAATCTTCTCACAGATTTTTAGCTTTTGTTTAATTGGTTTTAGATGCGACCTTAATGTACAGTTGAGCAGATATTGTCCAAATTGTTCCCACGATAGAATTTTCTTAATACGTCTTGGATATGCACCAAAATGAGCTCAAATATACACAAAAATAATTGCTATTTGCTGGTGGCAACCAATCGTCTCACAGATTTTTAGTTTTTGTATAATTGGCTTTAGATGCAACCTAAATGTACAGTTGAGCAGATATTGTCAAAATTGTTCCCACGATGGAACTTTCTTAATATGGCTTGGATATGCACCAAAATGAGCTTAAATGTACACAAAAATAAATGCTCTCTGCCGGTGCCAACCAATCTTCTCACAGATTTTGAGTTTATGTATAATTGGCTTTAGATGCGACCTTAATGTACAGTTGAGCAGATATTGTCAAAATTGTTCCCACGGTGGAACTTTCTTAATATGGCTTGGATATGCACCAAAATGAGCTCAAATGTACACAAAAACAAATGTTATCAGCCAGTGCCAACCAATCTTCTCACAGATTTTTAGTTTTTGTATAATTGGCTTTAGATGCGACCTTAATGTACAGTTGAGCAGATATTGTCAAAATTGTTCCCACGATGGAACTTTCTTAATATGGCTTGGATATGCACCAAAATAAGCTCAAATGTACACAAAAATAATTGCAATTTGCTGGTGGCAACCAATCTTCTCACAGATTTTTAGCTTTTGTTTAATTGGTTTTAGATGCGACCTTAATGTACAGTTGAGCAGATATTGTCAAAATTGTTCCCACGATGGAATTTTCTAAATATGGCTTGGATATGCAACAAAATGAGCTCAAATATACACAGCATTAAATGCTATCTGCTCGTGCCAACCAATCTTCTAACAGATTTTTTACTTTTGTTTAATTGGCTTTAGATGCGACCTTAATGTACAGTTGAGCAGATATTGTCATTATTTTCCCTACGATGAAATGTTCTTAATATGGCTTGGATATGCACCAAAATGAGCTCAGATGTACACAAAAATAAATGCTTTCTGCTGGTGCCAACCAATCTTCTCACAGATTTTTAGCTTTTGTATAATTGGCTTTAGATGCGACCTCAATGTACAGTTGAGCAGATATTGTAAAAAATTGTTCCACGATTGAATTTTCTTAATATGGCTTGGATATGCACCAAAATGATCTCAAATATACCCAACAATAAATGCTATCTGCTGGTGCCAACCAATCTTCTCACAGATGTTTAGCTTTGTTTAATTGGCTTTAGATGCGACCTTAATGTACAGTTGAGCAGATATTGTCCAAATTGTTCCCACGATGGAATTTTCTTAATATGGCTTGGATATGCACCAAAATGAGCTCAAATGTACACAAAACAAATGTTATCAGCCGGTGCCAACCAATCTTCTCACAGATTTTTAGTTTTTGTATAATTGGCTTTAGATGCGACCTTAATGTACAGTTGAGCAGATATTGTCAAAATTGTTCCCACGATGGAACTTTCTTAATATGGCTTGGATATGCACCAAAATGAGCTCAAATGTACACAAAAATAAATGCTATCTGCTTGTGCCAACCAATCTTCTCACAGATTTTTAGCTTTTGTTTAATTGGTTTTAGATGCGACCTTAATGTACAGTTGAGCAGATATTGTCAAAATTGTTCCCACGATGGAATTTTCTTAATATGGCTTGGATATGCAACAAAATGAGCTCAAATATACGCAGCATTAAATGCTATCTGCTCGTGCCAACCAATCTTCTAACAGATTTTTTACTTTTGTTTAATTGGCTTTAGATGCGACCTTAATGTACAGTTGAGCAGATATTGTCATTATTTTCCCTACGATGAAATGTTCTTAATATGGCTTGGATATGCACCAAAATGAGCTCAGATGTACACAAAAATAAATGCTTTCTGCTGGTGCCAACCAATCTTCTCACAGATTTTTAGCTTTTGTATAATTGGCTTTAGATGCGACCTCAATGTACAGTTGAGCAGATATTGTAAAAAATTGTTCCACGATTGAATTTTCTTAATATGGATTGGATATGCACCAAAATGATCTCAAATATACCCAACAATAAATGCTATCTGCTGGTGCCAACCAATCTTCTCACAGATTTTTAGCTTTGTTTAATTGGCTTTAGATGCGACCTTAATGTACAGTTGAGCAGATATTGTCCAAATTGTTCCCACGATGGAATTTTCTTAATATGGCTTGGATATGCACCAAAATGAGCTCAAATGTACACAAAACAAATGTTATCAGCCGGTGCCAACCAATCTTCTCACAGATTTTTAGTTTTTGTATAATTGGCTTTAGATGCGACCTTAATGTACAGTTGAGCAGATATTGTCAAAATTGTTCCCACGATGGAACTTTCTTAATATGGCTTGGATATGCACCAAAATGAGCTCAAATGTACACAAAAATAAATGCTATCTGCTTGTGCCAACCAATCTTCTCACAGATTTTTAGCTTTTGTTTAATTGGTTTTAGATGCGACCTTAATGTACAGTTGAGCAGATATTGTCCAAATTGTTCCCACGATGGAATTTTCTTAATATGGCTTGGATATGCACCAAAATGAGCTCAAATATACCCAACGATAAATGCTATCTGCTGGTGCCAACCAATCTTCTCACAGATTTTTAGCTTTTGTTTAATTGGCTTTAGATGCGACCTTAATGTACAGTTGAGCAGATATTGTCCAAATTGTTCCCACGATGGAATTTTCTTAATATGGCTTGGATATGCACCAAAATGAGCTCAAATGTACACAAAAACAAATGTTATCAGCCAGTGCCAACCAATCTTCTCACAGATTTTTAGCTTTTGTTTAATTGGTTTTAGATGCGACCTTAATGTACAGTTGAGCAGATATTGTCCAAATTGTTCCCACGATAGAATTTTCTTAATACGGCTTGGATATGCACCAAAATGAGCTCAAATGTACACAAAAATAATTGCTGTTTGCTGGTGGCAACCAATCGTCTCACAGATTTTTAGTTTTTGTATAATTGGCTTTAGATGCAACCTAAATGTACAGTTGAGCAGATATTGTCAAAATTGTTCCCACGATGGAACTTTCTTAATATGGCTTGGATATGCACCAAAATGAGCTTAAATGTACACAAAAATAAATGCTCTCTGCCGGTGCCAACCAATCTTTTCACAGATTTTGAGTTTATGTATAATTGGCTTTAGATGCGACCTTAATGTACAGTTGAGCAGATATTGTCAAAATTGTTCCCACGGTTGAACTTTCTTAATATGGCTTGGATATGCACCAAAATGAGCTCAAATGTACACAAAAACAAATGTTATCAGCCAGTGCCAACCAATCTTCTCACAGATTTTTAGTTTTTGTATAATTGGCTTTAGATGCGACCTTAATGTACAGTTGAGCAGATATTGTCAAAATTGTTCCCACGATGGAACTTTCTTAATATGGCTTGGATATGCACCAAAATGAGCTCAAATGTACACAAAAATAAATGCTATCTGCTTGTGCCAACCAATCTTCTCACAGATTTTTAGCTTTTGTTTAATTGGTTTTAGATGCGACCTTAATGTACAGTTGAGCAGATATTGTCCAAATTGTTCCCACGATGGAATTTTCTTAATATGGCTTGGATATGCACCAAAATGAGCTCAAATATACCCAACGATAAATGCTATCTGCTGGTGCCAACCAATCTTCTCACAGATTTTTAGCTTTTGTTTAATTGGCTTTAGATGCGACCTTAATGTACAGTTGAGCAGATATTGTCCAAATTGTTCCCACGATGGAATTTTCTTAATATGGCTTGGATATGCACCAAAATGAGCTCAAATGTACACAAAAACAAATGTTATCAGCCAGTGCCAACCAATCTTCTCACAGATTTTTAGTTTTTGTATAATTGGCTTTAGATGCGACCTAAATGTACAGTTGAGCAGATATTGTCAAAATTGTTCCCACGATGGAACTTTCTTAATATGGCTTGGATATGCACCAAGATGAGCTCAGATGTACACAAAAATAAATGCTATCTGCTTGTGCCAACCAATCTTCTCACAGATTTTTAGCTTTTGTTTAATTGGTTTTAGATGCGACCTTAATGTACAGTTGAGCAGATATTGTCCAAATTGTTCCCACGATAGAATTTTCTTAATACGGCTTGGATATGCACCAAAATGAGCTCAAATGTACACAAAAATAATTGCTATTTGCTGGTGGCAACCAATCGTCTCACAGATTTTTAGTTTTTGTATAATTGGCTTTAGATGCAACCTAAATGTACAGTTGAGCAGATATTGTCAAAATTGTTCCCACGATGGAACTTTCTTAATATGGCTTGGATATGCACCAAAATGAGCTTAAATGTACACAAAAATAAATGCTCTCTGCCGGTGCCAACCAATCTTCTCACAGATTTTTAGTTTTTGTATAATTGGCTTTAGATGCGACCTTAATGTACAGTTGAGCAGATATTGTCCAAATTGTTCCCACGATGGAACTTTCTTAATATGGCTTGGATATGCACCAAAATGAGCTCAAATGTACACAAAAATAATTGCAATTTGCTGGTGGCAACCAATCTTCTCACAGATTTTTAGCTTTTGTTTAATTGGTTTTAGATGCGACCTTAATGTACAGTTGAGCAGATATTGTCAAAATTGTTCCCACGATGGAATTTTCTTAATATGGCTTGGATATGCAACAAAATGAGCTCAAATATACACAGCAATAAATGCTATCTGCTCGTGCCAACCAATCTTCTAACAGATTTTTTACTTTTGTTTAATTGGCTTTAGATGCGACCTTAATGTACAGTTGAGCAGATATTGTCATTATTTTCCCTACGATGAAATGTTCTTAATATGGCTTGGATATGCACCAAAATGAGCTCAGATGTACACAAAAATAAATGCTTTCTGCTGGTGCCAACCAATCTTCTCACAGATTTTTAGCTTTTGTATAATTGGCTTTAGATGCGACCTCAATGTACAGTTGAGCAGATATTGTAAAAAATTGTTCCACGATTGAATTTTCTTAATATGGCTTGGATATGCACCAAAATGATCTCAAATATACCCAACCATAAATGCTATCTGCTGGTGGCAACCAATCGTCTCACAGATTTTTAGTTTTTGTATAATTGGCTTTAGATGCAACCTAAATGTACAGTTGAGCAGATATTGTCAAAATTGTTCCCACGATGGAACTTTCTTAATATGGCTTGGATATGCACCAAAATGAGCTTAAATGTACACAAAAATAAATGCTCTCTGCCGGTGCCAACCAATCTTCTCACAGATTTTGAGTTTATGTATAATTGGCTTTAGATGCGACCTTAATGTACAGTTGAGCAGATATTGTCAAAATTGTTCCCACGGTGGAACTTTCTTAATATGGCTTGGATATGCACCAAAATGAGCTCAAATGTACACAAAAACAAATGTTATCAGCCAGTGCCAACCAATCTTCTCACAGATTTTTAGTTTTTGTATAATTGGCTTTAGATGCGACCTTAAGGTACAGTTGAGCAGATATTGTCAAAATTTTTCCCACGATGGAACTTTCTTAATATGGCTTGGATATGCACCAAAATGAGCTCAAATGTACACAAAAATAATTGCAATTTGCTGGTGGCAACCAATCTTCTCACAGATTTTTAGCTTTTGTTTAATTGGTTTTAGATGCGACCTTAATGTACAGTTGAGCAGATATTGTCAAAATTGTTCCCACGATGGAATTTTCTTAATATGGCTTGGATATGCAACAAAATGAGCTCAAATATACACAGCAATAAATGCTATCTGCTCGTGCCAACCAATCTTCTAACAGATTTTTTACTTTTGTTTAATTGGCTTTAGATGCGACCTTAATGTACAGTTGAGCAGATATTGTCATTATTTTCCCTACGATGAAATGTTCTTAATATGGCTTGGATATGCACCAAAATGAGCTCAGATGTACACAAAAATAAATGCTTTCTGCTGGTGCCAACCAATCTTCTCACAGATTTTTAGCTTTTGTATAATTGGCTTTAGATGCGACCTCAATGTACAGTTGAGCAGATATTGTAAAAAATTGTTCCACGATTGAATTTTCTTAATATGGCTTGGATATGCACCAAAATGATCTCAAATATACCCAACAATAAATGCTATCTGCTGGTGCCAACCAATCTTCCTACAGATTTTTAGCTTTGTTTAATTGGCTTTAGATGCGACCTTAATGTACAGTTGAGCAGATATTGTCCAAATTGTTCCCACGATGGAATTTTCTTAATATGGCTTGGATATGCACCAAAATGAGCTCAAATGTACACAAAACAAATGTTATCAGCCGGTGCCAACCAATCTTCTCACAGATTTTTAGTTTTTGTATAATTGGCTTTAGATGCGACCTTAATGTACAGTTGAGCAGATATTGTCAAAATTGTTCCCACGATGGAACTTTCTTAATATGGCTTGGATATGCACCAAAATGAGCTCAAATGTACACAAAAATAAATGCTATCTGCTTGTGCCAACCAATCTTCTCAAAGATTTTTAGCTTTTGTTTAATTGGTTTTAGATGCGACCTTAATGTACAGTTGAGCAGATATTGTCCAAATTGTTCCCACGATGGAATTTTCTTAATATGGCTTGGATATGCACCAAAATGAGCTCAAATATACCCAACGATAAATGCTATCTGCTGGTGCCAACCAATCTTCTCACAGATTTTTAGCTTTGTTTAATTGGCTTTAGATGCGACCTTAATGTACAGTTGAGCAGATATTGTCCAAATTGTTCCCACGATGGAATTTTCTTAATATGGCTTGGATATGCACCAAAATGAGCTCAAATGTACACAAAAACAAATGTTATCAGCCAGTGCCAACCAATCTTCTCACAGATTTTTAGTTTTTGTATAATTGGCTTTAGATGCGACCTTAATGTACAGTTGAGCAGATATTGTCAAAATTGTTCCCACGATGGAACTTTCTTAATATGGCTTGGATATGCACCAAAATGAGCTCAAATGTACATAAAAATAAATGCTATCTGCTTGTGCCAACCAATCTTCTCACAGATTTTTAGCTTTTGTTTAATTGGTTTTAGATGCGACCTTAATGTACAGTTAAGCAGATATTGTCCAAATTGTTCCCACGATAGAATTTTCTTAATACGGCTTGGATATGCACCAAAATGAGCTCAGATGTACACAAAAATAAATGCTTTCTGCTGGTGCCAACCAATCTTCTCACAGATTTTTAGTTTTTGTATAATTGGCTTTAGATGCGACCTCAATGTACAGTTGAGCAGATATTGTAAAAAATTGTTCCACGATTGAATTTTCTTAATATGGCTTGGATATGCACCAAAATGAGCTCAAATATACCCAACAATAAATGCTATCTGCTGGTGCCAACCAATCTTCTCACAGATTTTTAGCTTTTGTTTAATTGGCTTTAGATGTGACCTTAATGTACAGTTGAGCAGATATTGTCCAAATTGTTCCCACGATGGAACTTTCTTAATATGGCTTGGATATGCACCAAAATGAGCTTAAATGTACACAAAAATAAATGCTATCTGCTCGTGCCAACCAATCTTCTAACAGATTTTTTACTTTTGTTTAATTGGCTTTAGATGCGACCTTAATGTACAGTTGAGCAGATATTGTCATTATTTTCCCTACGATGAAATGTTCTTAATATGGCTTGGATATGCACCAAAATGAGCTCAGATGTACACAAAAATAAATGCTTTCTGCTGGTGCCAACTAATCTTCTCACAGATTTTTAGCTTTTGTATAATTGGTTTTAGATGCGACCTCAATGTACAGTTGAGCAGATATTGTAAAAAATTGTTCCCACGATTGAATTTTCTTAATATGGCTTGGATATGCACCAAAATGAGCTCAAATGTACACAAAACAAATGTTATCAGCCGGTGCCAACCAATCTTCTCACAGATTTTTAGTTTTTGTATAATTGGCTTTAGATGCGACCTTAATGTACAGTTGAGCAGATATTGTCAAAATTGTTCCCACGATGGAACTTTCTTAATATGGCTTGGATATGCACCAAAATGAGCTCAAATGTACACAAAAATAAATGCTATCTGCTTGTGCCAACCAATCTTCTCACAGATTTTTAGCTTTTGTTTAATTGGTTTTAGATGCGACCTTAATGTACAGTTGAGCAGATATTGTCAAAATTGTTCCCACGATGGAATTTTCTTAATATGGCTTGGATATGCACCAAAATGAGCTCAAATATACCCAACGATAAATGCTATCTGCTCGTGCCAACCAATCTTCTCACAGATTTTTAGCTTTTGTTTAATTGGCTTTAGATGCGACCTTAATGTACAGTTGAGCAGATATTGTCCAAATTGTTCCCACGATGGAATTTTCTTAATATGGCTTGGACATGCACCAAAATGAGCTCAAATGTACACAAAAACAAATGTTATCAGCCAATGCCAACCAATCTTCTCACAGATTTTTAGTTTTTGTATAATTGGCTTTAGATGCGACCTAAATGTACAGTTGAGCAGATATTGTCAAAATTGTTCCCACGATGGAACTTTCTTAATATGGCTTGGATATGCACCAAAATGAGCTCAGATGTACACAAAAATAAATGCTATCTGCTTGTGCCAACCAATCTTCTCACAGATTTTTAGCTTTTGTTTAATTGGTTTTAGATGCGACCTTAATGTACAGTTGAGCAGATATTGTCCAAATTGTTCCCACGATAGAATTTTCTTAATACGGCTTGGATATGCACCAAAATGAGCTCAAATGTACACAAAAATAATTGCTATTTGCTGGTGGCAACCAATCTTCTCACAGATTTTTAGTTTTTGTATAATTGGCTTTAGATGCAACCTAAATGTACAGTTGAGCAGATATTGTCAAAATTGTTCCCACGATGGAACTTTCTTAATATGGCTTGGATATGCACCAAAATGAGCTTAAATGTACACAAAAATAAATGCTCTCTGCCGGTGCCAACCAATCTTCTCACAGATTTTGAGTTTATGTATAATTGGCTTTAGATGCGACCTTAATGTACAGTTGAGCAGATATTGTCAAAATTGTTCCCACGGTGGAACTTTCTTAATATGGTTTGGATATGCACCAAAATGAGCTGAAATGTACACAAAAACAAATGTTATCAGCCAGTGCCAACCAATCTTCTCACAGATTTTTAGTTTTTGTATAATTGGCTTTAGATGCGACCTTAATGTACAGTTGAGCAGATATTGTCAAAATTGTTCCCACGATGGAACTTTCTTAATATGGCTTGGATATGCACCAAAATGAGCTCAAATGTACACAAAAATAATTGCAATTTGCTGGTGGCAACCAATCGTCTCACAGATTTTTAGCTTTTGTTTAATTGGTTTTAGATGCGACCTTAATGTACAGTTGAGCAGATATTGTCAAAATTGTTCCCACGATGGAATTTTCTTCATATGGCTTGGATATGCAACAAAATGAGCTCAAATATACACAGCAATAAATGCTATCTGCTCGTGCCAACCAATCTTCTAACAGATTTTTTACTTTTGTTTTATTGGCTTTAGATGCGACCTTAATGTACAGTTGAGCAGATATTGTCATTATTTTCCCTACGATGAAATGTTCTTAATATGGCTTGGATATGCACCAAAATGAGCTCAGATGTACACAAAAATAAATGCTTTCTGCTGGTGCCAACCAATCTTCTCACAGATGTTTAGCTTTTGTATAATTGGCTTTAGATGCGACCTCAATGTACAGTTGAGCAGATATTGTAAAAAATTGTTCCCACGATTGAATTTTCTTAATATGGCTTGGATATGCACCAAAATGATCTCAAATATACCCAACAATAAATGCTATCTGCTGGTGCCAACCAATCTTCTCACAGATTTTTAGCTTTGTTTAATTGGCTTTAGATGCGGCCTTAATGTACAGTTGAGCAGATATTGTCCAAATTGTTCCCACGATGGAATTTTCTTAATATGGCTTGGATATGCACCAAAATGAGCTCAAATGTACACAAAACAAATGTTATCAGCCGGTGCCAACCAATCTTCTCACAGATTTTTAGTTTTTGTATAATTGGCTTTAGATGCGACCTTAATGTACAGTTGAGCAGATATTGTCAAAATTGTTCCCACGATGGAACTTTCTTAATATGGCTTGGATATGCACCAAAATGAGCTCAAATGTACACAAAAATAAATGTTATCTGCTGGTGCCAACCAATCTTCTCACAGATTTTTAGCTTTTGTTTAATTGGCTTTAGATGCGACCTTAATGTACAGTTGAGCAGATATTGTCCAAATTGTTCCCACGATGGAACTTTCTTAATATGGCTTGGATATGCACCAAAATGAGCTTAAATGTACACAAAAATAAATGCTATCTGCTCGTGCCAACCAATCTTCTAACAGATTTTTTACTTTTGTTTAATTGGCTTTAGATGCGACCTTAATGTACAGTTGAGCAGATATTGTCATTATTTTCCCTACGATGAAATGTTCTTAATTTGGCTTGGATATGCACCAAAATGAGCTCAGATGTACACAAAAATAAATGCTTTCTGCTGGTGCCAACTAATCTTCTCACAGATTTTTAGCTTTTGTATAATTGGTTTTAGATGCGACCTCAATGTACAGTTGAGCAGATATTGTAAAAAATTGTTCCCACGATTGAATTTTCTTAATATGGCTTGGATATGCACCAAAATGATCTCAAATATACCCAACAATAAATGCTATCTGCCGGTGCCAACCAATCTTCTCACAGATTTTTAGCTTTTGTTTAATTGGCTTTAGATGCGACCTTAATGTACAGTTGAGCAGATATTGTCCAAATTGTTCCCACGATGGAATTTTCTTAATATGGCTTGGATATGCACCAAAATGAGCTCAAATGTACACAAAACAAATGTTATCAGCCGGTGCCAACCAATCTTCTCACAGATTTTTAGTTTTTGTATAATTGGCTTTAGATGCGACCTTAATGTACAGTTGAGCAGATATTGTCAAAATTGTTCCCACGATGGAACTTTCCTAATATGGCTTGGATATGCACCAAAATGAGCTCAAATGTACACAAAAATAAATGCTATCTGCTTGTGCCAACCAATCTTCTCACAGATTTTTAGCTTTTGTTTAATTGGTTTTAGATGCGACCTTAATGTACAGTTGAGCAGATATTGTCAAAATTGTTCCCACGATGGAATTTTCTTAATATGGCTTGGATATGCACCAAAATGAGCTCAAATATACCCAACGATAAATGCTATCTGCTCGTGCCAACCAATCTTCTCACAGATTTTTAGCTTTTGTTTAATTGGCTTTAGATGCGACCTTAATGTACAGTTGAGCAGATATTGTCCAAATTGTTCCCACGATGGAATTTTCTTAATATGGCTTGGATATGCACCAAAATGAGCTCAAATGTACACAAAAACAAATGTTATCAGCCAATGCCAACCAATCTTCTCACAGATTTTTAGTTTTTGTATAATTGGCTTTAGATGCGACCTAAATGTACAGTTGAGCAGATATTGTCAAAATTGTTCCCACGATGGAACTTTCTTAATATGGCTTGGATATGCACCAAAATGAGCTCAGATGTACACAAAAATAAATGCTATCTGCTTGTGCCAACCAATCTTCTCACAGATTTTTAGCTTTTGTTTAATTGGTTTTAGATGCGACCTTAATGTACAGTTGAGCAGATATTGTCCAAATTGTTCCCACGATAGAATTTTCTTAATACGGCTTGGATATGCACCAAAATGAGCTCAAATGTACACAAAAATAATTGCTATTTGCTGGTGGCAACCAATCTTCTCACAGATTTTTAGTTTTTGTATAATTGGCTTTAGATGCAACCTAAATGTACAGTTGAGCAGATATTGTCAAAATTGTTCCCACGATGGAACTTTCTTAATATGGCTTGGATATGCACCAAAATGAGCTTAAATGTACACAAAAATAAATGCTCTCTGCCGGTGCCTACCAATCTTCTCACAGATTTTGAGTTTATGTATAATTGGCTTTAGATGCGACCTTAATGTACAGTTGAGCAGATATTGTCAAAATTGTTCCCACGGTGGAACTTTCTTAATATGGCTTGGATATGCACCAAAATGAGCTGAAATGTACACAAAAACAAATGTTATCAGCCAGTGCCAACCAATCTTCTCACAGATTTTTAGTTTTTGTATAATTGGCTTTAGATGCGACCTTAATGTACAGTTGAGCAGATATTGTCAAAATTGTTCCCACGATGGAACTTTCTTAATATGGCTTGGATATGCACCAAAATGAGCTCAAATGTACACAAAAATAATTGCAATTTGCTGGTGGCAACCAATCGTCTCACAGATTTTTAGCTTTTGTTTAATTGGTTTTAGATGCGACCTTAATGTACAGTTGAGCAGATATTGTCAAAATTGTTCCCACGATGGAATTTTCTTCATATGGCTTGGATATGCAACAAAATGAGCTCAAATATACACAGCAATAAATGCTATCTGCTCGTGCCAACCAATCTTCTAACAGATTTTTTACTTTTGTTTAATTGGCTTTAGATGCGACCTTAATGTACAGTTGAGCAGATATTGTCATTATTTTCCCTACGATGAAATGTTCTTAATATGGCTTGGATATGCACCAAAATGAGCTCAGATGTACACAAAAATAAATGCTTTCTGCTGGTGCCAACCAATCTTCTCACAGATGTTTAGCTTTTGTATAATTGGCTTTAGATGCGACCTCAATGTACAGTTGAGCAGATATTGTAAAAAATTGTTCCCACGATTGAATTTTCTTAATATGGCTTGGATATGCACCAAAATGATCTCAAATATACCCAACAATAAATGCTATCTGCTGGTGCCAACCAATCTTCTCACAGATTTTTAGCTTTGTTTAATTGGCTTTAGATGCGGCCTTAATGTACAGTTGAGCAGATATTGTCCAAATTGTTCCCACGATGGAATTTTCTTAATATGGCTTGGATATGCACAAAAATGAGCTCAAATGTACACAAAACAAATGTTATCAGCCGGTGCCAACCAATCTTCTCACAGATTTTTAGTTTTTGTATAATTGGCTTTAGATGCGACCTTAATGTACAGTTGAGCAGATATTGTCAAAATTGTTCCCACGATGGAACTTTCTTAATATGGCTTGGATATGCACCAAAATGAGCTCAAATGTACACAAAAATAAATGCTATCTGCTTGTGCCAACCAATCTTCTCACAGATTTTTAGTTTTTGTATAATTGGCTTTAGATGCGGCCTTAATGTACAGTTGAGCAGATATTGTCCAAATTGTTCCCACGATGGAATTTTCTTAATATGGCTTGGATATGCACCAAAATGAGCTCAAATGTACACAAAACAAATGTTATCAGCCGGTGCCAACCAATCTTCTCACAGATTTTTAGCTTTTGTTTAATTGGTTTTAGATGCGACCTTAATGTACCATTGAGCAGATATTGTCCAAATTGTTCCCACGATGGAATTTTCTTAATATGGCTTGGATATGCACCAAAATGAGCTCAAATATACCCAACGATAAATGCTATCTGCTGGTGCCAACCAATCTTCTCACAGATTTTTAGCTTTTGTTTAATTGGCTTTAGATGCGACCTTAATGTACAGTTGAGCAGATATTGTCCAAATTGTTCCCACGATGGAATTTTCTTAATATGGCTTGGATATGCACCAAAATGAGCTCAAATGTACACAAAAACAAATGTTATCAGCCAGTGCCAACCAATCTTCTCACAGATTTTTAGTTTTTGTATAATTGGCTTTAGATGCGACCTTAATGTACAGTTGAGCAGATATTGTCAAAATTGTTCCCACGATGGAACTTTCTTAATATGGCTTGGATATGCACCAAAATGAGCTCAAATGTACACAAAAATAAATGCTATCTGCTTGTGCCAACCAATCTTCTCACAGATTTTTAGCTTTTGTTTAATTGGTTTTAGATGCGACCTTAATGTACAGTTGAGCAGATATTGTCCAAATTGTTCCCACGATAGAATTTTCTTAATACGGCTTGGATATGCACCAAAATGAGCTTAAATGTACACAAAAATAAATGCTCTCTGCCGGTGCCAACCAATCTTCTCACAGATTTTGAGTTTATGTATAATTGGCTTTAGATGCGACCTTAATGTACAGTTGAACAGATATTGTCAAAATTGTTCCCACGGTGGAACTTTCTTAATATGGCTTGGATATGCACCAAAATGAGCTCAAATGTACACAAAAACAAATGTTATCAGCCAGTGCCAACCAATCTTCTCACAGATTTTTAGTTTTTGTATAATTGGCTTTAGATGCGACTTTAATGTACAGTTGAGCAGATATTGTCAAAATTGTTCCCACGATGGAACTTTCTTAATATGGCTTGGATATGCACCAAAATGAGCTCAAATGTACACAAAAATAATTGCAATTTGCTGGTGGCAACCAATCTTCTCACAGATTTTTAGCTTTTGTTTAATTGGTTTTAGATGCGACCTTAATGTACAGTTGAGCAGATATTGTCAAAATTGTTCCCACGATGGAATTTTATTAATATGGCTTGGATATGCACCAAAATTAGCTCAAATATACCCAACAATAAATGCTATCTGCTGGTGCCAACCAATCTTCTCACAGATTTTTAGCTTTTGTTTAATTGGCTTTAGATGCGACCTTAATGTACAGTTGAGCAGATATTGTCCAAATTGTTCCCACGATGGAATTTTCTTAATATGGCTTGGATATGCACCAAAATGAGCTCAAATGTACACAAAACAAATGTTATCAGCCGGTGCCAACCAATCTTCTCACAGATTTTTAGTTTTTGTATAATTGGCTTTAGATGCGACCTTAATGTACAGTTGAGCAGATATTGTCAAAATTGTTCCCACGATGGAATTTTCTTAATATGGCTTGGATATGCACCAAAATGAGCTCAAATGTACACAAAAATAAATGCTATCTGCTTGTGCCAACCAATCTTCTCACAGATTTTTAGCTTTTGTTTAATTGGTTTTAGATGCGACCTTAATGTACAGTTGAGCAGATATTGTCAAAATTGTTCCCACGATGGAATTTTCTTAATATGGCTTGGATATGCACCAAAATGAGCTCAAATATACCCAACGATAAATGCTATCT
The DNA here is from genome assembly GCA_916613615.1 of Steromphala cineraria. Taxonomy (NCBI): domain Eukaryota; kingdom Metazoa; phylum Mollusca; class Gastropoda; order Trochida; family Trochidae; genus Steromphala; species Steromphala cineraria. The sequence goes on from OU744735.1 coordinate 10,403,676, forward strand.
GCTCGTGCCAACCAATCTTCTCACAGATTTTTAGCTTTTGTTTAATTGGCTTTAGATGCGACCTTAATGTACAGTTGAGCAGATATTGTCCAAATTGTTCCCACGATGGAATTTTCTTAATATGGCTTGGATATGCACCAAAATGAGCTCAAATGTACACAAAAACAAATGTTATCAGCCAATGCCAACCAATCTTCTCACAGATTTTTAGTTTTTGTATAATTGGCTTTAGATGCGACCTAAATGTACAGTTGAGCAGATATTGTCAAAATTGTTCCCACGATGGAACTTTCTTAATATGGCTTGGATATGCACCAAAATGAGCTCAGATGTACACAAAAATAAATGCTATCTGCTTGTGCCAACCAATCTTCTCACAGATTTTTAGCTTTTGTTTAATTGGTTTTAGATGCGACCTTAATGTACAGTTGAGCAGATATTGTCCAAATTGTTCCCACGATAGAATTTTCTTAATACGGCTTGGATATGCACCAAAATGAGCTCAAATGTACACAAAAATAATTGCTATTTGCTGGTGGCAACCAATCTTCTCACAGATTTTTAGTTTTTGTATAATTGGCTTTAGATGCAACCTAAATGTACAGTTGAGCAGATATTGTCAAAATTGTTCCCACGATGGAACTTTCTTAATATGGCTTGGATATGCACCAAAATGAGCTTAAATGTACACAAAAATAAATGCTCTCTGCCGGTGCCAACCAATCTTCTCACAGATTTTGAGTTTATGTATAATTGGCTTTAGATGCGACCTTAATGTACAGTTGAGCAGATATTGTCAAAATTGTTCCCACGGTGGAACTTTCTTAATATGGCTTGGATATGCACCAAAATGAGCTGAAATGTACACAAAAACAAATGTTATCAGCCAGTGCCAACCAATCTTCTCACAGATTTTTAGTTTTTGTATAATTGGCTTTAGATGCGACCTTAATGTACAGTTGAGCAGATATTGTCAAAATTGTTCCCACGATGGAACTTTCTTAATATGGCTTGGATATGCACCAAAATGAGCTCAAATGTACACACAAATAATTGCAATTTGCTGGTGGCAACCAATCGTCTCACAGATTTTTAGCTTTTGTTTAATTGGTTTTAGATGCGACCTTAATGTACAGTTGAGCAGATATTGTCAAAATTGTTCCCACGATGGAATTTTCTTCATATGGCTTGGATATGCAACAAAATGAGCTCAAATATACACAGCAATAAATGCTATCTGCTCGTGCCAACCAATCTTCTAACAGATTTTTTACTTTTGTTTAATTGGCTTTAGATGCGACCTTAATGTACAGTTGAGCAGATATTGTCATTATTTTCCCTACGATGAAATGTTCTTAATATGGCTTGGATATGCACCAAAATGAGCTCAGATGTACACAAAAATAAATGCTTTCTGCTGGTGCCAACCAATCTTCTCACAGATGTTTAGCTTTTGTATAATTGGCTTTAGATGCGACCTCAATGTACAGTTGAGCAGATATTGTAAAAAATTGTTCCCACGATTGAATTTTCTTAATATGGCTTGGATATGCACCAAAATGATCTCAAATATACCCAACAATAAATGCTATCTGCTGGTGCCAACCAATCTTCTCACAGATTTTTAGCTTTGTTTAATTGGCTTTAGATGCGGCCTTAATGTACAGTTGAGCAGATATTGTCCAAATTGTTCCCACGATGGAATTTTCTTAATATGGCTTGGATATGCACCAAAATGAGCTCAAATGTACACAAAACAAATGTTATCAGCCGGTGCCAACCAATCTTCTCACAGATTTTTAGTTTTTGTATAATTGGCTTTAGATGCGACCTTAATGTACAGTTGAGCAGATATTGTCAAAATTGTTCCCACGATGGAACTTTCCTAATATGGCTTGGATATGCACCAAAATGAGCTCAAATGTACACAAAAATAAATGTTATCTGCTGGTGCCAACCAATCTTCTCACAGATTTTTAGCTTTTGTTTAATTGGCTTTAGATGCGACCTTAATGTACAGTTGAGCAGATATTGTCCAAATTGTTCCCACGATGGAACTTTCTTAATATGGCTTGGATATGCACCAAAATGAGCTTAAATGTACACAAAAATAAATGCTATCTGCTCGTGCCAACCAATCTTCTAACAGATTTTTTACTTTTGTTTAATTGGCTTTAGATGCGACCTTAATGTACAGTTGAGCAGATATTGTCATTATTTTCCCTACGATGAAATGTTCTTAATATGGCTTGGATATGCACCAAAATGAGCTCAGATGTACACAAAAATAAATGCTTTCTGCTGGTGCCAACTAATCTTCTCACAGATTTTTAGCTTTTGTATAATTGGTTTTAGATGCGACCTCAATGTACAGTTGAGCAGATATTGTAAAAAATTGTTCCCACGATTGAATTTTCTTAATATGGCTTGGATATGCACCAAAATGATCTCAAATATACCCAACAATAAATGCTATCTGCCGGTGCCAACCAATCTTCTCACAGATTTTTAGCTTTTGTTTAATTGGCTTTAGATGCGACCTTAATGTACAGTTGAGCAGATATTGTCCAAATTGTTCCCACGATGGAATTTTCTTAATATGGCTTGGATATGCACCAAAATGAGCTCAAATGTACACAAAACAAATGTTATCAGCCGGTGCCAACCAATCTTCTCACAGATTTTTAGTTTTTGTATAATTGGCTTTAGATGCGACCTTAATGTACAGTTGAGCAGATATTGTCAAAATTGTTCCCACGATGGAACTTTCTTAATATGGCTTGGATATGCACCAAAATGAGCTCAAATGTACACAAAAATAAATGCTATCTGCTTGTGCCAACCAATCTTCTCACAGATTTTTAGCTTTTGTTTAATTGGTTTTAGATGCGACCTTAATGTACAGTTGAGCAGATATTGTCAAAATTGTTCCCACGATGGAATTTTCTTAATATGGCTTGGATATGCACCAAAATGAGCTCAAATATACCCAACGATAAATGCTATCTGCTCGTGCCAACCAATCTTCTCACAGATTTTTAGCTTTTGTTTAATTGGCTTTAGATGCGACCTTAATGTACAGTTGAGCAGATATTGTCAAAATTGTTCCCACGATGGAATTTTCTTAATATGGCTTGGATATGCACCAAAATGAGCTCAAATGTACACAAAAACAAATGTTATCAGCCAATGCCAACCAATCTTCTCACAGATTTTTAGTTTTTGTATAATTGGCTTTAGATGCGACCTAAATGTACAGTTGAGCAGATATTGTCAAAATTGTTCCCACGATGGAACTTTCTTAATATGGCTTGGATATGCACCAAAATGAGCTCAGATGTACACAAAAATAAATGCTATCTGCTTGTGCCAACCAATCTTCTCACAGATTTTTAGCTTTTGTTTAATTGGTTTTAGATGCGACCTTAATGTACAGTTGAGCAGATATTGTCCAAATTGTTCCCACGATAGAATTTTCTTAATACGGCTTGGATATGCACCAAAATGAGCTCAAATGTACGCAAAAATAATTGCTATTTGCTGGTGGCAACCAATCTTCTCACAGATTTTTAGTTTTTGTATAATTGGCTTTAGATGCAACCTAAATGTACAGTTGAGCAGATATTGTCAAAATTGTTCCCACGATGGAACTTTCTTAATATGGCTTGGATATGCACCAAAATGAGCTCAAATGTACACAAAAACAAATGTTATCAGCCAATGCCAACCAATCTTCTCACAGATTTTGAGTTTATGTATAATTGGCTTTAGATGCGACCTTAATGTACAGTTGAGCAGATATTGTCAAAATTGTTCCCACGGTGGAACTTTCTTAATATGGCTTGGATATGCACCAAAATGAGCTGAAATGTACACAAAAACAAATGTTATCAGCCAGTGCCAACCAATCTTCTCACAGATTTTTAGTTTTTGTATAATTGGCTTTAGATGCGACCTTAATGTACAGTTGAGCAGATATTGTCAAAATTGTTCCCACGATGGAACTTTCTTAATATGGCTTGGATATGCACCAAAATGAGCTCAAATGTACACAAAAATAATTGCAATTTGCTGGTGGCAACCAATCGTCTCACAGATTTTTAGCTTTTGTTTAATTGGTTTTAGATGCGACCTTAATGTACAGTTGAGCAGATATTGTCAAAATTGTTCCCACGATGGAACTTTCTTCATATGGCTTGGATATGCAACAAAATGAGCTCAAATATACACAGCAATAAATGCTATCTGCTCGTGCCAACCAATCTTCTAACAGATTTTTTACTTTTGTTTAATTGGCTTTAGATGCGACCTTAATGTACAGTTGAGCAGATATTGTCATTATTTTCCCTACGATGAAATGTTCTTAATATGGCTTGGATATGCACCAAAATGAGCTCAGATGTACACAAAAATAAATGCTTTCTGCTGGTGCCAACCAATCTTCTCACAGATGTTTAGCTTTTGTATAATTGGCTTTAGATGCGACCTCAATGTACAGTTGAGCAGATATTGTAAAAAATTGTTCCCACGATTGAATTTTCTTAATATGGCTTGGATATGCACCAAAATGATCTCAAATATACCCAACAATAAATGCTATCTGCTGGTGCCAACCAATCTTCTCACAGATTTTTAGCTTTGTTTAATTGGCTTTAGATGCGGCCTTAATGTACAGTTGAGCAGATATTGTCCAAATTGTTCCCACGATGGAATTTTCTTAATATGGCTTGGATATGCACCAAAATGAGCTCAAATGTACACAAAACAAATGTTATCAGCCGGTGCCAACCAATCTTCTCACAGATTTTTAGTTTTTGTATAATTGGCTTTAGATGCGACCTTAATGTACAGTTGAGCAGATATTGTCAAAATTGTTCCCACGATGGAACTTTCTTAATATGGCTTGGATATGCACCAAAATGAGCTCAAATGTACACAAAAATAAATGCTATCTGCTTGTGCCAACCAATCTTCTCACAGATTTTTAGTTTTTGTATAATTGGCTTTAGATGCGGCCTTAATGTACAGTTGAGCAGATATTGTCCAAATTGTTCCCACGATGGAATTTTCTTAATATGGCTTGGATATGCACCAAAATGAGCTCAAATATACCCAACGATAAATGCTATCTGCTGGTGCCAACCAATCTTCTCACAGATTTTTAGCTTTTGTTTAATTGGCTTTAGATGCGACCTTAATGTACAGTTGAGCAGATATTGTCCAAATTGTTCCCACGATGGAATTTTCTTAATATGGCTTGGATATGCACCAAAATGAGCTCAAATGTACACAAAAACAAATGTTATCAGCCAGTGCCAACCAATCTTCTCACAGATTTTTAGTTTTTGTATAATTGGCTTTAGATGCGACCTTAATGTACAGTTGAGCAGATATTGTCAAAATTGTTCCCACGATGGAACTTTCTTAATATGGCTTGGATATGCACCAAAATGAGCTCAAATGTACACAAAAATAAATGCTATCTGCTTGTGCCAACCAATCTTCTCACAGATTTTTAGCTTTTGTTTAATTGGTTTTAGATGCGACCTTAATGTACAGTTGAGCAGATATTGTCCAAATTGTTCCCACGATAGAATTTTCTTAATACGGCTTGGATATGCACCAAAATGAGCTTAAATGTACACAAAAATAAATGCTCTCTGCCGGTGCCAACCAATCTTCTCACAGATTTTGAGTTTATGTATAATTGGCTTTAGATGCGACCTTAATGTACAGTTGAACAGATATTGTCAAAATTGTTCCCACGGTGGAACTTTCTTAATATGGCTTGGATATGCACCAAAATGAGCTCAAATGTACACAAAAACAAATGTTATCAGCCGGTGCAAACCAATCTTCTCACAGATTTTTAGTTTTTGTATAATTGGCTTTAGATGCGACTTTAATGTACAGTTGAGCAGATATTGTCAAAATTGTTCCCACGATGGAACTTTCTTAATATGGCTTGGATATGCACCAAAATGAGCTCAAATGTACACAAAAATAATTGCAATTTGCTGGTGGCAACCAATCTTCTCACAGATTTTTAGCTTTTGTTTAATTGGTTTTAGATGCGACCTTAATGTACAGTTGAGCAGATATTGTCAAAATTGTTCCCACGATGGAATTTTATTAATATGGCTTGGATATGCACCAAAATTAGCTCAAATATACCCAACAATAAATGCTATCTGCTGGTGCCAACCAATCTTCTCACAGATTTTTAGCTTTTGTTTAATTGGCTTTAGATGCGACCTTAATGTACAGTTGAGCAGATATTGTCCAAATTGTTCCCACGATGGAATTTTCTTAATATGGCTTGGATATGCACCAAAATGAGCTCAAATGTACACAAAAACAAATGTTATCAGCCAGTGCCAACCAATCTTCTCATAGATTTTTAGTTTTTGTATAATTGGCTTTAGATGCGACCTTAATGTACAGTTGAGCAGATATTGTCAAAATTGTTCCCACGATGGAATTTTCTTAATATGGCTTGGATATGCACCAAAATGAGCTCAAATATACCCAACAATAAATGCTATCTGCTGGTGCCAACCAATCTTCTCACAGATTTTTAGCTTTTGTTTAATTGGCTTTAGATGCGACCTTAATGTACAGTTGAGCAGATATTGTCCAAATTGTTCCCACGATAGAATTTTCTTAATACGGCTTGGATATGCACCAGAATGAGCTCAAATGTACACAAAAATAATTGCTATTTGCTGGTGGCAACCAATCTTCTCACAGATTTTTAGTTTTTGTTTAATTGGCTTTAGATGCAACCTAAATGTACAGTTGAGCAGATATTGTCAAAATTGTTCCCACGATGGAACTTTCTTAATATGGCTTGGATATGCGCCAAAATGAGCTTAAATGTACACAAAAATAAATGCTCTCTGCCGGTGCCAACCAATCTTCTCACAGATTTTGAGTTTATGCATAATTGGCTTTAGATGCGACCTTAATGTACAGTTGAGCAGATATTGTCAAAATTGTTCCCACGGTGGAACTTTCTTAATATGGCTTGGATATGCACCAAAATGAGCTCAAATGTACACAAAAACAAATGTTATCAGCCAGTGCCAACCAATCTTCTCACAGATTTTTAGTTTTTGTATAATTGGCTTTAGATGCGACCTTAATGTACAGCTGAGAAGATATTGTCAAAATTGTTCCGACGATGGAACTTTCTTAATATGGCTTGGATATGCACCAAAATGAGCTCAAATGTACACAAAAATAATTGCAATTTGCTGGTGGCAACCAATCTTCTCACAGATTTTTAGCTTTTGTTTAATTGGTTTTAGATGCGACCTTAATGTACAGTTGAGCAGATATTGTCCAAATTGTTCCCACGATAGAATTTTCTTAATACGGCTTTGATATGCACCAAAATGAGCTCAAATGTACACAAAAATAATTGCAATTTGCTGGTGGCAACCAATCTTCTCACAGATTTTTAGCTTTTGTTTAATTGGCTTTAGATGCGACCTTAATGTACAGTTGAGCAGATATTGTCAAAATTGTTCCCACGATGGAATTTTCTTAATATGGCTTGGATATGCAACAAAATGAGCTCAAATATACACAGCAATAAATGCTATCTGCTCGTGCCAACCAATCTTCTAACAGATTTTTTACTTTTGTTTGATTGGCTTTAGATGCGACCTTAATGTACAGTTGAGCAGATATTGTCATTATTTTCCCTACGATGAAATGTTCTTAATATGGCTTGGATATGCACCAAAATGAGCTCAGATGTACACAAAAATAAATGCTTTCTGCTGGTGCCAACCAATCTTCTCACAGATTTTTAGCTTTTGTATAATTGGCTTTAGATGCGACCTCAATGTACAGTTGAGCAGATATTGTAAAAAATTGTTCCCACGATGGAATTTTCTTAATATGGCTTGGATATGCATCAAAATGATCTCAAATATACCCAACAATAAATGCTATCTGCTGGTGCCAACCAATCTTCTCACAGATTTTTAGCTTTTGTTTAATTGGCTTTAGATGCGACCTTAATGTACAGTTGAGCAGATATTGTCCAAATTGTTCCCACGATGGAATTTTCTTAATATGGCTTGGATATGCACCAAAATGAGCTCAAATGTACACAAAACAAATGTTATCAGCCGGTGCCAACCAATCTTCTCACAGATTTTTAGTTTTTGTATAATTGGCTTTAGATGCGACCTTAATGTACAATTGAGCAGATATTGTCAAAATTGTTCCCACGATGGAATTTTCTTAATATGGCTTGGATATGCACCAAAATGAGCTCAAATTTACCCAACAATAAATGCTATCTGCTGGTGCCAACCAATCTTCTCACAGATTTTTAGCTTTTGTTTAATTGGCTTTAGATGCGACCTTAATGTACAGTTGAGCAGATATTGTCCAAATTGTTCCCACGATGGAATTTTCTTAATATGGCTTGGATATGCACCAAAATGAGCTCAAATGTACACAAAACAAATGTTATCAGCCGGTGCCAACCAATCTTCTTACAGATTTTTAGCTTTGTTTAATTGGCTTTAGATGCGACCTTAATGTACAGTTGAGCAGATATTGTCCAAATTGTTCCCACGATGGAATTTTCTTAATATGGCTTGGATATGCACCAAAATGAGCTCAAATGTACACAAAACAAATGTTATCAGCCGGTGCCAACCAATCTTCTTACAGATTTTTAGCTTTGTTTAATTGGCTTTAGATGCGACCTTAATGTACAGTTGAGCAGATATTGTCAAAATTGTTCCCACGATGGAATTTTCTTAATATGGCTTGGATATGCACCAAAATAAGCTCAAATATACCCAACGATGAATGCTATCTGCTGGTGCCAACCAATCTTCTCACAGATTTTTAGCTTTTGTTTAATTGGCTTTAGATGCGACCTTAATGTACAGTTGAGCAGATATTGTCCAAATTGTTCCCACGATGGAATTTTCTTAATATGGCTTGGATATGCACCAAAATGAGCTCAAATGTACACAAAAACAAATGTTATCAGCCAGTGCCAACCAATCTTCTCACAGATTTTTAGTTTTTGTATAATTGGCTTTAGATGCGACCTTAATGTACAGTTGAGCAGATATTGTCAAAATTGTTCCCACGATGGAACTTTCTTAATATGGCTTGGATATGCACCAAAATGAGCTCAGATGTACACAAAAATAAATGCTATCTGCTTGTGCCAACCAATCTTCTCACAGATTTTTAGCTTTTGTTTAATTGGTTTTAGATGCGACCTTAATGTACAGTTGAGCAGATATTGTCCAAATTGTTCCCACGATAGAATTTTCTTAATACGGCTTGGATATGCACCAAAATGAGCTCAAATGTACACAAAAATAATTGCTATTTGCTGGTGGCAACCAATCTTCTCACAGATTTTTAGTTTTTGTATAATTGGCTTTAGATGCGACCTTAATGTACAGTTGAGCAGATATTGTCATTATTTTCCCTACGATGATATGTTCTTAATATGGCTTGGATATGCACCAAAATGAGCTCAGATGTACACAAAAAGAAATGCTTTCTGCTGGTGCCAACCAATCTTCTCACAGATTTTTAGCTTTTGTATAATTGGCTTTAGATGCGACCTCAATGTACAGTTGAGCAGATATTGTAAAAAATTGTTCCCACGATTGAATTTTCTTAATATGGCTTGGATATGCACCAAAATGATCTCAAATATACCCAACAATAAATGCTATCTGCTGGTGCCAACCAATCTTCTCACAGATTTTTAGCTTTTGTTTAATTGGCTTTAGATGCGACCTTAATGTACAGTTGAGCAGATATTGTCCAAATTGTTCCCACGATGGAATTTTCTTAATATGGCTTGGATATGCACCAAAATGAGCTCAAATGTACACAAAACAAATGTTATCAGCCGGTGCCAACCAATCTTCTCACAGATTTTTAGTTTTTGTATAATTGGCTTTAGATGCGACCTTAATGTACAGTTGAGCAGATATTGTCAAAATTGTTCCCACGATGGAACTTTCTTAATATGGCTTGGATATGCACCAAAATGAGCTCAAATGTACACAAAAATAAATGCTATCTGCTTGTGCCAACCAATCTTCTCACAGATTTTTAGCTTTTGTTTAATTGGTTTTAGATGCGACCTTAATGTACAGTTGAGCAGATATTGTCCAAATTGTTCCCACGATGGAATTTTCTTAATATGGCTTGGATATGCACCAAAATAAGCTCAAATATACCCAACGATGAATGCTATCTGCTGGTGCCAACCAATCTTCTCACAGATTTTTAGCTTTTGTTTAATTGGCTTTAGATGCGACCTTAATGTACAGTTGAGCAGATATTGTCCAAATTGTTCCCACGATGGAATTTTCTTAATATGGCTTGGATATGCACCAAAATGAGCTCAAATGTACACAAAAACAAATGTTATCAGCCAGTGCCAACCAATCTTCTCACAGATTTTTAGTTTTTGTATAATTGGCTTTAGATGCGACCTTAATGTACAGTTGAGCAGATATTGTCAAAATTGTTCCCACGATGGAACTTTCTTAATATGGCTTGGATATGCACCAAAATGAGCTCAGATGTACACAAAAATAAATGCTATCTGCTTGTGCCAACCAATCTTCTCACAGATTTTTAGCTTTTGTTTAATTGGTTTTAGATGCGACCTTAATGTACAGTTGAGCAGATATTGTCCAAATTGTTCCCACGATAGAATTTTCTTAATACGGCTTGGATATGCACCAAAATGAGCTCAAATGTACACAAAAATAATTGCTATTTGCTGGTGGCAACCAATCTTCTCACAGATTTTTAGTTTTTGTATAATTGGCTTTAGATGCAACCTAAATGTACAGTTGAGCAGATATTGTCAAAATTGTTCCCACGATGGAACTTTCTTAATATGGCTTGGATATGCACCAAAATGAGCTCAAATGTACACAAAAATAAATGCTCTCTGCCGGTGCCAACCAATCTTCTCACAGATTTTGAGTTTATGTATAATTGGCTTTAGATGCGACCTTAATGTACAGTTGAGCAGATATTGTCAAAATTGTTCCCACGGTGGAACTTTCTTAATATGGCTTGGATATGCACCAAAATGAGCTCAAATGTACACAAAAACAAATGTTATCAGCCAGTGCCAACCAATCTTCTCACAGATTTTTAGTTTTTGTATAATTGGCTTTAGATGCGACCTTAATGTACAGTTGAGCAGATATTGTCAAAATTGTTCCCACGATGGAACTTTCTTAATATGGCTTGGATATGCACCAAAATGAGCTCAAATGTACACAAAAATAATTGCAATTTGCTGGTGGCAACCAATCTTCTCACAGATTTTTAGCTTTTGTTTAATTGGTTCTAGATGCGACCTTAATGTACAGTTGAGCAGATATTGTCAAAATTGTTCCCACGATGGAATTTTCTTAATATGGCTTGGATATGCAACAAAATGAGCTCAAATATACACAGCAATAAATGCTATCTGCTCGTGCCAACCAATCTTCTAACAGATTTTTTACTTTTGTTTAATTGGCTTTAGATGCGACCTTAATGTACAGTTGAGCAGATATTGTCATTATTTTCCCTACGATGAAATGTTCTTAATATGGCTTGGATATGCACCAAAATGAGCTCAGATGTACACAAAAATAAATGCTTTCTGCTGGTGCCAACCAATCTTCTCACAGATTTTTAGCTTTTGTATAATTGGCTTTAGATGCGACCTCAATGTACAGTTGAGCAGATATTGTAAAAAATTGTTCCCACGATTGAATTTTCTTAATATGGCTTGGATATGCACCAAAATGATATCAAATATACCCAACAATAAATGCTATCTGCTGGTGCCAACCAATCTTCTCACAGATTTTTAGCTTTGTTTAATTGGCTTTAGATGCGACCTTAATGTACAGTTGAGCAGATATTGTCCAAATTGTTCCCACGATGGAATTTTCTTAATATGGCTTGGATATGCACCAAAATGAGCTCAAATGTACACAAAACAAATGTTATCAGCCGGTGCCAACCAATCTTCTCACAGATTTTTAGTTTTTGTATAATTGGCTTTAGATGCGACCTTAATGTACAGTTGAGCAGATATTGTCAAAATTGTTCCCACGATGGAACTTTCTTAATATGGCTTGGATATGCACCAAAATGAGCTCAAATGTACACAAAAATAAATGCTATCTGCTTGTGCCAACCAATCTTCTCAAAGATTTTTAGCTTTTGTTTAATTGGTTTTAGATGCGACCTTAATGTACAGTTGAGCAGATATTGTCCAAATTGTTCCCACGATGGAATTTTCTTAATATGGCTTGGATATGCACCAAAATGAGCTCAAATATACCCAACGATAAATGCTATCTGCTGGTGGCAACCAATCTTCTCACAGATTTTTAGCTTTTGTTTAATTGGCTTTAGATGCGACCTTAATGTACAGTTGAGCAGATATTGTCAAAATTGTTCCCACGATGGAACTTTCTTAATATGGCTTGGATATGCACCAAAATGAGCTTAAATGTACACAAAAATAAATGCTCTCTGCCGGTGCCAACCAATCTTCTCACAGATTTTGAGTTTATGTATAATTGGCTTTAGATGCGACCTTAATGTACAGTTGAGCAGATATTGTCAAAATTGTTCCCACGGTGGAACTTTCTTAATATGGCTTGGATATGCACCAAAATGAGCTCAAATGTACACAAAAACAAATGTTATCAGCCAGTGCCAACCAATCTTCTCACAGATTTTTAGTTTTTGTATAATTGGCTTTAGATGCGACCTTAATGTACAGTTGAGCAGATATTGTCAAAATTGTTCCCACGATGGAACTTTCTTAATATGGCTTGGATATGCACCAAAATGAGCTCAAATGTACACAAAAATAATTGCAATTTGTTGGTGGCAACCAATCTTCTCACAGATTTTTAGCTTTTGTTTAATTGGTTTTAGATGCGACCTTAATGTACAGTTGAGCAGATATTGTCAAAATTGTTCCCACGATGGAATTTTCTTAATATGGCTTGGATATGCAACAAAATGAGCTCAAATATACACAGCAATAAATGCTATCTGCTCGTGCCAACCAATCTTCTAACAGATTTTTTACTTTTGTTTAATTGGCTTTAGATGCGACCTTAATGTACAGTTGAGCAGATATTGTCATTATATTCCCTACGATGAAATGTTCTTAATATGGCTTGGATATGCACCAAAATGAGCTCAGATGGACACAAAAATAAATGCTTTCTGCTGGTGCCAACCAATCTTCTCACAGATTTTTAGCTTTTGTATAATTGGCTTTAGATGCGACCTCAATGTACAGTTGAGCAGATATTGTAAAAAATTGTTCCCACGATTGAATTTTCTTAATATGGCTTGGATATGCACCAAAATGATCTCAAATATACCCAACAATAAATGCTATCTGCTGGTGCCAACCAATCTTCTCACAGATTTTTAGCTTTGTTTAATTGGCTTTAGATGCGACCTTAATGTACAGTTGAGCAGATATTGTCCAAATTGTTCCCACGATGGAATTTTCTTAATATGGCTTGGATATGCACCAAAATGAGCTCAAATGTACACAAAAACAAATGTTATCAGCCGGTGCCAACCAATCTTCTCACAGATTTTTAGTTTTTGCATAATTGGCTTTAGATGCGACCTTAATGTACAGTTGAGCAGATATTGTCAAAATTGTTCCCACGATGGAACTTTCTTAATATGGCTTGGATATGCACCAAAATGAGCTCAAATGTACACAAAAATAAATGCTATCTGCTTGTGCCAACCAATCTTCTCAAAGATTTTTAGCTTTTGTTTAATTGGTTTTAGATGCGACCTTAATGTACAGTTGAGCAGATATTGTCCAAATTGTTCCCACGATGGAATTTTCTTAATATGGCTTGGATATGCACCAAAATGAGCTCAAATATACCCAACGATAAATGCTATCTGCTGGTGCCAACCAATCTTCTCACAGATTTTTAGCTTTTGTTTAATTGGCTTTAGATGCGACCTTAATGTACAGTTGAGCAGATATTGTCCAAATTTTTCCCACGATGGAATTTTCTTAATATGGCTTGGATATGCACCAAAATGAGCTCAAATGTACACAAAAACAAATGTTATCAGCCAGTGCCAACCAATCTTCTCACAGATTTTTAGTTTTTGTATAATTGGCTTTAGATGCGACCTTAATGTACAGTTGAGCAGATATTGTCAAAATTGTTCCCACGATGGAACTTTCTTAATATGGCTTGGATATGCACCAAAATGAGCTCAAATGTACACAAAAATAAATGCTATCTGCTTGTGCCAACCAATCTTCTCAAAGATTTTTAGCTTTTGTTTAATTGGTTTTAGATGCGACCTTAATGTACAGTTGAGCAGATATTGTCCAAATTGTTCCCACGATGGAATTTTCTTAATATGGCTTGGATATGCACCAAAATGAGCTCAAATATACCCAACGATAAATGCTATCTGCTGGTGCCAACCAATCTTCTCACAGATTTTTAGCTTTTGTTTAATTGGCTTTAGATGCGACCTTAATGTACAGTTGAGCAGATATTGTCCAAATTGTTCCCACGATGGAATTTTCTTAATATGGCTTGGATATGCACCAAAATGAGCTCAAATGTACACAAAAACAAATGTTATCAGCCAGTGCCAACCAATCTTCTCACAGATTTTTAGTTTTTGTATAATTGGCTTTAGATGCGACCTTAATGTACAGTTGAGCAGATATTGTCAAAATTGTTCCCACGATGGAACTTTCTTAATATGGCTTGGATATGCACCAAAATGAGCTCAAATGTACACACAAATAAATGCTATCTGCTTGTGCCAACCAATCTTCTCACAGATTTTTAGCTTTTGTTTAATTGGTTTTAGATGCGACCTTAATGTACAGTTGAGCAGATATTGTCCAAATTGTTCCCACGATAGAATTTTCTTAATACGGCTTGGATATGCACCAAAATGAGCTCAAATGTACACACAAATAATTGCTATTTGCTGGTGGCAACCAATCTTCTCACAGATTTTTAGTTTGTGTATAATTGGCTTTAGATGCAACCTAAATGTACAGTTGAGCAGATATTGTCAAAATTGTTCCCACGATGGAACTTTCTTAATATGGCTTGGATATGCACCAAAATGAGCTTAAATGTACACAAAAATAAATGCTCTCTGCCGGTGCCAACCAATCTTCTCACAGATTTTGAGTTTATGTATAATTGGCTTTAGATGCGACCTTAATGTACAGTTGAGCAGATATTGTCAAAATTGTTCCCACGGTGGAACTTTCTTAATATGGCTTGGATATGCACCAAAATGAGCTCAAATGTACACAAAAACAAATGTTATCAGCCAGTGCCAACCAATCTTCTCACATATTTTTAGTTTTTGTATAATTGGCTTTAGATGCGACCTTAATGTACAGTTGAGCAGATATTGTCAAAATTGTTCCGACGATGGAACTTTCTTAATATGGCTTGGATATGCACCAAAATAAGCTCAAATGTACACAAAAATAATTGCAATTTGCTGGTGGCAACCAATCTTCTCACAGATTTTTAGCTTTTGTTTAATTGGTTTTAGATACGACCTTAATGTACAGTTGAGCAGATATTGTCCAAATTGTTCCCACGATAGAATTTTCTTAATACGGCTTGGATATGCACCAAAATGAGCTCAAATGTACACAAAAATAATTGCAATTTTCTGGTGGCAACCAATCTTCTCACAGATTTTTAGCTTTTGTTTAATTGGCTTTAGATGCGACCTTAATGTACAGTTGAGCAGATATTGTCAAAATTGTTCCCACGATGGAATTTTCTTAATATGGCTTGGATATGCAACAAAATGAGCTCAAATATACACAGCAATAAATGCTATCTGCTCGTGCCAACCAATCTTCTAACAGATTTTTTACTTTTGTTTAATTGGCTTTAGATGCGACCTTAATGTACAGTTGAGCAGATATTGTCATTATTTTCCCTACGATGAAATGTTCTTAATATGGCTTGGATATGCACCAAAATGAGCTCAGATGTACACAAAAATAAAAGCTTTCTGCTGGTGCCAACCAATCTTCTCACAGATTTTTAGCTTTTGTATAATTGGCTTTAGATGCGACCTCAATGTACAGTTGAGCAGATATTGTAAAAAATTGTTCCCACGATGGAATTTTCTTAATATGGCTTGGATATATGCACCAAAATGATCTCAAATATACCCAACAATAAATGCTATCTGCTGGTGCCAACCAATCTTCTCACAGATTTTTAGCTTTTGTTTAATTGGCATTAGATGCGACCTTAATGTACAGTTGAGCAGATATTGTCCAAATTGTTCCCACGATGGAATTTTCTTAATATGGCTTGGATATGCACCAAAATGAGCTCAAATGTACACAAAACAAATGTTATCAGCCGGTGCCAACCAATCTTCTCACAGATTTTTAGTTTTTGTATAATTGGCTTTAGATGCGACCTTAATGTACAGTTGAGCAGATATTGTCAAAATTGTTCCCACGATGGAATTTTCTTAATATGGCTTGGATATGCACCAAAATGAGCTCAAATATACCCAACAATAAATGCTATCTGCTGGTGCCAACCAATCTTCTCACAGATTTTTAGCTTTTGTTTAATTGGCTTTAGATGCGACCTTAATGTACAGTTGAGCAGATATTGTCCAAATTGTTCCCACGATGGAATTTTCTTAATATGGCTTGGATATGCACCAAAATGAGCTCAAATGTACACAAAAACAAATGTTATCAGCCAGTGCCAACCAATCTTCTCATACATTTTTAGTTTTTGTATAATTGGCTTTAGATGCGACCTTAATGTACAGTTGAGCAGATATTGTCAAAATTGTTCCCACGATGGAACTTTCTTAATATGGCTTGGATATGCACGAAAATGAGCTCAAATGTACACAAAAATAAATGCTATCTGCTTGTGCCAACCAATCTTCTCACAGATTTTTAGCTTTTGTTTAATTGGTTTTAGATGCGACCTTAATGTACAGTTGAGCAGATATTGTCCAAATTGTTCCCACGATGGAATTTTCTTAATATGGCTTGGATATGCACCAAAATGAGCTCAAATGTACACAAAACAAATGTTATCAGGCAGTGCCAACCAATCTTCTCACAGATTTTTAGTTTTTGTATAATTGGCTTTAGATGCGACCTTAATGTACAGTTGAGCAGATATTGTCAAAATTGTTCCGACGATGGAACTTTCTTAATATGGCTTGGATATGCACCAAAATGAGCTCAAATGTACACAAAAATAAATGCTATCTGCTTGTGCCAACCGATCTTCTCACAGATTTTTAGCTTTTGTTTAATTGGTTTTAGATGCGACCTTAATGTACAGTTGAGCAGATATTGTCCAAATTGTTCCCACGATGGAATTTTCTTAAAATGTCTTGGATATGCACCAAAATGAGCTCAAATATACCCAACAATAAATGCTATCTGCTGGTGCCAACCAATCTTCTCACAGATTTTTAGCTTTTGTTTAATTGGCTTTAGATGCGACCTTAATGTACAGTTGAGCAGATATTGTCCAAATTGTTCCCACGATGGAATTTTCTTAATATGGCTTGGATATGCACCAAAATGAGCTCAAATGTACACAAAAACAAATGTTATCAGCCAGTGCCAACCAATCTTCTCACAGATTTTTAGTTTTTGTATAATTGGCTTTAGATGCGACCTTAATGTACAGTTGAGCAGATATTGTCAAAATTGTTCCCACGATGGAACTTTCTTAATATGGCTTGGATATGCACCAAAATGAGCTCAAATGTACACAAAAATAAATGCTATCTGCTTGTGCCAACCAATCTTCTCACAGATTTTTAGCTTTTGTTTAATTGGTTTTAGATGCGACCTTAATGTACAGTTGGGCAGATATTGTCAAAATTGTTCCCACGATGGAATTTTCCTAATACGGCTTGGATATGCACCAAAATGAGCTCAAATGTACACAAAAATAATTGCTATTTGCTGGTGGCAACCAATCTTCTCACAGATTTTTAGTTTTTGTATAATTGGATTTAGATGCAACCTTAATGTACAGTTGAGCAGATATTGTCCAAATTGTTGCCACGATGGAACTTTCTTAATATGGCTTGGATATGCACCAAAATGAGCTTAAATGTACACCAAAATAAATACTATCTGCTGGTGCCAACCAATCTTCTCACAGATTTTTTGTTTTTGTATTATTGGCTTTAGATACGACTTTAATGAACAGTTGAACAGATATTGTCAAAATTGTTCCCACGATGGAATTTTCTTATTATGGCTTGGATATGCACCAAAATGAGCTCAAATGTACACAAGAACAAATGTTATCAGCCGGTGCCAACCAATCTTCTCACAGATTTTTAGTTTTTGTATAATTGGCTTTAGATGCGACCTTAATGTACAGTTGAGCAGATATTGTCAAAATTTTTCCCACGGTGGAACTTTCTTAATATGGCTTGGATATGCACCAAAATGAGCTCAAATGTACACAAAAATAATTGCTATCTGCTGGTGCCAAAAAATTTTCTCATAGATTTTTAGCTTTTTTATAATTGGCTTTAGATGCGACCTTAATGTACAGTTGAGCAGATATTGTCAAAATTGTTCCCACGATGGAATTTTCTTAATATGACTTGGATATGCACCAAAATTAGCTGTAATGTACACAAAAATAAATGTTTTCTGCTGGTGGCAACCAATCTTCTCACAGATTTTTAGTTTTTGTATAATTGGATTTAGATGCGACCTTAATGTACAGTTGACCAGATATTGTCAAAATTGTTCCCACGATGGAATTTTCTTATTATGGCTTGGATATGCACCAAAATGAGCTCAAATATACACAACAATAAATGCTATCTGCTGGTGCCAACCAATCTTCTCACAGATTTTTAGCTTTTGTTTAATTGGCTTTAGATGCGACCTTAATGTACAGTTGAGCAGATATTGTCAATATTGTTCCCACGATGGAACTTTCTTAATATGGCTTGGATATGCACCAAAATGAGCTCAAATGTACACAAAAATAAATGCTATCTGCTGGTGCCAACCAATCTTCTCACAGATTTTTAGTTTTTGTATAATTGGCTTTAGATGCGACCTGAATGTACAGTTGACAAGATATTGTCAAAATTGTTCCCACGATGGAATTTTCTTATTATGGCTTGGATATGCACCAAAATGAGCTCAAATATACACAACAATAAATGCTATCTGCTGGTGCCAACCAATCTTCTCACAGATTTTTTGCTTTTGTTTAATTGGCTTTAGATGCGACCTTAATGTACAGTTGAGCAGATATTGTCCAAATTGTTCCCACGATGGAATTTTCTTCATATGGCTTGGATATGCACCAAAATGAGCTTAAATGTACACACAAATAAATGCTATCTGCTTGTGCCAACCAATCTTCTCACAGATTTTTAGCTTTTGTTTAATTGGCTTTAGATGCGACCTTAATGTACAGTTGAGCAGATATTGTCAAAATTGTTCCCACGATGGAATTTGCTTATTATGGCTTGGATATGCACCAAAATGAGCTCAAATGTACACAAGAACAAATTTTATCAGCCGGTGCCAACCAATCTTCTCACAGATTTTGAGTTTTTGTATAATTGGCTTTAGATGCGACCTTAATGTACAGTTGAGCAGATATTGTCAAAATTGTTCCCACAATGGAACTTTCTTAATATTGCTTGGATATGCACCAAAATGAGCTCAAATGTACACACAAATAAATGCTATCTGCTGGTGGCAACCAATCTGCTCACAGATTTTTAGCTTTTGTTTAATTGGCTTTAGATGCGACCTTAATGTACAGTTGAGCAGATATTGTCAAAATTGTTCCCACGATGGAATTTGCTTATTATTGCTTGGATATGCACCAAAATGAGTTCAAATGTACACAAGAACAAATTTTATCAGCCGGTGCAAACCAATCTTCTCACAGATTTTGAGTTTTTGTATAATTGGCTTTAGATGCGACCTGAATGTACAGTTGACAAGATATTGTCAAAATTGTTCCCACGATGGAATTTTCTTAATATGGCTTGGATATGCACCAAAATGAGCTCAAATATACACAACAATAAATGCTATCTGCTTGTGCCAACCAATCTTCTCACAGATTTTTAGCTTTTGTTTAATTGGCTTTAGATGCGACCTTAATGTACAGTTGAGCAGATATTGTCCAAATTGTTCCCACGATGGAATTTTCTTAATATGGCTTGGATATGCACCAAAATGAGCTTAAATGTACACACAAATAAATGCTATCTGCTGGTGGCAACCAATCTTCTCACAGATTTTTAGCTTTTGTTTAATTGGCTTTAGATGCGACCTTAATGTACAGTTGAGCAGATATTGTCAAAATTGTTCCCACGATGGAATTTGCTTATTATGGCTTGGATATGCACCAAAATGAGCTCAAATGTACACAAGAACAAATTTTATCAGCCGGTGCCAACCAATCTTCTCACAGATTTTGAGTTTTTGTATAATTGGCTTTAGATGCGACCTTAATGTACAGTTGAGCAGATATTGTCAAAATTGTTCCCACAATGGAACTTTCTTAATATTGCTTGGATATGCACCAAAATGAGCTCAAATGTACACACAAATAAATGCTATCTGCTGGTGCCAACCAATCTTCTCACAGATTTTTAGTTTTTGTATAATTGGCTTTAGATGCGACCTTAATGTACAGTTGAGCAGATATTGTCAAAATTGTTCCCACGATGGAACTTTCTTAATATGGCTTGGATATGCACCAAAATGAGCTAAAATGTGCAAAAAAATAATTGCTATCTGCTGGTGCCAAAAAATTTTCTCATAGATTTTTAGCTTTTTTATAATTGGCTTTAGATGCAACCTTAATGTACAGTTGAGCAGATATTGTCAAAATTGTTTCCACGATGGAATTTTCTTAATATGACTTGGATATGCACCAAAATTAGCTGTAATGTACACACAAATAAATGTTATCTGCTGGTGGCAACCAATCTTCTCACAGATTTTTAGTTTTTGTATAATTGGCTTTAGATGCGACCTTAATGTACAGTTGACCAGATATTGTCAAAATTGTTCCCACGATGGAATTTTCTTATTATGGCTTGGATATGCACCAAAATGAGCTCAAATATACACAACAATAAATGCTATCTGCTGGTGCCAACCAATCTTCTCACAGATTTTTAGCTTTTGTTAAATTGGCTTTAGATGCGACCTTAATGTACAGTTGAGCAGATATTGTCAAATTGTTCCCACGATGGAACTTTCTTAATATGGCTTGGATATGCACCAAAATGAGCTCAAATGTACACAAAAATAATTGCTATCTGCTGGTGCCAAAAAATTTTCTCATAGATTTTTAGCTTTTTTATAATTGGCTTTAGATGCAACCTTAATGTACAGTTGAGCAGATATTGTCCAAATTGTTGCCACGATGGAACTTTCTTAATATGGCTTGGATATGCACCAAAATGAGCTTAAATGTACACCAAAATAAATACTATCTGCTGGTGCCAACCAATCTTCTCACAGCTTTTTTGTTTTTGTATTATTGGCTTTAGATACGACTTTAATGAACAGTTGAACAGATATTGTCAAAATTGTTCCCACGATGGAATTTTCTTATTATGGCTTGGATATGCACCAAAATGAGCTCAAATGTACACAAGAACAAATGTTATCAGCCGGTGCCAACCAATCTTCTCACAGATTTTTAGTTTTTGTATAATTGGCTTTAGATGCGACCTTAATGTACAGTTGAGCAGATATTGTCAAAATTTTTCCCACGGTGGAACTTTCTTAATATGGCTTGGATATGCACCAAAATGAGCTCAAATGTACACAAAAATAATTGCTATCTGCTGGTGCCAAAAAATTTTCTCATAGATTTTTAGCTTTTTTATAATTGGCTTTAGATGCGACCTTAATGTACAGTTGAGCAGATATTGTCAAAATTGTTCCCACGATGGAATTTTCTTAATATGACTTGGATATGCACCAAAATTAGCTGTAATGTACACAAAAATAAATGTTATCTGCTGGTGGCAACCAATCTTCTCACAGATTTTTAGTTTTTGTATAATTGGATTTAGATGCGACCTTAATGTACAGTTGACCAGATATTGTCAAAATTGTTCCCACGATGGAATTTTCTTATTATGGCTTGGATATGCACCAAAATGAGCTCAAATATACACAACAATAAATGCTATCTGCTGGTGCCAACCAATCTTCTCACAGATTTTTAGCTTTTGTTTAATTGGCTTTAGATGCGACCTTAATGTACAGTTGAGCAGATATTGTCAAATTGTTCCCACGATGGAACTTTCTTAATATGGCTTGGATATGCACCAAAATGAGCTCAAATGTACACAAAAATAAATGCTATCTGCTGGTGGCAACCAATCTTCTCACAGATTTTTAGTTTTTGTATAATTGGCTTTAGATGCGACCTGAATGTACAGTTGACAAGATATTGTCAAAATTGTTCCCACGATGGAATTTTCTTATTATGGCTTGGATATGCACCAAAATGAGCTCAAATATACACAACAATAAATGCTATCTGCTGGTGCCAACCAATCTTCTCACAGATTTTTTGCTTTTGTTTAATTGGCTTTAGATGCGACCTTAATGTACAGTTGAGCAGATATTGTCCAAATTGTTCCCACGATGGAATTTTCTTCATATGGCTTGGATATGCACCAAAATGAGCTTAAATGTACACACAAATAAATGCTATCTGCTGGTGGCAACCAATCTTCTCACAGATTTTTAGCTTTTGTTTAATTGGCTTTAGATGCGACCTTAATGTACAGTTGAGCAGATATTGTCAAAATTGTTCCCACGATGGAATTTGCTTATTATGGCTTGGATATGCACCAAAATGAGCTCAAATGTACACAAGAACAAATTTTATCAGCCGGTGCCAACCAATCTTCTCACAGATTTTGAGTTTTTGTATAATTGGCTTTAGATGCGACCTTAATGTACAGTTGAGCAGATATTGTCAAAATTGTTCCCACAATGGAACTTTCTTAATATTGCTTGGATATGCACCAAAATGAGCTCAAATGTACACACAAATAAATGCTATCTGCTGGTGGCAACCAATCTGCTCACAGATTTTTAGCTTTTGTTTAATTGGCTTTAGATGCGACCTTAATGTACAGTTGAGCAGATATTGTCAAAATTGTTCCCACGATGGAATTTGCTTATTATTGCTTGGATATGCACCAAAATGAGCTCAAATGTACACAAGAACAAATTTTATCAGCCGGTGCAAACCAATCTTCTCACAGATTTTGAGTTTTTGTATAATTGGCTTTAGATGCGACCTGAATGTACAGTTGACAAGATATTGTCAAAATTGTTCAGACGATGGAATTTTCTTAATATGGCTTGGATATGCACCAAAATGAGCTCAAATATACACAACAATAAATGCTATCTGCTGGTGCCAACCAATCTTCTCACAGATTTTTAGCTTTTGTTTAATTGGCTTTAGATGCGACCTTAATGTACAGTTGAGCAGATATTGTCCAAATTGTTCCCACGATGGAATTTTCTTAATATGGCTTGGATATGCACCAAAATGAGCTTAAATGTACACACAAATAAATGCTATCTGCTGGTGGCAACCAATCTTCTCACAGATTTTTAGCTTTTGTTTAATTGGCTTTAGATGCGACCTTAATGTACAGTTGAGCAGATATTGTCAAAATTGTTCCCACGATGGAATTTGCTTATTATGGCTTGGATATGCACCAAAATGAGCTCAAATGTACACAAGAACAAATTTTATCAGCCGGTGCCAACCAATCTTCTCACAGATTTTGAGTTTTTGTATAATTGGCTTTAGATGCGACCTTAATGTACAGTTGAGCAGATATTGTCAAAATTGTTCCCACAATGGAACTTTCTTAATATTGCTTGGATATGCACCAAAATGAGCTCAAATGTACACACAAATAAATGCTATCTGCTGGTGCCAACCAATCTTCTCACAGATTTTTAGTTTTTGTATAATTGGCTTTAGATGCGACCTTAATGTACAGTTGAGCAGATATTGTCAAAATTGTTCCCACGATGGAACTTTCTTAATATGGCTTGGATATGCACCAAAATGAGCTAAAATGTACAAAAAAATAATTGCTATCTGCTGGTGCCAAAAAATTTTCTCATAGATTTTTAGCTTTTTTATAATTGGCTTTAGATGCAACCTTAATGTACAGTTGAGCAGATATTGTCAAAATTGTTTCCACGATGGAATTTTCTTAATATGACTTGGATATGCACCAAAATTAGCTGTAATGTACACACAAATAAATGTTATCTGCTGGTGGCAACCAATCTTCTCACAGATTTTTAGTTTTTGTATAATTGGCTTTAGATGCGACCTTAATGTACAGTTGACCAGATATTGTCAAAATTGTTCCCACGATGGAATTTTCTTAATATGGCTTGGATATGCACCAAAATGAGCTCAAATATACACAACAATAAATGCTATCTGCTGGTGCCAACCAATCTTCTCACAGATTTTTAGCTTTTGTTAAATTGGCTTTAGATGCGACCTTAATGTACAGTTGAGCAGATATTGTCAAATTGTTCCCACGATGGAACTTTCTTAATATGGCTTGGATATGCACCAAAATGAGCTCAAATGTACACAAAAATAATTGCTATCTGCTGGTGCCAAAAAATTTTCTCATAGATTTTTAGCTTTTTTATAATTGGCTTTAGATGCAACCTTAATGTACAGTTGAGCAGATATTGTCAACATTGTTCCCACGATGGAATTTTCTTAATATGACTTGGATATGCACCAAAATTAGCTGTTATGTACACAAAAATAAATGTTATCTGCTGGTGCCAACCAATCTTCTCACAGATTTTTAGTTTTTGTATAATTGGCTTTAGATGCGACCTTAATGTACAGTTGACCAGATATTGTCAAAATTGTTCCCACGATGGAATTTTCTTATTATGGCTTTGATATGCATCAAAATGAGCTCAAATATACACAACAATAAATGCTATCTGCTGGTGCCAACCAATCTTCTCACAGATTTTTAGCTTTTGTTTAATTGGCTTTAGATGCGACCTTAATGTACAGTTGAGCAGATATTGTCAAATTGTTCCCACGATGGAACTTTCTTAATATGGCTTGGATATGCACCAAAATGAGCTCAAATGTACACAAAAATAAATGCTATCTGCTGGTGGCAACCAATCTTCTCACAGATTTTTAGTTTATGTATAATTGGCTTTAGATGCGACCTGAATGTACAGTTGACAAGATATTGTCAAAATTGTTCCCACGATGGAATTTTCTTATTATGGCTTGGATATGCACCAAAATGAGCTTAAATGTACACACAAATAAATGCTATTTGCTGGTGCCAACCAATCTTCTCACAGATTTTTAGCTTTTGTTTAATTGGCTTTAGATGCGACCTTAATGTACAGTTGAGCAGATATTGTCAAAATTGTTCCCACGATGGAATTTGCTTATTATGGCTTGGATATGCACCAAAATGAGCTCAAATGTACACAAGAACAAATTTTATCAGCCGGTGCCAACCAATCTTCTCACAGATTTTGAGTTTTTGTGTAATTGGCTTTAGATGCGACCTTAATGTACAGTTGAGCAGATATTGTCAAAATTGTTCCCACGATGGAACTTTCTTAATATTGCTTGGATATGCACCAAAATGAGGTCAAATGTACACAAAAATAAATGCTATCTGCTGGTGCCAACCAATCTTCTCACAGATTTTTAGTTTTTGTATAATTGGCTTTAGATGCGACCTTAATGTACAGTTGAGCAGATATTGTCAAAATTGTTCCCACGATGGAACTTTCTTAATATGGCTTGGATATGCACCAAAATGAGCTAAAATGTACAAAACAATAATTGCTATCTGCTGGTGCCAAAAGATTTTCTCATAGATTTTTAGCTTTTTTATAATTGGCTTTAGATGCGACCTTAATGTACAGTTGAGCAGATATTGTCAAAATTGTTCCCACGATGGAATTTTCTTAATATGACTTGGATATGCACCAAAATTAGCTGTAATGTACACAAAAATAAATGTTATCTGCTGGTGGCAACCAATCTTCTCACAGATTTTTAGTTTTTGTATAATTGGCTTTAGATGCGACCTTAATGTACAGTTGACCAGATATTGTCAAAATTGTTCCCACGATGGAATTTTCTTATTATGGCTTGGATATGCACCAAAATGAGCTCAAATATACACAACAATAAATGCTATCTGCTGGTGCCAACCAATCTTCTCACAGATTTTTAGCTTTTGTTAAATTGGCTTTAGATGCGACCTTAATGTACAGTTGAGCAGATATTGTCAAATTGTTCCCACGATGGAACTTTCTTAATATGGCTTGGATATGCACCAAAATGAGCTCAAATGTACACAAAAATAATTGCTATCTGCTGGTGCCAAAAAATTTTCTCATAGATTTTTAGCTTTTTTATAATTGGCTTTAGATGCAACCTTAATGTACAGTTGAGCAGATATTGTCAAAATTGTTCCCACGATGGAATTTTCTTAATATGACTTGGATATGCACCAAAATTAGCTGTAATGTACACAAAAATAAATGTTTTCTGCTGGTGCCAACCAATCTTCTCACAGATTTTTAGTTTTTGTATAATTGGCTTTAGATGCGACCTTAATGTACAGTTGACCAGATATTGTCAAAATTGTTCCCACGATGGAATTTTCTTATTATGGCTTTGATATGCATCAAAATGAGCTCAAATATACACAACAATAAATGCTATCTGCTGGTGCCAACCAATCTTCTCACAGATTTTTAGCTTTTGTTTAATTGGCTTTAGATGCGACCTTAATGTACAGTTGAGCAGATATTGTCAAATTGTTCCCACGATGGAACTTTCTTAATATGGCTTGGATATGCACCAAAATGAGCTCAAATGTACACAAAAATAAATGCTATCTGCTGGTGGCAACCAATCTTCTCACAGATTTTTAGTTTATGTATAATTGGCTTTAGATGCGACCTGAATGTACAGTTGACAAGATATTGTCAAAATTGTTCCCACGATGGAATTTTCTTATTATGGCTTGGATATGCACCAAAATGAGCTTAAATGTACACACAAATAAATGCTATTTGCTGGTGCCAACCAATCTTCTCACAGATTTTTAGCTTTTGTTTAATTGGCTTTAGATGCGACCTTAATGTACAGTTGAGCAGATATTGTCAAAATTGTTCCCACGATGGAATTTGCTTATTATGGCTTGGATATGCACCAAAATGAGCTCAAATGTACACAAGAACAAATTTTATCAGCCGGTGCCAACCAATCTTCTCACAGATTTTGAGTTTTTGTGTAA
This sequence comes from Steromphala cineraria, assembly GCA_916613615.1. Classification (NCBI taxonomy): domain Eukaryota; kingdom Metazoa; phylum Mollusca; class Gastropoda; order Trochida; family Trochidae; genus Steromphala; species Steromphala cineraria. Next base: position 10,431,144 of record OU744735.1, read on the forward strand.
TTGGCTTTAGATGCGACCTTAATGTACAGTTGAGCAGATATTGTCAAAATTGTTCCCACGATGGAACTTTCTTAATATTGCTTAGATATGCACCAAAATGAGGTCAAATGTACACAAAAATAAATGCTATCTGCTGGTGCCAACCAATCTTCTCACAGATTTTTAGTTTTTGTATAATTGGCTTTAGATGCGACCTTAATGTACAGTTGAGCAGATATTGTCAAAATTGTTCCCACGGTGGAACTTTCTTAATATGGCTTGGATATGCACCAAAATGAGCTAAAATGTACAAAACAATAGTTGCTATCTGCTGGTGCCAAAAGATTTTCTCATAGATTTTTAGCTTTTTTATAATTGGCTTTAGATGCGACCTTAATGTACAGTTGAGCAGATATTGTCAAAATTGTTCCCACGATGGAATTTTCTTAATATGACTTGGATATGCACCAAAATTAGCTGTAATGTACACAAAAATAAATGTTATCTGCTGGTGGCAACCAATCTTCTCACAGATTTTTAGTTTTTGTATAATTGGCTTTAGATGCGACCTTAATGTACAGTTGACCAGATATTGTCAAAATTGTTCCCACGATGGAATTTTCTTATTATGGCTTGGATATGCACCAAAATGAGCTCAAATATACACAACAATAAATGCTCTCTGCTGGTGCCAACCAATCTTCTCACAGATTTTTAGCTTTTGTTTAATTGGCTTTAGATGCGACCTTAATGTACAGTTGAGCAGATATTGTCAAATTGTTCCCACGATGGAACTTTCTTAATATGGCTTGGATATGCACCAAAATGAGCTCAAATGTACACAAAAATAAATGCTATCTGCTGGTGGCAACCAATCTTCTCACAGATTTTTAGTTTTTGTATAATTGGCTTTAGATGCGACCTGAATGTACAGTTGAGCAGATATTGTCAAAATTGTTCCCACGATGGAATTTTCTTATTATGGCTTGGATATGCACCAAAATGAGCTCAAATATACACAACAATAAATGCTATCTGCTGGTGCCAACCAATCTTCTCACAGATTTTTAGCTTTTGTTTAATTGGCTTTAGATGCGACCTTAATGTACAGTTGAGCAGATATTGTCCAAATTGTTCCCACGATGGAATTTTCTTAATATGGCTTGGATATGCACCAAAATGAGCTCAAATGTACACAAAACAAATGTTATCAGCCTCTGCCAACCAATCTTCTCACAGATTTTTAGTTTTTGTATAATTGGCTTTAGATGCAACCTTAATGTACAGTTGAGCAGATATTGTCAAAATTGTTCCCACGATGGAACTTTCTTAATATGGCTTGGGTATGCACCAAAATGAGCTTAAATGTACACAAAAATAAATGCCATCTGCTGGTGCCAACCAATCTTCTCACAGATTTTTAGTTTTTGTATTATTGGCTTTAGATTCGACTTTAATGAACAGTTGAACAGATATTGTCAAAATTGTTCCCACGATGGAACTTTCTTATTATGGCTTGGATATGCACCAAAATGAGCTCAAATGTACACAAGAACAAATGTTATCAGCCGGTGCCAACCAATCTTCTCACAGATTTTTAGCTTTTGTTTAATTGGCTTTAGATGCGACCTTAATGTACAGTTGAAAAGATATTGTCAAAATTGTTCCCACGATGGAATTTTCTTATTATGGCTTGGATATGCACCAAAATGAGCTCAAATATACACAACAATAAATGCTATCTGCTGGTGCGAACCAATCTTCTCACAGATTTTTAGCTTTTGTTTAATTGGCTTTAGATGCGACCTTAATGTACAGTTGAGCAGATATTGTCCAAATTGTTCCCACGATGGAATTTTCTTAATATGGCTTGGATATGCACCAAAATGAGCTCAAATGTACACAAAACAAATGTTATCAGCCGGTGCCAACCAATCTTCTCACAGATTTTGAGTTTTTGTATAATTGGCTTTAGATGCGACCTTAATGTACAGTTGAGCAGATATTGTCAAAATTTTTCCCACGATGGAACTTTCTTAATATGGCTTGGATATGCAAAAAAATGAGCTCAAATGTACACAAAAATAATTGCTATTTGCTGGTGGCAACCAATCTTCTCACAGATTTTTAGTTTTTGTATAATTGGCTTTAGATGCAACCTTAATGTACAGTTGAGCAGATATTGTCAAAATTGTTCCCACGATGGAATTTTCTTATTATGGCTTGGATATGCACCAAAATGAGCTCAAATGTACACAAGAACAAATGTTATCAGCCGGTGCCAACCAATCTTCTAACAGATTTGGAGTTTTTGTATAATTGGCTTTAGATGCGACCTTAATGTACAGTTGAGCAGATGTTGTCAACATTGTTCCCACGATGGAACTTTCTTAATATTGCTTGGATATGCACCAAAATGAGCTCAGATGTACACAAAAATAAATGCTATCTGCTTGTGCCAACCAATCTTCTCACAGATTTTTAGTTTTTGTATAATTGGCTTTAGATGCGACCTTAATGTACAGTTGAGCAGATATTGTCAAAATTGTTCCCACGATGGAACTTTCTTAATATGGCTTGGATATGCACCAAAATGAGCTCAAATGTACACAAAAATAATTGCTATCTGCTGGTGCCAAAAAATTTTCTCACAGATTTTTAGCTTTTTTATAATTGGCTTTAGATGCGACCTTAATGTACAGTTGAGCAGATATTGTCAAAATTGTTCCCACGATGGAAGTTTCTAAATATGACTTGGATATGCACCAAAATTAGCTGAAATGTACACAAAAATAAATGTTATCTGCTGGTGGCAACCAATCTTCTCACAGATTTTTAGTTTTTGTATAATTGGCTTTAGATGCAACCTTAATGTACAGTTGAGCAGATATTGTCAAATTGTTCCCACGATGGAACTTTCTTAATATGGCTTGCATATGCACCAAAATTAGCTCAAATGTACACAAAACAAATTTTATCAGCCGGTGCCAACCAATCTTCTCACAGATTTTTAGTTTTTGTATAATTGGCTTTAGATGCGACCTTAATGTACAGTTGAGCAAAAATTGTCAAAATTGTTCCCACGATGTAACTTTCTTAATATGGCTTGGATATGCAAAAAAATGAGCTCAAATGTACACAAAAATCAATGCTATCTGCTTGTTCCAACCAATCTTCTCACAGATTTTTAGCTTTTGTTTAATTGGCTTTAGATGCGACCTTAATGTACAGTTGAGCAGATATTGTCAAAATTGTTCCCACGATGGAATTTTCTTAATACGGCTTGGATATGCACCAAAATGAGCTCAAATGTACAGAAAAATAATTGCTATTTGCTGGTGGCAACCAATCTTCTCACAGATTTTTAGTTTTTGTATAATTGGCTTTAGATGCAACCTTAATGTACAGTTGAGCAGATATTGTCAAAATTGTTCCCACGATGGAATTTTCTTATTATGGCTTGGATATGCACCAAAATGAGCTCAAATGTACACAAGAACAAATGTTATCAGCCGGTGCCAACCAATCTTCTCACAGATTTGGAGTTTTTGTATAATTGGCTTTAGATGCGACCTTAATGTACAGTTGAGCAGATTTTGTCAACATTGTTCCCACGATGGAACTTTCTTAATATTGCTTGGATATGCACCAAAATGAGCTCAGATGTACACAAAAATAAATGCTATCTGCTGGTGCCAACCAATCTTCTCACAGATTTTTAGTTTTTGTATAATTGGCTTTAGATGCGACCTTAATGTACAGTTGAGCAGATATTGTCAAAATTGTTCCCACGATGGAACTTTCTTAATATGGTTTGGATATGCACCAAAATGAGCTCAAATGTACACAAAAATAATTGCTATCTGCTGGTGCCAAAAAATTTTCTCATAGATTTTTAGCTTTTGTATAATTGGCTTTAGATGCGACCTTAATGTACAGTTGAGCAGATATTGTCAAAATTGTTCCCACGATGGAATTTTCTTAATATGACTTGGATATGCACCAAAATGAGCTCAAATGTACACAAAAATAAATGTTATCTGCTGGTGGCAACCAATCTTCTCACAGATTTTTAGTTTTTGTATAATTGGCTTTAGATGCGACCTTAATGTACAGTTGAGCAGATATTGTCAAATTGTTCCCACGATGGAACTTTCTTAATATGGCTTGGATATGCACCAAAATGAGCTCAAATGTACACAAAAATAAATGCTATCTGCTGGTGGCAACCAATCTTCTCACAGATTTTTAGTTTTTGTATAATTGGCTTTAGATGCGACCTTAATGTAAAGTTGAGCAGATATTGTCAAAATTGTTCCCACGATGGAATTTTCTTAATACGGCTTGGATATGCACCAAAATGAGCTCAAATATACACAACAATAAATGCTATCTGCTGGTGCCAACCAATCTTCTCACAGATTTTTAGCTTTTGTTTAATTGGCTTTAGATGCGACCTTAATGTACAGTTGAGCAGATATTGTCCAAATTGTTCCCACGATGGAATTTTCTTAATATGGCTTGGATATGCACCAAAATGAGCTCAAATGTACACAAAACAAATTTTATCAGCCGATGCCAACCAATCTTCTCACAGATTTTTAGTTTTTGTATAATTGGCTTTAGATGCGACCTTAATGTACAGTTGAGCAGATATTGTCAAAATTGTTCCCACGATGGAACTTTCTTAATATGGCTTGGATATGCACAAAAATGAGCTCAAATGTACACAAAAATCAATGCTATCTGCTTGTTCCAACCAATCTTCTCACAGATTTTTAGCTTTTGTTTAATTGGCTTTAGATGCGACCTTAATGTACAGTTGAGCAGATATTGTCAAAATTGTTCCCACGATGGAATTTTCTTAATACGGCTTGGATATGCACCAAAATGAGCTCAAATGTACAGAAAAATAATTGCTATTTGCTGGTGGCAACCAATCTTCTCACAGATTTTTAGTTTTTGTATAATTGGCTTTAGATGCAACCTTAATGTACAGTTGAGCAGATATTGTCAAAATTGTTCCCACGATGGAATTTTCTTATTATGGCTTGGATATGCACCAAAATGAGCTCAAATGTACACAAGAACAAATGATATCAGCCGGTGCCAACCAATCTTCTCACAGATTTGGAGTTTTTGTATAATTGGCTTTAGATGCGACCTTAATGTACAGTTGAGCAGATTTTGTCAACATTGTTCCCACGATGGAACTTTCTTAATATTGCTTGGATATGCACCAAAATGAGCTCAGATGTACACAAAAATAAATGCTATCTGCTGGTGCCAACCAATCTTCTCACAGATTTTTAGTTTTTGTATAATTGGCTTTAGATGCGACCTTAATGTACAGTTGAGCAGATATTGTCAAAATTGTTCCCACGATGGAATTTTCTTAATATGACTTGGATATGCACCAAAATTAGCTGTAATGTACACAAAAATAAATGTTATCTGCCGATGCCAACCAATCTTCTCACAGATTTTTAGTTTTTGTATAATTGGCTTTAGATGCGACCTTAATGTACAGTTGACCAGATATTGTCAAAATTGTTCCCACGATGGAATTTTCTTTTTATGGCTTGGATATGCACCAAAATGAGCTCAAATATACACAACAATAAATGCTCTCTGCTGGTGCCAACCAATCTTCTCACAGATTTTTAGCTTTTGTTTAATTGGCTTTAGATGCGACCTTAATGTACAGTTGAGCAGATATTGTCAAATTGTTCCCACGATGGAACTTTCTTAATATGGCTTGGATATGCACCAAAATGAGCTCAAATGTACACAAAAATAAATGCTATCTGCTGGTGGCAACCAATCTTCTCACAGATTTTTAGTTTTTGTATAATTGGCTTTAGATGCGACCTTAATGTACAGTTGAGCAGATATTGTCAAATTGTTCCCACGATGGAACTTTCTTAATATGGCTTGGATATGCACCAAAATGAGCTCAAATGTACACAAAAATAAATGCTATCTGCTGGTGGCAACCAATCTTCTCACAGATTTTTAGTTTTTTTATAATTGGCTTTAGATGCGACCTTAATGTACAGTTGAGCAGATATTGTCAAAATTGTTCCCACGATGGAATTTTCTTAATATGACTTGGATATGCACCAAAATGAGCTCAAATGTACACAAAAATAAATGTTATCTGCTGGTGGCAACCAATCTTCTCACAGATTTTTAGTTTTTGTATAATTGGCTTTAGATGCGACCTTAATGTACAGTTGAGCAGATATTGTCAAATTGTTCCCACGATGGAACTTTCTTAATATGGCTTGGATATGCACCAAAATGAGCTCAAATGTACACAAAAATAAATGCTATCTGCTGGTGGCAACCAATCTTCTCACAGATTTTTAGTTTTTGTATAATTGGCTTTAGATGCGACCTTAATGTACAGTTGAGCAGATATTGTCAAAATTGTTCCCACGATGGAATTTTCTTATTATGGCTTGGATATGCACCAAAATGAGCTCAAATATACACAACAATAAATGCTATCTGCTGGTGCCAACCAATCTTCTCACAGATTTTTAGCTTTTGTTTAATTGGCTTTAGATGCGACCTTAATGTACAGTTGAGCAGATATTGTCCAAATTGTTCCCACGATGGAATTTTCTTAATATGGCTTGGATATGCACCAAAATGAGCTCAAATGTACACAAAACAAATTTTATCAGCCGATGCCAACCAATCTTCTCACAGATTTTTAGTTTTTGTATAATTGGCTTTAGATGCGACCTTAATGGACAGTTGAGCAGATATTGTCAAAATTGTTCCCACGATGGAACTTTCTTAATATGGCTTGGATATGCACAAAAATGAGCTCAAATGTACACAAAAATAAATGCTATCTGCTTGTGCCAACCAATCTTCTCACAGATTTTTAGCTTTTCTTTAATTGGCTTAAGATGCGACCTTAATGTACAGTTGAGCAGATATTGTCAAAATTGTTCCCACGATGGAATTTTCTTAATACGGCTTGGATATGCACCAAAATGAGCTCAAATGTACACACAAATAATTGCTATTTGCTGGTGGCAACCAATCTTCTCACAGATTTTTAGTTTTTGTATAATTGGCTTTAGATGCAACCTTAATGAACAGTTGATCAGATATTGTCAAAATTGTTCCCACGATGGAATTTTCTTATTATGGCTTGGAGATGCACCAAAATGAGCTCAAATGTACACAAGAACAAATGTTATCAGCCGGTGCCAACCAATCTTCTCACAGATTTTGAGTTTTTGTATAATTGGCTTTAGATGCGACCTTAATGTACAGTTGAGCAGATATTGTCAAATTGATCCCACGATGGAACTTTCTTATTATGGCTTGGATATGCACAAAAATGAGCTCAAATGTACACAAAAATAAATGCTATCTGCTTGTGCCAACCAATCTTCTCACAGATTTTTAGCTTTTGTTTAATTGGCTTAAGATGTGACCTTAATGTACAGTTGAGCAGATATCGTCAAATTGTTCCCACGATGGAACTTTCTTAATATGGCTTGGATATGCACCAAAATGAGCTCAAATGTACACAAAAATAAATGCTATCTGCTGGTGGCAACCAATCTTCTCACAGATTTTTAGATTTTGTATAATTGGCTTTAGATGCGACCTTAATGTACAGTTGAGCAGATATTGTCAAAATTGTTCCCACGATGGAATTTTCTTATTATGGCTTGGATATGCACCAAAATGAGCTCAAATGTACACAAAACAAATTTTATCAGCCGGTGCCAACCAATCTTCTCACAGATTTTTAGTTTTTGTATAATTGGCTTTAGATGCGACCTTAATGTACAGTTGAGCAGATATTGTCAAAATTGTTCCCACGATGGAACTTTCTTAATATGGCTCGGATATGCACAAAAATGAGCTCAAATGTACACAAAAATAAATGCTATCTGCTTGTGCCAACCAATCTTCTCACATATTTTTAGCTTTTGTTTAATTGGCTTTAGATGCGACCTTAATGTACAGTTGAGCAGATATTGTCAAAATTGTTCCCACGATGGAATTTTCTTAATACGGCTTGGATATGCACCAAAATGAGCTCAAATGTACACACAAATAATTGCTATTTGCTGGTGGCAACCAATCTTCTCACAGATTTTTAATTTTTTGTATAATTGGCTTTAGATGCAACCTTAATGAACAGTTGAACAGATATTGTCAAAATTGTTCCCACGATGGAATTTTCTTATTATGGCTTGGATATGCACCAAAATGAGCTCAAATGTACACAAGAACAAATGTTATCAGCCGGTGCCAACCAATCTTCTCACAGATTTTGAGTTTTTGTATAATTGGCTTTAGATGCGACCTTAATGTACAGTTGAGCAGATATTGTCAAAATTGTTCCCACGGTGGAACTTTCTTAATATGGCTTGGATATGCACCAAAATGAGCTCAAATGTACACAAAAATAATTGCTATTTGCTGGTGGCAACCAATCTCTTACAGATCTTTAGCTTTTGTTTAATTGGCTTTAGATGCGACCTTAATGTACAGTTGAGCAGATATTGTCCAAATTGTTCCCACGATGGAATTTTCTTAATATGGCTTGGATATGCACCAAAATGAGCTTAAATGTACACACAAATAAATGCTATCTGCTGGTGGCAACCAATCTTCTCACAGATTTTTAGCTTTTGTTTAATTGGCTTTAGATGCGACCTTAATGTACAGTTGAGCAGATATTGTCAAAATTGTTCCCACGATGGAATTTTCTTATTATGGCTTGGATATGCACCAAAATGAGCTCAAATGTACACAAGAACAAATGTTATCAGCCGGTGCCAACCAATCTTCTCACAGATTTTTAGTTTTTGTATAATTGGCTTTAGATGCGACCTTAATGTACAGTTGAGCAGATATTGTCAAAATTGTTCCCACGATGGAACTTTCTTAATATTGCTTGGATATGCACCAAAATGAGCTCAAATGTACACAAAAATAAATGCTATCTGCTGGTGTCAACCAATCTTCTCACAGATTTTTAGTTTTTGTATAATTGGCTTTAGATGCGACCTTAATGTACAGTTGAGCAGATATTGTCCAAATTGTTCCCACGATGGAATTTTCTTAATATGGCTTGGATATGCACCAAAATGAGCTTAAATGTACACACAAATAAATGCTATCTGCTGGTGGCAACCAATCTTCTCACAGATTTTTAGCTTTTGTTTAATTGGCTTTAGATGCGACCTTAATGTACAGTTGAGCAGATATTGTCAAAATTGTTCCCACGATGGAATTTTCTTATTATGGCTTGGATATGCACCAAAATGAGCTCAAATGTACACAAGAACAAATGTTATCAGCCGGTGCCAACCAATCTTCTCACAGATTTTGAGTTTTTATATAATTGGCTTTAGATGCGACCTTAATGTACAGTTGAGCAGATATTGTCAAAATTGTTCCCACGATGGAACTTTCTTAATATTGCTTGGATATGCACCAAAATGAGCTCAAATGTACACAAAAATAAATGCTATCTGCTGGTGGCAACCAATCTTCTCACAGATTTTTAGTTTTTGTATAATTGGCTTTAGATGCGACCTTAATGTACAGTTGAGCAGATATTGTCAAAATTGTTCCCACGATGGAACTTTCTTAATATGGCTTGGATATGCACAAAAATGAGCTCAAATGTACACAAAAATAAATGCTATCTGCTTGTGCCAACCAATCTTCTCACAGATTTTTAGCTTTTGTTTAATTGACTTTAGATGCGACCTTAATGTACAGTTGAGCAGATATTGTCAAAATTGTTCCCTCGATGGAATTTTCTTAATACGGCTTGGATATGCACCAAAATGAGCTTAAATGTACACAAAAATAATTGCTATTTGCTGGTGGCAACTAATCTTCTCACAGATTTTTAGTTTTTGTATAATTGGCTTTAGATGCAACCTTAATGTACAGTTGAGCAGATATTGTCCAAATTGTTCCCACGATGGAACTTTCTTAATATGGCTTGGATATGCACCAAAATGAGCTTAAATGTACACAAAAATAAATGCTATCTGCTGGTGCCAACCAATCTTCTCACAGATTTTTTGTTTTTGTATTATTGGCTTTAGATACGACTTTAATGAACAGTTGAACAGATATTGTCAAAATTGTTCCCACGATGGAATTTTCTTATTATGGCTTGGATATGCACCAAAATGAGCTCAAATGTACACAAGAACAAATGTTATCAGCCGGTGCCAACCAATCTTCTCACAGATTTTGAGTTTTTGTTTAATTGGCTTTAGAAGCGACCTTAATGTACAGTTGAAAAGATATTGTCAAAATTGTTCCCACGATGGAACATTCTTAACATGGCTTGGATATGCACCAAAATGAGCTCAAATGTACACAAAAATAATTGCTATTTGCTGGTGGCAACCAATCTTCTCACAGATTTTTAGTTTTTGTATAATTGGCTTTAGATGCAACCTTAATGTACAGGTGAGCAGATATTGTCAAAATTGTTTCCACGATTGAACATTCTTAATATGGCTTGGATATGCACCAAAATGAGCTTAAATGTACACAAAAATAAATGCTATCTGCTGGTGCCAACCAATCTTCTCACATATTTTTAGTTTTTGTATTATTGGCTTAAGATACGACTTTAATGAACAGTTGAACAGATATTGTCAAAATTGTTCCCACGATGGAACTTTCTTAATATTGCTTGGATATGCACCAAAATGAGCTCAAATGTACACAAAAATAAATGCTATCTGCTGGTGGCAACCAATCTTCTCACAGATTTTTAGTTGTTGTATAATTGGCTTTAGATGCGACCTTAATGTACAGTTGAGCAGATATTGTCAAATTGTTCCCACGATGGAACTTTCTTAATATGGCTTGGATATGCACCAAAATGAGCTCAAATGTACACAAAAATAAATGCTATCTGCTGGTGGCAACCAATCTTCTCACATATTTTTAGTTTTTGTATAATTGGCTTTAGATGCGACCTTGATGTACAGTTGAGCAGATATTGTCGAAATTGTTCCCACGATGGAACTTTCTTAATATGGCTTGGATATGCACCAAAATGAGCTCAAATGTACACAAAAATAAATGCTATCTACAGGTGCCAACCAATCTTCTCACAGATTTTTTTTTTGTATAATTGGCTGTAGATGCGACCTCAATGTACAGTTGAGCAGATATTGTCAAAATTGTTCCCATGATGGAATTTTCTTAATATGGCTTGGATATGCACCAAAATGAGCTTAAATGTACATAAAAATAAATGATATCTGCTGGTGCAAACCAATCTTCTCACAGATTTTTAGTTTTTGTATTATTGGCTTTAGATGCGACTTTAATGAACAGCTGAGCAGATATTGTCAAAATTGTTCCCACGATGGAATTTTCTTAATATGGCTTGGATATGCACCAAAATGAGCTCAAATGTACACAAAACAAATGTTCTCAGCCGGTGCCAACCAATCTTCTCACAGATTTTTAGTTTTTGTATAATTGGCTTTAGATGCGACCTTAATGTACAGTTGAGCAGATATTGTCAAAATTGTTCCCACGATGGAACTTTCTTAATATGGCTTGGACATGCACCAAAATGAGCTCAAATGTACACACAAATAATTGCTATTTGCTGGTGGCAACCAATCTTCTCACAGATTATTAGTTTTTGTATAATTGGCTTTAGATGCGACCTTAATGTACAGTTGAGCAGATATTGTCAAAATTGTTCCCATGATGGAATTTTCTTAATATGGCTTGGATATGCACCAAAATGAGCTTAAATGTACATAAAAATAAATGCTATCTGCTGGTGCAAACCAATCTTCTCACAGATTTTTAGTTTTTGTATTATTGGCTTTAGATGCGACTTTAATCAACAGTTGAGCAGATATTGTCAAAATTGTTCCCATGATGGAATTTTCTTAATATGGCTTGGATATGCACCAAAATGAGCTCAAATGTACACAAAACAAATGCTTTCTGCTGGTGCAAACCAATCTTCTCACAGATTTTTAGTTTTTGTATTATTGGCTGTAGATGCGACTTTAATGAACAGCTGAGCAGATATTGTCAAACTTGTTCCCACGATGGAATTTTCTTAATATGGCTTGGATATGCACCAAAATGAGCTTAAATGTACACACAAATAAATGCTATCTGCTGGTGGCAGCCAATCTTCTCACAGATTTTTAGCTTTTGTCTAATTGGCTTTAGATGCGACCTTAATGTACAGTTGAGCAGATATTGTCAAAATTGTTCCCACGATGGAATTTTCTTATTATGGCTTGGATATGCACCAAAATGAGCTCAAATGTACACAAGAACAAATGTTATCAGCCGGTGCCAACCAATCTTCTCACAGATTTTGAGTTTTTGTATAATTGGCTTTAGATGCGACCTTAATGTACAGTTGACCAGATATTGTCAAAATTGTTCCCATGATGGAATTTTCTTAATATGGCTTGGATATGCACCAGAATGAGCTCAAATGTACATAAAAATAAATGCTATCTGCTGGTGCAAACCAATCTTCTCACAGATTTTTAGTTTTTGTATTATTGGCTTTAGATGCGACTTTAATGAACAGTTGAGCAGATATTGTCAAAATTGTTCCCATGATGGAATTTTCTTAATATGGCTTGGATATGCACCAAAATGAGCTCAAATGTACACAAAACAAATGTTATCAGCCGGTGCCAACCAATCTTCTCACAGATTTTTAGTTTTTGTATAATTGGCTTTAGATGCGACCTTAATGTACAGTTGAGCAGATATTGTCAAAATTGTTCCCACGATGGAACTTTCTTAATATGGCTTGGACATGCACCAAAATGAGCTCAAATGTACACAAAAATAAATGCTATCTACTGGTGCCAACCAATCTTCTCACATATTTTTTTTTTTGTATAATTGGCTTTAGATGCGACCTCAATGTACAGTTGAGCAGATATTGTCAAAATTGTTCCCATGATGGAATTTTCTTAATATGGCTTGGATATGCACCAAAATGAGCTTAAATGTACACAACAATAAATGCTATCTGCTGGTGCAAACCAATCTTCTCACAGATTTTTAGTTTTTGTATTATTGGCTTTAGATGCGACTTTAATGAACAGTTGAGCAGATATTGTCAAAATTGTTCCCATGATGGAATTTTCTTAATATGGCTTGGATATGCACCAAAATGAGCTCAAATGTACACAAGAACAAATGTTATCAGCCGGTGCCAAAAAATTTTCTCATAGATTTTTAGCTTTTTTATAATTGGCTTTAGATGCGACCTTAATGTACAGTTGAGCAGATATTGTCAAAATTGTTCCCACGATGGAATTTTCTTAATATGACTTGGATATGCACCAAAATTAGCTGAAATTTACACTAAAATAAATGCTATCTACTGGTGCCAACCAATCTTCTCACAGATTTTTAGTTTTTCCAACGATGGAATTTTCTTAATATGGCTTGGATATGCACCAACATGAGCTCAAATGTACACAAAAATAATTGCTATTTGCTGGTGGCAACCAATCTTCTCACAGATTTTTAGCTTTTGTTTAATTGGCTTTAGATGCGACCTCAATGTACAGTTGAGCAGATATTGTCCAAATTGTTCCCACAATGGAATTTTCTTAATATGGCTTAGATATGCACCAAAATGAGCTTAAATGTACACACAAATAAATGCTATCTGCTGGTGGCAACCAATCTTCTCACAGATTTTTAGCTTTTGTTTAATTGGCTTTAGATGCGACCTTAATGTACAGTTGAGCAGATATTGTCAAAATTGTTCCCACGATGGATTTTTCTTATTATGGCTTGGATATGCACCAAAATGAGCTCAAATGTACACAAGAACAAATGTTATCAGCCGGTGCCAACCAATCTTCTCACAGATTTTGAGTTGTTGTATAATTGGCTTTAGATGCGACCTTAATGTACAGTTGAGCAGATATTGTCAAAATTGTTCCCACGATGGAACTTTCTTAATATGGCTTGGATATGCACCAAAATGAGCTCAAATGTACACTAAAATAAATTCTATCTACTGGTGCCAACCAATCTTCTCACAGATTTTTTGTTGTTGTATAATTGGCTTTAGATGCGACCTCAATGTACAGTTGAGCAGATATTGTCAAAATTGTTCCCATGATGGAATTTTCTTAATATGGCTTGGATATGCACCAAAATGAGCTTAAATGTACATAAAAATAAATGCTATCTGCTGGTGCAAACCAATCTTCTCACAGATTTTTAGTTTTTGTATTATTGGCTTTAGATGCGACTTTAATGAACAGTTGAGCAGATATTGTCAAAATTGTTCCCATGATGGAATTTTCTTAATATGGCTTGGATATGCACCAAAATGAGCTCAAATGTACACAAAACAAATGCTATCTGCTGGTGCAAACCAATCTTCTCACAGATTTTTAGTTTTTGTATTATTGGCTTTAGATGCGACTTTAATGAACAGTTGAGCAGATATTGTCAAAATTGTTCCCATGATGGAATTTTCTTAATATGGCTTGGATATGCACCATAATGAGCTTAAATGTACACAAAAATAAATGCTATCTGCTGGTGCAAACCAATCTTCTCACAGATTTTTAGTTTTTGTATTATTGGCTTTAGATGCGACTTTAATGAACAGTTGAGCAGATATTGTCAAAATTGTTCCCACGATGGAATTTTCTTAATATGGCTTGGATATGCACCAAAATGAGCTCAAATGTACACAAGAACAAATGTTATCAGCCGGTGCCAAAAAATTTTCTCATAGATTTTTAGCTTTTTTATAATTGGCTTTAGATGCGACCTTAATGTACAGTTGAGCAGATATTGTCAAAATTGTTCCCACGATGGAATTTTCTTAATATGACTTGGATATGCACCAAAATTAGCTGAAATGTACACAAAAATAAGTGTTATCTGCTGGTGGCAACCAATCTTCTCACAGATTTTTAGTTTTTGTATAATTGGCTTTAGATGCGACCTTAATGTACAGTTGACCAGATATTGTCAAAATTGTTCCCACGATGGAATTTTCTTATTATGGCTTGGATATGCACCAAAATGAGCTCAAATATACACAACAATAAATGCTATCTGCTGGTGCCAACCAATCTTCTCACAGATTTCTAGCTTTTGTTTAATTGGCTTTAGATGCGACCTTAATTTACAGTTGAGCAGATATTGTCAAAATTGTTCCCATGATGGAATTTTCTTAATATGGCTTGGATATGCACCATAATGAGCTTAAATGTACACAAAAATAAATGCTATCTGCTGGTGCAAACCAATCTTCTCACAGATTTTTAGTTTTTGTATTATTGGCTTTAGATGCGACTTTAATGAACAGTTGAGCAGATATTGTCAAAATTGTTCCCACGATGGAATTTTCTTAATATGGCTTGGATATGCACCAAAATGAGCTCAAATGTACACAAAACAAATGTTATCAGCCGGTGCCAACCAATCTTCTCACAGATTTTTAGTTTTTGTATAATTGGCTTTAGATGCGACCTTAATGTACAGTTGAGCAGATATTGTCAAAATTGTTCCCACGATTGAACTTTCTTATTATGGCTGGGACATGCACCAACATGAGCTCAAATGTACACCAAAATAAATGCTATTTGCTTGTGCCAACCAATCTTCTCACAGATTTTTAGCTTTTGTTTAATTGGCTTTAGATGCGACCTTAATGTATTGTTGAGCAGATATTGTCAAAATTGTTCCCACGGTGGAATTTTCTTAATACGGCTTGGATATGCACCAAAATGAGCTCAAATGTACACACAAATAATAACTATTTGCTGGTGGCAACCAATCTTCTCACAGGTTTTTAGTTTTTGTATAATTGGCTTTAGATGCAACCTTAATGTACAGTTGAGCAGATATTGTCAAAATTGTTCCCACGATGGAACTATCTTAATATGGCTTGGATATGCACCAAAATGAGCTCAAATGTACACAAAAATAATTGCTATCTGCTAGTGCAAAAAAAATGTCTCACAGATTTTTAGCTTTTTTTTAATTGGCTTTAGATGCGACCTTAATGTACAGTTGAGCAGATATTGTCAAAATTGTTCCCACGATGGAATTTTCTTAATATGGCTTGGATATGCACCAAAATTAGCTCAAATGTACACAAAAACAAATGTTTTCAGCCGGTGCCAACCAATCTTCTCACATATTTTTCGTTTTTGTATAATTGGCTTTAGATGCGACCTTAAAGTACAGTTGAGCAGATATTGTCAAAATTGTTCCCACGATGGAACTTTCTTAATATGGCTTGGATATGCACCAAAATGAGCTCAAATGTACACAAAAATAATTGCTCTCTGCTGGTGCCAAAAAAATTACTCACAGATTTTTAGCTTTTTTATAATTGGCTTTAGATGCGACCTTACTGTACAGTTGAGCAGATATTGTCAAAATTGTTCCCACGTTGGAATGTTCTTAATATGGCTTGGATATGCACCAAAATGAGCTCAAATGTACACAAAAATAAATGCTATCTACTGGTCCAACCAATCTTCTCACAGATTTTTTTTTTGTATAATTGGCTGTAGATGCGACCTCAATGTACAGGTGAGCAGATATTGTCAAAATTGTTCCCACGATGGAACTTTCTTAATATTGCTTGGATATGCACCAAAATGAGCTCAAATGTACACAAAAATAAATGCTATCTGCTGGTGCCAACCAATCTTCTCAAAGATTTTTAGTTTTTGTATAATTGGCTTTAGATGCGACCTTAATGTACAGTTGAGCAGATATTGTCAAAATTGTTCCCACGATGGAACTTTCTTAATATGGCTTGGATATGCACCAAAATGAGCTCAAATGTACACAAAAATAATTGCTATCTGCTGGTGCCAAAAAAATTTCTCATAGATTTTTAGCTTTTTTATAATTGGCTTTAGATGCGACCTTAATGTACAGTTGAGCAGATATTGTCAAAATTGTTCCCACGATGGAATTTTCTTAATTTGACTTGGATATGCACCAAAATTAGCTGAAATGTACACAAAAATAAATGTTATCTGCTGGTGGCAACCAATCTTCTCACAGATTTTTTTTGTTGTATAATTGGCTTTAGATGCGACCTCAATGTACAGTTGAGCAGATATTGTCAAAATTGTTCCCACGATGGAATTTTCTTAATATGGCTTGGATATGCACCAAAATGAGCTCAAATGTACACAAAAATAATAACTATTTGCTGGTGGCAACCAATCTTCTCACAGATTTTTAGCTTTTTTATAATTGGCTTTAGATGCGACCTTACTGTACAGTTGAGCAGATATTGTCAAAATTGTTCCCACGTTGGAATGTTCTTAATATGGCTTGGATATGCACCAAAATGAGCTCAAATGTACACAAAAATAAATGCTATCTACTGGTCCAACCAATCTTCTCATAGATTTTTTTTTTGTATAATTGGCTGTAGATGCGACCTCAATGTACAGGTGAGCAGATATTGTCAAAATTGTTCCCACGATGGAACTTTCTTAATATTGCTTGGATATGCACCAAAATGAGCTCAAATGTACACAAAAATAAATGCTATCTGCTGGTGCCAACCAATCTTCTCAAAGATTTTGAGTTTTTGTATAATTGGCTTTAGATGCGACCTTAATGTACAGTTGAGCAGATATTGTCAAAATTGTTCCCACGATGGAACTTTCTTAATATGGCTTGGATATGCACCAAAATGAGCTCAAATGTACACAAAAATAATTGCTATCTGCTGGTGCCAAAAAATTTCTCATAGATTTTTAGCTTTTTTATAATTGGCTTTAGATGCGACCTTAATGTACAGTTGAGCAGATATTGTCAAAATTGTTCCCACGATGGAATTTTCTTAATTTGACTTGGATATGCACCAAAATTAGCTGAAATGTACACAAAAATAAATGTTATCTGCTGGTGGCAACCAATCTTCTCACAGATTTTTAGTTTTTGTATAATTGGCTTTAGATGCGACCTTAATGTACAGTTGAGCAGATATTGTCAAATTGTTCCCACGATGGAACTTTCTTAATATGGCTTGGATATGCACCAAAATGAGCTCAAATGTACACACAAATAAATGCTATCTGCTGGTGGCAACCAGTCTTCTCACAGATTTTTAGTTTTTGTATAATTGGCTTTAGATGCGACCTTAATGTACAGTTGAGCAGATATTGTCAAAATTGTTCCCACGATGGAACTTTCTTAATATGGCTTGGATATGCACCAAAATGAGCTCAAATGTACACAAAAATAAATGCTATCTACTGGTGCCAACCAATCTTCTCACAGATTTTTTTGTGTGTATAATTGGCTTTAGATGCGACCTCAATGTACAGTTGAGCAGATATTGTCAAAATTGTTCCCATGATGGAATTTTCTTAATATGGCTTGGATATGCACCAAAATGAGCTTAAATGTACATAAAAATAAATGCTATCTGCTGGTGCAAACCAATCTTCTCACAGATTTTTAGTTTTTGTATTATTGGCTTTAGATGCGACTTTAATGAACAACTGAGCAGATATTGTCAAAATTGTTCCCACGATGGAATTTTCTTAATATGGCTTGGATATGCACCAAAATGAGCTCAAATGTACACAAAAATAATAACTATTTGCTGGTGGCAACCAATCTTCTCACAGATTTTTAGTTTTTGTATAATTGGCTTTAGATGCGACCTTAATGTACAGTTGAGCAGATATTGTCAAAATTGTTCCCACGATGGAACTTTCTTAATATGGCTTGGATATGCACCAAAATGAGCTCAAATGTACACAAAAATAATTGCTATCTGCTGGTGCCAAAAAAATTTCTCACAGATTTTTAGCTTTTTTATAATTGGCTTTAGATGCGACCTTAATGTACAGTTGAGCAGATATTGTCAAAATTGTTCCCACGATGGAACTTTCTTAATATTGCTTGGATGTGCACCAAAATGAGCTCAAATGTACACAAAAATAAATGTTATCTGCTGGTGGCAACCAATCTTGTCACAGATTTTTAGTTTTTGTATAATTGGCTTTAGATGCGACCTTAATGTACAGTTGAGCAGATATTGTCAAATTGTTCCCACGATGGAACTTTCTTAATATGGCTTGGATATGCACCAAAATGAGCTCAAATGTACACACAAATAAATGCTATCTGCTGGTGGCAACCAGTCTTCTCACAGATTTTTAGATTTTGTATAATTGGCTTTAGATGCGACCTTAATGTACAGTTGACCAGATATTGTCAAAATTGTTCCCACGATGGAACTTTCTTAATATGGCTTGGATATGCACCAAAATGAGCTCAAATGTACACAAAAATAAATGCTATCTACTGGTGCCAACCAATCTTCTCACAGATTTTTTTTTTTGTATAATTGGCTTTAGATGCGACCTCAATGTACAGTTGAGCAGATATTGTCAAAATTGTTCCCATGATGGAATTTTCTTAATATGGCTTGGATATGCACCAAAATGAGCTTAAATGTACATAAAAATAAATGCTATCTGCTGGTGCAAACCAATCTTCTCACAGATTTTTAGTTTTTGTATTATTGGCTTTAGATGCGACTTTAATGAACAGTTGAGCAGATATTGTCAAAATTGTTCCCACGATGGAATTTTCTTAATATGGCTTGGATATGCACCAAAATGAGCTCAAATGTACACAAAAATAATAACTATTTGCTGGTGGCAACCAATCTTCTCACAGATTTTTAGTTTTTGTATAATTGGCTTTAGATGCGACCTTAATGTACAGTTGAGCAGATATTGTCAAAATTGTTCCCACGATGGAACTTTCTTAATATGGCTTGGATATGCACCAAAATGAGCTCAAATGTACACAAAAATAATTGCTATCTGCTGGTGCCAAAAAAATTTCTCACAGATTTTTAGCTTTTTTATAATTGGCTTTAGATGCGACCTTACTGTACAGTTGAGCAGATATTGTCAAAATTGTTCCCACGATGGAATGTTCTTAATATGGCTTGGATATGCACCAAAATTAGCTCAAATGTACACAAAAATAAATGTTATCAGCTGGTGCCAACCAATCTTCTCACAGATTTTGAGTTTATGTATAATTGGCTTTAGATGCGACCTTAATGTACAGGTGAGCAGATATTGTCAAAATTGTTCCCACGATGGAACTTTCTTAATATTGCTTGGATATGCACCAAAATGAGCTCAAATGTACACAAAAATAAATGCTATCTGCTGGTGCCAACCAATCTTCTCACAGATTTTGAGTTTTTGTATAATTGGCTTTAGATGCGACGTTAAAGTACAGTTGAGCAGATATTGTCAAAATTGTTCCCACGATGGAACTTTCTTAATATGGCTTGGATATGCACCAAAATGAGCTCAAATGTACACAAAAATAATTGCTATATGTTGGTGCCAAAAAATGTTCTCTTAGATTTTTAGCTTTTTTATAATTGGCTTTAGATGCGACCTTAATGTACAGTTGAGCAGATATTGTCAAAATTGTTCCCACGATGGAATTTTCTTAATTTGACTTGGATATGCACCAAAATGAGCTCAAATGTACACACAAATAAATGCTATCTGCTGGTGGCAACCAGTCTTCTCACAGATTTTTAGTTTTTGTATAATTGGCTTTAGATGCGACCTTAATGTACAGTTGACCAGATATTGTCAAAATTGTTCCCACGATGGAACTTTCTTAATATGGCTTGGATATGCACCAAAATGAGCTCAAATGTACACAAAAATAAATGCTATCTACTGGTGCCAACCAATCTTCTCACAGATTTTTTTTGTTGTATAATTGGCTTTAGATGCGACCTCAATGTACAGTTGAGCAGATATTGTCAAAATTGTTCCCATGATGGAATTTTCTTAATATGGCTTGGATATGCACCAAAATGAGCTTAAATGTACATAAAAATAAATGCTATCTGCTGGTGCAAACCAATCTTCTCACAGATTTTTAGTTTTTGTATTATTGGCTTTAGATGCGACTTTAATGAACAGTTGAGCAGATATTGTCAAAATTGTTCCCACGATGGAATTTTCTTAATATGGCTTGGATATGCACCAAAATGAGCTCAAATGTACACAAAAATAATAACTATTTGCTGGTGGCAACCAATCTTCTCACAGATTTTTAGTTTTTGTATAATTGGCTTTAGATGCGACCTTAATGTACAGTTGAGCAGATATTGTCAAAATTGTTCCCACGATGGAATTTTCTTAATATGGCTTGGATATGCACCAAAATGAGCTCAAATGTACACAAAAATAATTGCTATCTGCTGGTGCCAAAAAAATTTCTCACAGATTTTTAGCTTTTTTATAATTGGCTTTAGATGCGACCTTACTGTACAGTTGAGCAGATATTGTCAAAATTGTTCCCACGATGGAATGTTCTTAATATGGCTTGGATATGCACCAAAATTAGCTCAAATGTACACAAAAATAAATGTTATCAGCCGGTGCCAACCAATCTTCTCACAGATTTTGAGTTTATGTATAATTGGCTTTAGATGCGACCTTAATGTACAGGTGAGCAGATATTGTCAAAATTGTTCCCACGATGGAACTTTCTTAATATTGCTTGGATGTGCACCAAAATGAGCTCAAATGTACACAAAAATAAATGTTTTCTGCTGGTGGCAACCAATCTTCTCACAGATTTTTAGTTTTTGTATAATTGGCTTTAGATGCGACCTTAATGTACAGTTGAGCAGATATTGTCAAATTGTTCCCACGATGGAACTTTCTTAATATGGCTTGGATATGCACCAAAATGAGCTCAAATGTACACACAAATAAATGCTATCTGCTGGTGGCAACCAGTCTTCTCACAGATTTTTAGTTTTTGTATAATTGGCTTTAGATGCGACCTTAATGTACAGTTGACCAGATATTGTCAAAATTGTTCCCACGATGGAACTTTCTTAATATGGCTTGGATATGCACCAAAATGAGCTCAAATGTACACAAAAATAAATGCTATCTACTGGTGCCAACCAATCTTCTCACAGATTTTTTTTTTTGTATAATTGGCTTTAGATGCGACCTCAATGTACAGTTGAGCAGATATTGTCAAAATTGTTCCCATGATGGAATTTTCTTAATATGGCTTGGATATGCACCAAAATGAGCTTAAATGTACATAAAAATAAATGCTATCTGCTGGTGCAAACCAATCTTCTCACAGATTTTTAGTTTTTGTATTATTGGCTTTAGATGCGACTTTAATGAACAGTTGAGCAGATATTGTCAAAATTGTTCCCACGATGGAATTTTCTTAATATGGCTTGGATATGCACCAAAATGAGCTCAAATGTACACAAAAATAATAACTATTTGCTGGTGGCAACCAATCTTCTCACAGATTTTTAGTTTTTGTATAATTGGCTTTAGATGCGACCTTAATGTACAGTTGAGCAGATATTGTCAAAATTGTTCCCACGATGGAACTTTCTTAATATGGCTTGGATATGCACCAAAATGAGCTCAAATGTACACAAAAATAATTGCTATCTGCTGGTGCCCAAAAAATTTCTCACAGATTTTTAGCTTTTTTATAATTGGCTTTAGATGCGACCTTACTGTACAGTTGAGCAGATATTGTCAAAATTGTTCCCACGATGGAATGTTCTTAATATGGCTTGGATATGCACCAAAATTAGCTCAAATGTACACAAAAATAAATGTTATCAGCCGGTGCCAACCAATCTTCTCACAGATTTTGAGTTTATGTATAATTGGCTTTAGATGCGACCTTAATGTACAGGTGAGCAGATATTGTCAAAATTGTTCCCACGATGGAACTTTCTTAATATTGCTTGGATATGCACCAAAATGAGCTCAAATGTACACAAAAATAAATGCCATCTGCTGGTGCCAACCAATCTTCTCACAGATTTTGAGTGTTTGTATAATTGGCTTTAGATGCGACGTTAATGTACAGTTGAGCAGATATTGTCAAAATTGTTCCCACGATGGAACTTTCTTAATATGGCTTGGATATGCACCAACATGGGCTCAAATGTACACAAAAATAAATGCTATCTGCTGGTGCCAACCAATTTTCTCATAGATTTTTAGCTTTTTTATAATTGGCTTTAGATGCGACCTTAATGTACAGTTGAGCAGATATTGTCAAAATTGTTCCCACGATGGAATTTTCTTAATATGACTTGGATATGCACCAAAATTAGCTGAAATGTACAGAAAAATAAATGTTATCTGCTGGTGGCAACCAATCTTCTCACAGATTTTTAGTTCTTGTATAATTGGCTTTAGATGCGACCTTAATGTACAGTTGAGCAGATATTGTCAAATTGTTCCCACGATGGAACTTTCTTAATATGGCTTGGATATGCACCAAAATGAGCTCAAATATACACAACAATAAATACTATCTGCTGGTGGCAACCAATCTTCTCACAGATTTTTAGTTTTTGTATAATTGGCTTTAGATGCGACCTTAATGTACAGTTGACCAGATATTGTCAAAATTGTTCCCACGATGGAACTTTCTTAATATGGCTTGGATATGCACCAAAATGAGCTCAAATGTACACAAAAATAAATGCTATTTACTGGTGCCAACCAATCTTCTCACAGATTTTTTTTTTTGTATAATTGGCTTTAGATGCGACCTCAATGTACAGGTGAGCAGATATTGTCAAAATTGTTCCCACGATGGAACTTTCTTAATATTGCTTGGATGTGCACCAAAATGAGCTCAAATGTACACAAAAATAAATGTTATCTGCTGGTGGCAACCAATCTTCTCACAGATTTTTAGTTTTTGTATAATTGGCTTTAGATGCGACCTTAATGTACAGTTGAGCAGATATTGTCAAATTGTTCCCCACGATGGAACTTTCTTAATATGGCTTGGATATGCACCAAAATGAGCTCAATGTACACACAAATAAATGCTATCTGCTGGTGGCAACCAGTCTTCTCACAGATTTTTAGTTTTTGTATAATTGGCTTTAGATGCGACCTTAATGTACAGTTGACCAGATATTGTCAAAATTGTTCCCACGATGGAACTTTCTTAATATGGCTTGGATATGCACCAAAATGAGCTCAAATGTACACAAAAATAAATGCTATCTACTGGTGCCAACCAATCTTCTCACAGATTTTTTTTTTTGTATAATTGGCTTTAGATGCGACCTCAATGTACAGTTGAGCAGATATTGTCAAAATTGTTCCCATGATGGAATTTTCTTAATATGGCTTGGATATGCACCAAAATGAGCTTAAATGTACATAAAAATAAATGCTATCTGCTGGTGCAAACCAATCTTCTCACAGATTTTTACTTTTTGTATTATTGGCTTTAGATGCGACTTTAATGAACAGTTGAGCAGATATTGTCAAAATTGTTCCCACGATGGAATTTTCTTAATATGGCTTGGATATGCACCAAAATGAGCTCAAATGTACACAAAAATAATAACTATTTGCTGGTGGCAACCAATCTTCTCACAGATTTTTAGTTTTTGTATAATTTGGCTTTAGATGCGACCTTAATGTACAGTTGAGCAGATATTGTCAAAATTGTTCCCACGATGGAACTTTCTTAATATGGCTTGGATATGCACCAAAATGAGCTCAAATGTACACAAAAATAATTGCTATCTGCTGGTGCCAAAAAAATTTCTCACAGATTTTTAGCTTTTTTATAATTGGCTTTAGATGCGACCTTACTGTACAGTTGAGCAGATATTGTCAAAATTGTTCCCACGATGGAATGTTCTTAATATGGCTTGGATATGCACCAAAATTAGCTCAAATGTACACAAAAATAAATGTTATCAGCCGGTGCCAACCAATCTTCTCACAGATTTTGAGTTTATGTATAATTGGCTTTAGATGCGACCTTAATGTACAGGTGAGCAGATATTGTCAAAATTGTTCCCACGATGGAACTTTCTTAATATTGCTTGGATATGCACCAAAATGAGCTCAAATGTACACAAAAATAAATGCCATCTGCTGGTGCCAACCAATCTTCTCACAGATTTTGAGTGTTTGTATAATTGGCTTTAGATGCGACGTTAATGTACAGTTGAGCAGATATTGTCAAAATTGTTCCCACGATGGAACTTTCTTAATATGGCTTGGATATGCACCAAAATGAGCTCAAATGTACACAAAAATAATTGCTATATGTTGGTGCCAAAAAATTTTCTCATAGATTTTTAGCTTTTTTATAATTGGCTTTAGATGCGACCTTAATGTACAGTTGAGCAGATATTGTCAAAATTGTTCCCACGATGGAATTTTCTTAATATGACTTGGATATGCACCAAAATTAGCTGAAATGTACAGAAAAATAAATGTTATCTGCTGGTGGCAACCAATCTTCTCACAGATTTTTAGTTCTTGTATAATTGGCTTTAGATGCGACCTTAATGTACAGTTGAGCAGATATTGTCAAATTGTTCCCACGATGGAACTTTCTTAATATGGCTTGGATATGCACCAAAATGAGCTCAAATATACACAACAATAAATACTATCTGCTGGTGGCAACCAATCTTCTCACAGATTTTTAGTTTTTGTATAATTGGCTTTAGATGCGACCTTAATGTACAGTTGACCAGATATTGTCAAAATTGTTCCCATGATGGAATTTTCTTAATATGGCTTGGATATGCACCAAAATGAGCTTAAATGTACATAAAAATAAATGCTATCTGCTGGTGCAAACCAATCTTCTTACAGATTTTTAGTTTTTGTATTATTGGCTTTAGATGCGACTTTAATGAACAGTTGAGCAGATATTGTCAAAATTGTTCCCACGATGGAATTTTCTTAATATGGCTTGGATATGCACCAAAATGAGCTCAAATGGACACAAAACAAATGTTATCAGCCGGTGCCAACCAATCTTCTCACAGATTTTTAGTTTTTGTATAATTGGCTTTAGATGCGACCTTAATGTACAGTTGAGCAGATATTGTCAAAATTGTTCCCACGATGGAACTTTCTTAATATGGCTTGGATATGCACCAAAATGAGCTCAAATGTACACAAAAATAATTGCTATATGTTGGTGCCAAAAAATTTTCTCATAGATTTTTAGCTTTTTTATAATTGGCTTTAGATGCGACCTTAATGTACAGTTGAGCAGATATTGTCAAAATTGTTCCCACGATGGAATTTTCTTAATATGACTTGGATATGCACCAAAATTAGCTGAAATGTACAGAAAAATAAATGTTATCTGCTGGTGGCAACCAATCTTCTCACAGATTTTTAGTTTTTGTATAATTGGTTTTAGATGCGACCTTAATGTACAGTTGAGCAGATATTGTCAAATTGTTCCCACGATGGAACTTTCTTAATATGGCTTGGATATGCACCAAAATGAGCTCAAATGTACACAACAATAAATGCTATCTGCTGGTGGCAACCAATCTTCTCACAGATTTTTAGCTTTTTTTTAATTGGCTTTAGATGCGACCTTAATGTACAGTTGAGCAGATATTGTCAAAATTGTTCCCACGATGGAATTTTCTTAATACGGCTTGGATATGCACCAAAATGAGCTCAAATGTATACAAAAATAATTGCTATTTGCTGGTGGCACCCAATCTTCTCACAGATTTTTAGTTTTTGTATAATTGGCTTTAGATGCAACCTTTATGTACAGTTGAGCAGATATTGTCAAAATTGTTCCCATGATGGAACTATCTTAATATGGCTTGGATATGCACCAAAATGAGCTCAAATGTACACCAAAATAATTGCTATATGCTAGTGCAAAAAAAATTTCTCACAGATTTTTAGCTTTTTTTTAATTGGCTTTAGATGCGACCTTCATGTACAGTTGAGCAGATATTGTCAAAATTGTTCCCACGATGGAATTTTCTTAATACGGCTTGGATATGCACCAAAATGAGCTCAAATGTACACAAAAATAATCGCTATTTGCTGGTGGCAACCAATATTCTCACAAATTTTTAGTTTTTGTATAATTGGCTTTAGATGCAACCTTAATGTACAGTTGAGCAGATATTGTCAAAATTGTTCCCACGATTGAACTATCTTAATATGGCTTGGATATGCACCAAAATGAGCTCAAATGTACACAAAAATAATTGCTATCTGCTAGTGCAAAAAAAAATTCTCACAGATTTTTAGCTTTTTTTTATTTGGCTTTAGATGCGACCTTAATGTACAGTTGAGCAGATATTGTCAAAATTGTTCCCACGATGGAATTTTCTTAATATGGCTTGCATATGCACCAAAATTAGCTCAAATGTACACAAAATCAAATGTTTTCAGCCGGTGCCAACCAATCTTCTCACAGATTTTTAGTTTTTGTATAATTGGCTTTAGATGCGACCTTAATGTACAGTTGAGCAGATATTGTCAAAATTGTTCCCACGATGGAACTTTCTTAATATGGCTTGGATATGCACCAAAATGAGCTCAAATGTACACACAAATAATTGCTATCTGCTGGTGCCAAAAACAATTCTCACAGATTTTTAGCTTTTTTATAATTGGCTTTAGATGCGACCTTACTGTACAGTTGAGTAGATATTGTCAAAATTGTTCCCACGATGGAATGTTCTTAATATGGCTTGGATATGCACGAAAATTAGCTCAAATGTACACAAAAATAAATGCTATCTGCTGGTGCCAACCAATCTTCTCACATATTTTTAGTTTTTGTATAATTGGCTTTAGATGCGACCTTAATGTACAGTTGAGCAGATATTGTCAAATTGTTCCCACGATGGAACTTTCTTAATATGGCTTGGATATGCACCAAAATGAACTCAAATGTACACAAAAATAAATGCTATCTGCTGGTGCCAACCAATCTTCTCACAGATTTTTAGTTTTTGTATAATTGGCTTTAGATGCGACCTTAATGTACAGTTGAGCAGATATTGTCAAAATTGTTCCCACGATGGAACTTTCTTAATATGGCTTGGACATGCACCAAAATGAGCTCAAATGTACACATAAATAAATGCTATCTGCTTGTGCCAACCAATCTTCTCACAGATTTTTAGCTTTTGTTTAATTGGCTTTAGACGCGTCTTTAATGTACAGTTGAGCAGATATTGTCAAAATTGTTCCCACGATGGAATTTTCTTAATACGGCTTGGATATGCACCAAAATGAGCTCAAATGTACACAAAAATAATTGCTATTTGCTGGTGGCAACCAATCTTCTCACAGATTTTTAGTTTTTGTATAATTGGCTTTAGATGCGATCTTAATGTACAGTTGAGCAGATATTGTCCAAATTGTTCCCACGATGGAACTTTCTTAATATGGCTTGGATATGCACCAAAATGAGCTCAAATGTACACAAAAATAATTGCTATCTGCTGGTGCCAAAAACAATTCTCACAGATTTTTAGCTTTTTTATAATTGGCTTTAGATGCGACCTTCATGTACAGTTGAGCAGATATTGTCAAAATTGTTCCCACGATGGAATTTTCTTAAAATGGCTTGGATATGCACCAAAATTAGCTCAAATGTACACAAAAATGAATGTTATCTGCTGGTGGCAACCAATCTTCTCACAGATTTTTAGTTTTTGTATAATTGGCTTTAGATGCGACCTTAATGTACAGGTGAGCAGAATATTGTCAAAATTGTTCCCACGATGGAACTTTCTTAATATGGCTTGGATATGCACCAAAATGAGCTTAAATGTACACAAAAATAAATGCTATCTGCTGGTGCCAACCAATCTTCTCACAGATTTTTAGTTTTTGTATTATTGGCTTAAGATACGACTTTAATGAACATTTGAACAGATATTGTCAAAATGTTCCCACGATGGAATTTTCTTATTATGGCTTGGATATGCACCAAAATGAGCTCAAATATACACAAGAACAAATGTTTTCAGCCGGTGCCAACCAATCTTCTCACAGATTTTTAGTTTTTGTATAATTGGCTTTAGATGCGACCTTAATGTACAGTTGAGCAGATATTGTCAAAATTGTTCCCACGATGGAACTTTCTTAATATGGCTTGGATATGCACCAAAATGAGCTCAAATGTACACAAAAATAATTGCTATCTGCTAGTGCAAAAACAATTTCTCACAGATTTTTAGCTTTTTTTTAATTGGCTTTAGATGCGACCTTAATGTACAGTTGAGCAGATATTGTCAAAATTGTTCCCATGATGGAATTTTCTTAATACGGCTTGGATATGCACCAAAATGAGCTCAAATGTACACAAAAATAATTGGTATTTGCTGGTGGCAACCAATCTTCTCACAGATTTTTAGTTTTTGTATAATTGGCTTTAGATGCAACCTTAATGTACAGTTAAGCAGATATTGTCAAAATTGTTCCCACGATGGAACTATCTTAATATGGCTTGGATATGCACCAAAATGAGCTCAAATGTACACAAAAATAATTGCTATCTGCTAGTGCAAAAACAATTTCTCACAGTTTTTTAGCTTTTTTTTAATTGGCTTTAGATGCGACCTTAATGTACAGTTGAGCAGATATTGTCAAAATTGTTCCCACGATGGAATTTTCTTAATATGGCTTGCATATGCACCAAAATTAACTCAAATGTACACAAAAAACAAATGTTTTCAGCCGGTGCCAACCCATCTTCTCACAGATTTTTAGTTTTTGTATAATTGGCTTTAGATGCGACCTTAATGTACAGTTGAGCAGATATTGTCAAAATTGTTCCCACGATGGAACTTTCTTAATATGGCTTGGATATGCACCAAAATGAGCTCAAATGTACACAAAAATAATTGCTATCTGCTGGTGCAAAAAAAAATTTCTCACAGATTTTTAGCTTTTTTATAATTGGCTTTAGATGCGACCTTACTGTACAGTTGAGTAGATATTGTCAAAATTGTTCCCACGATGGAATTTTCTTAGTATGGCTTGGATATGCACCAAAATTAGCTCAAATGTACACAAAAATAAATGCTATCTGCTGGTGCCAACCAATTTTCTCACAGATTTTTAGTTTTTGTATAATTGGCTTTAGATGCTACCTTAATGTACAGTTGAGCAGATATTGTCAAAATTGTTCCCACGATGGAACTTTCTTAATATGGCTTGGACATGCACCAAAATGAGCTCAAATGTACACACAAATAAATGCTATCTGCTTGTGCCAACCAATCTTCTCACAGATTTTTAGCTTTTGTTTAATTGGCTTTAGACGCGTCCTTAATGTACAGTTGAGCAGATATTGTCAAAATTGTTCCCACGATGGAATTTTCTTAATACGGCTTGGATATGCACCAAAATGAGCTCAAATGTACACAAAAATAATTGCTATTTGCTGGTGGGAACCAATCTTCTCACAGATTTTTAGTTTTTGTATAATTGGCTTTAGATGCAACCTTAATGTACAGTTGAGCAGATATTGTCAAAATTGTTCCCACGATGGAACTTTCTTAATATGGCTTGGATATGCACCAAAATGAGCTCAAATGTACACAAAAATAATTGCTATCTGCTGGTGCGAAACAAATTTCTCACAGATTTTTAGCTTTTTTATAATTGGCTTTAGATGCGACCTTAATGTACAGTTGAGCAGATATTGTCAAAATTGTTCCCATGATGGAACTTTCTTAATATGGCTTGCATATGCACCAAAATTAGCTCAAATGTACACAAAAACAAATGTTTTCAGCCGGTGCCAACCAATCTCCTCACAGATTTTTAGTTTTTGTATAATTGGCTTTAGATGCGACCTTAATGTACAGTTGAGCAGATATTGTCCAAATTGTTCCCACGATGGAACTTTCTTAATATGGCTTGGATATGCACCAAAATGAGCTCAAATGTACACAAAAATAAATGTTATCTGCTGGTGGCAACCAATCTTCTCACAGATTTTTAGTTTTTGTATAATTGGCTTTAGATGCGACCTTAATGTACAGGTGAGTACATATTGTCAAAATTGTTCCCACGATGGAACTTTCTTAATATGGCTTGGATATGCACCAAAATGAGATTAAATGTACACAAAAATAAATGCTATCTGCTGGTGCCAACCAATCTTCTCACAGATTTTTAGTTTTTGTATTATTGGCTTCAGATACGACTTTAATGAACAGTTGAACAGATATTGTCAAAATGTTCCCACGATGGAATTTTCTTATTATGGCTTGGATATGCACCAAAATGAGCTCAAATATACACAAGAACAAATGTTATCAGCCGGTGCCAACCAATCTTCTCACAGATTTTAGTTGTTGTATAATTGGCTTTAGATGCGACCTTAATGTACAGTTGAGCAGATATTGTCAAAATTGTTCCCACGATGGAACTTTCTTAATATGGCTTGGATATGCACCAACATGAGCTCAAATGTACAAAAAAATAAATGCTATCTGCTGGTGCCAACCAATCTTCTCACAGATTTTTAGTTTTTGTATTATTGGCTTTAGATGCGACGTTAATGAACAGTTGTGCAGATATTGTCAAAATTGTTCACACGATGGAATTTTCTTATTATGGCTTGGATATGCACCAAAATGAGCTCAAATGTACACAAAAACAAATGTTATCAGCCGGTGCCAACCAATCTTCTCACAGATTTTTAGTTTTTGTATAATTGGCTTTAGATGCGACCTTAATGTACAGTTGAGCAGATATTGTCAAAATTGTTCCCACGATGGAACTTTCTTAATATGGCTTGGATATGCACCAAAATGAGCTCAAATGTACACAAAAATAAATGCTATCTGCTGGTGCCAACCAATCTTCTCACAGATTTTTAGTTTTTGAATTATTGGCTTAAGATACGACTTTAATGAACAGTTGAACATATATTGTCAAAATTGTTCCCACGATGGAATTTTCTTATTATGGCTTGGATATGCACCAAAATGAGCTCGAATATACACAAGAACAAATGTTATCAGCCGGTGCCAACCAATCTTCTCACATATTTTTAGTTTTTGTATAATTGGCTTTAGATGCGCTCTTAATGTACAGTTGAGCAGATATTGTCAAAATTGTTCCCAAGATGGAACTTTCTTAATATGGCTTGGATATGCACCAACTTGAGCTCAAATGTACACAAAAATAAATGCTATCTGCTGGTGCCAACCAATCCTCTCACAGATTTTTAGTTTTTGTATTATTCGCTTAAGATACGACTTTAATGAACAGTTGAACAGATATTGTCAAAATTGTTCCCACGATGGAATTTTCTTATTATGGCTTGGATATGCACCAAAATGAGCTCAAATATACACAAGAACAAATGTTATCAGCCGGTGCCAACCAATCTTCTCACAGATTTTTAGTTTTTGTATAATTGGCTTTAGATGCGACCTTAATGTACAGTTGAGCAGATATTGTCAAAATTGTTCCCACGATGGAACTTTCTTAATATGGCTTGGATATGCCCCAACATGAGCTCAAATGTACACAAAAACAAATGTTATCAGCCGGTGCCAACCAATCTTCTCACAGATTTTTAGTTTTTGTATAATTGGCTTTAGATGCGACCTTAATGTACAGTTGAGCAGATATTGTCAAAATTGTTCCCATGATGGAATTTTCTTAATATGGCTTGGATATGCAC
This sequence comes from Steromphala cineraria, assembly GCA_916613615.1. Classification (NCBI taxonomy): domain Eukaryota; kingdom Metazoa; phylum Mollusca; class Gastropoda; order Trochida; family Trochidae; genus Steromphala; species Steromphala cineraria. The sequence goes on from OU744735.1 coordinate 10,463,700, forward strand.
CAAAATGAGCTCAAATGTACACAAAAATAAATGCTATCTGCTGGTGCAAACCAATCTTCTCACAGATTTTTAGTTATTGTATAATTGGCTTTAGATGCGACCTTAATGTACAGTTGAACAGATATTGTCAAAATTGTTCCCACGATGGAATTTTCTTATTATGGCTTGGATATGCACCAAAATGAGCTCAAATATACACAAGAACAAATGTTGTCAGCCGGTGCCAACCAATCTTCTCACAGATTTTTAATTTTGTGTATAATTGGCTTTAGATGCGACCTTAATGTACAGTTGAGCAGATATTGTCAAAATTGTTCCCACGATGGAACTTTCTTAATATGGCTTGGATATGCACCAACATGAGCTCAAATGTACACAAAAATAAATGCTATCTGCTGGTGCCAACCAATCTTCTCACAGATTTTTAGTTTTTGTATTATTGGCTTTAGATGCGACTTTAATGAACAGTTGAGCAGATATTGTCAAAATTGTTCACACGATGGAATTTCCTTAATATGGCTTGGATATGCACCAAAATGAGCTCAAATGTACACAAAACAAATGTTATCAGCCGGTGCCAACCAATCTTTTCACAGATTTTTAGTTTTTGTATTATTGGCTTAAGATACGACTTTAATGAACAGTTGAGCAGATATTGTCAAAATTGTTCCCACGATGGAACTTTCTTAATATGGCTTGGATATGCACCAAAATGAGCTCAAATGTACACAAAAATAAATGCTATCTGCTGGTGCCAACCAATCTTCTCACAGAGTTTTAGTTTTTGTATTATTGGCTTAAGATACGACTTTAATGAACAGTTGAACAGATATTGTCAAAATTGTTCCCATGATGGAATTTTCTTAATACGGCTTGGATATGCACCAAAATGAGCTCAAATGTACACAAAAATAATTGCTAATTGCTGGTGGCAACCAATCTTCTCACAGATTTTTAGTTTTTGTATAATTGGCTTTAGATGCAACCTTAATGTACAGTTGAGCAGATATTGTCAAAATTGTTCCCACGATGGAACTTTCTTAATATGGCTTGGATATGCACCAACATGAGCTCAAATGTACACAAAAATAAATGCTATCTGCTGGTGCCAACCAATCTTCTCACAGATTTTTAGTTTTTGTATAATTGGATTTAGATGCGACCTTAATGTACAGTTGAGCAGATATTGTCAAAATTGTTCCCACGATGGAACTTTCTTAATATGGCTTGGATATGCACCAAAATGAGCTCAAATGTACACAAAAATAAATGCTATCTGCTGGTGCCAACCAATCTTCTCACAGATTTTTAGTTTTTGTATTATTGGCTTTAGATGCGACTTTAATGAACAGTTGAGCAGATATTGTCAAAATTGTTCCCACGATGGAATTTCCTTAATATGGCTTGGATATGCACCAAAATGAGCTCAAATGTACACAAAAATCTTCAAATGTACACAAAAATCTTCTCACAGATTTTTAGTTTTTGTATAATTGGCTTTAGATGCAACCTTCATGTACAGTTGAGCAGATATTGTCAAAATTGTTCCCACGATGGAACTTTCTTAATATGGCTTTGATATGCACCAACATGAGCTCAAATGTACACAAAAATAAATGCTATCTGCTGGTGCCAACCAATCTTCTCACAGATTTTTAGTTTTTGTATAATTGGATTTAGATGCGACCTTAATGAACAGTTGAACAGATATTGTCAAAATTGTTCCCACGATGAAATTTTCTTATTATGGCTTGGATATGCACCAAAATGAGCTCAAATATACACAAGAACAAATGTTATCAGCCGGTGCCAACCAATCTTCTCACAGATTTTTAGTTTTTGTATTATTGGCTTAAGATACGACTTTAATGAACAGTTGAGCAGATATTGTCAAAATTGTTCCCACGATGGAACTTTCTTAATATGGCTTGGATATGCACCAAAATGAGCTCAAATGTACACAAAAATAAATGCTATCTGCTGGTGCCAACCAATCTTCTCACAGAGTTTTAGTTTTTGTATTATTGGCTTAAGATACGACTTTAATGAACAGTTGAACAGATATTGTCAAAATTGTTCCCATGATGGAATTTTCTTAATACGGCTTGGATATGCACCAACATGAGCTCAAATGTACACAAAAATAATTGCTAATTGCTGGTGGCAACCAATCTTCTCACAGATTTTTAGTTTTTGTATAATTGGATTTAGATGCGACCTTAATGTACAGTTGAGCAGATATTGTCAAAATTGTTCCCACGATGGAACTTTCTTAATATGGCTTGGATATGCACCAAAATGAGCTCAAATGTACACAAAAATAAATGCTATCTGCTGGTGCAAACCAATCTTCTCACAGATTTTTAGTTTTTGTATTATTGGCTTAAGAGACGACTTTAATGAACAGTTGAACAGATATTGTCAAAATTGTTCCCACGATGGAATTTTCTTATTATGGCTTGGATATGCACCAAAATGAGCTCAAATGTACACAAAAATCTTCAAATGTACACAAAAATCTTCTCACAGATTTTTAGTTTTTGTATAATTGGCTTTAGATGCAACCTTAATGTACAGTTGAGCAGATATTGTCAAAATTGTTCCCACGATGGAACTTTCTTAATATGGCTTTGATATGCACCAACATGAGCTCAAATGTACACAAAAATAAATGCTATCTGCTGGTGCCAACCAATCTTCTCACAGATTTTTAGTTTTTGTATAATTGGATTTAGATGCGACCTTAATGAACAGTTGAACAGATATTGTCAAAATTGTTCCCACGATGGAATTTTCTTATTATGGCTTGGATATGCACCAAAATGAGCTCAAATATACACAAGAACAAATGTTATCAGCCGGTGCCAACCAATCTTCTCACAGATTTTTAGTTTTTGTATAATTGGCTTTAGATGCGACCTTAATGTACAGTTGAGCAGATATTGTCAAAATTGTTCCCACGATGGAACTTTCTTAATATGGCTTGGATATGCACCAAAATGAGCTCAAATGTACACAAAAATAAATGCTATCTGCTGGTGCCAACCAATCTTCTCACAGATTTTTAGTTTTTGTATTATTGGCTTTAGATGCGACCTTAATGTACAGTTGAGCAGATATTGTCAAAATTGTTCCCACGATGGAATTTTCTTATTATGGCTTGGATATGCACCAAAATGAGCTCAAATGTACACAAAAACAAATGTTATCAGCCGGTGCCAACCAATCTTCTCACAGATTTTTAGTTTTTGTATAATTGGCTTTAGATGCGACCTTAATGTACAGTTGAGCAGATATTGTCAAAATTGTTCCAACGATGGAACTTTCTTAATATGCCTTGGATATGCACCAAAATGAGCTCAAATGTACACAAAAATAAAAGCTATCTACTGGTGCCAACCAATCTTCTCACAGATTTTTAGTTTTTGTATAATTGGCTTTAGATGCGACCTCACTGTACAGTTGAGCAGATATTGTCAAAATTGTTCCCACGATGGAACTTTCTTAATATGGCTTGGATATGCACCAAAATGAGCTCAAATGTACACAAAAATAAATGCTATCTGCTGGTGCCAACCAATCTTCTCACAGATTTTTAGTTTTTGTATTATTGGCTTAAGATACGACTTTAATGAACAGTTGAACAGATATTGTCAAAATTGTTCCCATGATGGAATTTTCTTAATACGGCTTGGATATGCACCAAAATGAGCTCAAATGTACACCAAAATAAATGCTAATTGCTGGTGGCAACCAATCCTCTCACAGATTTTTAGTTTTTGTATAATTGGCTTTAGATGCAACCTTAATGTACAGTTGAGCAGATATTGTCAAAATTGTTCCCACGATGGAACTTTCTTAATATGGCTTGGATATGCACCAAAATGAGCTTAAATGTACACAAAAATAATTGCTAATTGCTGGTGGCAACCAATCTTCTCACAGATTTTTAGTTTTTGTACTATTGCCTTAAGATACGACTCTAATGAACAGTTGAACAGATATTGTCAAAATTGTTCCCACGATGGAATTTTCTTATTATGGCTTGGATATGCACCAAAATGAGCTCAAATATACACAAGAACAAATGTTATCAGCCGGTGCCAACCAATCTTCTCACAGATTTTTAGTTTTTGTATTATTGGCTTTAGATGCGACCTTAATGAACAGTTGTGCAGATATTGTCAAAATTGTTCCCACGATGGAATTTTCTTATTATGGCTTGGATATGCACCAAAATGAGCTCAAATATACACAAGAACAAATGTTATCAGCCGGTGCCAACCAATCTTCTCACAGATTTTAGTTGTTGTATAATTGGCTTTAGATGCGACCTTAATGTACAGTTGAGCAGATATTGTCAAAATTGTTCCCACGATGGAACTTTCTTAATATGGCTTGGATATGCACCAAAATGAGCTCAAATGTACACAAAAATAAATGCTATCTGCTGGTGCCAACCAATCTTCTCACAGATTTTTAGTTTTTGTATTATTGGCTTTAGATGCGACTTTAATGAACAGTTGAGCAGATATTGTCAAAATTGTTCCCACGATGGAATTTCCTTAATATGGCTTGGATATGCACCAAAATGAGCTCAAATGTACACAAAACAAATGTTATCAGCCGGTGCCAACCAATCTTTTCACAGATTTTTAGTTTTTGTATTATTGGCTTAAGATACGACTTTAATGAACAGTTGAGCAGATATTGTCAAAATTGTTCCCACGATGGAACTTTCTTAATATGGCTTGGATATGCACCAAAATGAGCTCAAATGTACACAAAAATAAAGGCTATCTGCTGGTGCCAACCAATCTTCTCACAGAGTTTTAGTTTTTGTATTATTGGCTTAAGATACGACTTTAATGAACAGTTGAACAGATATTGTCAAAATTGTTCCCATGATGGAATTTTCTTAATACGGCTTGGATATGCACCAAAATGAGCTCAAATGTACACAAAAATAATTGCTAATTGCTGGTGGCAACCAATCTTCTCACAGATTTTTAGTTTTTGTATAATTGGCTTTAGATGCAACCTTAATGTACAGTTGAGCAGATATTGTCAAAATTGTTCCCACGATGGAACTTTCTTAATATGGCTTGGATATGCACCAACATGAGCTCAAATGTACACAAAAATAAATGCTATCTGCTGGTGCCAACCAATCTTCTCACAGATTTTTAGTTTTTGTATAATTGGATTTAGATGCGACCTTAATGTACAGTTGAGCAGATATTGTCAAAATTGTTCCCACGATGGAACTTTCTTAATATGGCTTGGATATGCACCAAAATGAGCTCAAATGTACACAAAAATAAATACTATCTGCTGGTGCAAACCAATCTTCTCACAGATTTTTAGTTTTTGTATTATTGGCTTAAGAGACGACTTTAATGAACAGTTGAACAGATATTGTCAAAATTGTTCCCACGATGGAATTTTCTTATTATGGCTTGGATATGCACCAAAATGAGCTCAAATGTACACAAAAATCTTCAAATGTACACAAAAATCTTCTCACAGATTTTTAGTTTTTGTATTATTGGCTTTAGATGCAACCTTAATGTACAGTTGAGCAGATATTGTCAAAATTGTTCCCACGATGGAACTTTCTTAATATGGCTTTGATATGCACCAACATGAGCTCAAATGTACACAAAAATAAATGCTATCTGCTGGTGCCAACCAATCTTCTCACAGATTTTTAGTTTTTGTATAATTGGATTTAGATGCGACCTTAATGAACAGTTGAACAGATATTGTCAAAATTGTTCCCACGATGGAATTTTCTTATTATGGCTTGGATATGCACCAAAATGAGCTCAAATATACACAAGAACAAATGTTATCAGCCGGTGCCAACCAATCTTCTCACAGATTTTTAGTTTTTGTATAATTGGCTTTAGATGCGACCTTAATGTACAGTTGAGCAGATATTGTCAAAATTGTTCCCACGATGGAACTTTCTTAATATGGCTTGGATATGCACCAACATGAGCTCAAATGTACACAAAAATAAATGCTATCTGCTGGTGCCAACCAATCTTCTCACAGATTTTTAGTTTTTGTATTATTGGCTTTAGATGCGACCTTAATGTACAGTTGAGCAGATATTGTCAAAATTGTTCCCACGATGGAATTTCCTTAATATGGCTTGGATATGCACCAAAATGAGCTCAAATGTACACAAAACAAATGTTATCAGCCGGTGCCAACCAATCTTTTCACAGATTTTTAGTTTTTGTATTATTGGCTTAAGATACGACTTTAATGAACAGTTGAGCAGATATTGTCAAAATTGTTCCCACGATGGAACTTTCTTAATATGGCTTGGATATGCACCAAAATGAGCTCAAATATACACAAGAACAAATGTTATCAGCCGGTGCCAACCAATCTTTTCACAGATTTTTAGTTTTTGTATTATTGGCTTAAGATACGACCTTAATGAACAGTTGTGCAGATATTGTCAAAATTGTTCCCACGATGGAATTTTCTTATTATGGCTTGGATATGCACCAAAATGAGCTCAAATATACACAAGAACAAATGTTATCAGCCGGTGCCAACCAATCTTCTCACAGATTTTAGTTGTTGTATAATTGGCTTTAGATGCGACCTTAATGTACAGTTGAGCAGATATTGTCAAAATTGTTCCCACGAAGGAACTTTCTTAATATGGCTTGGATATGCACCAACATGAGCTCAAATGTACAAAAAAATAAATGCTATCTGCTGGTGCCAACCAATCTTCTCACAGATTTTTAGTTTTTGTATTATTGGCTTTAGATGCGACGTTAATGAACAGTTGTGCAGATATTGTCAAAATTGTTCACACGATGGAATTTTCTTATTATGGCTTGGATATGCACCAAAATGAGCTCAAATGTACACAAAAACAAATGTTATCAGCCGGTGCCAACCAATCTTCTCACAGATTTTTAGTTTTTGTATAATTGGCTTTAGATGCGACCTTAATGTACAGTTGAGCAGATATTGTCAAAATTGTTCCCACGATGGAACTTTCTTAATATGGCTTGGATATGCACCAAAATGAGCTCAAATGTACACAAAAATAAATGCTATCTGCTGGTGCCAACCAATCTTCTCACAGATTTTTAGTTTTTGTATTATTGGCTTTAGATGCGACTTTAATGAACAGTTGAGCAGATATTGTCAAAATTGTTCCCACGATGGAATTTCCTTAATATGGCTTGGATATGCACCAAAATGAGCTCAAATGTACACAAAACAAATGTTATCAGCCGGTGCCAACCAATCTTTTCACAGATTTTTAGTTTTTGTATTATTGGCTTAAGATACGACTTTAATGAACAGTTGAGCAGATATTGTCAAAATTGTTCCCACGATGGAACTTTCTTAATATGGCTTGGATATGCACCAAAATGAGCTCAAATGTACACAAAAATAAATGCTATCTGCTGGTGCCAACCAATCTTCTCACAGAGTTTTAGTTTTTGTATTATTGGCTTTAGATGCGACCTTAATGTACAGTTGAGCAGATATTGTCAAAATTGTCCCCACGATGGAACTTTCTTAATATGGCTTGGATATGCACCAACATGAGCTCAAATGTACAAAAAAATAAATGCTATCTGCTGGTGCCAACCAATCTTCTCACAGATTTTTAGTTTTTGTATTATTGGCTTTAGATGCGACGTTAATGAACAGTTGTGCAGATATTGTCAAAATTGTTCACACGATGGAATTTTCTTATTATGGCTTGGATATGCACCAAAATGAGCTCAAATGTACACAAAAACAAATGTTATCAGCCGGTGCCAACCAATCTTCTCACAGATTTTTAGTTTTTGTATAATTGGCTTTAGATGCGACCTTAATGTACAGTTGAGCAGATATTGTCAAAATTGTTCCCACGATGGAACTTTCTTAATATGGCTTGGATATGCACCAACATGAGCTCAAATGTACACAAAAATAAATGCTATCTGCTGGTGCCAACCAATCTTCTCACAGATTTTTAGTTTTTGTATTATTCGCTTAAGATACGACTTTAATGAACAGTTGAACAGATATTGTCAAAATTGTTCCCACGATGGAATTTTCTTATTATGGCTTGGATATGCACCAAAATGAGCTCAAATATACACAAGAACAAATGTTATCAGCCGGTGCCAACCAATCTTCTCACAGATTTTTAGTTTTTGTATAATTGGCTTTAGATGCGACCTTAATGTACAGTTGAGCAGATATTGTCAAAATTGTTCCCACGATGGAACTTTCTTAATATGGCTTGGATATGCCCCAACATGAGCTCAAATGTACACAAAAACAAATGTTATCAGCCGGTGCCAACCAATCTTCTCACAGATTTTTAGTTTTTGTATAATTGGCTTTAGATGCGACCTTAATGTACAGTTGAGAAGATATTGTCAAAATTGTTCCCACGATGGAACTTTCTTAATATGGCTTGGATATGCACCAAAATGAGCTCAAATGTGCACAAAAATAAATGCTATCTACTGGTGCCAACCAATCTTCTCACAGATTTTTAGTTTTTGTATAATTGGCTTTAGATGCGACCTTAATGTACAGTTGAGAAGATATTGTCAAAATTGTTCCCACGATGGAATTTCCTTAATATGGCTTGGATATGCACCAAAATGAGCTCAAATGTACACAAAACAAATGTTATCAGCCGGTGCCAACCAATCTTCTCACAGATTTTTAGTTTTTGTATTATTGGCTTAAGATACGACTTTAATGAACAGTTGAGCAGATATTGTCAAAATTGTTCCCACGATGGAACTTTCTTAATATGGCTTGGATATGCACCAAAATGAGCTCAAATGTACACAAAAATAAATGCTATCTGCTGGTGCCAACCAATCTTCTCACAGAGTTTTAGTTTTTGTATTATTGGCTTAAGATACGACTTTAATGAACAGTTGAACAGATATTGTCAAAATTGTTCCCATGATTGAATTTTCTTAATACGGCTTGGATATGCACCAAAATGAGCTCAAATGTACACAAAAATAAATGCTATCTGCTGGTGCCAACCAATCTTCTCACAGAGTTTTAGTTTTTGTATTATTGGCTTAAGATACGACTTTAATGAACAGTTGAACAGATATTGTCAAAATTGTTCCCATGATTGAATTTTCTTAATACGGCTTGGATATGCACCAACATGAGCTCAAATGTACACAAAAATAATTGCTAATTGCTGGTGGCAACCAATCTTCTCACAGATTTTTAGTTTTTGTATAATTGGCTTTAGATGCAACCTTAATGTACAGTTGAGCAGATATTGTCAAAATTGTTCCCACGATGGAACTTTCTTAATATGGCTTGGATATGCACCAAAATGAGCTCAAATGTACACAAAAATAAATGCTATCTGCTGGTGCAAACCAATCTTCTCACAGATTTTTAGTTTTTGTATTATTGGCTTAAGAGACGACTTTAATGAACAGTTGAACAGATATTGTCAAAATTGTTCCCACGATGGAATTTTCTTATTATGGCTTGGATATGCACCAAAATGAGCTCAAATGTACACAAAAATCTTCAAATGTACACAAAAATCTTCTCACAGATTTTTAGTTTTTGTATAATTGGCTTTAGATGCAACCTTAATGTACAGTTGAGCAGATATTGTCAAAATTGTTCCCACGATGGAACTTTCTTAATATGGCTTTGATATGCACCAACATGAGCTCAAATGTACACAAAAATAAATGCTATCTGCTGGTGCCAACCAATCTTCTCACAGATTTTTAGTTTTTGTATAATTGGCTTTAGATGCAACCTTAATGAACAGTTGAACAGATATTGTCAAAATTGTTCCCACGATGGAATTTTCTTATTATGGCTTGGATATGCACCAAAATGAGCTCAAATATACACAAGAACAAATGTTATCAGCCGGTGCCAACCAATCTTCTCACAGATTTTTAGTTTTTGTATAATTGGCTTTAGATGCGACCTTAATGTACAGTTGAGCAGATATTGTCAAAATTGTTCCCACGATGGAACTTTCTTAATATGGCTTGGATATGCACCAAAATGAGCTCAAATGTACACAAAAATAAATGCTATCTGCTGGTGCCAACCAATCTTCTCACAGATTTTTAGTTTTTGTATTATTGGCTTTAGATGCGACCTTAATGTACAGTTGAGCAGATATTGTCAAAATTGTTCCCACGATGGAATTTTCTTATTATGGCTTGGATATGCACCAAAATGAGCTCAAATGTACACAAAAACAAATGTTATCAGCCGGTGCCAACCAATCTTCTCACAGATTTTTAATTTTTGTATAATTGGCTTTAGATGCGACCTTAATGTACAGTTGAGCAGATATTGTCAAAATTGTTCCAACGATGGAACTTTCTTAATATGCCTTGGATATGCACCAAAATGAGCTCAAATGTACACAAAAATAAAAGCTATCTACTGGTGCCAACCAATCTTCTCACAGATTTTTAGTTTTTGTATAATTGGCTTTAGATGCGACCTCACTGTACAGTTGAGCAGATATTGTCAAAATTGTTCCCACGATGGAACTTTCTTAATATGGCTTGGATATGCACCAAAATGAGCTTAAATGTACACAAAAATAAATGCTATCTCCTGGTGCCAACCAATCTTCTCACAGATTTTTAGTTTTTGTATTATTGGCTTAAGATACGACTTTAATGAACAGTTGAACAGATATTGTCAAAATTGTTCCCATGATGGAATTTTCTTAATACGGCTTGGATATGCACCAAAATGAGCTCAAATGTACACCAAAATAAATGCTAATTGCTGGTGGCAACCAATCCTCTCACAGATTTTTAGTTTTTGTATAATTGGCTTTAGATGCAACCTTAATGTACAGTTGAGCAGATATTGTCAAAATTGTTCCCACGATGGAACTTTCTTAATATGGCTTGGATATGCACCAAAATGAGCTTAAATGTACACAAAAATAAATGCTATCTGCTGGTGCAAACCAATCTTCTCACAGATTTTTAGTTTTTGTACTATTGGCTTAAGATACGACTCTAATGAACAGTTGAACAGATATTGTCAAAATTGTTCCCACGATGGAATTTTCTTATTATGGCTTGGATATGCACCAAAATGAGCTCAAATATACACAAGAACAAATGTTATCAGCCGGTGCCAACCAATCTTCTCACAGATTTTTAGTTTTTGTATTATTGGCTTTAGATGCGACCTTAATGAACAGTTGTGCAGATATTGTCAAAATTGTTCCCACGATGGAATTTTCTTATTATGGCTTGGATATGCACCAAAATGAGCTCAAATGTACACAAAAATAAAAGCTATCTACTGGTGCCAACCAATCTTCTCACAGATTTTTAGTTTTTGTATAATTGGCTTTAGATGCGACCTCACTGTACAGTTGAGCAGATATTGTCAAAATTGTTCCCACGATGGAATTTTCTTAATATGGCTTGGATATGCACCAAAATGAGCTTAAATGTACACAAAAATAAATGCTATCTGCAGGTGCAAACCAATCTTCTCACAGATTTTTAGTTTTTGTATTATTGGCTTTAGATGCGACTTTAATGAACAGGTGAGCAGATGTTGTCAAAAGTGTTCCCACGATGGAATTTTCTTAATACGGCTTGGATATGCACCAAAATGAGCTCAAATATACACCAAAATAAATGCTAATTGCTGGTGGCAACCAATCCTCTCACAGGTTTTTAGTTTTTGTATAATTGGCTTAAGATACGACCTTAATGTACAGTTGAGCAGATATTGTCAAAATTGTTCCCACGATGGAACTTTCTTAATATGGCTTGGATATGCACCAAAATGAGCTCAAATGTACACAAAAATAAATGCTATCTACTGGTGCCAACCAATCTTCTCACAGATTTTTAGTTTTTGTATAATTGGCTTTAGATACGACCTCACTGTACAGTTGAGCAGATGTTGTCAAAATTGTTCCCACGAAGGAATTTTCTTAATACGGCTTGGATATGCACCAAAATGAGCTCAAATGTACACCAAAATAAATGCTAATTGCTGGTGGCAACCAATCCTCTCACAGATTTTTAGTTTTTGTATAATTGGCTTTAGATGCAACCTTAATGTACAGTTGAGCAGATATTGTCAAAATTGTTCCCAAGATGGAACTTTCTTAATATGGCTTGGATATGCACCAACATGAACTCAAATGTACACAAAAATAAATGCTATCTGCTGGTGCCAACCAATCTTCTCACAGATTTTTAGTTTTTGTATTATTGGCTTAAGATACGACTTTAATGAACAGTTGAACAGATATTGTCAAAATTGTTCCCACGATGGAATTTTCTTATTATGGCTTGGATATGCACCAAAATGAGCTCAAATATACACAAGAACAAATGTTATCAGCCGGTGCCAACCAATCTTCTCACAGATTTTTAGTTTTTGTATAATTGGCTTTAGATGCGACCTTAATGTACAGTTGAGCAGATATTGTAAAAATTGTTCCCACGATGGAACTTTCTTAATATGGCTTGGATATGCACCAACATGAGCTCAAATGTACACACAAATAAATGCTATCTGCTGGTGCCAACCAATCTTCTCACAGATTTTTAGTTTTTGTATTATTGGCTTTAGATGCGACCTTAATGAACAGTTGTGCAGATATTGTCAAAATTGTTCGCACGATGGAATTTTCTTAATATGGCTTGGATATGCACAAAAATGAGCTCAAATGTACACAAAAATAAAAGCTATCTACTGGTGCCAACCAATCTTCTCACAGATTTTTAGTTTTTGTATAATTGGCTTTAGATGCGACCTCACTGTACAGTTGAGCAGATATTGTCAAAATTGTTCCCACGATGGAATTTTCTTAATATGGCTTGGATATGCACCAAAATGAGCTTAAATGTACACAAAAATAAATGCTATCTGCAGGTGCAAACCAATCTTCTCACAGATTTTTAGTTTTTGTATTATTGGCTTTAGATGCGACTTTAATGAACAGGTGAGCAGATGTTGTCAAAATTGTTCCCACGATGGAATTTTCTTAATACGGCTTGGATATGCACCAAAATGAGCTCGAATATACACAAGAACAAATGTTATCAGCCGGTGCCAACCAATCTTCTCACAGATTTTTAGTTTTTGTATAATTGGCTTTAGATGCGACCTTAATGTACAGTTGAGCAGATATTGTCAAAATTGTTCCCAAGATGGAACTTTCTTAATATGGCTTGGATATGCACCAACATGAACTCAAATGTACACAAAAATAAATGCTATCTGCTGGTGCCAACCAATCTTCTCACAGATTTTTAGTTTTTGTATTATTGGCTTTAGATGCGACCTTAATGAACAGTTGTGCAGATATTGTCAAAATTGTTCCCACAATGGAATTTTCTTATTATGGCTTGGATATGCACCAAAATGAGCTCAAATGTACAAAAAAAACAAATGTTATCAGCCGGTGCCAACCAATCTTCTCACAGATTTTTAGTTTTTGTATAATTGGCTTTAGATGCGACCTCACTGTACAGTTGAGCAGATATTGTCAAAATTGTTCCCACGATGGAATTTTCTTAATATGGCTTGGATATGCACCAAAATGAGCTTAAATGTACACAAAAATAAATGCTATCTGCAGGTGCAAACCAATCTTCTCACAGATTTTTAGTTTTTGTATTATTGGCTTTAGATGCGACTTTAATGAACAGGTGAGCAGATGTTGTCAAAATTGTTCCCACGATGGAATTGTCTTAATACGGCTTGGATATGCACCAAAATGAGCTCAAATGTACACCAAAAGAAATGCTAATTGCTGGTAGCAACCAATCCTCTCACAGATTTTTAGTTTTTGTATAATTGGCTTTAGATGCAACCTTAATGTACAGTTGAGCAGATATTGTCAAAATTGTTCCCACGATGGAACTTTCTTAATATGGCTTGGATATGCACCAAAATGAGCTTAAATGTACACAAAAATAAATGCTATCTGCTGGTGCCAACCAATCTTCTCACAGATTTTTAGTTTTTGTATTATTGGCTTTAGATGCGACCTTAATGAACAGTTGTGCAGATATTGTCAAAATTGTTCCCACGATGGAATTGTCTTTTTATGGCTTGGATATGCACCACAATGAGCTCGAATATACACAAGAACAAATGTTATCAGCCGGTGCCAACCAATCTTCTCACAGATTTTTAGTTTTTGTATAATTGGCTTTAGATGCGACCTTAATGTACAGTTGAGCAGATATTGTCAAAATTGTTCCCAAGATGGAACTTTCTTAATATGGCTTGGATATGCACCAACATGAACTCAAATGTACACAAAAATAAATGCTATCTGCTGGTGCCAACCAATCTTCTCACAGATTTTTAGTTTTTGTATTATTGGCTTAAGATACGACTTTAATGAACAGTTGAACAGATATTGTCAAAATTGTTCCCACGATGGAATTTTCTTATTATGGCTTGGATATGCACCAAAATGAGCTCAAATATACACAAGAACAAATGTTATCAGCCGGTGCCAACCAATCTTCTCACAGATTTTTAGTTTTTGTATAATTGGCTTTAGATGCGACCTTAATGTACAGTTGAGCAGATATTGTAAAAATTGTTCCCACGATGGAACTTTCTTAATATGGCTTGGATATGCACCAACATGAGCTCAAATGTACACAAAAATAAATGCTATCTGCTGGTGCCAACCAATCTTCTCACAGATTTTTAGTTTTTGTATTATTGGCTTTAGATGCGACCTTAATGAAGAGTTGTGCAGATATTGTCAAAATTGTTCCCACGATGGAATTTTCTTAATATGGCTTGGATATGCACCAAACTGAGCTTAAATGTACACAAAAATAAATGCTATCTGCAGGTGCAAACCAATCTTCTCACAGATTTTTAGTTTTTGTATTATTGGCTTTAGATGCGACTTTAATGAACAGGTGAGCAGATGTTGTCAAAATTGTTCCCACGAAGGAATTTTCTTAATACGGCTTGGATATGCACCAAAATGAGCTCAAATGTACACCAAAATAAATGCTAATTGCTGGTGGCAACCAATCCTCTCACAGATTTTTAGTTTTTGTATAATTGGCTTTAGATGCAACCTTAATGTACAGTTGAGCAGATATTGTCAAAATTGTTCCCAAGATGGAACTTTCTTAATATGGCTTGGATATGCACCAACATGAACTCAAATGTACACAAAAATAAATGCTATCCGCTGGTGCCAACCAATCTTCTCACAGATTTTTAGTTTTTGTATTATTGGCTTAAGATACGACTTTAATGAACAGTTGAACAGATATTGTCAAAATTGTTCCCACGATGGAATTTTCTTATTATGGCTTGGATATGCACCAAAATGAGCTCAAATATACACAAGAACAAATGTTATCAGCCGGTGCCAACCAATCTTCTCACAGATTTTTAGTTTTTGTATAATTGGCTTTAGATGCGACCTTAATGTACAGTTGAGCAGATATTGTAAAAATTGTTCCCACGATGGAACTTTCTTAATATGGCTTGGATATGCACCAACATGAGCTCAAATGTACACAAAAATAAATGCTATCTGCTGGTGCCAACCAATCTTCTCACAGATTTTTAGTTTTTGTATTATTGGCTTTAGATGCGACCTTAATGTACAGTTGAGCAGATATTGTCAACATTGTTCCCACGATGGAATTTTCTTAATATGGCTTGGATATGCACCAAAATGAGCTCAAATGTACACAAAAATAAATGCTATCTGCTGGTGCAAACCAATCTTCTCACAGATTTTTAGTTTTTGTATTATTGGCTTTAGATGCGACTTTAATGAACAGGTGAGCAGATGTTGTCAAAATTGTTCCCACGATGGAATTTTCTTAATACGGCTTGGATATGCACCAAAATGAGCTCAAATGTACACCAAAATAAATGCTAATTGCTGGTGCCAACCAATCCTCTCACAGATTTTTAGTTTTTGTATAATTGGCTTTAGATGCAACCTTAATGTACAGTTGAGCAGATATTGTCAAAATTGTTCCCACGATGGAACTTTCTTAATATGGCTTGGATATGCACCAAAATGAGCTTAAATGTACACAAAAATAAATGCTATCTGCTGGTGCCAACCAATCTTCTCACAGATTTTTAGTTTTTGTACTATTGGCTTAAGATACGACTCTAATGAACAGTTGAACAGATATTGTCAAAATTGTTCCCACGATGGAATTTTCTTATTATGGCTTGGATATGCACCAAAATGAGCTCAAATATACACAAGAACAAATGTTATCAGCCGGTGCCAACAAATCTTCTCACAGATTTTTAGTTTTTGTATAATTGGCTTTAGATGCGACCTTAATGTACAGTTGAGCAGATATTGTAAAAAAATTTCCCATAATGGAACTTTCTTAATATGGCTTGGATATGCACCAACATGAACTCAAATGTACACAAAAATAAATGCTATCTGCTGGTGCCAACCAATCTTCTCACAGATTTTTAGTTTTGTATTATTGGCTTTAGATGCGACCTTAATGAACAGTTGTGCAGATATTGTCAAAATTGTTCGCACGATGGAATTTTCTTAATATGGCTTGGATATGCACAAAAATGAGCTCAAATGTACACAAAAATAAAAGCTATCTACTGGTGCCAACCAATCTTCTCACAGATTTTTAGTTTTTGTATTATTGGCTTTAGATGCGACTTTAATGAACAGGTGAGCAGATGTTGTCAAAATTGTTCCCACGATGGAATTTTCTTAATACGGCTTGGATATGCACCAAAATGAGCTCAAATGTACACCAAAATAAATGCTAATTGCTGGTGCCAACCAATCCTCTCACAGATTTTTAGTTTTTGTATAATTGGCTTTAGATGCAACCTTAAGGTACAGTTGAGCAGATATTGTCAAAATTGTTCCCACGATGGAACTTTCTTAATATGGCTTGGATATGCACCAAAATGAGCTTAAATGTACACAAAAATAAATGCTATCTGCTGGTGCCAACCAATCTTCTCACAGATTTTTAGTTTTTGTACTATTGGCTTAAGATACGACTCTAATGAACAGTTGAACAGATATTGTCAAAATTGTTCCCACGATGGAATTTTCTTATTATGGCTTGGATATGCACCAAAATGAGCTCAAATATACACAAGAACAAATGTTATCAGCCGGTGCCAACCAATCTTCTCACAGATTTTTAGTTTTTGTATAATTGGCTTTAGATGCGACCTTAATGTACAGTTGAGCAGATATTGTAAAAAATTTTCCCATAATGGAACTTTCTTAATATGGCTTGGATATGCACCAACATGAGCTCAAATGTACACAAAAATAAATGCTATCTGCTGGTGCCAACCAATCTTCTCACAGATTTTTAGTTTTGTATTATTGGCTTTAGATGCGACCTTAATGAACAGTTGTGCAGATATTGTCAAAATTGTTCGCACGATGGAATTTTCTTAATATGGCTTGGATATGCACAAAAATGAGCTCAAATGTACACAAAAATAAAAGCTATCTACTTGTGCCAACCAATCTTCTCACAGATTTTTAGTTTTTGTATTATTGGCTTTAGATGCGACCTTAATGAACAGTTGTGCAGATATTGTCAAAATTGTTCCCACGATGGAATTTTCTTAATATGGCTTGGATATGCACCAAAATGAGCTTAAATGTACACAAAAATAAATGCTATCTGCAGGTGCAAACCAATCTTCTCACAGATTTTTAGTTTTTGTATTATTGGCTTTAGATGCGACTTTAATGAACAGGTGAGCAGATGTTGTCAAAATTGTTCCCACGAAGGAATTTTCTTAATACGGCTTGGATATGCACCAAAATGAGCTCAAATGTACACCAAAATAAATGCTAATTGCTGGTGGCAACCAATCCTCTCACAGATTTTTAGTTTTTGTATAATTGGCTTTAGATGCAACCTTAATGTACAGTTGAGCAGATATTGTCAAAATTGTTCCCACGATGGAACTTTCTTAATATGGCTTGGATATGCACCAAAATGAGCTTAAATGTACACAAAAATAAATGCTATCTGCTGGTGCCAACCAATCTTCTCACAGATTTTTAGTTTTTGTATTATTGGCTTAAGATACGACTTTAATGAACAGTTGAACAGATATTGTCAAAATTGTTCCCACGATGGAATTCTCTTTTTATGGCTTGGATATGCACCAAAATGAGCTCGAATATACACAAGAACAAATGTTATCAGCCGGTGCCAACCAATCTTCTCACAGATTTTTAGTTTTTGTATAATTGGCTTTAGATGCGACCTTAATGTACAGTTGAGCAGATATTGTCAAAATTGTTCCCAAGATGGAACTTTTTTAATATGGCTTGGATATGCACCAACATGAACTCAAATGTACACAAAAATAAATGCTATCTGCTGGTGCCAACCAATCTTCTCACAGATTTTTAGTTTTTGTATTATTGGCTTAAGATACGACTTTAATGAACAGTTGAACAGATATTGTCAAAATTGTTCCCACGATGGAATTTTCTTATTATGGCTTGGATATGCACCAAAATGAGCTCAAATATACACAAGAACAAATGTTATCAGCCGGTGCCAACCAATCTTCTCACAGATTTTTAGTTTTTGTATAATTGGCTTTAGATGCGACCTTAATGTACAGTTGAGCAGATATTGTAAAAATTGTTCCCACGATGGAACTTTCTTAATATGGCTTGGATATGCACCAACATGAGCTCAAATGTACACAAAAATAAATGCTATCTGCTGGTGCCAACCAATCTTCTCACAGATTTTTAGTTTTTGTATTATTGGCTTTAGATGCGACCTTAATGAACAGTTGTGCAGATATTGTCAAAATTGTTCCCACGATGGAATTTTCTTATTATGGCTTGGATATGCACCAAAATGAGCTCAAATGTACACAAAAACAAATGTTATCTGCTGGTGGCAACCAATCTTCTCACAGATTTTTAATTTTTGTATAATTGGCTTTAGATGCGACCTTAATGTACAGTTGAGCAGATATTGTCAAATTGTTCCCACGATGGAACTTTCTTAATATGTCTTGGATATGCACCAAAATGAGCTCAAATGTACACAAAAATAAATGCTATCTGCTGGTGCCAACCAATCTTCTCACAGATTTTTAGTTTTTGTATTATTGGCTTAAGATACGACTTTAATGAACAGTTGAACAGATATTGTCAAAATTGTTCCCACGATGGAATTCTCTTATTATGGCTTGGATATGCACCAAAATGAGCTCAAATATACACAAGAACAAATGTTATCAGGCGGTGCCAACCAATCTTCTCACAGATTTTTAGTTTGTGTATAATTGGCTTTAGATGCGACCTTAATGTACAGTTGAGCAGATATTGTCAAAATTGTTCCCAAGATGGAACTTTCTTAATATGGCTTGGATATGCACCAAAATGAGCTCAAATGTACACAAAAATAAATGCTATCTGCTGGTGCCAACCAATCTTCTCACAGATTTTTAGTTTTTGTATAATTGGATTTAGACGCGACCTTAATGAACAGTTGAGCAGATATTGTCAAAATTGTTCCCACGATGGAATTTTTTTAATATGGCTTGGATATGCACCAAAATGAGCTCAAATGTACACAAAAATAAATGCTATCTGCTGGTGCCAACCAATCTTCTCACAGATTTTTAGTTTTTGTATTATTGGCTTAAGATACGACTTTAATGAACAGTTGAACAGATATTGTCAAAATTGTTCCCACGATGGAATTCTCTTTTTATGGCTTGGATATGCACCAAAATGAGCTCGAATATACACAAGAACAAATGTTATCAGCCGGTGCCAACCAATCTTCTCACAGATTTTTAGTTTTTGTATAATTGGCTTTAGATGCGACCTTAATGTACAGTTGAGCAGATATTGTCAAAATTGTTCCCAAGATGGAACTTTTTTAATATGGCTTGGATATGCACCAACATGAACTCAAATGTACACAAAAATAAATGCTATCTGCTGGTGCCAACCAATCTTCTCACAGATTTTTAGTTTTTGTATTATTGGCTTAAGATACGACTTTAATGAACAGTTGAACAGATATTGTCAAAATTGTTCCCACGATGGAATTTTCTTATTATGGCTTGGATATGCACCAAAATGAGCTCAAATATACACAAGAACAAATGTTATCAGCCGGTGCCAACCAATCTTCTCACAGATTTTTAGTTTTTGTATAATTGGCTTTAGATGCGACCTTAATGTACAGTTGAGCAGATATTGTAAAAATTGTTCCCACGATGGAACTTTCTTAATATGGCTTGGATATGCACCAACATGAGCTCAAATGTACACAAAAATAAATGCTATCTGCTGGTGCCAACCAATCTTCTCACAGATTTTTAGTTTTGGTATTATTGGCTTTAGATGCGACCTTAATGAACAGTTGTGCAGATATTGTCAAAATTGTTCCCACGATGGAATTTTCTTATTATGGCTTGGATATGCACCAAAATGAGCTCAAATGTACACAAAAACAAATGTTTTCTGCTGGTGGCAACCAATCTTCTCACAGATTTTTAATTTTTGTATAATTGGCTTTAGATGCGACCTTAATGTACAGTTGAGCAGATATTGTCAAATTGTTCCCACGATGGAACTTTCTTAATATGTCTTGGATATGCACCAAAATGAGCTCAAATGTACACAAAAATAAATGCTATCTGCTGGTGCCAACCAATCTTCTCACAGATTTTTAGTTTTTGTATTATTGGCTTAAGATACGACTTTAATGAACAGTTGAACAGATATTGTCAAAATTGTTCCCACGATGGAATTCTCTTATTATGGCTTGGATATGCACCAAAATGAGCTCAAATATACACAAGAACAAATGTTATCAGGCGGTGCCAACCAATCTTCTCACAGATTTTTAGTTTGTGTATAATTGGCTTTAGATGCGACCTTAATGTACAGTTGAGCAGATATTGTCAAAATTGTTCCCAAGATGGAACTTTCTTAATATGGCTTGGATATGCACCAAAATGAGCTCAAATGTACACAAAAATAAATGCTATCTGCTGGTGCCAACCAATCTTCTCACAGATTTTTAGTTTTTGTATAATTGGATTTAGACGCGACCTTAATGAACAGTTGAGCAGATATTGTCAAAATTGTTCCCACGATGGAATTTTCTTAATATGGCTTGGATATGCACCAAAATGAGCTCAAATGTACACAAAAATAAATGCTATCTGCTGGTGCCAACCAATCTTCTCACAGATTTTTAGTTTTTGTATTATTGGCTTAAGATACGACTTTAATGAACAGTTGAACAGATATTGTCAAAATTGTTCCCACGATGGAATTTTCTTATTATGGCTTGGATATGCACCAAAATGAGCTCAAATATACACAAGAACAAATGTTATCAGCCGGTGCCAACCAATCTTCTCACAGATTTTTAGTTTTTGTATAATTGGCTTTAGATGCGACCTTAATGTACAGTTGAGCAGATATTGTCAAAATTGTTCCCACGATGGAACTTTCTTAATATGGCTTGGATATGCACCAACATGAGCTCAAATGTACACAAAAATAAATGCTATCTGCTGGTGCCAACCAATCTTCTCACAGATTTTTAGTTTTTGTATTATTGGCTTTAGATGCGACCTTAATGAACAGTTGTGCAGATATTGTCAAAATTGTTCCCACGATGGAATTTTCTTATTTTGGCTTGGATATGCACCAAAATGAGCTCAAATGTACACAAAAACAAATGTTATCAGCCGGTGCCAACCAATCTTCTCACAGATTTTTAGTTTTTGTATAATTGGCTTTAGATGCGACCTCACTGTACAGTTGAGCAGATATTGTCAAAATTGTTCCCATGATGGAATTTTCTTAATATGGCTTGGATATGCACCAAAATGAGCTCAAATGTACACAAAAATAAATGCTATCTGCAGATGCAAACCAATCTTCTCACAGATTTTTAGTTTTTGTATTATTGGCTTTAGATGCGACTTTAATGAACAGGTGAGCAGATGTTGTCAAAATTGTTCCCACGAAGGAATTTTCTTAATACGGCTTGGATATGCACCAAAATGAGCTCAAATGTACACCAAAATAAATGCTAATTGCTGGTGGCAACCAATCCTCTCACAGATTTTTAGTTTTTGTATAATTGGCTTTAGATGCAACCTTAATGTACAGTTGAGCAGATATTGTCAAAATTGTTCCCACGATGGAACTTTCTTAATATGGCTTTGATATGCACCAAAATGAGCTTAAATGTACACAAAAATAAATGCTATCTGCTGGTGCCAACCAATCTTCTCACAGATTTTTAGTTTTTGTATTATTGGCTTAAGATACGACTTTAATGAACAGTTGAACAGATATTGTCAAAATTGTTCCCACGATGGAATTGTCTTATTATGGCTTGGATATGCACCAAAATGAGCTCGAATATACACAAGAACAAATGTTATCAGCCGGTGCCAACCAATCTTCTCACAGATTTTTAGTTTTTGTATAATTGGCTATAGATGCGACCTTAATGTACAGTTGAGCAGATATTGTCAAAATTGTTCCCAATATGGAACTTTTTTAATATGGCTTGGATATGCACCAACATGAACTCAAATGTACACAAAAATAAATGCTATCTGCTGGTGCCAACCAATCTTCTCACAGATTTTTAGTTTTTCCAACGATGGAATTTTCTTAATATGGCTTGGATATGCACCAACATGAGCTCAAATGTACACAAAAATAATTGCTATTTGCTGGTGGCAACCAATCTTCTCACAGATTTTTAGCTTTTGTTTAATTGGCTTTAGATGCGACCTCAATGTACAGTTGAGCAGATATTGTCAAAATTGTTCACATGATGGAATTTTCTTAATATGGCTTGGATATGCACCAAAATGAGCTCAAATGTACACAAAAATAAATGCTATCTGCTGGTGCCAACCAATCTTCTCACAGATTTTTAGTTTTTGTATTATTGGCTTAAGATACGACTTTAATGAACAGTTGAACAGATATTGTCAAAATTGTTCACACGATGGAATTTTCTTATTATGGCTTGGATATGCACCAAAATGAGCTCAAATATACACAAGAACAAATGTTATCAGCCGGTGCCAACCAATCTTCTCACAGATTTTTAGTTTTTGTATAATTGGCTTTAGATGCGACCTTAATGTACAGTTGAGCAGATATTGTAAAAATTGTTCCCACGATGGAACTTTCTTAATATGGCTTGGATATGCACCAACATGAGCTCAAATGTACACAAAAATAAATGCTATCTGCTGGTGCCAACCAATCTTCTCACAGATTTTTAGTTTTTGTATTATTGGCTTTAGATGCGACCTTAATGAACAGTTGAGCAGATATTGTCAAAATTGTTCCCACGATGGAATTTTCTTATTATGGCTTGGATATGCACCAAAATGAGCTCAAATGTACACAAAAACAAATGTTATCTGCTGGTGGCAACCAATCTTCTCACAGATTTTTAATTTTTGTATAATTGGCTTTAGATGCGACCTTAATGTACAGTTGAGCAGATATTGTCAAATTGTTCCCACGATGGAACTTTCTTAATATGGCTTGGATATGCACCAAAATGAGCTCAAATGTACACAAAAATAAATGCTATCTGCTGGTGCCAACCAATCTTCTCACAGATTTTTAGTTTTTGTATTATTGGCTTAAGATACGACTTTAATGAACAGTTGAACAGATATTGTCAAAATTGTTCCCACGATGGAATTCTCTTATTATGGCTTGGATATGCACCAAAATGAGCTCAAATATACACAAGAACAAATGTTATCAGGCGGTGCCAACCAATCTTCTCACAGATTTTTAGTTTGTGTATAATTGGCTTTAGATGCGACCTTAATGTACAGTTGAGCAGATATTGTCAAAATTGTTCCCAAGATGGAACTTTCTTAATATGGCTTGGATATGCACCAAAATGAGCTCAAATGTACACAAAAATAAATGCTATCTGCTGGTGCCAACCAATCTTCTCACAGATTTTTAGTTTTTGTATAATTGGATTTAGATGCGACCTTAATGAACAGTTGTGCAGATATTGTCAAAATTGTTCCCACGATGGAATTTTCTTAATATGGCTTGGATATGCACCAAAATGAGCTCAAATGTACACAAAAATAAATGCTATCTGCTGGTGCCAACCAATCTTCTCACAGATTTTTAGTTTTTGTATTATTGGCTTAAGATACGACTTTAATGAACAGTTGAACAGATATTGTCAAAATTGTTCCCACGATGGAATTTTCTTATTATGGCTTGGATATGCACCAAAATGAGCTCAAATATACACAAGAACAAATGTTATCAGCCGGTGCCAACCAATCTTCTCACAGATTTTTAGTTTTTGTATAATTTGCTTTAGATGCGACCTTAATGTACAGTTGAGCAGATATTGTCAAAATTGTTCCCACGATGGAACTTTCTTAATATGGCTTGGATATGCACCAACATGAGCTCAAATGTACACAAAAATAAATGCTATCTGCTGGTGCCAACCAATCTTCTCACAGATTTTTAGTTTTTGTATAATTGGCTTTAGATGCGACCTTTATGTTGAGTTGAGTAGATATTGTCAAAATTGTTCCCACGATGGAATTTTCTTATTATGGCTTGCATATGCACCAAAATGAGCTCAAATGTACACAAAACAAATGTTATCAGCCGGTGCCAACCAATCTTCTCACAGATTTTTAGTTTTTGTATAATCGGCTTTAGATGCGACCTCACTGTACAGTTGAGCAGATATTGTCAAAATTGTTCCCACGATGGAACTTTCTTAATATGGCTTGGATATGCAGCAAAATGAGCTCAAATGTAAACAAAAATAAATGTTTTCTGCTGGTGGCAACCAATCTTCTCACAGATTTTTAATTTTTGTATAATTGGCTTTAGATGCGACCTTAATGTACAGTTGAGCAGATATTGTCAAATTGTTCCCACGATGGAACTTTCTTAATATGGCTTGGATATGCACCAACATGAGCTCAAATGTACACAAAAATAAATGCTATCTGCTGGTGCCAACCAATCTTCTCACAGATTTTTAGTTTTTGTATTATTGGCTTTAGATGCGACCTTAATGAACAGTTGTGCAGATATTGTCAAAATTGTTCCCACGATGGAATTTTCTTATTTTGGCTTGGATATGCACCAAAATGAGCTCAAATGTACACAAAAACAAATGTTATCAGCCGGTGCCAACCAATCTTCTCACAGATTTTTAGTTTTTGTATAATTGGCTTTAGATGCGACCTCACTGTACAGTTGAGCAGATATTGTCAAAATTGTTCCCATGATGGAATTTTCTTAATATGGCTTGGATATGCACCAAAATGAGCTTAAATGTACACAAAAATAAATGCTATCTGCTGGTGCAAACCAATCTTCTCACAGATTTATAGTTTTTGTATTATTGGCTTTAGATGCGACTTTAATGTACAGTTGAGCAGATATTGTCAAATTGTTCCCACGATGTAAAATTCTTAATATGGCTTGGATATGCACCAAAATGAGCTCAAATGTACACAAAAATAAATGCTATTTTCTGGTGGCAACCAATCTTCTCACAGATTTTTAGTTTTTGTATAATTGGCTTTAGATGCGACCTTAATGTACAGTTGAGCAGATATTGTCAAAATTGTTCCCACGATGGAACTTTCTTAATATGGCTTGGATATGCACCAAAATGAGCTCAAATGTAAACACAAATAAATGCTATCTGCTTGTGCCAACCAATCTTCTCACAGATTTAGCTTGTGTTTAATTGGCTTTAGATGCGACCTTAATGTACAGTTGAGCTGATATTGTCCAAATTGTTCCCACGATGGAATTTTCTTAATACGGCTTGGATATGCACCAAAATGAGCTCAAATGTACACAAAAATAATTGCTATTTGCTGTTGGCAACAAATCTTCTCACAGATTTTTAGTTTTTGTATAATTGGCTTTAGATGCAACCTTAATGTACAGGTGAGCAGATATTGTCAAAATTGTTCCCACGATGGAACATTCTTGATATGGCTTGGATATGCATCAAAATGAGCTCAAATGTAAACAAAAATAAATGCTATCTGCTGGTGGTAACCAATCGTCTCACAGATTTTTAGTTTTTGTATAATTGGCTTTAGATGCGACCTTAATGTACAGTTGAGCAGATATTGTCAAATTGTTCCCACGATGGAACTTTCTTAATATGTCTTGGATATGCACCAAAATGAGCTCAAATGTACACAAAAATAACTGCTATCTGCTGGTGCCAACCAATCTTCTCACAGATTTTTAGCTTTTGTATAATTGGCTTTAGATGCGACCTTAATGTACAGTTGAGCAGATATTGTCA
Organism: Steromphala cineraria; assembly: GCA_916613615.1. Taxonomy (NCBI): domain Eukaryota; kingdom Metazoa; phylum Mollusca; class Gastropoda; order Trochida; family Trochidae; genus Steromphala; species Steromphala cineraria. The sequence goes on from OU744735.1 coordinate 10,490,099, forward strand.
AAATTGTTCCCACGATGGAACTTTCTTAATATGGCTTGGATATGCACCAAAATGAGCTCAAATGTACACAAAAATAAATGCTATCTGCTGGTGCCAACAAATCTTCTCACAGATTTTTAGTTTTTGTATTATTGGCTTTAGATGCGACCTTAATGAACAGTTGTGCAGATATTGTCAAAATTGTTCCCACGATGGAATTTTCTTATTTTGGCTTGGATATGCACCAAAATGAGCTCAAATGTACACAAAAACAAATGTTATCAGCCGGTGCCAACCAATCTTCTCACAGATTTTTAGTTTTTGTATAATTGGCTTTAGATGCGACCTCACTGTACAGTTGAGCAGATATTGTCAAAATTGTTCCCATGATGGAATTTTCTTAATATGGCTTGGATATGCACCAAAATGAGCTCAAATGTACACAAAAATAAATGCTATCTGCTGGTGCCAACCAATCTTCTCACAGATTTTTAGTTTTTGTATTATTGGCTTAAGATACGACTTTAATGAACAGTTGAACAGATATTGTCAAAATTGTTCCCACGATGGAATTTTCTTATTATGGCTTGGATATGCACCAAAATGAGCTCTAATATACACAAGAACAAATGTTATCAGCCGGTGCCAACCAATCTTCTCACAGATTTTTAGTTTTTGTATAATTGGCTTTAGATGCGACCTTAATGTACAGTTGAGCAGATATTGTCAAAATTGTTCCCACGATGGAACTTTCTTAATATGGCTTGGATATGCACCAACATGGGCTCAAATGTACACAAAAATAAATGCTATCTGCTGGTGCCAACAAATCTTCTCACAGATTTTTAGTTTTTGTATTATTGGCTTTAGATGCGACCTTAATGAACAGTTGTGCAGATATTGTCAAAATTGTTCCCACGATGGAATTTTCTTATTTTGGCTTGGATATGCACAAAATGAGCTCAAATGTACACAAAAATAAATGCTATCTACTGGTGCCAACCAATCTTCTCACAGATTTTTAGTTTTTGTATAATTGGCTTTAGATACGACCTCACTGTACAGTTGAGCAGATATTGTCAAAATTGTTCCCATGATGGAATTTTCTTAATATGGCTTGGATATGCACCAAAATGAGCTTAAATGTACACAAAAATAAATGCTATCTGCTGGTGCCAACAAATCTTCTCACAGATTTTTAGTTTTTGTATTATTGGCTTTAGATGCGACCTTAATGAACAGTTGTGCAGATATTGTTAAAATTGTTCCCACGATGGAATTTTCTTATTTTGGCTTGGATATGCACCAAAATGAGCTCACATGTACACAAAAACAAATGTTATCAGCCGGTGCCAACCAATCTTCTCACAGATTTTTTGTTTTTGTATAATTGGCTTTAATTTAGATGCGACCTCACTGTACAGTTGAGCAGATATTGTCAAAATTGTTCCCATGATGGAATTTTCTTAATATGGCTTGGATATGCACCAAAATGAGCTCAAATGTACACAAAAATAAATGCTATCTGCTGGTGCCAACCAATCTTCTCACAGATTTTTAGTTTTTGTATTATTGGCTTAAGATACGACTTTAATGAACAGTTGAACAGATATTGTCAAAATTGTTCCCACGATGGAATTTTCTTATTATGGCTTGGATATGCACCAAAATGAGCTCAAATATACACAAGAACAAATGTTATCAGCCGGTGCCAACCAATCTTCTCACAGATTTTTAGTTTTTGTATAATTGGCTTTAGATGCGACCTTAATGTACAGTTGAGCAGATATTGTCAAAATTGTTCCCACGATGGAACTTTCTTAATATGGCTTGGATATGCACCAACAAGGGTTCAAATGTACACAAAAATAAATGCTATCTGCTGGTGCCAACCAATCTTCTCACAGATTTTTAGTTTTTGTATAATTGGCTTTAGATGCGACCTTTATGTTGAGTTGAGTAGATATTGTCAAAATTGTTCCCACGATGGAATTTTCTTATTATGGCTTGCATATGCACCAAAATGAGCTCTAATATACACAAGAACAAATGTTATCAGCCGGTGCCAACCAATCTTCTCACAGATATTTAGTTTTTGTATAATTGGCTTTAGATGCGACCTTAATGTACAGTTGAGCAGATATTGTCAAAATTGTTCCCACGATGGAACTTTCTTAATATGGCTTGGATATGCACCAACATGGGCTCAAATGTACACAAAAATAAATGCTATCTGCTGGTGCCAACAAATCTTCTCACAGATTTTTAGTTTTTGTATTATTGGCTTTAGATGCGACCTTAATGAACAGTTGTGCAGATATTGTCAAAATTGTTCCCACGATGGAATTTTCTTATTTTGGCTTGGATATGCACAAAATGAGCTCAAATGTACACAAAAATAAATGCTATCTACTGGTGCCAACCAATCTTCTCACAGATTTTTAGTTTTTGTATAATTGGCTTTAGATACGACCTCACTGTACAGTTGAGCAGATATTGTCAAAATTGTTCCCATGATGGAATTTTCTTAATATGGCTTGGATATGCACCAAAATGAGGTTAAATGTACACAAAAATAAATGCTATCTGCTGGTGCCAACAAATCTTCTCACAGATTTTTAGTTTTTGTATTATTGGCTTTAGATGCTACCTTAATGAACAGTTGTGCAGATATTGTTAAAATTGTTCCCACGATGGAATTTTCTTATTTTGGCTTGGATATGCACCAAAATGAGCTCAAATGTACACAAAAACAAATGTTATCAGCCGGTGCCAACCAATCTTCTCACAGATTTTTAGTTTTTGTATAATTGGCTTTAATTTAGATGCGACCTCACTGTACAGTTGAGCAGATATTGTCAAAATTGTTCCCATGATGGAATTTTCTTAATATGGCTTGGATATGCACCAAAATGAGCTCAAATGTACACAAAAATAAATGCTATCTGCTGGTGCCAACCAATCTTCTCACAGATTTTTAGTTTTTGTATTATTGGCTTAAGATACGACTTTAATGAACAGTTGAACAGATATTGTCAAAATTTTTCCCACGATGGAATTTTCTTATTATGGCTTGGATATGCACCAAAATGAGCTCAAATATACACAAGAACAAATGTTATCAGCCGGTGCCAACCAATCTTCTCACAGATTTTTAGTTTTTGTATAATTGGCTTTAGATGCGACCTTAATGTACAGTTGAGCAGATATTGTCAAAATTGTTCCCACGATGGAACTTTCTTAATATGGCTTGGATATGCACCAACAAGGGCTCAAATGTACACAAAAATAAATGCTATCTGCTGGTGCCAACCAATCTTCTCACAGATTTTTAGTTTTTGTATAATTGGCTTTAGATGCGACCTTTATGTTGAGTTGAGTAGATATTGTCAAAATTGTTCCCACGATGGAATTTTCTTATTATGGCTTGCATATGCACCAAAATGAGCTCAAATGTACACAAAACAAATGTTATCAGCCGGTGCCAACCAATCTTCTCACAGATTTTTAGTTTTTGTATAATCGGCTTTAGATGCGACCTTAATGTACAGTTGAGCAGATATTGTCAAAATTGTTCCCACGATGGAACTTTCTTAATATGGCTTGGATATGCACCAAAATGAGCTCAAATTTAAGCAAAAATAAATGCTATCTGCTGGTGGCAACCAATCTTCTCACAGATTTTTAATTTTTGTATAATTGGCTTTAGATGCGACCTTAATGTACAGTTGAGCAGATATTGTCAAATTGTTCCCACGATGGAACTTTCTTAATATGGCTTGGATATGCACCAAAATGAGCTCAAATGTACACAAAAATAAATGCTATTTTCTGGTGGCAACCAATCTTCTCTCAGATTTTTAGTTTTTGTATAATTGGCTTTAGATGCGACCTTAATGTACAGTTGAGCAGATATTGACAAAATTGTTCCCACGATGGAACTTTCTAAATATGGCTTGGATATGCACCAAAATGAGCTCAAATGTAAACAAAAATAAATGCTATCTGCTTGTGCCAACCAATCTTCTCACAGATTTAGCTTTTGTTTATATTGGCTTTAGATGCGACCTTAATGTACAGTTGAGCTGATATTGTCCAAATTGTTCCCACGATGGAATTTTCTTAATACGGCTTTGATATGCACCAAAATGAGCTCAAATGTACACAAAAATAATTGCTATTTGCTGGTGGCAACAAATCTTCTCACAGATTTTTAGTTTTTGTATAATTGGCTTTAGATGCAACCTTAATGTACAGGTGAGCAGATATTGTCAAAATTGTTCCCACGATGGAACATTCTTAATATGGCTTGGATATGCACCAAAATGAGCTCAAATGTACACAAAAATAATTGCTATTTGCTGGTGGCAACCAATCTTCTCACAGATTTTTAGGTTTGTATAATTGGCTTTAGATCCAACCTTAATGTACAGGTGAGCAGATATTGTCAAAATTGTTCCCACGATGGAACATTCTTAATATGGCTTGGATATGCACCAAAATGAGTTTAAATGTACACAAAAATAAATGCTATCTGCTGGTGCCAACCAATCTTCTCACAGATTTTTAGTTTTTGTATAATTGGCTTTAGATGCGACCTTAATGTACAGTTGAGCAGATATTGTCAACATTGTTCCCACGAAGGAATTTTCTTAATATGGCTTGGATATGCACCAAAATGAGCTCAAATGTACACAAAACTAAATGCTATCTGCCGGTGCCAAACAATCTTCTCACAGAATTTTAGCTTTTGTATAATTGGCTTTAGATGCAACCTTAATGTACAGTTGAGCAGATATTGTCAAAATTGTTTCCACGATGGAACTTTCTTAATATGACTTGGATATGCACCAAAATGAGCTGAAAAGTACACATTAATAATTGCTATCTGCTGGTGCCAACCAATCTTCTCACAGATTTTCAGTTTTTTGTATAATTGGCTGAGATGCGACCTTAATGTACAGTTGAGCAGATATAGTCAAATTGTTCCAACGATGGAACTTTCTTAATTTGGCTTGGATATGCACCAAAATGAGCTCGAATATACACAAGAACAAATGTTATCAGCCGGTGCCAACCAATCTTCTCACAGATTTTTAGTTTTTGTATAATTGGCTTTAGATGCGACCTTAATGTACAGTTGAGCAGATATTGTCAAAATTGTTCCCAATATGGAACTTTCTTAATATGGCTTGGATATGCACCAACATGAGCTCAAATGTACACAAAAATAAATGCTATCTGCTGGTGCCAACCAATCTTCTCACAGATTTTTAGTTTTTGTATTATTGGCTTAAGATACGACTTAAATGAACAGTTGAACAGATATTGTCAAAATTGTTCCCACGATGGAATTTTCTTATTATGGCTTGGATATGCACCAAAATGAGCTCAAATGTACACAAAAACAAATGTTATCAGCCGGTGCCAACCAATCTTCTCACAGATTTTTAGTTTTTGTATAATTGGCTTTAGATGCGACCTTAATGTACAGTTGAGCAGATATTGTCAAAATTGTTCCCACGATGGAACTTTCTTAATATGGCTTGGATATGCACCAAAATGAGCTCAAATGTACACAAAAATAAATGCTATCTGCTGGTGCAAACCAATCTTCTCACAGATTTTTAGTTTTTGTATTATTGGCTTTAGATGCGACTTTAATGAACAGGTGAGCAGATGTTGTCAAAATTGTTCCCACGATGGAATTTTCTTAATATGGCTTGGATATGCACCAAAATGAGCTTAAATGTACACAAAAATAAATGCTATCTGCTGGTGCAAACCAATCTTCTCACAGATTTTTAGTTTTTGTATTATTGGCTTTAGATGCGACTTTAATGAACAGGTGAGCAGATGTTGTCAAAATTGTTCCCACGATGGAATTTTCTTAATATGGCTTGGATATGCACCAAAATGAGCTCAAATGTACACAAAAATAAAAGCTATCTGCTGGTGCCAACCAATCTTCTCACAGATTTTTAGTTTTTGTATAATTGGCTTAAGATACGACTTTAATGAACAGTTGAACAGATATTGTCAAAATTTTTCCCACGATGGAATTTTCTTATTATGGCTTGGATATGCACCAAAATGAGCTCAAATAAACACAAGAACAAATGTTATCAGCCGGTGCCAACCAATCTTCTCACAGATTTTTAGTTTTTGTTTAATTGGCTTTAGATGCGACCTTAATGTACAGTTGAGCAGATATTGTCAAAATTGTTCCCACGATGGAACTTTCTTAATATGGCTTGGATATGCACCAACATGGGCTCAAATGTACACAAAAATAATTGCTATTTGCTGGTGCAAACCAATCTTCTCACAGATTTTTAGTTTTTGTATTATTGGCTTTAGATGCGACTTTAATGAACAGGTGAGCAGATGTTGTCAAAATTGTTCCCACGATGGAATTTTCTTAATATGGCTTGGATATGCACCAAAATGAGCTCAAATGTACACAAAAATAAATGCTATCTGCTGGTGCCAACCAATCTTCTCACAGATTTTTAGTTTTTGTATTATTGGCTTAAGATACGACTTTAATGAACAGTTGAACAGATATTGTCAAAATTGTTCCCACGATGGAATTTTCTTATTATGGCTTGGATATGCACCAAAATGAGCTCAAATATACACAAGAACAAATGTTATCAGCCGGTGCCAACCAATCTTCTCACATATTTTTAGTTTTTGTTTAATTGGCTTTAGATGCGACCTTAATGTACAGTTGAGCAGATATTGTCAAAATTGTTCCCACGATGGAACTTTCTTAATATGGCTTGGATATGCACCAACATGGGCTCAAATGTACACAAACATAATTGCTATTTGCTGGTGCCAACCAATCTTCTCACAGATTTTTAGTTTTTGTATAATTGGCTTTAGATGCGACCTTTATGTTGAGTTGAGTAGATATTGTCAAAATTGTTCCCACGATGGAATTTTCTTATTATGGCTTGCATATGCACCAAAATGAGCTCAAATGTACACAAAACAAATGTTATCAGCCGGTGCCAACCAATCTTCTCACAGATTTTTAGTTTTTGTATAATCGGCTTTAGATGCGACCTTAATGTACAGTTGAGCAGATATTGTCAAAATTGTTCCCACGATGGAACTTTCTTAATATGGCTTGGATATGCACCAAAATGAGCTCAAATGTGAACAAAAATAAATGTTATCTGCTGGTGGCAACCAATCTTCTCACAGATTTTTAATTTTTGTATAATTGGCTTTAGATGCGACCTTAATGTACAGTTGAGCAGATATTGTCAAATTGTTCCCACGATGGAACTTTCTTAATATGGCTTGGATATGCACCAAAATGAGCTCAAATGTACACAAAAATAAATGCTATTTTCTGGTGGCAACAAATCTTCTCACAGATTTTTAGTTTTTGTATAATTGGCTTTAGATGCGACCTTAATGTACAGTTGAGCAGATATTGTCAAAATTGTTCCCACGATGGAACTTTCTTAATATGGCTTGGATATGCACCAACATGAGCTCAAATGTAAACAAAAATAAATGCTATCTGCTTGTGCCAACCAATCTTCTCAGAGATTTAGCTTTTGTTTAATTGGCTTTAGATGCGACCTTAATGTACAGTTGAGCAGATATTGTCAAAATTGTTCCCACGATGGAACTTTCTTAATATGGCTTGGATATGCACCAAAATGAGCTCAAATGTACACAAAAATAAATGCTATTTTCTGGTGGCAACAAATCTTCTCACAGATTTTTAGTTTTTGTATAATTGGCTTTAGATGCGACCTTAATGTACAGTTGAGCTGATATTGTCCAAATTGTTCCCACGATGGAATTTTCTTAATACGGCTTGGATATGCACCAAAATGAGCTCAAATGTACACAAAAATAATTGCTATTTGCTGGTCGCAACAAATCTTCTCACAGATTTTTAGTTTTTGTATAATTGGCTTTAGATGCAACCTTAATGTACAGGTCTGCAGATATTGTCAAAATTGTACACACGATTGAACTTTCTTAATATGGCTTGGATATGCACCAAAATGAGCTCAAATGTACACAAAAATAATTGCTATTTGCTGGTGGCAACCAATCTTCTCACAGAGTTTTAGTTTTTGTATAATTGGCTTTAGATGCAACCTTAATGTACAGGTGAGCAAATATTGTCAAAATTGTTCCCACGATTGAACATTCTTAATATGGCTTGGATATGCACCAAAATGAGCTTAAATGTACACAAAAATAAATGCTATCTGCTGGTGCCAACCAATCTTCTCACAGATTTTTAGTTTTTGTATAATTGGCTTTAGATGCGACCTTAATGTACAGTTGAGCAGATATTGTCAACATTGTTCCCACGATGGAATTTTCTTAATATGGCTTGGATATGCACCAAAATGAGCTCAAATGTACACAAAAATAAATGCTATCTGCCGGTGCCAACCAATCTTCTCACAGACTTTTAGCTTTTGTATAATTGGCTTTAGATGCGACCTAAATGTACAGTTGAGCAGATATTGTCCAAATTGTTCCCACGATGGAACTTTCTTAATATGACTTGGATATGCACCAAAATGACCTGAAAAGTACACATTAATAATTGCTATCTGCTGGTGCCAACCAATCTTCTCACAGATTTTCAGTTTTTTGTATAATTGGCTGAGATGCGACCTTAATGTACAGTTGAGCAGATATTGTCAAAATTGTTCCCACGATGGAATTTTCTTAATATGGCTTGGATATGCACCAAAATGAGCTCAAATGTACACAAAAATAAATGCTATCTGCTGGTGGCAACCAATCTTCTCACAGATTTTTAGTTTTTGTATAATTGGCTTTAGATGCGACCTTAATGTACAGTTGAGCAGATATTGACAAATTGTTCCAACGATGGAACTTTCCTAATTTGGCTTGGATATGCACCAAAATGAGCTTAAATGTACACAAAAATAAATGCTATCCGCTGGTGCCAACCAATCTTCTCTCAGATTTTTAGTTTTTGTATTATTGGCTTAAGATACGGCTTTAATGAACAGTTGAACAGATATTGTCAAAATTGTTCCAACGATGGAATTTTCTTATTATGGCTTGGATATGCACCAAAATGAACTCAAATATACACAAGAACAAATGTTATCAGCCGGTGCCAACCAATCTTCTCACAGATTTTTAGTTTTTGTATTATTGGCTTAAGATACGACTTTAATGAACAGTTGAACAGATATTGTCTAAATTGTTCCCACGATGGAATTTTCTTATTATGGCTTGGATATGCACCAAAATGAGCTCAAATATACACAAGAACAAATGTTATCAGCCGGTGCCAACCAATCTTCTCACATATTTTTAGTTTTTGTATAATTGGCTTTAGATGCGACCTTAATGTACAGTTGAGCAGATATTGTCAAAATTGTTCCCAAGATGGAACTTTCTTAATACGGCTTGGATATGCACCAAAATGAGCTCAAATGTACACAAAAATAATTGCTATTTGCTGGTGGCAACCAATCTTCTCACAGATTTTTAGTTTTTGTATAATTGGCTTTAGATGCAACCTTAATGTACAGTTGAGCAGATATTGTCAAAATTGTTCCCACGATGGAACTTTCTTAATATGGCTTGGATATGCACCAAAATGAGCTTAAATGTACACAAAAATAAATGCTATCTGCTGGTGGCAACCAATCTTCTCACAGATTTTTAGTTTTTGTATAATTGGCTTTAGATGCGACCTTAATGTACAGTTGAGCAGATATTGACAAATTGTTCCAACGATGGAACTTTCCTAATTTGGCTTGGATATGCACCAAAATGAGCTTAAATGTACACAAAAATAAATGCTATCCGCTGGTGCCAACCAATCTTCTCTCAGATTTTTAGTTTTTGTATTATTGGCTTAAGATACGGCTTTAATGAACAGTTGAACAGATATTGTCAAAATTGTTCCCACGATGGAATTTTCTTATTATGGCTTGGATATGCACCAAAATGAACTCAAATATACACAAGAACAAATGTTATCAGCCGGTGCCAACCAATCTTCTCACAGATTTTTAGTTTTTGTATAATTGGCTTTAGATGCGACCTTAATGTACAGTTGAGCAGATATTGTCAAAATTGTTCCCACGATGGAACTTTCTTAATATGGCTTGGATATGCACCAAAATGAGCTCAAATGTAAACAAAAATAAATGCTATCTGCTGGTGCCAACCAATCTTCTCACAGATTTTTAGTTTTTGTATTATTGGCTTAAGATACGACTTTAATGAACAGTTGAACAGATATTGTCTAAATTGTTCCCACGATGGAATTTTCTTATTATGGCTTGGATATGCACCAAAATGAGCTCAAATATACACAAGAACAAATGTTATCAGCCGGTGCCAACCAATCTTCTCACATATTTTTAGTTTTTGTATAATTGGCTTTAGATGCGACCTTAATGTACAGTTGAGCAGATATTGTCAAAATTGTTCCCAAGATGGAACTTTCTTAATATGGCTTGGATATGCACCAAAATTAGCTCAAATGTACACAAAAATAAATAATATCTGCTTGTGCCAACCAATCTTCTTACAGATTTTTAGCTTTTGTTTAATTGGCTTTAGATGCGACCTTAATGTACAGTTGAGCAGATATTGTCCAAATTGTTCCCACGATGGAATTTTCTTAATACGGCTTGGATATGCACCAAAATGAGCTCAAATGTACAGAAAAATAATTGCTATTTGCTGGTGGCAACCAATCTTCTCACAGATTTTTAGTTTTTGTATAATTGGCTTTAGATGCAACCTTAATGTACAGTTGAGCAGATATTGTCAAAATTGTTCCCACGATGGAACTTTCTTAATATGGCTTGGATATGCACCAAAATGAGCTTAAATGTACACAAAAATAAATGCTATCTGCTGGTGCCAACCAATCTTCTCACAGATTTTTAGTTTTTGTATTATTGGCTTAAGATACGACTTTAATGAACAGTTGAACAGATATTGTCAAAATTGTTCCCACGATGGAATTTTCTTATTATGGCTTGGATATCAACCAAAATGAGTTCAAATATACACAAGAACAAATGTTATCAGCCGGTGCCAACCAATCTTCTTACAGATTTTTAGTTTTTGTATAATTGGCTTTAGATGCGACCTTAATGTACAGTTGAGCAGATATTGTCAAAATTGTTCCCACGATGGAACTTTCTTAATATGGCTTGGATATGCACCAACAAGGGCTCAAATGTACACAAAAATAAATGCTATCTGCTGGTGCCAACCAATCCTCTCACAGATTTTTAGTTTTTGTATAATTGGCTTTAGATGCGACCTTTATGTAGAGTTGAGTAGATATTGTCAAAATTGTCCCCACGATGGAATTTTCTTATTATGGCTTGGATATGCACCAAAATGAGCTCAAATGTACACAAAACAAATGTTATCAGCCGGTGCCAACCAATCTTCTCACAGATTTTTAGTTTTTGTATAATTGGCTTTAGATGCGACCTTAATGTACAGTTGAGCAGATATTGTCAAAATTGTTCCCACGATGGAACTTTCTTAATATGGCTTGGATATGCACCAAAATGAGCTCAAATGTAAACAAAAAGAAATGTTATCTGCTGGTGGCAACCAATCTTCTCACATATTTTTAGTTTGTGTATAATTGGCTTTAGATGCGACCTTAATGTACAGTTGAGCAGATATTGTCAAATTGTTCCCACGATGGAACTTTCTTAATATGTCTTGGATATGCACCAAAATGAGCTCAAATGTACACAAAAATAAATGCTATCTGCTGGTGCCAACCAATCTTCTCACAGATTTTTAGCTTTTGTATAATTGGCTTTTTATGAGACCTTAATGTACAGTTGAGCAGATATTGTCAAAATTGTTCCCACGATGAATTTTCTTAATATGGCTTGGATATGCACCAAAATGAGCTCAAATGTACACAAAAATAAATGCTATTTGCTGGTGGCAACCAATCTTCTCACAGAATTTTAGTTTTGTATAATTGGCTTTAGATGCGACCTTAATGTACAGTTGAGCAGATATTGTCAAAATTGTTCCCACGATGGAACTTTCTTAATATGGCTTGGATATGCACCAAAATGAGCTCAAATGTAAACAAAAATAAATGCTATCTGCTTGTGCCAACCAATCTTCTCACAGATTTTAGCTTTTGTTTAATTGGCTTTAGATGCGACCTTAATGTACAGTTGAGCTGATGTTGTCCAAATTGTTCCCACGATGGAATTTTCTTAATACGGCTTGGATATGCACCAAAATGAGCTCAAATGTACACAAAAATAAATGCTATTTGCTGGTGGCAACAAATCTTCTCACAGATTTTTAGTTTTTGTATAATTGGCTTTAGATGCGACTTTAATGTACAGTTGAGCAGATATTGTCAAAATTGTTCCCACGATGGAACTTTCTTAATATGGCTTGGATATGCACCAAAATGAGCTCAAATGTAAACAAAAATAAATGCTATCTGCTGGTGGCAACCAATCTTCTCACATATTTTTAGTTTTTGTATAATTGGCTTTAGATGCGACCTTAATGTACAGTTGAGCAGATATTGTCAAATTGTTCCCACGATGGAACTTTCTTAATATGTCTTGGATATGCACCAAAATGAGCTCAAATGTACACAAAAATAAATGCTATCTGCTGGTGCCAACCAATCTTCTCACAAATTTTTAGCTTTTGTATAATTGGCTTTATATGCGACCTTAATGTACAGTTGAGCAGATATTGTCAAAATTTTTCCCACGATGGAATTTTCTTAATATGGCTTGGATATGCACCAAAATGAGCTCAAATGTACACAAAAATAAATGCTATTTGCTGGTGGCAACCAATCTTCTCACAGATTTTTAGTTTTTGTATAATTGGCTTTAGATGCGACCTTAATGTACAGTTGAGCAGATATTGTCAAAATTGTTCCCACGATGGAACTTTCTTAATACGGCTTGGATATGCACCAAAATGAGCTCAAATGTAAACAAAAATAAATGCTATCTGCTTGTGCCAACCAATCTTCTCACAGATTTTTAGCTTTTGTTTAATTGGCTTTAGATGCGACCTTAATGTACAGTTGAGCAGATATTGTCCAAATTGTTCCCACGATGGAATTTTCTTAATACGGCTTGGATATGCACCAAAATGAGCTCAAATGTACACAAAAATAATTGCTATTTGCTGGTGGCAACAAATCTTCTCACAGATTTTTAGTTTTTGTATAATTGGCTTTAGATGCAACCTTGATGTACAGGTGAGCAGATATTGTCAAAATTGTTCCCACGATGGCACATTCTTAATATGGCTTGGATATGCACCAAAATGAGCTCAAATGTACACAAAAATAATTGCTATTTGCTGGTGGCAACCAATCTTCTCACAGATTTTTAGTTTTTGTATAATTGGCTTTAGATGCAACCTTAATGTACAGGTGAGCAGATATTGTCAAAATTGTTCCCACGATTGAACATTCTTAATATGGCTTGGATATGCACCAAAATGAGCTTAAATGTACACAAAAATAAATGCTATCTGCTGGTGCCAACCAATCTTCTCACATATTTTTAGTTTTTGTATTATTGGCTTAAGATACGACTTTAATGAACAGTTGAACAGATATTGTCAAAATTGTTCCCACGATGGAATGTTCTTATTATGGCTTCGATATGCACCAAAATGAGCTCAAATGTACACAAAAATAAATGTTATCTGCTGGTGGCAACAAATCTTCTCACAGATTTTTAGTTTTTGTATAATTGGCTTTAGATGCAACCTTAATGTACAGGTGAGCAGATATTGTCAAAATTGTTCCCACAATGGAACATTCTTAATATGGCTTGGATATGCACCAAAATGAGCTCAAATGTACACAAAAAAAATTGCTATTTGCTGGTGGCAACCAATCTTCTCACAGATTTTTAGTTTTTGTATAATTGGCTTTAGATGCAACCTTAATGTACAGGTGAGCAGATATTGTCAAAATTGTTCCCACGATGGAATTTTCTTATTATGGCTTGGATATGCACCAAAATGACCTCAAATGTACACAAAACAAATGTTATCAGCCGGTGCCAACCAATCTTCTCACAGATTTTTAGTTTTTGTATAATTGGCTTTAGATGCGACCTTAATGTACAGTTGAGCAGATATTGTCAAAATTGTTCCCACGATGGAACTTTCTTAATATGGCTTGGATATGCACCAAAATGAGCTCAAATGTACACAAAAAGAAATGTTATCTGCTGGTGGCAACCAATCTTCTCACATATTTTTAGTTTGTGTATAATTGGCTTTAGATGCGACCTTAATGTACAGTTGAGCAGATATTGTCAAATTGTTCCCACGATGGAACTTTCTTAATATGTCTTGGATATGCACCAAAATGAGCTCAAATGTACACAAAAATAAATGCTATCTGCTGGTGCCAACCAATCTTCTCACAGATTTTTAGCTTTTGTATAATTGGCTTTATATGCGACCTTAATGTACAGTTGAGCAGATATTGTCAAAATTGTTCCCACGATGGAATTTTCTTAATATGGCTTGGATATGCACCAAAATGAGCTCAAATGTACACAAAAATAAATGCTATTTGCTGGTGGCAACCAATCTTCTCACAGAATTTTAGTTTTTGTATAATTGGCTTTAGATGCGACCTTAATGTACAGTTGAGCAGATATTGTCAAAATTGTTCCCACGATGGAACTTTCTTAATATGGCTTGGATATGCACCAAAATGAGCTCAAATGTAAACAAAAATAAATGCTATCTGCTTGTGCCAACCAATCTTCTCACAGATTTTAGCTTTTGTTTAATTGGCATTAGATGCGACCTTAATGTACAGTTGAGCTCATATTGTCCAAATTGTTCCCACGATGGAATTTTCTTAATACGGCTTGGATATGCACCAAAATGAGCTCAAATGTACACAAAAATAATTGCTATTTGCTGGTGGCAACAAATCTTCTCACAGATTTTTAGTTTTTGTATAATTGGCTTTAGATGCGACTTTAATGTACAGTTGAGCAGATATTGTCAAAATTGTTCCCACGATGGAACTTTCTTAATATGGCTTGGATATGCACCAAAATGAGCTCAAATGTAAACAAAAATAAATGCTATCTGCTGGTGGCAACCAATCTTCTCACATATTTTTAGTTTTTGTATAAATGGCTTTAGATGCGACCTTAATGTACAGTTGAGCAGATATTGTCAAATTGTTCCCACGATGGAACTTTCTTAATATGTCTTGGATATGCACCAAAATGAGCTCAAATGTACACAAAAATAAATGCTATCTACTGGTGCCAACCAATCTTCTCACAAATTTTTAGCTTTTGTATAATTGGCTTTATATGCGACCTTAATGTACAGTTGAGCAGATATTGTCAAAATTGTTCCCACGATGGAATTTTCTTAATATGGCTTGGATATGCACCAAAATGAGCTCAAATGTACACAAAAATAAATGCTATTTGCTGGTGGCAACCAATCTTCTCACAGAATTTTAGTTTTTGTATAATTGGCTTTAGATGCGACCTTAATGTACAGTTGAGCAGATATTGTCAAAATTGTTCCCACGATGGAACTTTCTTAATATGGCTTGGATATGCACCAAAATGAGCTCAAATGTAAACAAAAATAAATGCTATCTGCTTGTGCCAACCAATCTTCTCACAGATTTTAGCTTTTGTTTAATTGGCATTAGATGCGACCTTAATGTACAGTTGAGCTGATATTGTCCAAATTGTTCCCACGATGGAATTTTCTTAATACGCCTTGGATATGCACCAAAATGAGCTCAAATGTACACAAAAATAATTGCTATTTGCTGGTGGCAACAAATCTTCTCACAGATTTTTAGTTTTTGTATAATTGGCTTTAGATGCGACTTTAATGTACAGTTGAGCAGATATTGTCAAAATTGTTCCCACGATGGAACTTTCTTAATATGGCTTGGATATGCACCAAAATGAGCTCAAATGTAAACAAAAATAAATGCTATCTGCTGGTGGCAACCAATCTTCTCACATATTTTTAGTTTTTGTATAAATGGCTTTAGATGCGACCTTAATGTACAGTTGAGCAGATATTGTCAAATTGTTCCCACGATGGAACTTTCTTAATATGTCTTGGATATGCACCAAAATGAGCTCAAATGTACACAAAAATAAATGCTATCTACTGGTGCCAACCAATCTTCTCACAAATTTTTAGCTTTTGTATAATTGGCTTTATATGCGACCTTAATGTACAGTTGAGCAGATATTGTCAAAATTGTTCCCACGATGGAATTTTCTTAATATGGCTTGGATATGCACCAAAATGAGCTCAAATGTACACAAAAATAAATGCTATTTGCTGGTGGCAACCAATCTTCTCACAGATTTTTAGTTTTTGTATAATTGGCTTTAGATGCGACCTTAATGTACAGTTGAGCAGATATTGTCAAAATTGTTCCCACGATGGAACTTTCTTAATATGGCTTGGATATGCACCAAAATGAGCTCAAATGTAAACAAAAATAAATGCTATCTGCTTGTGCCAACCAATCTTCTCACAGATTTTTAGCTTTTGTTTAATTGGCTTTAGATGCGACCTTAATGTACAGTTGAGCAGATATTGTCAAAATTGTTCCCACGATGGAATTTTCTTAATACGGCTTGGATATGCACCAAAATGAGCTCAAATGTACACAAAAATAATTGCTATTTGCTGGTGGCAACAAATCTTCTCACAGATTTTTAGTTTTTGAATAATTGGCTTTAGATGCAACCTTGATGTACAGGTGAGCAGATATTGTCAAAATTGTTCCCACGATGGCACATTCTTAATATGGCTTGGATATGCACCAAAATGAGCTCAAATGTACACAAAAATAATTGCTATTTGCTGGTGGCAACCAATCTTCTCACAGATTTTTAGTTTTTGTATAATTGGCTTTAGATGCAACCTTAATGTACAGGTGAGCAGATAATATCAAAATTGTTCCCACGATTGAACATTCTTAATATGGCTTGGATATGCACCAAAATGAGCTTAAATGTACACAAAAATAAATGCTATCTGCTGGTGCCAACCAATCTTCTCACAGATTTTTAGTTTTTGTATTATTGGCTTAAGATACGACTTTAATGAACAGTTGAACAGATATTGTCAAAATTGTTCCCACGATGGAATGTTCTTATTATGGCTTCGATATGCACCAAAATGAGCTCAAATGTACACAAAAATAAATGTTATCTGCTGGTGGCAACAAATCTTCTCACAGATTTTTAGTTTTTGTATAATTGGCTTTAGATGCAACCTTAATGTACAGGTGAGCAGATATTGTCAAAATTGTTCCCACAATGGAACATTCTTAATATGGCTTGGATATGCACCAAAATGAGCTCAAATGTACACAAAAAAAATTGCTATTTGCTGGTGGCAACCAATCTTCTCACAGATTTTTAGTTTTTGTATAATTGGCTTTAGATGCAACCTTAATGTACAGGTGAGCAGATATTGTCAAAATTGTTCCCACGATGGAACATTCTTAATATGGCTTGGATATGCACCAAAATGAGCTTAACTACACAAAAATAAATGCTATCTGCTGGTGCCAACCAATCTTCTCACAGATTTTTAGTTTTTGTATAATTGGCTTTAGATGCGACCTTAATGTACAGTTGAGCAGATATTGTCAACATTGTTCCCACGATGGAATTTTCTTAATATGGCTTGGATATGCACAAAAATGAGCTCAAATGTACACAAAACAAAATGCTATCTGCCGGTGCCAACCAATCTTCTCACAGAATTTTAGCTTTTGTATAATTGGCTTTAGATGCGACCTAAATGTACAGTTGAGCAGATATTGTCCAAATTGTTCCCACGATGGAACTTTTTTAATATGACTTGGATATGCACCAAAATGAGCTGAAAAGTACATATTAATAATTGCTATCTGCTGGTGCCAACCAATCTTCTCACAGATTTTAAGTTTTTTGTATAATTGGCTGAGATGCGACCTTAATGTACAGTTGTGCAGATATTGTCAAAATTGTTCCCACGATGGAATTTTCTTAATATGGCTTGGATATGCACCAAAATGAGCTCAAATGTACACAAAAATAAATGCTATCTGCTGGTGGCAACCAGTCTTCTCACAGATTTTTAGTTTTTGTATTATTGGCTTAAGATACGACTTTAATGAACAGTTGAACAGATATTGTCAAAATTGTTCCCACGATGGAATTTTCTTATTATGGCTTGGATATGCACCAAAATGAGCTCAAATGTACACAAGAACAAATGTTATCAGCCGGTGCCAACCAATCTTCTCACAGATTTTTAGTTTTTGTATAATTGGCTTTAGATGCGACCTTAATGTACAGTTGAGCAGATATTGGCAAAATTGTTCCCAAGATGGAACTTTCTTAATATGGCTTGGATATGCACCAAAATTAGCTCAAATGTACACAAAAAAAATTGCTATTTGCTGGTGGCAACCAATCTTCTCACAGATTTTTAGCTTTTGTTTAATTGGCTTTAGATGCGACCTTAATGTACAGTTGAGCAGATATTGTCCAAATTGTTCCCACGATGGAATTTTCTTAATACGGCTTGGATATGCACCAAAATGAGCTCAAATGTACACAAAAATAATTGCTATTTGCTGGTGGCAACCAATCTTCTCACAGATTTTTAGTTTTTGTATAATTGGCTTTAGATGCAACCTTAATGTACAGTTGAGCAGATATTGTCAAAATTGTTCCCACGATGGAACTTTCTTAATATGGCTTGGATATGCACCAAAATGAGCTTAAATGTACACAAAAATAAATGCTATCTGCTGGTGCCAACCAATCTTCTCACAGATTTTTAGTTTTTGTATTATTGGCTTAAGATACGACTTTAATGAACAGTTGAACAGATATTGTCAAAATTGTTCCCACGATGGAATTTTCTTATTATGGCTTGGATATGCACCAAAATGAGTTCAAATATACACAAGAACAAATGTTATCAGCCGGTGCCAACCAAACTTCTCACAGATTTTTAGTTTTTGTATAATTGGCTTTAGATGCGACCTTAATGTACAGTTGAGCAGATATTGTCAAAATTGTTCCCACGATGGAACTTTCTTAATATGGCTTGGATATGCACCAACATGGGCTCAAATGTACACAAAAATAAATGCTATCTGCTGGTGCCAACCAATCTTCTCACAGATTTTTAGTTTTTGTATAATTGGCTTTAGATGCGACCTTTATGTAGAGTTGAGTAGATATTGTCAAAATTGTTCCCACGATGGAATTTTCTTATTATGGCTTGGATATGCACCAAAATGAGCTCAAATGTACACAAAACAAATGTTATCAGCCGGTGCCAACCAATCTTCTCACAGATTTTTAGTTTTTGTATAATTGGCTTTAGATGCGACCTTAATGTACAGTTGAGCAGATATTGTCAAATTGTTCCCACGATGGAACTTTCTTAATATGTCTTGGATATGCACCAAAATGAGCTCAAATGTACACAAAAATAAATGCTATCTGCTGGTGCCAACCAATCTTCTCACAGATTTTTAGCTTTTGTATAATTGGCTTTAGATGCGACCTTAATGTACAGTTGAGCAGATATTGTCAAAATTGTTCCCACGATGGAATTTTCTTAATATGGCTTGGATATGCACCAAAATGAGCTCAAATGTACACAAAAATAAATGCTATTTGCTGGTGGCAACCAATCTTCTCACAGATTTTTAGTTTTTGTATAATTGGCTTTAGATGCGGCCTTAAAGAGGGTCTGCGGCTAGGGCTGTACTCGTGTATAAGACCACTCGGGTCAGCCTGCCTGCTAACGAGCTTCGCTGCTGAGACGGTGAGCTGAGAAGGGTGTAGGCTTCGCTTCTCAGCGGGGGATTTCCCCCGCGCGAGTCGAGATTTGTTGATAATATGAGAGGGTCGTCATTCTGTAGCAGCAATGTCAACTGACTCCCCAATGGTGGCCGTAAATATGAAAGAATTCATTTGAGTGCATAATGAAAAGGGACTTGTCCTGATGCCAAATTGACAATGCAATGCATACATCGCTTTACGACCAAGATCAAAATAAGGCTATTAGCAATTTACTAACATTTCGATATTTGCCATACATCTTCCCGATACTCAAATATTTGAACAATGTAGATGTTTTAAGTAACTTGTCATTTATTAGCAAAATGATGGAAAAGAAAATTAACAATGGATTCATTTCGAACATAATAAATACTGCAGAGCTCCATATAAGCTGCGTTTTTGCGAATTATACGCAAAGGAAAAGTCAAACTACGCAAGAAAAATAATTGTCTGCGTCCTATAGAAAAGCACTAAATATTGCTGTTTACGCTACTCACAAATAACAGTGCATATTTACCCAACACAACTCAATCAGTTTGCGTATCCTTCCAATTACACCAATCGAAATGGCTACGAGAAGATCTCAATTTTGAAGACACTGATACAATATTAAAAACGGAAATTTGCCACTCGAATGAAACACTGACCTATTGGTTGCCAGTTGTGTGGGGAGTTTGAAGGCTACTTGATGATCAAAACTTTACCGTTACCGTCTAGCCTAGGATTTTCGTCTTTGTTTTCAGAATAATGACTCTAGAATGTTTGTAAAACTTGCCTTTCTAGATTTACAAAGCTAGGCTATTAGTAGACAAATGATAATCATAATTTATTAATTTTGCTAACGGTGATTCAAGAACAAAAACAAACTTTCCCATCCTGAACTCCATCAGTCATTTTCGTATGCTTTTTAAGATTAATTTTTATATGTGACAGGGGATCTTAGTTAATAAAACACCCCCTTATTTTTATCGTATTTGAAACCTCGAATGTTCTGCTGTTTCTTGGTCAATCAGAGCGAAAGTAAAGTTTTTTTCGTCAGCTATTATGTTAAGATAATTGGTGGCCTTGCTATAAAAAGATCACTCAAAATTCGGGTATTATACCTACATAGGCAAAAGCTTATTTGGAGCTTTGAAATACACAATATATTAGGCTATCCGGTGCTGAATTCTTTTATCAGTCTAGAAGTCCTCTCATGCATGCAAAGACCGGCAGTTCTAAATAACATGTGTTATCTAATAGGTTATAATTAATCAGTCAGCCACAATAAAGCACAGCTGTCCTCAGAACAGGAAATGATCGGTCATATCAATTAACATAACGTAACATCAATTATGTTTATAGTACTTACAAGGTCTGGTTCAAACAATCACTGCAATCTCGTTCCACCTCCCTGGCTGCAGTTGACGAGCAGGAAAAAACAAAAGATATATGTCGGTGTCATTGACCACCATAATTTTAAACCGTAAATAAATCACCCCCCCCCCCCCCCCCCCCCCGTCTTCCTGCTGAAGATCGAGTTCTATCAGCGAAAGACATGTGACTGGATTCCAAATCGGTCAAACTTGTGGTCGCCCCAGCATTTGTATTTATAAGATGAAAAAGTAATACTTTCGGAAAACTAGTTGATTATAATACAGAAGAATTAGAAAATAATAGGAGGAAAGAAATGTTTTTTTGTGGGTTTGGTTGTCAACTTATAGCTCAAGATAAAATAAACGAGGCGGAATTCCTCCATTTTGGTTACCAACATGATGTAAAGTGTAAATGTTCCATTACATTATTATCTCGGTATTTACTGTAGGGTGTTATATTCAGTTCAGCTCATCACTACATTACTCATGTTTACCCACCTAAAGCCGTGGCCATATATCCAGGTTGCTCCCCCCCCCCCGGTTTGTGTGAACACAATCACAGAATAATAATTATTGTTACAATAAAATGTTAAAATAAGTTATGTGCACCGAATAATGTGTGTACATCCGACGGCACAGGTCGGATCGTATCTGTTGAAGCAATTTGTCCGAGAGAATACAGGCTCGATTATGATATCTGAACATAACAGCAGCTAACATGTAGCATGTATAGTTATAGGAATCATTTTACAATTTTTTTCCAGACGTCCATTCTTTTCACAATCAGTGTATATGAATTGCATTTGCCTTTAAATAGTAAATGATTACAAAAATATAAAGAACCTTTCAAAATACACATTTCAATAATGTGTGTTCATTTGATAATTCTTAAAAAAAATGTGTAGAAATTTTGTTTTGACATGATAAGTATGTTTCTAATACAGCAAAAAAATTTGAATAAAAATATCCATGACAGTTTTCTTCCCTGCTATATATAATCTCCTGTGTACTCATAAAAGATTACACACTGAAGTGTTTAGTTATAAAAGCAACTCATTGTCTAAGAGCTGATTCAATCAATCGACGACAATTAACCCTATCAAGCCCCTTGCGATGACGAGCTCTAAGCTCCTTACCGCGTTGGTTTTCATTAGCGCTGCGCTGAGCTGAGCTAGCCGACTTGCTAACGAGCTAACGAAGCCTCAGTCGATAAGTATGAGACACATTTTTATCCTCGACGTAGTCCCGCTTTAATGTACAGTTGAGCAGATATTGTCAAAATTGTTCCCACGATGGAACTTTCTTAATATGGCTTGGATATGCACCAAAATGAGCTCAAATGTAAACAAAAATAAATGCTATCTGCTGGTGCCAACCAATCTTCTCACAGTTTTTTAGCTTTTGTTTAATTGGCTTTAGATGCGACCTTAATGTACAGTTGAGCTGATATTGTCCAAATTGTTCCCACGATGGAATTTTCTTAATACGGCTTTGATAGGCACCAAAATGAGCTCAAATGTACACAAAAATAATTGCTATTTGCTGGTGGCAACAAATCTTCTCACAGATTTTTAGTTTTTGTATAATTGGCTTTAGATGCAACCTTAATGTACAGGTGAGCAGATATTGTCAAAATTGTTCCCACGATGGAACATTCTTAATATGGCTTGGATATGCACAAAAATGAGCTTAAATGTACACAAAAATAAATGCTATCTGCTTGTGCCAACCAATCTTCTCACAGATTTTTAGTTTTTGTATTATTGGCTTAAGATACGACTTTAATGAACAGTTGAACAGATATTGTCAAAATTGTTCCCACGATGGAATTTTCTTATTATGGCTTGGATATGCACCAAAATGAGCTCAAATGTACGCAAAAATAAATGTTATCTGCTGGTGGCAACAAATCTTCTCACAGATTTTTAGTTTTTGTATAATTGGCTTTAGATGCAACCTTAATGTACAGGTGAGCAGATATTGTCAAAATTGTTCCCACGATGGAACATTCTTAATATGGCTTGGATATGCACCAAAATGAGCTCAAATGTACACAAAAATAATTGCTATTTCCTGGTGGCAACCAATCTTCTCATAGATTTTTAGTTTTTGTATAATTGGCTTTAGATGCAACCTTAATGTACAGGTGAGCAGATATTGTCAAAATTGTTCCCACGATGGAACATTCTTAATATGGCTTGGATATGCACAAAAATGAGCTTATATGTACACATAAATAAATGCTATCTGCTGGTGCCAACCAATCTTCTCACAGATTTTTAGTTTTTGTATTATTGGCTTAAGATACGACTTTAATGAACAGTTGAACAGATATTGTCAAAATTGTTCCCACGATGGAATTTTCTTATTATGGCTTGGATATGCACCAAAATGAGCTCAAATGTACACAAAAATAAATGTTATCTGCTGGTGGCAACAAATCTTCTCACAGATTTTTAGTTTTTGTATAATTGGCTTTAGATGCAACCTTAATGTACAGGTGAGCAGATATTGTCAAAATTGTTCCCACGATGGAACATTCTTAATATGGCTTGGATATGCACCAAAATGAGCTCAAATGTACACAAAAATAATTGCTATTTGCTGGTGGCAACCAATCTTCTCACAGATTTTTAGTTTTTGTATAATTGGCTTTAGATGCGACCTTAATGTACAGTTGAGCAGATATTGTCAAAATTGTTCCCAAGATGGAACTTTCTTAATATGGCTTGGATATGCACCAAAATTAGCTCAAATGTACACAAAAACAAATGCTATCTGCTTGTGCCAACTAATCTTCTTACAGATTTTTAGCTTTTGTTTAATTGGCTTTAGATGCGACCTTAATGTACAGTTGAGCAGATATTGTCCAAATTGTTCCCACGATGGAATTTTCTTAATACGGCTTGGATATGCACCAAAATGAGCTCAAATGTACACAAAAATAATTGCTATTTGCTGGTGGCAACCAATCTTCTCACAGATTTTTAGTTTTTGTATAATTGGCTTTAGATGCAACCTTAATGTACAGTTGAGCAGATATTGTCAAAATTGTTCCCACGATGGAACTTTCTTAATATGGCTTGGATATGCACCAAAATGAGCTTAAATGTACACAAAAATAAATGCTATCTGCTGGTGCCAACCAATCTTCTCACAGATTTTTAGTTTTTGTATTATTGGCTTAAGATACGACTTTAATCAACAGTTGAACAGATATTGTCAAAATTGTTCCCACGATGGAATTTTCTTATTATGGCTTGGATATGCACCAAAATGAGATCAAATATACACAAGAACAAATGTTATCAGCCGGTGCCAACCAATCTTCTCACAGATTTTTAGTTTTTGTATAATTGGCTTTAGATGCGACCTTTATGTAGAGTTGAGTAGATATTGTCAAAATTGTTCCCACGATGGAATTTTCTTAATATGGCTTGGATATGCACCAAAATGAGCTCAAATGTAAACAAAAATAAATGCTATCTGCTTGTGCCAACCAATCTTCTCACAGTTTTTTAGCTTTTGTTTAATTGGCTTTAGATGCGACCTTAATGTACAGTTGAGCTGATATTGTCCAAATTGTTCCCACGATGGAATTTTCTTAATACGGCTTTGATAGGCACCAAAATGAGCTCAAATGTACACAAAAATAATTGCTATTTGCTGGTGGCAACAAATCTTCTCACAGATTTTTAGTTTTTGTATAATTGGCTTTAGATGCAACCTTTATGTACAGGTGAGCAGATATTGTCAAAATTGTTCCCACGATGGAACATTCTTAATATGGCTTGGATATGCACCAAAATGAGCTCAAATGTACACAAAAATAATTGCTATTTCCTGGTGGCAACCAATCTTCTCATAGATTTTTAGTTTTTGTATAATTGGCTTTAGATGCAACCTTAATGTACAGGTGAGCAGATATTGTCAAAATTGTTCCCACGATGGAACATTCTTAATATGGCTTGGATATGCACAAAAATGAGCTCTAATGTACACAAAAATAATTGCTATTTGCTGGTGGCAACCAATCTTCTCACAAATTTTTAGTTTTTGTATAATTGGCTTTAGATGCGACCTTAATGTACAGTTGAGCAGATATTGTCAAAATTGTTCCCAAGATGGAACTTTCTTAATATGGCTTGGATATGCACCAAAATTAGCTCAAATGTACACAAAAACAAATGCTATCTGCTTGTGCCAACTAATCTTCTTACAGATTTTTAGCTTTTGTTTAATTGGCTTTAGATGCGACCTTAATGTACAGTTGAGCAGATATTGTCCAAATTGTTCCCACGATGGAATTTTCTTAATACGGCTTGGATATGCACCAAAATGAGCTCAAATGTACACAAAAATAATTGCTATTTGCTGGTGGCAACCAATCTTCTCACAGATTTTTAGTTTTTGTATAATTTGCTTTAGATGCAACCTTAATGTACAGTTGAGCAGATATTGTCAAAATTGTTCCCACGATGGAACTTTCTTAATATGGCTTGGATATGCACCAAAATGAGCTTAAATGTACACAAAAATAAATGCTATCTGCTGGTGCCAACCAATCTTCTCACAGATTTTTAGTTTTTGTATTATTGGCTTAAGATACGACTTTAATGAACAGTTGAACAGATATTGTCACAATTGTTCCCACGATGGAATTTTCTTATTATGGCTTGGATATGCACCAACATGGGCTCAAATGTACACAAAAATAAATGCTATCTGCTGGTGCCAACCAATCTTCTCACATATTTTTAGTTTTTGTATAATTGGCTTTAGATGCGACCTTTATGTAGAGTTGAGTAGATATTGTCAAAATTGTTCCCACGATGGAATTTTCTTATTATGGCTTGGATATGCACCAAAATGAGCTCAAATGTACACAAAACAAATGTTATCAGCCGGTGCCAACCAATCTTCTCACAGATTTTTAGTTTTTGTGTAATTGGCTTTAGATGCGACCTTAATGTACAGTTGAGCAGATATTGTCAAAATTGTTCCCACGATGGAACTTTCTTAATATGGTTTTGATATGCACCAAAATGAGCTCAAATGTAAACAAAAATAAATGTTATCTGCTGGTGGCAACCAATCTTCTCACAGATTTTTAGTTTTTGTATAATTGGCTTTAGATGCGACCTTAATGTACAGTTGAGCAGATATTGTCAACATTGTTCCCACGATGGAACTTTCTTAATATGGCTTGGATATGCACCAAAATGAGCTCAAATGTAGACAAAAATAAATGCTATCTGCTGGTGCCAACCAATCTTCTCACAGATTTTTAGCTTTTGTATAATTGGCTTTAGATGCGACCTTAATGTACAGTTGAGCAGATATTGTCAAAATTGTTCCCACGATGGAATTTTCTTAATATGGCTTGGATATGCACCAAAATGAGCTCAAATGTACACAAAAATAAATGCTATTTGCTGGTGGCAACCAATCTTCTCACAGATTTTTAGTTTTTGTATAATTGGCTTTAGATGCGACCTTAATGTACAGTTGAGCAGATATTGTCAAAATTGTTCCCACGATGGAACTTTCTTAATATGGCTTGGATATGCACCAAAATGAGCTCAAATGTAAACAAAAATAAATGCTATCTGCTTGTGCCAACCAATCTTCTCACAGATTTTTAGCTTTTGTTTAATTGGCTTTAGATGCGACCTTAATGTAGAGTTGAGCTGATATTGTCCAAATTGTTCCCACGATGGAATTTTCTTAATACGGCTTTGATAGGCACCAAAATGAGCTCAAATGTACACAAAAATAATTGCTATTTGCTGGTGGCAACAAATCTTCTCACAGATTTTTAGTTTTTGTATAATTGGCTTTAGATGCAACCTTAATGTACAGGTGAGCAGATATTGTCAAAATTGTTCCCACGATGGAACTTTCTTAATATGGCTTGGATATGCACCAACATGGGCTCAAATGTACACAAAAATAAATGCTATCTGCTGGTGCCAACCAATCTTCTCACAGATTTTTAGTTTTTGTATAATTGGCTTTAGATGCAACCTTAATGTACAGGTGAGCAGATATTGTCAAAATTGTTCCCACGATGGAACATTCTTAATATGGCTTGGATATGCACAAAAATGAGCTCTAATGTACACAAAAATAATTGCTATTTGCTGGTGGCAACCAATCTTCTCACAAATTTTTAGTTTTTGTATAATTGGCTTTAGATGCGACCTTAATGTACAGTTGAGCAGATATTGTCAAAATTGTTCCCAAGATGGAACTTTCTTAATATGGCTTGGATATGCACCAAAATTAGCTCAAATGTACACAAAAACAAATGCTATCTGCTTGTGCCAACTAATCTTCTTACAGATTTTTAGCTTTTGTTTAATTGGCTTTAGATGCGACCTTAATGTACAGTTGAGCAGATATTGTCCAAATTGTTCCCACGATGGAATTTTCTTAATACGGCTTGGATATGCACCAAAATGAGCTCAAATGTACACAAAAATAATTGCTATTTGCTGGTGGCAACCAATCTTCTCACAGATTTTTAGTTTTTGTATAATTTGCTTTAGATGCAACCTTAATGTACAGTTGAGCAGATATTGTCAAAATTGTTCCCACGATGGAACTTTCTTAATATGGCTTGGATATGCACCAAAATGAGCTCAAATGTACACAAAAATAAATGCTATCTGCTGGTGCCAACCAATCTTCTCACAGATTTTTAGTTTTTGTATTATTGGCTTAAGATACGACTTTAATGAACAGTTGAACAGATATTGTCACAATTGTTCCCACGATGGAATTTTCTTATTATGGCTTGGATATGCACCAACATGGGCTCAAATGTACACAAAAATAAATGCTATCTGCTGGTGCCAACCAATCTTCTCACATATTTTTAGTTTTTGTATAATTGGCTTTAGATGCGACCTTTATGTAGAGTTGAGTAGATATTGTCAAAATTGTTCCCACGATGGAATTTTCTTATTATGGCTTGGATATGCACCAAAATGAGCTCAAATGTACACAAAACAAATGTTATCAGCCGGTGCCAACCAATCTTCTCACAGATTTTTAGTTTTTGTGTAATTGGCTTTAGATGCGACCTTAATGTACAGTTGAGCAGATATTGTCAAAATTGTTCCCACGATGGAACTTTCTTAATATGGTTTTGATATGCACCAAAATGAGCTCAAATGTAAACAAAAATAAATGTTATCTGCTGGTGGCAACCAATCTTCTCACAGATTTTTAGTTTTTGTATAATTGGCTTTAGATGCGACCTTAATGTACAGTTGAGCAGATATTGTCAACATTGTTCCCACGATGGAACTTTCTTAATATGTCTTGGATATGCACCAAAATGAGCTCAAATGTAGACAAAAATAAATGTTATCTGCTGGTGCCAACCAATCTTCTCACAGATTTTTAGCTTTTGTATAATTGGCTTTAGATGCGACCTTAATGTACAGTTGAGCAGATATTGTCAAAATTGTTCCCACGATGGAATTTTCTTAATATGGCTTGGATATGCACCAAAATGAGCTCAAATGTACACAAAAATAAATGCTATTTGCTGGTGGCAACCAATCTTCTCACAGATTTTTAGTTTTTGTATAATTGGCTTTAGATGCGACCTTAATGTACAGTTGAGCAGATATTGTCAAAATTGTTCCCACGATGGAACTTTCTTAATATGGCTTGGATATGCACCAAAATGAGCTCAAATGTAAACAAAAATAAATGCTATCTGCTTGTGCCAACCAATCTTCTCACAGATTTTTAGCTTTTGTTTAATTGGCTTTAGATGCGACCTTAATGTAGAGTTGAGCTGATATTGTCCAAATTGTTCCCACGATGGAATTTTCTTAATACGGCTTTGATAGGCACCAAAATGAGCTCAAATGTACACAAAAATAATTGCTATTTGCTGGTGGCAACAAATCTTCTCACAGATTTTTAGTTTTTGTATAATTGGCTTTAGATGCAACCTTAATGTACAGGTGAGCAGATATTTTCAAAATTGTTCCCACGATGGAACTTTCTTAATATGGCTTGGATATGCACCAACATGGGCTCAAATGTACACAAAAATAAATGCTATCTGCTGGTGCCAACCAATCTTCTCACAGATTTTTAGTTTTTGTATAATTGGCTTTAGATGCGACCTTTATGTAGAGTTGAGTAGATATTGTCAAAATTGTTCCCACGATGGAATTTTCTTAATATGGCTTGGATATGCACCAAAATTAGCTCAAATGTACACAAAAACAAATGCTATCTGCTTGTGCCAACTAATCTTCTTACAGATTTTTAGCTTTTGTTTAATTGGCTTTAGATGCGACCTTAATGTACAGTTGAGCAGATATTGTCCAAATTGTTCCCACGATGGAATTTTCTTAATACGGCTTGGATATGCACCAAAATGAGCTCAAATGTACACAAAAATAATTGCTATTTGCTGGTGGCAACCAATCTTCTCACAGATTTTTAGTTTTTGTATAATTGGCTTTAGATGCAACCTTAATGTACAGTTGAGCAGATATTGTCAAAATTGTTCCCACGATGGAACTTTCTTAATATGGCTTGGATATGCACCAAAATGAGCTTAAATGTACACAAAAATAAATGCTATCTGCTGGTGCCAACCAATCTTCTCACAGATTTTTAGTTTTTGTATTATTGGCTTAAGATACGACTTTAATGAACAGTTGAACAGATATTGTCAAAATTGTTCCCACGATGGAATTTTCTTATTATGGCTTGGATATGCACCAAAATGAGTTCAAATATACACAAGAACAAATGTTATCAGCCGGTGCCAACCAATCTTCTCACAGATTTTTAGTTTTTGTATAATTGGCTTTAGATGCGACCTTAATGTACAGTTGAGCAGATATTGTCAAAATTGTTCCCACGATGGAACTTTCTTAATATGGCTTGGATATGCACCAACATGGGCTCAAATGTACACAAAAATAAATGCTATCTGCTGGTGCCAACCAATCTTCTCACATATTTTTAGTTTTTGTATAATTGGCTTTAGATGCGACCTTTATGTAGAGTTGAGTAGATATTGTCAAAATTGTTCCCACGATGGAATTTTCTTATTATGGCTTGGATATGCACCAAAATGAGCTCAAATGTACACAAAACAAATGTTTTCAGCCGGTGCCAACCAATCTTCTCACAGATTTTTAGTTTTTGTGTAATTGGCTTTAGATGCGACCTTAATGTACAGTTGAGCAGATATTGTCAAAATTGTTCCCACGATGGAACTTTCTTAATATGGTTTTGATATGCACCAAATTGAGCTCAAATGTAAACAAAAATAAATGTTATCTGCTGGTGGCAACCAATCTTCTCACAGATTTTTAGTTTTTGTATAATTGGCTTTAGATGCGACCTTAATGTACAGTTGAGCAGATATTGTCAACATTGTTCCCACGATGGAACTTTCTTAATATGTCTTGGATATGCACCAAAATGAGCTCAAATGTAGACAAAAATAAATGCTATCTGCTGGTGCCAACCAATCTTCTCACAGATTTTTAGCTTTTGTATAATTGGCTTTAGATGCGACCTTAATGTACAGTTGAGCAGATATTGTCAAAATTGTTCCCACGATGGAATTTTCTTAATATGGCTTGGATATGCACCAAAATGAGCTCAAATGTACACAAAAATAAATGCTATTTGCTGGTGGCAACCAATCTTCTCACAGATTTTTAGTTTTTGTATAATTGGCTTTAGATGCGACTTTAATGAACAGTTGAGCAGATATTGTCAAAATTGTTCCCCCGATGGAACTTTCTTAATATGGCTTGGATATGCACCAAAATGAGCTCAAACGTAACCAAAAATAAATGCTATCTGCTTGTGGCAACCAATCTTCTCACAGATTTTTAGCTTTTGTTTAATTGGCTTTAGATGCGACCTTAATGTAGAGTTGAGCTGATATTGTCCAAATTGTTCCCACGATGGAATTTTCTTAATACGGCTTTGATAGGCACCAAAATGAGCTCAAATGTACACAAAAATAATTGCTATTTGCTGGTGGCAACAAATCTTCTCACAGATTTTTAGTTTTTGTATAATTGGCTTTAGATGCAACCTTAATGTACAGGTGAGCAGATATTGTCAAAATTGTTCCCACGATGGAACATTCTTAATATGGCTTGGATATGCACCAAAATGAGCTCAAATGTACACAAAAATAACTGCTATTTCCTGGTGGCAACCAATCTTCTCATAGATTTTTAGTTTTTGTATAATTGGCTTTAGATGCAACCTTAATGTACAGGTGAGCAGATATTGTCAAAATTGTTCCCACGATGGAACTTTCTTAATATGGCTTGGATATGCACCAACATGGGCTCAAATGTACACAAAAATAAATGCTATCTGCTGGTGCCAACCAATCTTCTCACAGATTTTTAGTTTTTGTATAATTGGCTTTAGATGCGACCTTTATGTAGAGTTGAGTAGATATTGTCAAAATTGTTCCCACGATGGAATTTTCTTAATATGGCTTGGATATGCACCAAAATGTGCTCAAATGTAAACAAAAATAAATGCTATCTGCTTGTGCCAACCAATCTTCTCACAGTTTTTTAGCTTTTGTTTAATTGGCTTTAGATGCGACCTTAATGTACAGTTGAGCTGATATTGTCCAAATTGTTCCCACGATGGAATTTTCTTAATACGGCTTTGATAGGCACCAAAATGAGCTCAAATGTACACAAAAATAATTGCTATTTGCTGGTGGCAACAAATCTTCTCACAGATTTTTAGTTTTTGTATAATTGGCTTTAGATGCAACCTTAATGTACAGGTGAGCAGATATTGTCAAAATTGTTCCCACGATGGAACATTCTTAATATGGCTTGGATATGCACCAAAATGAGCTCAAATGTACACAAAAACAAATGCTGTCTGCTTGTGCCAACTAATCTTCTTACAGATTTTTAGCTTTTGTTTAATTGGCTTTAGATGCGACCTTAATGTACAGTTGAACAGATATTGTCAAAATTGTTCCCACGATGGAATTTTCTTATTATGGCTTGGATATGCACCAAAATGAGCTCAAATGTATGTAGCAGGGTCACAAAGACAACACGATGTGAATGCAGGGTGAGTTCGGTTTATTCCGAGTGGCAAGGATTATGCGGATACACAATCAAAACCCTGAAACAATTATGACAACAATATAAAATCAATCTAATAACAATATTATGCATGTTTACACTACATGCATGTTCACCTTATAGAACGGATGGAATACCTTTACATTTAAAATGATAATACAACAGAATGCAAAAGATTACATTTGCATCAAAACATTACAAGTTATAAGTTATAAATTATAACATTCAACTTCACCATGTTCAGGGGCGACAACTCCTGACATGAGCATAAAAACATATTTAGTATCTATGATGACAATCGACGCATTACATATTCACCTTTAGGGTTTTACATAAAGGTACAACAATACTTTATGTATTTCAATACATAAACCTTATATATGTATATGATATTTACATTATGATACAAGACATTTTGTACATACCCTATGTATGGCACAGGGGCCCGTGTACCGGCCTAACTGCCATAGCAGACGATGCTTAAATGCTGTAAATAATTAAGATGCGTTAAAACCAATTGTCCATAAAGACACAAATGATAAACATGAAAGATGTACTATTTTACACTTTAGAAACCTTATGATGTTATACTTTGCCATTATTTGTGCAAGGTATGAAATCACTAATAAAACTACATTCACTCAAAGCATACTCACAGTGCCTCGCTTTAATACTATATTTAAGATTAATATGATTAAAATATAGTTATGTTAAATGTTAAAATAGATACTTTATGTTACCCGTGTGCTGATTACAACACACGCTAATTACCCTTACGGCTATACTTACATTATTTGATAAATGATATATTTATGATTATTTGTATTTGCGTTATTGCTACATTAGATATATAAACATTATTTAAGATATTTGATTTACTAACCTGATTTATATCGTTATAAATGTCTGCAACTATAACACGTCTGTCCTGTCGGGTGACTGTGTGACGTGTCAGGGTGCGCGGTGCTCATGCATAGAAAAAGCGTGCAGATTTGAATAAGCCAATCATGACGGGTGCGGTCATGGTCGGGTGAACACTATAGTAATATGACTAAAACTTAAGTAATTGATTATACAAATAATTTCTGCTGTTCCAGCCATGATGCAAAGCTGAAATAAAGTAACTTATTAAAAACATGTGAATAAATTACTAGAACAATTCAGCTGTTATACTAAGCTGAAATAAAGTTATACATTAAGATATGTATTTACATGACTATTTCAGCGCCTCTTAAATGCTGAAATAAAGATAGAGGATTAATGACTATTTACAAATCTTAAAAGCTAATTAGCACTAATTAATTACAACACACAGACATACATAGTATGTCCCTGTCACACACTTCCCTCCCCAGGAGAATGATGTCCTCATCATTCCGGCTTGCTGTGTACCATATCCATTATAGCTCTGGAGATGTGGGTAGGCATCACATCAAAGGCTCCAGCATCATACAATGTCCTAAGATACTCTGCTCTCTCCATCCAGGCGGTGGGGGATGCAGAGGCAGACATCACGACATCACCATATCGCTGTGGTGCTCTTCTCTGCCTTGTCGATCGTCTCAGAGCTCGGGGTGGTATCTGTGGCAATAACCGTCTCCTTCGCCTCTGTGGTGGTGGCAATACAGAAGGTTCCTCTTCAGGTATTCCATCAGGCTCAGGTGATGGACTTCCAGGGGGCACCTCACACATCTTTGGAGTTGTCTCTTCTTCCACAGAATGTTCTTCGGTAGCGTCAGCCTCTTGAGGAAGAACTACAGATTGTTCTGTTTCTGTGGGCAACTCTTCTCCTGTTGTCGGCTCAGCCTCTTCCATTGTGGATGGAAGTGCAGGTTGTTCCTCTGTGAAGGTTTCCTCAATAACCGTAGGTATTACTTCTCTGAGTGTTTCCCCTAGATCCTGAGGTTCTTCCCTTATTGCTTCTTGTTCTGGTTCTTGAGGATTTAGATGTCCAGAATCATGCACATCTCCAGATTCATCCCTCTGTTCCGATTCATCCAACTGAACTCTCTGCTCCAATGCTGGTTCAGTACACACTGAAGTTTCCTCCTGTTCCAATGGTATTGGCTGTACCTGTGGTATGGCGGTCTCTTCAGTATCCTCTGTGCTCACCTCGGTTGGCCTTGCAGCTGTGTCATCAGTTGCTACCGCAGGTCTGGATGAGAAGACTAGGATATCTTCTGGTTCTTCTTCCTCGCTTTCCTCACTTTCCTGGATTAATACAGCCTCAGCCACACTTGGGATGTTCACAGGCTTTGGTTTCTTTTCCTTTGATACCGTTGGTGCTTTGACTTGTTCCTGGAGTGGTAATGAACCTATTGGGAGAAGAAGATTCCTGTGGAGAGTTCTTCTTGGTCCATCTCCATTTTCCTTGGCTACAGTGAAGACGGGTATGGAGGTGTTAGGCTGATGGAGTACAGTGTATACTTCCTCCTCCCACTTGTCTGCCAGCTTGTGCTTTCCATCGAAGGCTACTCTCTTTACTAAGACTCGATCTCCAACTTCCAAAGTTGCTGCCCTGGTCCTGAGATCATAGTTGGTCTTTTGTCTAGCTTGAGAAGCACCAGTGTTCTTCACTGCTAAGTCATAGGCAGTCTTCAGTCGATCCTGAAGTGCTTTCGTGTATTTGGATATGGATGATGACTTGGTGTTGGTTATTTCCAATCCAAATGCAAGAAAGCACTTCAGGATCGACTGAAGACTGCGTGATTGTTTACCTGAAAGAAAACAACAATTTATGAATATCAGTATTGAAGAAAGAAACAACAAACACAGTGCAGTTGCTTATGTGTGCATTGCAAATATAGTGAACTGTCAATGTACTGTCGAGTCAACCGTCACTAACTAATATTATTTATACACTAAGTTTTATTTAGAAATAAATTGAGTGAAAGTTATGTTGAGGCTTAATAAAAAGAAGCAACACAGACACACATGTCAACCATCCATCATAAATGCACAACTATGGCAAGAAATAATGAAATAGAGTACTGCAGTACGATAACTTATCTACACACTATCACATTTGATACCAAATAATGAATAATTTTCTAACTACACTTTATTTGGAGAGATAATCTAAACACTATGCAATAATGTTGTTGAACTATTATCCAAACAGGCAAATATGCTATAAATACAAGTGATTACATTTCAGTTACATACCAAAAACTGAAATACAAAGTTGGATGTAAACAAAACCTTGTGCAAATAAACAATATGGCCGACACTTATTACAAAATGTCAACAAACAATATGGCCGACTGTTATTACAAATGTCAACAAACAATATGGCCGACACAAAATGTAAACAATGAACAAATTCAAAGATTACATGAAAACAATTGAAAAATATACAGTCTATGAGCTCAAATATTACTCATGATATAAGGCGCCAATAAAGTCAATAGCTAGCTAGCATCAATATAAGTCACAATACCGCGGTTATATGAATGTCCGATTGTTAACAATCACAAGTTCCGAATCCTGGGGGGTGAAGGAGTCAAGTGACGCAAACCCGGGGGTAGCGCATCTCCGCTAGGCAGTGTCCATAGGTGAAGCTTTCCTAAGTCCACAAAACGCTGGGGACTCCATTTTGTAGCAGGGTCACAAAGACAACACGATGTGAATGCAGGGTGAGTTCGGTTTATTCCGAGTGGCAAGGATTATGCGGATACACAATCAAAACCCTGAAACAATTATGACAACAATATAAAATCAATCTAATAACAATATTATGCATGTTTACACTACATGCATGTTCACCTTATAGAACGGATGGAATACCTTTACATTTAAAATGATAATACAACAGAATGCAAAAGATTACATTTGCATCAAAACATTACAAGTTATAAGTTATAAATTATAACATTCAACTTCACCATGTTCAGGGGCGACAACTCCTGACATGAGCATAAAAACATATTTAGTATCTATGATGACAATCGACGCATTACATATTCACCTTTAGGGTTTTACATAAAGGTACAACAATACTTTATGTATTTCAATACATAAACCTTATATATGTATATGATATTTACATTATGATACAAGACATTTTGTACATACCCTATGTATGGCACAGGGGCCCGTGTACCGGCCTAACTGCCATAGCAGACGATGCTTAAATGCTGTAAATAATTAAGATGCGTTAAAACCAATTGTCCATAAAGACACAAATGATAAACATGAAAGATGTACTATTTTACACTTTAGAAACCTTATGATGTTATACTTTGCCATTATTTGTGCAAGGTATGAAATCACTAATAAAACTACATTCACTCAAAGCATACTCACAGTGCCTCGCTTTAATACTATATTTAAGATTAATATGATTAAAATATAGTTATGTTAAATGTTAAAATAGATACTTTATGTTACCCGTGTGCTGATTACAACACACGCTGATTACCCTTACGGCTATACTTACATTATTTGATAAATGATATATTTATGATTATTTGTATTTGCGTTATTGCTACATTAGATATATAAACATTATTTAAGATATTTGATTTACTAACCTGATTTATATCGTTATAAATGTCTGCAACTATAACACGTCTGTCCTGTCGGGTGACTGTGTGACGTGTCAGGGTGCGCGGTGCTCATGCATAGAAAAAGCGTGCAGATTTGAATAAGCCAATCATGACGGGTGCGGTCATGGTCGGGTGAACACTATAGTAATATGACTAAAACTTAAGTAATTGATTATACAAATAATTTCTGCTGTTCCAGCCATGATGCAAAGCTGAAATAAAGTAACTTATTAAAAACATGTGAATAAATTACTAGAACAATTCAGCTGTTATACTAAGCTGAAATAAAGTTATACATTAAGATATGTATTTACATGACTATTTCAGCGCCTCTTAAATGCTGAAATAAAGATAGAGGATTAATGACTATTTACAAATCTTAAAAACTAATTAGCACTAATTAATTACAACACACAGACATACATAGTATGTCCCTGTCACATGTACACAAAAATAAATGTTATCTGCTGGTGGCAACAAATCTTCTCACAGATTTTTAGTTTTTGTATAATTGGCTTTAGATGCAACCTTAATGTACAGGTGAGCAGATATTGTCAAAATTGTTCCCACGATGGAACATTCTTAATATGGCTTGGATATGCACCAAAATGAGCTCAAATGTACACAAAAATAATTGCTATTTGCTGGTGGCAACCAATCTTCTCACAGATTTTTAGTTTTTGTATAATTGGCTTTAGATGCGACCTTAATGTACAGTTGAGCAGATATTGTCAAAATTGTTCCCAAGATGGAACTTTCTTAATATGGCTTGGATATGCACCACAATTAGCTCAAAGGTACACAAAAACAAATGCTATCTGCTTGTGCCAACTAATCTTCTTACAGATTTTTAGCTTTTGTTTATTTGGCTTTAGATGCGACCATAATGTACAGTTGAGCAGATATTGTCCAAATTGTTCCCACGATGGAATTTTCTTAATACGGCTTGGATATGCACCAAAATGAGCTCAAATGTACACAAAAATAATTGCTATTTGCTTTTGGCAACCAATCTTCTCACAGATTTTTAGTTTTTGTATAATTGGCTTTAGATGCAACCTTAATGTACAGTTGAGCAGATATTGTCAAAATTGTTCCCACGATGGAACTTTCTTAATATGGCTTGGATATGCACCAAAATGAGCTTAAATGTACACAAAAATAAATGCTATCTGCTGGTGCCAACCAATCTTCTCACAGATTTTTAGTTTTTGTATTATTGGCTTAAGAAACGACTTTAATGAACAGTTGAACAGATATTGTCAAAATTGTTCCCACGATGGAATGTTCTTATTATGGCTTGGATATGCACCAAAATGAGTTCAAATATAGACAAGAACAAATGTTATCAGCCGGTGCCAACCAATCTTCTCACAGATTTTTAGTTTTTGTGTAATTGGCTTTAGATGCGACCTTAATGTACAGTTGAGCAGATATTGTCAAAATTGTTCCCACGATGGAACTTTCTTAATATGGCTTGGATATGCACCAAAATTAGCTCAAATGTACACAAAAACAAATGCTATCTGCTTGTGCCAACTAATCTTCTTACAGATTTTTAGCTTTTGTTTAATTGGCTTTAGATGCGACCTTAATGTACAGTTGAGCAGATATTGTCCAAATTGTTCCCACGATGGAATTTTCTTAATACGGCTTGGATATGCACCAAAATGAGCTCAAATGTACACAAAAATAATTGCTATTTGCTGGTGGCAACCAATCTTCTCACAGATTTTTAGTTTTTGCATAATTGGCTTTAGATGCGACCTTAATGTACAGTTGAGCAGATATTGTCAAAATTGTTCCCACGATGGAACTTTCTTAATATGGCTTGGATATGCACCAACATGGGCTCAAATGTACACAAAAATAAATGCTATCTGCTGGTGCCAACCAATCTTCTCACAGATTTTTAGTTTTTGTATAATTGGCTTTAGATGCGACCTTTATGTAGAGTTGAGCAGATATTGTCAAAATTGTTCCCACGATGGAATTTTCTTATTATGGCTTGGATATGCACCAAAATGAGCTCAAATGTACACAAAACAAATGTTATCAGCCGGTGCCAACCAATCTTCTCACAGATTTTTAGTTTTTGTGTAATTGGCTTTAGATGCGACCTTAATGTACAGTTGAGCAGATATTGTCAAAATTGTTCCCACGATGGAACTTTCTTAATATGGTTTTGATATGCACCAAAATGAGCTCAAATGTAAACAAAAATAAATGTTATCTGCTGGTGGCAACCAATCTTCTCACAGATTTTTAGTTTTTGTATAATTGGCTTTAGATGCGACCTTAATGTACAGTTGAGCAGATATTGTCAAATTGTTCCCACGATGGAACTTTCTTAATATGTCTTGGATATGCACCAAAATGAGCTCAAATGTAGACAAAAATAAATGCTATCTGCTGGTGCCAACCAATCTTCTCACAGATTTTTAGTTTTTGTATAATTGGCTTTAGATGCAACCTTAATGTACAGGTGAGCAGATATTGTCAAAATTGTTCCCACGATGGAACATTCTTAATATGGCTTGGATATGCACCAAAATGAGCTCAAATGTAAACAAAAATAATTGCTATTTCCTGGTGGCAACCAATCTTCTCATAGATTTTTAGTTTTTGTATAATTGGCTTTAGATGCAACCTTAATGTACAGGTGAGCAGATATTGTCAAAATTGTTCCCACGATGGAACATTCTTAATATGGCTTGGATATGCACCAAAATGAGCTTAAATGTACACAAAAATAAATGCTATCTGCTGGTGCCAACCAATCTTCTCACAGATTTTTAGTTTTTGTATTATTGGCTTAAGATACGACTTTAATGAACAGTTGAACAGATATTGTCAAAATTGTTCCCACGATGGAATTTTCTTATTATGGCTTGGATATGCACCAAAATGAGCTCAAATGTACAAAAAAATAAATGTTATCTGCTGGTGGCAACAAATCTTCTCACAGATTTTTAGTTTTTGTATAATTGGCTTTAGATGCAACCTTAATGTACAGGTGAGCAGATATTGTCAAAATTGTTCCCACGATGGAACATTCTTAATATGGCTTGGATATGCACCAAAATGAGCTCAAATGTACACAAAAATAATTGCTATTTGCTGGTGGCAACCAATCTTCTCACAGATTTTTAGTTTTTGCATAATTGGCTTTAGATGCAACCTTAATGTACAGTTGAGCAGATATTGTCAAAATTGTTCCCACGATGGAACTTTCTTAATATGGCTTGGATATGCACCAAAATGAGCTCAAATGTACACAAAACAAATGTTATCAGCCGGTGCCAACCAATCTTCTCACAGATTTTTAGCTTTTGTGTAATTGGCTTTAGATGCGACCTTAATGTACAGTTGAGCAGATATTGTCAAAATTGTTCCCACGATGGAACTTTCTTAATATGGTTTTGATATGCACCAAAATGAGCTCAAATGTAAACAAAAATAAATGTTATCTGCTGGTGGCAACCAATCTTCTCACAGATTTTTAGTTTTTGTATAATTGGCTTTAGATGCGACCTTAATGTACAGTTGAGCAGATATTGTCAAAA
This sequence comes from Steromphala cineraria, assembly GCA_916613615.1. Taxonomy (NCBI): domain Eukaryota; kingdom Metazoa; phylum Mollusca; class Gastropoda; order Trochida; family Trochidae; genus Steromphala; species Steromphala cineraria. The sequence goes on from OU744735.1 coordinate 10,530,576, forward strand.
TTGTTCCCACGATGGAACTTTCTTAATATGGCTTGGATATGCACCAACATGGGCTCAAATGTACACAAAAATAAATGCTATCTGCTGGTGCCAACCAATCTTCTCACAGATTTTTAGTTTTTGTATAATTGGCTTTAGATGCGACCTTTATGTAGAGTTGAGTAGATATTGTCAAAATTGTTCCCACGATGGAATTTTCTTATTATGGCTTGGATATGCACCAAAATGAGCTCAAATGTACACAAAACAAATGTTATCAGCCGGTGCCAACCAATCTTCTCACAGATTTTTAGTTTTTGTGTAATTGGCTTTAGATGCGACCTTAATGTACAGTTGAGCAGATATTGTCAAAATTGTTCCCACGATGGAACTTTCTTAATATGGTTTTGATATGCACCAAAATGAGCTCAAATGTAAACAAAAATAAATGTTATCTGCTGGTGGCAACCAATCTTCTCAAAGATTTTTAGTTTTTGTATAATTGGCTTTAGATGCGACCTTAATGTACAGTTGAGCAGATATTGTCAAATTGTTCCCACGATGGAACTTTCTTAATATGTCTTGGATATGCACCAAAATGAGCTCAAATGTACACAAAAATAAATGCTATCTGCTGGTGCCAACCAATCTTCTCACAGATTTTTAGCTTTTGTATAATTGGCTTTAGATGCGACCTTAATGTACAGTTGAGCAGATATTGTCAAAATTGTTCCCACGATGGAATTTTCTTAATATGGCTTGGATATGCACCAAAATGAGCTCAAATGTACACAAAAATAAATGCTATTTGCTGGTGGCAACCAATCTTCTCACAGATTTTTAGTTTTTGTATAATTGGCTTTAGATGCGACCTTAATGTACAGTTGAGCAGATATTGTCAAAATTGTTCCCACGATGGAACTTTCTTAATATGGCTTGGATATGCACCAAAATGAGCTCAAATGTAAACAAAAATAAATGCTATCTGCTTGTGCCAACCAATCTTCTCACAGATTTTTAGCTTTTGTTTAATTGGCTTTAGATGCGACCTTAATGTACAGTTGAGCTGATATTGTCCAAATTGTTCCCACGATGGAATTTTCTTAATACGGCTTGGATATGCACGAAAATGAGCTCAAATGTACACAAAAATAATTGCTATTTGCTGGTGGCAACAAATCTTCTCACAGATTTTTAGTTTTTGTATAATTGGCTTTAGATGCAACCTTAATGTACAGGTGAGCAGATATTGTCAAAATTGTTCTCACGATGGAACATTCTTAATATGGCTTGGATATGCACCAAAATGAGATCAAATGTACACAAAAATAATTGCTATTTGCTGGTGGCAACCAATCTTCTCATAGATTTTTAGTTTTTGTATAATTGGCTTTAGATGCAACCTTAATGTACAGGTGAGCAGATATTGTCAAAATTGTTCCCACGATGGAACTTTCTTATTATGGCTTGGATATGCACCAAAATGAGCTCAAATGTAAACAAAAATAAATGCTATCTGCTTGTGCCAACCAATCTTCTCACAGATTTTTAGTTTTTGTATTATTGGCTTAAGATACGACTTTAATGAACAGTTGAACAGATATTGTCAAAATTGTTCCCACGATGGAATTTTCTTATTATGGCTTGGATATGCACCAAAATGAGCTCAAATGTACACAAAAATAAATGTTATCTGCTGGTGGCAACAAATCTTCTTACAGATCTTTAGTTTTTGTATAATTGGCTTTAGATGCAACCTTAATGTACAGGTGAGCAGATATTGTCAAAATTGTTCCCACGATGGAACATTCTTAATATGGCTTGGATATGCACCAAAATGAGCTTAAATGTACACAAAAATAAATGCTATCTGCTGGTGCCAACTAATCTTCTCACAGATTTTTAGTTTTTGTATAATTGGCTTTAGATGCGACCTTAATGTACAGTTGAGCAGATATTGTCAACATTGTTCCCACGATGGAATTTTCTTAATATGGCTTGGATATGCACCAAAATGAGCTCAAATGTACACAAAAATAAATGCTATCTGCCGGTGCCAACCAATCTTCTCACAGAATTTTAGCTTTTGTATAATTGGCTTTAGATGCGACCTAAATGTACAGTTGAGCAGATATTGTCCAAATTGTTCCCACGATGGAACTTTCTTAATATGACTTGGATATGCAACAAAATGAGCTGAAAAGTACACATTAATAATTGCTATCTGCTGGTGCCAACCAATCTTCTCACAGATTTTCAGTTTTTTGTATAATTGGCTGAGATGCGACCTTAATGTACAGTTGAGCAGATATTGTCAAAATTGTTCCCACGATGGAATTTTCTTAATATGGCTTGGATATGCACCAAAATGAGCTCAAATGTACACAAAAATAAATGTTATCTGCTGGTGGCAACAAATCTTCTCACAGATTTTTAGTTTTTGTATAATTGGCTTTAGATGCAACCTTAATGTACAGGTGAGCAGATATTGTCAAAATTGTTCCCACTATGGAACATTCTTAATATGGCTTGGATATGCACCAAAATGAGCTCAAATGTACACAAAAATAATTGCTATTTGCTGGTGGCAACCAATCTTCTCACAGATTTTTAGTTTTTGTATAATTGGCTTTAGATGCAACCTTAATGTACAGTTGAGCAGATATTGTCAAAATTGTTCCCACGATGGAACTTTCTTAATATGGCTTGGATATGCACCAAAATGAGCTTAAATGTACACAAAAATAATGCTATTTGCTGGTGGCAACCAATCTTCTCACAGATTTTTAGTTTTTGTATAATTGGCTTTAGATGCGACCTTAATGTACAGTTGAGCAGATATTGTCAAAATTGTTCCCACGATGGAACTTTCTTAATATGGCTTGGATATGCACCAAAATGAGCTCAAATGTACACAAAAATAAATGCTATCTGCTTGCGCCAACCAATCTTCTCACAGATTTTTAGCTTTTGTTTAATTGGCTTTAGATGCGACCTTAATGTACAGTTGAGCAGATATTGTCCAAATTGTTCCCACGATGGAACTTTCTTAATATGACTTGGATATGCAACAAAATGAGCTGAAAAGTACACATTAATAATTGCTATCTGCTGGTGCCAACCAATCTTCTCACAGATTTTCAGTTTTTTGTATAATTGGCTGAGATGCGACCTTAATGTACAGTTGAGCAGATATTGTCAAAATTGTTCCCACGATGGAATTTTCTTAATATGGCTTGGATATGCACCAAAATGAGCTCAAATGTACACAAAAATAAATGTTATCTGCTGGTGGCAACAAATCTTCTCACAGATTTTTAGTTTTTGTATAATTGGCTTTAGATGCAACCTTAATGTACAGGTGAGCAGATATTGTCAAAATTGTTCCCACGATGGAACATTCTTAATATGGCTTGGATATGCACCAAAATGAGCTCAAATGTACACAAAAATAATTGCTATTTGCTGGTGGCAACCAATCTTCTCACAGATTTTTAGTTTTTGTATAATTGGCTTTAGATGCAACCTTAATGTACAGTTGAGCAGATATTGTCAAAATTGTTCCCACGATGGAACTTTCTTAATATGGCTTGGATATGCACCAAAATGAGCTTAAATGTACACAAAAATAATGCTATTTGCTGGTGGCAACCAATCTTCTCACAGATTTTTAGTTTTTGTATAATTGGCTTTAGATGCGACCTTAATGTACAGTTGAGCAGATATTGTCAAAATTGTTCCCACGATGGAACTTTCTTAATATGGCTTGGATATGCACCAAAATGAGCTCAAATGTAAACAAAAATAAATGCTATCTGCTTGTGCCAACCAATCTTCTCACAGATTTTTAGCTTTTGTTTAATTGGCTTTAGATGCGACCTTAATGTACAGTTGAGCTGATATTGTCCAAATTGTTCCCACGATGGAATTTTCTTAATACGGCTTTGATAGGCACCAAAATGAGCTCAAATGTACACAAAAATAATTGCTATTTGCTGGTGGCAACAAATCTTCTCACAGATTTTTAGTTTTTGTACAATTGGCTTTAGATGCAACCTTAATGTACAGGTGAGCAGATATTGTCAAAATTGTTCCCACGATGGAACATTCTTAATATGGCTTGGATATGCACCAAAATGAGCTCAAATGTACACAAAAATAATTGCTATTTCCTGGTGGCAACCAATCTTCTCATAGATTTTTAGTTTTTGTATAATTGGCTTTAGATGCAACCTTAATGTACAGGTGAGCAGATATTGTCAAAATTGTTCCCACGATGGAACATTCTTAATATGGCTTGGATATGCACCAAAATGAGCTTAAATGTACACAAAAATAAATGCTATCTGCTGGTGCCAACCAATCTTCTCACAGATTTTTAGTTTTTGTATTATTGGCTTAAGATACGACTTTAATGAACAGTTGAACAGATATTGTCAAAATTGTTCCCACGATGGAATTTTCTTATTATGGCTTGGATATGCACCAAAATGAGCTCAAATGTACACAAAAATAAATGTTATCTGCTGGTGGCAACAAATCTTCTCACATATTTTTAGTTTTTGTATAATTGGCTTTAGATGCAACCTTAATGTACAGGTGAGCAGATATTGTCAAAATTGTTCCCACGATGGAACATTCTTAATATGGCTTGGATATGCACCAAAATGAGCTCAAATGTACACAAAAATAATTGCTATTTGCTGGTGGCAACCAATCTTCTCACAGATTTTTAGTTTTTGTATAATTGGCTTTAGATGCAACCTTAATGTACAGTTGAGCAGATATTGTCAAAATTGTTCCCACGATGGAACTTTCTTAATATGGCTTGGATATGCACCAAAATGAGCTCAAATGTACACAAAACAAATGTTATCAGCCGGTGCCAACCAATCTTCTCACAGATTATTAGCTTTTGTGTAATTGGCTTTAGATGCGACCTTAATGTACAGTTGAGCAGATATTGTCAAAATTGTTCCCACGATGGAACTTTCTTAATATGGTTTTGATATGCACCAAAATGAGCTCAAATGTAAACAAAAATAAATGTTATCTGCTGGTGGCAACCAATCTTCTCACAGATTTTTAGTTTTTGTATAATTTGCTTTAGATGCGACCTTAATGTACAGTTGAGCAGATATTGTCAAAATTGTTCCCACGATGGAACTTTCTTAATATGGCTTGGATATGCACCAACATGGGCTCAAATGTACACAAAAATAAATGCTATCTGCTGGTGCCAACCAATCTTCTCACAGATTTTTAGTTTTTGTATAATTGGCTTTAGATGCGACCTTTATGTAGAGTTGAGTAGATATTGACAAAATTGTTCCCACGATGGAATTTTCTTATTATGGCTTGGATATGCACCAAAATGAGCTCAAATGTACACAAAACAAATGTTATCAGCCGGTGCCAACCAATCTTCTCACAGATTTTTAGTTTTTGTGTAATTGGCTTTAGATGCGACCTTAATGTACAGTTGAGCAGATATTGTCAAAATTGTTCCCACGATGGAACTTTCTTAATATGGTTTTGATATGCACCAAAATGAGCTCAAATGTAAACAAAAATAAATGTTATCTGCTGGTGGCAACCAATCTTCTCAAAGATTTTTAGTTTTTGTATAATTGGCTTTAGATGCGACCTTAATGTACAGTTGAGCAGATATTGTCAAATTGTTCCCACGATGGAACTTTCTTAATATGTCTTGGATATGCACCAAAATGAGCTCAAATGTACACAAAAATAAATGTTATCTGCTGGTGGCAACCAATCTTCTCACAGATTTTTAGCTTTTGTATAATTGGCTTTAGATGCGACCTTAATGTACAGTTGAGCAGATATTGTCAAATTGTTCCCACGATGGAACTTTCTTAATATGGCTTGGATATGCACCAAAATGAGCTCAAATGTACACAAAAATAAATGCTATCTGCTGGTGCCAACCAATCTTCTCACAGATTTTTAGCTTTTGTATAATTGGCTTTAGATGCGACCTTAATGTACAGTTGAGCAGATATTGTCAAAATTGTTCCCACGATGGAATTTTCTTAATATGGCTTGGATATGCACCAAAATGAGCTCAAATGTACACAAAAATAAATGCTATTTGCTGGTGGCAACCAATCTTCTCACAGATTTTTAGTTTTTGTATAATTGGCTTTAGATGCGACCTTAATGTACAGTTGAGCAGATATTGTCAAAATTGTTCCCACGATGGAACTTTCTTAATATGGCTTGGATATGCACCAAAATGAGCTCAAATGTAAACAAAAATAAATGCTATCTGCTTGTGCCAACCAATCTTCTCACAGATTTTTAGTTTTTGTTTAATTGGCTTTAGATGCGACCTTAATGTACAGTTGAGCTGATATTGTCCAAATTGTTCCCACGATGGAATTTTCTTAATACGGCTTGGATATGCACGAAAATGAGCTCAAATGTACACAAAAATAATTGCTATTTGCTGGTGGCAACAAATCTTCTCACAGATTTTTAGTTTTTGTATAATTGGCTTTAGATGCAACCTTAATGTACAGGTGAGCAGATATTGTCAAAATTGTTCCCACGATGGAACATTCTTAATATGGCTTGGATATGCACCAAAATGAGATCAAATGTACACAAAAATAATTGCTATTTGCTGGTGGCAACCAATCTTCTCATAGATTTTTAGTTTTTGTATAATTGGCTTTAGATGCAACCTTAATGTACAGGTGAGCAGATATTGTCAAAATTGTTCCCACGATGGAACTTTCTTATTATGGCTTGGATATGCACCAAAATGAGCTCAAATGTAAACAAAAATAAATGCTATCTGCTTGTGCCAACCAATCTTCTCACAGATTTTTAGTTTTTGTATTATTGGCTTAAGATACGACTTTAATGAACAGTTGAACAGATATTGTCAAAATTGTTCCCACGATGGAATTTTCTTATTATGGCTTGGATATGCACCAAAATGAGCTCAAATGTACACAAAAATATATGTTATCTGCTGGTGGCAACAAATCTTCTTACAGATCTTTAGTTTTTGTATAATTGGCTTTAGATGCAACCTTAATGTACAGGTGAGCAGATATTGTCAAAATTGTTCCCACGATGGAACATTCTTAATATGGCTTGGATATGCACCAAAATGAGCTTAAATGTACACAAAAATAAATGCTATCTGCTGGTGCCAACTAATCTTCTCACAGATTTTTAGTTTTTGTATAATTGGCTTTAGATGCGACCTTAATGTACAGTTGAGCAGATATTGTCCAAATAGTTCCCACGATGGAACTTTCTTAATATGACTTGGATATGCACCAAAATGAGCTGAAAAGTACACATTAATAATTGCTATCTGCTGGTGCCAACCAATCTTCTCACAGATTTTCAGTTTTTTGTATAATTGGCTGAGATGCGACCTTAATGTACAGTTGAGCAGATATTGTCAAAATTGTTCCCACGATGGAATTTTCTTAATAAGGCTTGGATATGCACCAAAATGAGCTCAAATGTACACACAAATAAATGCTATCTGCTGGTGGCAACCAATCTTCTCACAGATTTTTAGTTTTTGTATAATTGGCTTTAGATGCGACCTTAATGTACAGGTGAGCAGATATTGTCAAATTGTTCCAACGATGGAACTTTCTTAATTTGGCTTGGATATGCACCAAAATTAGCTCAAATGTACACAAAAATAAATGCTATCTGCTGGTGCCAACCAATCTTTTCACAGATTTTTAGTTTTTGTATTATTGGCTTAAGATACGACTTTAATGAACAGTAGAACAGATATTGTCAAAATTGTTCCCACGATGGAATTTTCTTATTATGGCTTGGATATGCACCAAAATGAGCTCAAATATACACAAGAACAAATGTTATCAGCCGGTGCCAACCAATCTTCTCACAGATTTTTAGTTTTTGTATAATTGGCTTTAGATGCGACCTTAATGTACAGTTGAGCAGATATTGTCCAAATTGTTCCCAAGATGGAACTTTCTTAATATGGCTTGGATATGCACCAAAATGAGCTCAAATGTACACAAAAATAAATGCTATCTGCTGGTGGCAACCAATCTTCTCACAGATTTTTAGTTTTTGTATAATTGGCTTTAGATGCAACCTTAATGTACAGTTGAGCAGATATTGTCAAAATTGTTCCCACGATGGAACTTTCTTAATATGGCTTGGATATGCACCAAAATGAGCTTAAATGTACACAAAAATAATGCTATTTGCTGGTGGCAACCAATCTTCTCACAGATTTTTAGTTTTTGTATAATTGGCTTTAGATGCGACCTTAATGTACAGTTGAGCAGATATTGTCAAAATTGTTCCCACGATGGAACTTTCTTAATATGGCTTGGATATGCACCAAAATGAGCTCAAATGTAAACAAAAATAAATGCTATCTGCTTGTGCCAACCAATCTTCTCACAGATTTTTAGCTTTTGTTTAATTGGCTTTAGATGCGACCTTAATGTACAGTTGAGCTGATATTGTCCAAATTGTTCCCACGATGGAATTTTCTTAATACGGCTTTGATAGGCACCAAAATGAGCTCAAATGTACACAAAAATAATTGCTATTTGCTGGTGGCAACAAATCTTCTCACAGATTTTTAGTTTTTGTACAATTGGCTTTAGATGCAACCTTAATGTACAGGTGAGCAGATATTGTCAAAATTGTTCCCACGATGGAACATTCTTAATATGGCTTGGATATGCACCAAAATGAGCTCAAATGTACACAAAAATAATTGCTATTTCCTGGTGGCAACCAATCTTCTCATAGATTTTTAGTTTTTGTATAATTGGCTTTAGATGCAACCTTAATGTACAGGTGAGCAGATATTGTCAAAATTGTTCCCACGATGGAACATTCTTAATATGGCTTGGATATGCACCAAAATGAGCTTAAATGTACACAAAAATAAATGCTATCTGCTGGTGCCAACCAATCTTCTCACAGATTTTTAGTTTTTGTATTATTGGCTTAAGATACGACTTTAATGAACAGTTGAACAGATATTGTCAAAATTGTTCCCACGATGGAATTTTCTTATTATGGCTTGGATATGCACCAAAATGAGCTCAAATGTACACAAAAATAAATGTTATCTGCTGGTGGCAACAAATCTTCTCACATATTTTTAGTTTTTGTATAATTGGCTTTAGATGCAACCTTAATGTACAGGTGAGCAGATATTGTCAAAATTGTTCCCACGATGGAACATTCTTAATATGGCTTGGATATGCACCAAAATGAGCTCAAATGTACACAAAAATAATTGCTATTTGCTGGTGGCAACCAATCTTCTCACAGATTTTTAGTTTTTGTATAATTGGCTTTAGATGCAACCTTAATGTACAGTTGAGCAGATATTGTCAAAATTGTTCCCACGATGGAACTTTCTTAATATGGCTTGGATATGCACCAAAATGAGCTCAAATGTACACAAAACAAATGTTATCAGCCGGTGCCAACCAATCTTCTCACAGATTATTAGCTTTTGTGTAATTGGCTTTAGATGCGACCTTAATGTACAGTTGAGCAGATATTGTCAAAATTGTTCCCACGATGGAACTTTCTTAATATGGTTTTGATATGCACCAAAATGAGCTCAAATGTAAACAAAAATAAATGTTATCTGCTGGTGGCAACCAATCTTCTCACAGATTTTTAGTTTTTGTATAATTTGCTTTAGATGCGACCTTAATGTACAGTTGAGCAGATATTGTCAAAATTGTTCCCACGATGGAACTTTCTTAATATGGCTTGGATATGCACCAACATGGGCTCAAATGTACACAAAAATAAATGCTATCTGCTGGTGCCAACCAATCTTCTCACAGATTTTTAGTTTTTGTATAATTGGCTTTAGATGCGACCTTTATGTAGAGTTGAGTAGATATTGACAAAATTGTTCCCACGATGGAATTTTCTTATTATGGCTTGGATATGCACCAAAATGAGCTCAAATGTACACAAAACAAATGTTATCAGCCGGTGCCAACCAATCTTCTCACAGATTTTTAGTTTTTGTGTAATTGGCTTTAGATGCGACCTTAATGTACAGTTGAGCAGATATTGTCAAAATTGTTCCCACGATGGAACTTTCTTAATATGGTTTTGATATGCACCAAAATGAGCTCAAATGTAAACAAAAATAAATGTTATCTGCTGGTGGCAACCAATCTTCTCAAAGATTTTTAGTTTTTGTATAATTGGCTTTAGATGCGACCTTAATGTACAGTTGAGCAGATATTGTCAAATTGTTCCCACGATGGAACTTTCTTAATATGTCTTGGATATGCACCAAAATGAGCTCAAATGTACACAAAAATAAATGTTATCTGCTGGTGGCAACCAATCTTCTCACAGATTTTTAGCTTTTGTATAATTGGCTTTAGATGCGACCTTAATGTACAGTTGAGCAGATATTGTCAAATTGTTCCCACGATGGAACTTTCTTAATATGTCTTGGATATGCACCAAAATGAGCTCAAATGTACACAAAAATAAATGCTATCTGCTGGTGCCAACCAATCTTCTCACAGATTTTTAGCTTTTGTATAATTGGCTTTAGATGCGACCTTAATGTACAGTTGAGCAGATATTGTCAAAATTGTTCCCACGATGGAATTTTCTTAATATGGCTTGGATATGCACCAAAATGAGCTCAAATGTACACAAAAATAAATGCTATTTGCTGGTGGCAACCAATCTTCTCACAGATTTTTAGTTTTTGTATAATTGGCTTTAGATGCGACCTTAATGTACAGTTGAGCAGATATTGTCAAAATTGTTCCCACGATGGAACTTTCTTAATATGGCTTGGATATGCACCAAAATGAGCTCAAATGTAAACAAAAATAAATGCTATCTGCTTGTGCCAACCAATCTTCTCACAGATTTTTAGCTTTTGTTTAATTGGCTTTAGATGCGACCTTAATGTACAGTTGAGCTGATATTGTCCAAATTGTTCCCACGATGGAATTTTCTTAATACGGCTTGGATATGCACGAAAATGAGCTCAAATGTACACAAAAATAATTGCTATTTGCTGGTGGCAACAAATCTTCTCACAGATTTTTAGTTTTTGTATAATTGGCTTTAGATGCAACCTTAATGTACAGGTGAGCAGATATTGTCAAAATTGTTCCCACGATGGAACATTCTTAATATGGCTTGGATATGCACCAAAATGAGATCAAATGTACACAAAAATAATTGCTATTTGCTGGTGGCAACCAATCTTCTCATAGATTTTTAGTTTTTGTATAATTGGCTTTAGATGCAACCTTAATGTACAGGTGAGCAGATATTGTCAAAATTGTTCCCACGATGGAACTTTCTTATTATGGCTTGGATATGCACCAAAATGAGCTCAAATGTAAACAAAAATAAATGCTATCTGCTTGTGCCAACCAATCTTCTCACAGATTTTTAGTTTTTGTATTATTGGCTTAAGATACGACTTTAATGAACAGTTGAACAGATATTGTCAAAATTGTTCCCACGATGGAATTTTCTTATTATGGCTTGGATATGCACCAAAATGAGCTCAAATGTACACAAAAATATATGTTATCTGCTGGTGGCAACAAATCTTCTTACAGATCTTTAGTTTTTGTATAATTGGCTTTAGATGCAACCTTAATGTACAGGTGAGCAGATATTGTCAAAATTGTTCCCACGATGGAACATTCTTAATATGGCTTGGATATGCACCAAAATGAGCTTAAATGTACACAAAAATAAATGCTATCTGCTGGTGCCAACTAATCTTCTCACAGATTTTTAGTTTTTGTATAATTGGCTTTAGATGCGACCTTAATGTACAGTTGAGCAGATATTGTCCAAATTGTTCCCACGATGGAACTTTCTTAATATGACTTGGATATGCAACAAAATGAGCTGAAAAGTACACATTAATAATTGCTATCTGCTGGTGCCAACCAATCTTCTCACAGATTTTCAGTTTTTTGTATAATTGGCTGAGATGCGACCTTAATGTACAGTTGAGCAGATATTGTCAAAATTGTTCCCACGATGGAATTTTCTTAATAAGGCTTGGATATGCACCAAAATGAGCTCAAATGTACACACAAATAAATGCTATCTGCTGGTGGCAACCAATCTTCTCACAGATTTTTAGTTTTTGTATAATTGGCTTTAGATGCGACCTTAATGTACAGGTGAGCAGATATTGTCAAATTGTTCCAACGATGGAACTTTCTTAATTTGGCTTGGATATGCACCAAAATTAGCTCAAATGTACACAAAAATAAATGCTATCTGCTGGTGCCAACCAATCTTTTCACAGATTTTTAGTTTTTGTATTATTGGCTTAAGATACGACTTTAATGAACAGTAGAACAGATATTGTCAAAATTGTTCCCACGATGGAATTTTCTTATTATGGCTTGGATATGCACCAAAATGAGCTCAAATATACACAAGAACAAATGTTATCAGCCGGTGCCAACCAATCTTCTCACAGATTTTTAGTTTTTGTATAATTGGCTTTAGATGCGACCTTAATGTACAGTTGAGCAGATATTGTCCAAATTGTTCCCAAGATGGAACTTTCTTAATATGGCTTGGATATGCACCAAAATGAGCTCAAATGTACACAAAAATAAATGCTATCTGCTGGTGAAAACCAATCTTCTTACAGATTTTTAGCTTTTGTTTAATTGGCTTTAGATGCGACCTTAATGTACAGTTGAGCAGATATTGTCCAAATTGTTCCCACGATGGAACATTCTTAATATGGCTTGGATATGCACCAACATGAGCTCAAATGTACACAAAAATAATTGCTATTTGCTGGTGGCAACCAATCTTCTCACAGATTTTTAGTTTTTGTATAATTGGCTTTAGATGCAACCTTAATGTACAGTTGAGCAGATATTGTCAAAATTGTTCCCACGATGGAACTTTCTTAATATGACTTGGATATGCACCAAAATGAGCTTAAATGTACACAAAAATAAATGCTATCTGCTGGTGCCAACCAATCTTCTCACAGATTTTTAGTTTTTGTATTATTGGCTTAAGATACGACTTTAATGAACAGTTGAACAGATATTGTCAAAATTGTTCCCACGATGGAATTTTCTTATTATGGCTTGGATATGCACCAAAATGAGTTCAAATATACACAAGAACAAATGTTATCAGCCGGTGCCAACCAATCTTCTCACAGATTTTTAGTTTTTGTATAATTGGCTTTAGATGCGACCTTAATGTACAGTTGAGCAGATATTGTCAAAATTGTTCCCACGATGGAACTTTCTTAATATGGCTTGGATATGCAGCAACATGGGCTCAAATGTACACAAAAATAAATGCTATCTGCTGGTGCCAACCAATCTTCTCACAGATTTTTAGTTTTTGTATAATTGGCTTTAGATGCGACCTTTATGTAGAGTTGAGTAGATATTGTCAAAATTGTATCCACGATGGAATTTTCTTATTATGGCTTGGATATGCACCAAAATGAGCTCAAATGTACACAAAACAAATGTTATCAGCCGGTGCCAACCAATCTTCTCACAGATTTTTAGTTTTTGTGTAATTGGCTTTAGATGCGACCTTAATGTACAGTTGAGCAGATATTGTCAAAATTGTTCCCACGATGGAACTTTCTTAATATGGCTTGGATATGCACCAAAATGAGCTCAAATGTAAACAAAAATAAATGTTATCTGCTGGTGGCAACCAATCTTCTCACAGATTTTTAGTTTTTGTATAATTGGCTTTAGATGCGACCTTAATGTACAGTTGAGCAGATATTGTCAAATTGTTCCCACGATGGAAGTTTCTTAATATGTCTTGGATATGCACCGAAAATGAGCTCAAATGTACACAAAAATAAATGCTATCTGCTGGTGCCAACCAATCTTCTCACAGATTTTTAGCTTTTGTATAATTGGCTTTAGATGCGACCTTAATGAACAGTTGAGCAGATATTGTCAAAATTGTTCCCACGATGGAATTTTCTTAATATGGCTTGGATATGCACCAAAATGAGCTCAAATGTACACAAAAATAAATGCTATTTGCTGGTGGCAACCAATCTTCTCACAGATTTTTAGTTTTTGTATAATTGGCTTTAGATGCGACCTTAATGTACAGTTGAGCAGATATTGTCAAAATTGTTCCCACAATGGAACTTTCTTAATATGGCTTGGATATGCACCAAAATGAGCTCAAATGTAAACAAAAATAAATGCTATCTGCTTGTGCCAACCAATCTTCTCACAGATTTTTAGTTTTTGTTTAATTGGCTTTAGATGCGACCTTAATGTACAGTTGAGCTGATATTGTCCAAATTGTTCCCACGATGGAATTTTCTTAATACGGCTTGGATATGCACCAAAATGAGCTCAAATGTACACAAAAATAATTGCTATTTGCTGGTGGCAACCAATCTTCTCACAGATTTTTAGTTTTTGTATAATTGGCTTTAGATGCAACCTTAATGTACAGGTGAGCAGATATTGTCAAAATTGTTCCCACGATGGAACATTCTTATTATGGCTTGGATATGCACCAAAATGAGCTTAAATGTACACAAAAATAAATGCTCTCTGCTGGTGCCAACCAATCTTCTCACAGATTTTTAGTTTTTGTATTATTGGCTTAAGATACGACTTTAATGAACAGTTGAACAGATATTGTCAAAATTGTTCCCACGATGGAATTTTCTTTTTATGGCTTGGATATGCACCAAAATGAGCTCAAATGTACACAAAAATAAATGTTATCTGCTGGTGGCAACAAATCTTCTCACAGATTTTTAGTTTTTGTATAATTGGCTTTAGATGCAACCTTAATGTACAGGTGAGCAGATATTGTCAAAATTGTTCCCACGATGGAACATTCTTAATATGGCTTGGATATGCACCAAAATGAGCTCAAATGTACACAAAAATAATAGCTATTTGCTGGTGGCAACCAATCTTCTCACAGATTTTTAGTTTTGGTATAATTGGCTTTAGATGCAACCTTAATGTACAGGTGAGCAGATATTGTCAAAATTGTTCCCACGATGGAACATTCTTAATATGGCTTGGATATGCACCAAAATGAGCTTAAATGTACACAAAAATAAATGCTATCTGCTGGTGCTAACCAATCTTCTCACAGATTTTTTGTTTTTGTATAATTGGCTTTAGATGCGACCTTAATGTACAGTTGAGCAGATATTGTCAAAATTGTTCCCACGATGGAACTTTCTTAATATGGCTTGGATATGCACCAAAATGAGCTCAAATGTACACAAAAATAAATGCTATCTGCCGGTGCCAACCAATCTTCTCACAGAATTTTAGCTTTTGTATAATTGGCTTTAGATGCGACCTAAATGTGCAGTTGAGCAGATATTGTCCAAATTGTTCCCACGATGGAACTTTCTTAATATGACTTGGATATGCACCAAAATGAGCTGAAAAGTATACATTAATAATTGCTATCTGCTGGTGCCAACCAATCTTCTCACAGATTTTCAGTCTTTTGTATAATTGGCTGAGATGCGACGTTAATGTACAGTTGAGCAGATATTGTCAAAATTGTTCCCACGATGGAAGTTTCTTAATATGGCTTGGATATGCACCAAAATGAGCTCAAATGTACACAAAAATAAATGCTATCTGCTGGTGGCAACCAATCTTCTCACAGATTTTTAGTTTTTGTATAATTGGCTTTAGATGCGACCTTAATGTACAGTTGAGCAGATATTGTCAAATTGTTCCCACGATTGAACTTTCTTAATTTGGCTTGGATATGCACCAAAATGAGCTCAAATGTACACAAAAATAAATGCTATCTGCTGGTGTCAACCAATCTTCTCACAGATTTTTAGTTTTTGTATAATTGGCTTTAGATGCAACCTTAATGTACAGTTGAGCAGATATTGTCAAATTGTTCCCACGATGGAACTTTCTTAATTTGGCTTGGATATGCACCAAAATTAGCTCAAATGTACACAAAAATAAATGCTATCTGCTGGTGCCAACCAATCTTCTCACAGATTTTTTGTTTTTGTATAATTGGCTTTAGATGCGACCTTAATGTACAGTTGAGCAGATATTGTCAAAATTGTTCCCACGATGGAACTTTCTTAATATGGCTTGGATATGCACCAAAATGAGCTCAAATGTACACAAAAATAAATGCTATCTGCCGGTGCCAACCAATCTTATCACAGAATTTTAGCTTTTGTATAATTGGCTTTAGATGCGACCTAAATGTGCAGTTGAGCAGATATTGTCCAAATTGTTCCCACGATGGAACTTTCTTAATATGACTTGGATATGCACCAAAATGAGCTGAAAAGTATACATTAATAATTGCTATCTGCTGGTGCCAACCAATCTTCTCACAGATTTTCAGTCTTTTGTATAATTGGCTGAGATGCGACGTTAATGTACAGTTGAGCAGATATTGTCAAAA
The DNA here is from genome assembly GCA_916613615.1 of Steromphala cineraria. NCBI lineage: Eukaryota > Metazoa > Mollusca > Gastropoda > Trochida > Trochidae > Steromphala > Steromphala cineraria. Next base: position 10,547,019 of record OU744735.1, read on the forward strand.
TTGTTCCCACGATGGAAGTTTCTTAATATGGCTTGGATATGCACCAAAATGAGCTCAAATGTACACAAAAATAAATGCTATCTGCTGGTGGCAACCAATCTTCTCACAGATTTTTAGTTTTTGTATAATTGGCTTTAGATGCGACCTTAATGTACAGTTGAGCAGATATTGTCAAATTGTTCCCACGATTGAACTTTCTTAATTTGGCTTGGATATGCACCAAAATGAGCTCAAATGTACACAAAAATAAATGCTATCTGCTGGTGTCAACCAATCTTCTCACAGATTTTTAGTTTTTGTATAATTGGCTTTAGATGCAACCTTAATGTACAGTTGAGCAGATATTGTCAAATTGTTCCCACGATGGAACTTTCTTAATTTGGCTTGGATATGCACCAAAATTAGCTCAAATGTACACAAAAATAAATGCTATCTGCTGGTGCCAACCAATCTTCTCACAGAATTTTAGCTTTTGTATAATTGGCTTTAGATGCGACCTAAATGTGCAGTTGAGCAGATATTGTCCAAATTGTTCCCACGATGGAACTTTCTTAATATGACTTGGATATGCACCAAAATGAGCTGAAAAGTACACATTAATAATTGCTATCTGCTGGTGCCAACCAATCTTCTCACAGATTTTCAGTCTTTTGTATAATTGGCTGAGATGCGACGTTAATGTACAGTTGAGCAGATATTGTCAAAATTGTTCCCACGATGGAATTTTCTTAATATGGCTTGGATATGCACCAAAATGAGCTCAAATATACACAAAAATAAATGCTATTTGCTTGTGCCAACCAATCTTCTCACAGATGTTTAGCTTTTGTTTAATTGGCTTTAGATTCGACCTTAATGTACAGTGGAGCAGATATTGTCCAAATTGTTCCCACGATGGAATTTTCTTAATATGGCTTGGATATGCACCAAAATGAGCTCAAATGTACACAAAAATAAATGCTATCTGCTGGTGGCAACCAATCTTCTCACAGATTTTTAGTTTTTGTATAATTGGCTTTAGATGCGACCTTAATGTACAGTTGAGCAGATATTGTCAAATTGTTCCCACGATGGAACTTTCTTAATTTGGCTTGGATATGCACCAAAATGAGCTCAAATGTACACAAAAATAAATGCTATCTGCTGGTGCCAACCAATCTTCTCACAGATTTTTAGTTTTTTGTATAAATGGCTGAGATGCGACCTTAATGTACAGTTGAGCAGATATTGTCAAAATTGTTCCCACGATGGAATTTTCTTAATATGGCTTGGATATGCACCAAAATGAGCTCAAATGTACACAAAAATAAATGCTATCTGCTGGTGGCAACCAATCTTCTCACAGATTTTTAGTTTTTGTATTAATGGCTTAAGATACGACTTTAATTAACAGTTGAACAGATATTGTCAAAATTGTTCCCACGATGGAATTTGTTAATTGTGGCTTGGATATGCACCAAAATGAGCTCAAATATACAAAAGAACAAATGTTATCAGCCGGTGCCAACCAATCTTCTCACAGATTTTTAGTTTTTGTATAATTGGCTTTAGATGCGACCTTAATGTACAGTTGAGCAGATATTGTCAAAATTGTTCGAACGATGGAACTTTCTTAATTTGGCTTGGATATGCACCAAAATTAGCTCAAATGTACACAAAAATAAATGCTATCTGCTGGTGCCAACCAATCTTCTCACAGATTTTTAGTTTTTGTATTATTGGCTTAAGATACGACTTTAATGAACAGTTGAACAGATATTGTCAAAATTGTTCCCACGATGGAATTTTCTTATTATGGCTTGGATATGCACCAAAATGAGCTCAAATATACACAAGAACAAATGTTTTCAGACGGTGCCAACCAATCTTCTCACAGATTTTTAGTTTTTGTATAATTGGCTTTAGATGCGACCTTAATGTACAGTTGAGCAGATATTGTCAAAATTGTTCCCAAGATGGAACTTTCTTAATATGGCTTGGATATGCACCAACATTGGCTCAAATGTACACAAAAATAAATGCTATCTGCTGGTGCCAACCAATCTTCTCACAGATTTTTAGCTTTTGTATAATTGGCTTTAGATGCGACCTAAATGTACAGTTGAGCAGATATTGTCCAAATTGTTCCCACGATGGAACTTTCTTAATATGACTTGGATATGCACCAAAATGAGCTGAAAAGTATACATTAATGATTGCTTTCTTTCGGTGCCAACCAATCTTCTCACAGATTTTCAGTTTGTTGTATAAATGGCTGAGATGCGACCTTAATGTACAGTTGAGCAGATATTGTCAAAATTGTTCCCACGATGGAATTTTCTTAATATGGCTTGGATATGCACCAAAATGAGCTCAAATGTACACAAAAATAAATGCTATCTGCTGGTGGCAACCAATCTTCTCACAGATTTTTAGTTTTTGTATAATTGGCTTTAGATGCAACCTTAATGTACAGTTGAGCAGATATTGTCAAATTGTTCGAACGATGGAACTTTCTTAATTTGGCTTGGATATGCACCAAAATTAGCTCAAATGTACACAAAAATAAATGCTATCTGCTGGTGCCAACCAATCTTCTCACAGATTTTTAGTTTTTGTACTAATGGCTTAAGATACGACTTTAATTAACAGTTGAACAGATATTGTCAAAATTGTTCCCACGATGGAATTTGTTAATTATGGCTTGGATATGCACCAAAATGAGCTCAAATATACACAAGAACAAATGTTATCAGCCGGTGCCAACCAATCTTCTCACAGATTTTTAGTTTTTGTATAATTGGCTTTAGATGCGACCTTAATGTACAGTTGAGCAGATATTGTCAAAATTGTTCGAACGATGGAACTTTCTTAATTTGGCTTGGATATGCACCAAAATTAGCTCAAATGTACACAAAAATAAATGCTATCTGCTGGTGCCAACCAATCTTCTCACAGATTTTTAGTTTTTGTATTATTGGCTTAAGATACGACTTTAATGAACAGTTGAACAGATATTGTCAAAATTGTTCCCACGATGGAATTTTCTTATTATGGCTTGGATATGCACCAAAATGAGCTCAAATATACACAAGAACAAATGTTTTCAGACGGTGCCAACCAATCTTCTCACAGATTTTTAGTTTTTGTATAATTGGCTTTAGATGCGACCTTAATGTACAGTTGAGCAGATATTGTCAAAATTGTTCCCAAGATGGAACTTTCTTAATATGGCTTGGATATGCACCAACATTGGCTCAAATGTACACAAAAATAAATGCTATCTGCTGGTGCCAACCAATCTTCTCACAGATTTTTAGTTTTTGTATAATTGGCTTTAGATGCGACCTTTATGTAGAGTTGAGTAGATATTGTCAAAATTGTTCCCACGATGGAATTTTCTTATTATGGCTTGGATATGCACCAAAATGAGCTCAAATGTACACAAAACAAATGTTATCAGCCGGTGGCAACCAATCTTCTCACAGATTTTTAGTTTTTGTGAAATTGGCTTTAGATGCGACCTTAATGTACAGTTGAGCAGATATTGTCAAAATTGTTCCCACGATGAAACTTTCTTAATATGGCTTGGATATGCACCAAAATGAGCTCAAATGTAAACAAAAATAAATGCTATCTGCTGGTGGCAACCAATCTTCTCACAGATTTTTAGTTTTTGTATAATTGGCTTTAGATGCGACCTTAATGTACAGTTGAGCAGATATTGTCAAATTGTTCCCACGATGGAACTTTCTTAATATGTCTTGGATATGCACCAAAATGAGCTCAAATGTACACAAAAGTAAATGCTATCTGCTGGTGCCAACCAATCTTCTCACAGATTTTAGCTTTTGTATAATTGGCTTTAGATGCGACCTTAATGTACAGTTGAGCAGATATTGTCAAAATTGTTCCCACGATGGAACTTTCTTAATATGGCTTGGATATGCACCAAAATGAGCTCAAATGTAAACAAAAATAAATGCTATCTGCTTGTGCCAACCAATCTTCTCACAGATTTTTAGCTTTTGTTTAATTGGCTTTAGATGCGACCTTAATGTACAGTTGAGCTGATATTGTCCAAATTGTTCCCACGATGGAATTTTCTTAATACGGCTTGGATATGCACCAAAATGAGCTCAAATGTACACAAAAATAATTGCTATTTGCTGGTGGCAACAAATCTTCTCACAGATTTTTAGTTTTTGTATAATTGGCTTTAGATGCAACCTTAATGTACAGGTGAGCAGATATTGTCAAAATTGTTCCCACGATGGAACATTCTTAATATGGCTTGGATATGCACCAAAATGAGCTTAAATGTACACAAAAATAAATGCTATCTGCTGGTGCCAACCAATCTTCTCACAGATTTTAAGTTTTTGTATTATTGGCTTAAGATACGACTTTAATGAACAGTTGAACAGATATTGTCAAAATTGTTCCCACGATGGAATCTTCTTATTACGGCTTGGATATGCACCAAAATGAGCTCAAATATACACAAGAACAAATGTTATCAGCCGGTGCCAACCAATCTTCTCACAGATTTTTAGTTTTTGTATAATTGGCTTTAGATGCGACCTTAATGTACAGTTGAGCAGATATTGTCAAAATTGTTCCCACGATGGAATTTACTTATTATGGCTTGGATATGCACCAAAATGAGCTCAAATGTACACAAAAAGAAATGTTATCAGCCGGTGCCAACCAATCTTCTCACAGATTTTTACTTTTTGTATTATTGGCTTTAGATGCGACCTTAATGAACAGTTGTGCAGATATTGTCAAAATTGTTCCCACGATGGAATTTACTTATTATGGCTTGGATATGCACCAAAATGAGCTCAAATGTACACAAAAAGAAATGTTATCAGCCGGTGCCAACCAATCTTCTCACAGATTTTTACTTTTTGTATAATTGGCTTTAGATGCGACCTAAATGTACAGTTGAGCAGATATTGTCCAAATTGTTCCCACGATGGAACTTTCTTAATATGACTTTGATATGCACCAAAATGAGCTGAAAAGTGCACATTAATAATTGCTATCTGCTGGTGGCAACCAATCTTCTCACAGATTTTTAGTTTTTGTATAATTGGCTTTAGATGCGACCTTAATGTACAGTTGAGCAGATATTGTCAAATTGTTCCCACGATGGAATTTTCTTAATATGGCTTGGATATGCACCAAAATGAGCTCAAATATACACAACAACAAATGTTTTCAGACGGTGCCAACCAATTTTCTCACAGATTTTTAGTTTTTGTATAATTGGCTTTAGATGCGACCTTAATGTACAGTTGAGCAGATATTGTCAAAATTGTTCCCAAGATGGAACTTTCTTAATATGGCTTGGATATGCACCAACTTTGGCTCAAATGTACACAAAAATAAATGCTATCTGCTGGTGCCAACCAATCTTCTCACAGATTTTTAGTTTTTGTATAATTGGCTTTAGATGCGACCTTAATGTACAGTTGAGCAGATATTGTCAAATTGTTCCCACGATGGAACTTTCTTGATATGGCTTGGTTATGCACCGAAAATGAGCTCAAATGTACACAAAAATAAATGCTATCTGCTGGTGCCAACCAATCTTCTCACAGATTTTTAGCTTTTGTAAAATTGGCTTTAGATGCGACCTTAATGTAGAGTTGAGCAGATATTGTTATTATTTGCCCTACGATGAAATTGTCTTAATATGGCTTGGATATGCACCAAAATGGGCTCAAATATACACAAAAATAAATGCTATCTGCTGGTGCCAACCAATCTTCTCACAGATTTTTAGTTTTTGTATTATTGGCTTTAGATGCGACCTTAATGTACAGTTGAGCAGATATTGTCAAAATTGTTCCCATAGATGAAATTTTCTTAATATGGCTTGGATATGCACCAAAATGGGCTCAAATGTACACAAAAATAAATGCTATCTGCTGGTGCCAACCAATCTTCTCACAGATTTTTAGTTTTTGTATAATTGGCTTTAAATGCGACCTCAATGTCCAGTTGAGCAGATATTGTCAAAATTGTTCCCACGATGGAATTTTCTTAATATGGCTTGGATATGCACCAAAATGAGCTTAAATGTACACAAAAATAAATGCTATCTGCTGGTGCAAACCAATCTTCTCACAGATTTTTAGTTTTTGTATTATTGGCTTTAGATGCGATCTTAATGAACAGTTGAGCAGATATTGTCCAAATTGTTCCCACGATGGAATTTTCTTAATATGGCTTGGATATCAACCAAAATGAGCTCAAATGTACACAAAAACAAATGTTAGCACCCGGTGCCAACCAATCTTCTCACAGAATTTTAGCTTTTGTATAATTGGCTTTAGATGCGACCTTAATGTACAGTTGAGCAGATATTGTCAACATTGTTCCCACGATGGAATTTTCTTAATATGGCTTGGATATGCACCAAAATGAGCTCAAATGTACACACAAATAAATGCTATCTGCTGGTGCCAACCAATCTTCTCACAGATTTTTTGTTTTTGTATAATTGGCTTTAGATGCAACCTTAATGTACAGGTGAGCAGATATTGTCAAAATTGTTCCCACGATGGAACATTCTTAATATGGCTTGGATATGCACCAAAATGAGCTTAAATGTACACAAAAATAAATGCTATCTGCTGGTGCCAACCAATCTTCTCACAGATTTTTAGTTTTTGTATTATTGGCTTAAGATACGACTTTAATGAACAGTTGAACAGATATTGTCAAAATTGTTCCCACGATGGAATTTTCTTATTATGGCTTGGATATGCACCAAAATGAGCTCAAATATACACAAGAACAAATGTTATCAGCCGGTGCCAACCAATCTTCTCACAGATTTTTAGTTTTTGTATTATTGGCTTAAGATACGACTTTAATGAACAGTTGAACAGATATTGTCAAAATTGTTCCCACGATGGAATTTTCTTAATATGGCTTGGATATGCACCAAAATGAGCTCGAATGTACACAAAAATACATGCTATCTGCTGGTGGCAACCAATCTTCTCACAGATTTTTTGTTTTTGTATAATTGGCTTTAGATGCAACCTTAATGTACAGGTGAGCAGATATTGTCAAAATTGTTCCCACGATGGAACATTCTTAATATGGCTTGGATATGCACCAAAATGAGCTTAAATGTACACAAAAATAAATGCTATCTGCTGGTGCCAACCAATCTTCTCACAGATTTTTAGTTTTTGTATTATTGGCTTAAGATACGACTTTAATGAACAGTTGAACAGATATTGTCAAAATTGTTCCCACGATGGAATTTTCTTATTATGGCTTGGATATGCACCAAAATGAGCTTAAATGTACACAAAAATAAATGCTATCTGCTGGTGCCAACCAATCTTCTCACAGATTTTTAGTTTTTGTATTATTGGCTTAAGATACGACTTTAATGAACAGTTGAACAGATATTGTCAAAATTGTTCCCACGATGGAATTTTCTTAATATGGCTTGGATATGCACCAAAATGAGCTCGAATGTACACAAAAATACATGCTATCTGCTGGTGGCAACCAATCTTCTCACAGATTTTTAGTTTTTGTATAATTGGCTTTAGATGCCACCTTAATGTATAGTTGAGCAGATATTGTCAACATTGTTCCCACGATGGAATTTTCTTAATATGGCTTGGATATGCACCAAAATGAGCTCAAATATACAAAAAAAAAATGCTATCTGCTGGTGCCAACCAATCTTCTCACAGATTTTTAGTTTTTGTATTATTGGCTTTAGATGCGACCTTAATGTACAGTTGAGCAGATATTGTCAACATTGTTCCCACGATGGAATTTTCTTAATATGGCTTGGATATGCACCAAAATGAGCTTAAATGTACACAAAAATAAATGCTATCTGCTGGTGCCAACCAATCTTCTCACAGATTTTTAGTTTTTGTATTATTGGCTTAAGATACGACTTTAATGAACAGTTGAACAGATATTGTCAAAATTGTTCCCACGATGGAATTTTCTTATTATGGCTTGGAAATGCACCAAAATGAGCTCAAATATACACAAGAACAAATGTTATCAGCCGGTGCCAACCAATCTTCTCACAGATTTTTAGTTTTTGTATTATTGGCTTAAGATACGACTTTAATGAACAGTTGAACAGATATTGTCAAAATTGTTCCCACGATGGAATTTTCTTATTATGGCTTGGATATGCACCAAAATGAGCTCAAATATACACAAGAACAAATATTATCAGCCGGTGCCAACCAATCTTCTCACAGATTTTTAGTTTTTGTATAATTGGCTTTAGATGCGACCGTAATGTACAGTTGAGCAGATATTGTCAAAATTGTTCCCACGATGGAACTTTCTTAATATGGCTTGGATATGCACCAAAATGAGCTCAAATGTACACAAAAATAAATGCTATCTGCTGGTGCCAACCAATCTTTTCACAGATTTTTAGTTTTTGTATTATTGGCTTAAGATACGACTTTAATGAACAGTTGAACAGATATTGTCAAAATTGTTCCCACGATGGAATTTTCTTATTATGGCTTGGATATGCACCAAAATGAGCTCAAATATACACAAGAACAAATGTTATCAGCCGGTGCCAACCAATCTTCTCACATATTTTTAGTTTTTGTATAATTGGCTTTAGATGCGACCTTAATGTACAGTTGAGCAGATATTGTCAAAATTGTTCCCACTATGGAATTTTCTTAATATGGCTTGGATATGCACCAAAATGAGCTGAAAAGTGCACATTAATAATTGCTATCTGCTGGTGCCAACCAATCTTCTCACAGATTTTTAGTTTTTTGAATAATTGACTGAGATTCGACCTTAATGTACAGTGGAGCAGATATTGTCCAAATTGTTCCCACGATGGAATTTTCTTAATATGGCTTGGATATGCACCAAAATGAGCTCAAATATACACAAAAATACATGCTATCTGCTGGTGCCAACCAATCTTCTCACAGATTTTTAGTTTTTGTATAATTGGCTTTAGATGCGACCTTAATGTACAGTTGAGCAGATATTGTCAACATTGTTCCCACGATGGAATTTTCTTAATATGGCTTGGATATGCACCAAAATGAGCTCAAATGTACACACAAATAAATGCTATCTGCTGGTGCAAACCAATCTTCTCACAGATTTTTAGTTTTTGTATTATTGGCTTTAAATGCGACCTCAATGTCCAGTTGAGCAGATATTGTCAAAATTGTTCCCACGATGGAATTTTCTTAATATGGCTTGGATATGCACCAAAATGAGCTTAAATGTACACAAAAATAAATGCTATCTGCTGGTGCAAACCAATCTTCTCACAGATTTTTAGTTTTTGTATTATTGGCTTTAGATGCGATCTTAATGAACAGTTGAGCAGATATTGTCCAAATTGTTCCCACGATGGAATTTTCTTAATATGGCTTGGATATCAACCAAAATGAGCTCAAATGTACACAAAAACAAATGTTAGCACCCGGTGCCAACCAATCTTCTCACAGAATTTTAGCTTTTGTATAATTGGCTTTAGATGCGACCTAAATGTACAGTTGAGCAGATATTGTCCAAATTGTTCCCACGATGGAACTTTCTTAATATGACTTGGATATGCACCAAAATGAGCTGAAAAGTACACATTAATAATTGCTATATGCTGGTGCCAACCAATCTTCTCACAGATTTTTAGTTTTTTGTATAATTGGCTGAGATGCGACCTTAATGTACAGTTGAGCAGATATTGTCAAAATTGTTCCCACGATGGAATTTTCTTAATATGGCTTGGATATGCACCAAAATGAGCTCGAATGTACACAAAAATACATGCTATCTGCTGGTGGCAACCAATCTTCTCACAGATTTTTAGTTTTTGTATAATTGGCTTTAGATGCCACCTTAATGTACAGTTGAGCAGATATTGTCAACATTGTTCCCACGATGGAATTTTCTTAATATGGCTTGGATATGCACCAAAATGAGCTCAAATATACACAAAAATAAATGCTATCTGCTGGTGCCAACCAATCTTCTCACAGATTTTTAGTTTTTGTATTATTGGCTTTAGATGCGACCTTAATGTACAGTTGAGCAGATATTGTCAACATTGTTCCCACGATGGAATTTTCTTAATATGGCTTGGATATGCACCAAAATGAGCTTAAATGTACACAAAAATAAATGCTATCTGCTGGTGCCAACCAATCTTCTCACAGATTTTTAGTTTTTGTATTATTGGCTTAAGATACGACTTTAATGAACAGTTGAACAGATATTGTCAAAATTGTTCCCACGATGGAATTTTCTTATTATGGCTTGGATATGCACCAAAATGAGCTCAAATATACACAAGAACAAATGTTATCAGCCGGTGCCAACCAATCTTCTCACAGATTTTTAGTTTTTGTATTATTGGCTTAAGATACGACTTTAATGAACAGTTGAACAGATATTGTCAAAATTGTTCCCACGATGGAATTTTCTTATTATGGCTTGGATATGCACCAAAATGAGCTCAAATATACACAAGAACAAATATTATCAGCCGGTGCCAACCAATCTTCTCACAGATTTTTAGTTTTTGTATAATTGGCTTTAGATGCGACCGTAATGTACAATTGAGCAGATATTGTCAAAATTGTTCCCACGATGGAACTTTCTTAATATGGCTTGGATATGCACCAAAATGAGCTCAAATGTACACAAAAATAAATGCTATCTGCTGGTGCCAACCAATCTTTTCACAGATTTTTAGTTTTTGTATTATTGGCTTAAGATACGACTTTAATGAACAGTTGAACAGATATTGTCAAAATTGTTCCCACGATGGAATTTTCTTATTATGGCTTGGATATGCACCAAAATGAGCTCAAATATACACAAGAACAAATGTTATCAGCCGGTGCCAACCAATCTTCTCACAGATTTTTAGTTTTTGTATAATTGGCTTTAGATGCGACCTTAATGTACAGTTGAGCAGATATTGTCAACATTGTTCCCACGATGGAATTTTCTTAATATGGCTTGGATATGCACCAAAATGAGCTCAAATGTACACACAAATAAATGCTATCTGCTGGTGCCAACCAATCTTCTCACAGATTTTTAGTTTTTGTATAATTGGCTTTAGATGCAACCTTAATGTACAGGTGAGCAGATATTGTCAAAATTGTTCCCACGATGGAACTTTCTTAATATGGCTTGGATATGCACCAAAATGAGCTTAAATGTACACAAAAATAAATGCTATCTGCTGGTGCCAACCAATCTTCTCACAGATTTTTAGTTTTTGTATTATTGGCTTAAGTTACGACTTTAATGAACAGTTGAACAGATATTGTCAAAATTGTTCCCACGATGGAATTTTCTTATTATGGCTTGGATATGCACCAAAATGAGCTCAAATATACACAAGAACAAATGTTATCAGCCGGTGCCAACCAATCTTCTCACAGATTTTTAGTTTTTGTATAATTGGCTTTAGATGCGACCTTAATGTACAGTTGAGCAGATATTGTCAAATTGTTCCCACGATGGAACTTTCTTAATATGGCTTGGATATGCACCAAAATGAGTTCAAATGTACACAAAACATAAATGCTATCTACTGGTGCCAACCAATCTTCTCACAGATTTTTAGTTTTTGTATAATTGGGTTTAGATGCGACCTCAATGTCCAGTTGAGCAGATATTTTCAAAATTGTTCCCACGATGGAACTTTCTTAATATGACTTTGATATGCACCAAAATGAGCTGAAAAGTGCACATTAATAATTGCTATCTGCTGGTGCCAACCAATCTTCTCACAGATTTTTAGTTTTTTGAATAATTGGCTGAGATTCGACCTTAATGTACAGTGGAGCAGATATTGTCCAAATTGTTCCCACGATGGAATTTTCTTAATATGGCTTGGATATGCACCAAAATGAGCTCAAATGTACACAAAAATAAATGCTATCTGCTGGTGGCAACCAATCTTCTCACAGATTTTTAGTTTTTGTATAATTGGCTTTACATGCGACCTTAATGTACAGTTGAGCAGATATTGTCAAATTGTTCGAACGATGGAACTTTCTTAATATGGCTTGGATATGCACCAAAATGAGCTCAAATGTACACACAAATAAATGCTATCTGCTGGTGCAAACCAATCTTCTCACAGATTTTTAGTTTTTGTATTATTGGCTTTAAATGCGACCTCAATGTCCAGTTGAGCAGATATTGTCAAAATTGTTCCCACGATGGAATATTCTTAATATGGCTTGGATATGCACCAAAATGAGCTTAAATGTACACAAAAATAAATGCTATCTGCTGGTGCAAACCAATCTTCTCACAGATTTTTAGTTTTTGTATTATTGTCTTTAGATGCGATCTTAATGAACAGTTGAGCAGATATTGTCCAAATTGTTCCCACGATGGAATTTTCTTAATATGGCTTGGATATCAACCAAAATGAGCTCAAATGTACACAAAAACAAATGTTAGCACCCGGTGCCAACCAATCTTCTCACAGAATTTTAGCTTTTGTATAATTGGCTTTAGATGCGACCTAAATGTACAGTTGAGCAGATATTGTCCAAATTGTTCCCACGATGGAACTTTCTTAATATGACTTGGATATGCACCAAAATGAGCTCAAAAGTACACATTAATAATTGCTATATGCTGGTGCCAACCAATCTTCTCACAGATTTTTAGTTTTTTGTATAATTGGCTGAGATGCGACCTTAATGTACAGTTGAGCAGATATTGTCAAAATTGTTCCCACGATGGAATTTTCTTAATATGGCTTGGATATGCACCAAAATGAGCTCGAATGTACACAAAAATACATGCTATCTGCTGGTGGCAACCAATCTTCTCACAGATTTTTAGTTTTTGTATAATTGGCTTTAGATGCCACCTTAATGTACAGTTGAGCAGATATTGTCAACATTGTTCCCACGATGGAATTTTCTTAATATGGCTTGGATATGCACCAAAATGAGCTCAAATATACACAAAAATAAATGCTATCTGCTGGTGCCAACCAATCTTCTCACAGATTTTTAGTTTTTGTATAATTGGCTTTAGATGCGACCTTAATGTACAGTTGAGCAGATATTGTCAACATTGTTCCCACGATGGAATTTTCTTAATATGGCTTGGATATGCACCAAAATGAGCTTAAATGTACACAAAAATAAATGCTATCTGCTGGTGCCAACCAATCTTCTCACAGATTTTTAGTTTTTGTATTATTGGCTTAAGATACGACTTTAATGAACAGTTGAACAGATATTGTCAAAATTGTTCCCACGATGGAATTTTTTTATTATGGCTTGGATATGCACCAAAATGAGCTCAAATATACACAAGAACAAATGTTCTCAGCCGGTGCCAACCAATCTTCTCACAGATTTTTAGTTTTTGTATTATTGGCTTAAGATACGACTTTAATGAACAGTTGAACAGATATTGTCAAAATTGTTCCCACGATGGAATTTTCTTATTCTGGCTTGGATATGCACCAAAATGAGCTCAAATATACACAAGAACAAATATTATCTGCCGGTGCCAACCAATCTTCTCACAGATTTTTAGTTTTTGTATAATTGGCTTTAGATGCGACCGTAATGTACAGTTGAGCAGATATTGTCAAACTTGTTCCCACGATGGAACTTTCTTAATATGGCTTGGATATGCACCAAAATGAGCTCAAATGTACACAAAAATAAATGCTATCTGCTGGTGCCAACCAATCTTTTCACAGATTTTTAGTTTTTGTATTATTGGCTTAAGATACGACTTTAATGAACAGTTGAACAGATATAGTCAAAATTGTTCCCACGATGGAATTTTCTTATTATGGCTTGGATATGCACCAAAATGAGCTCAAATATACACAAGAACAAATGTTATCAGCCGGTGCCAACCAATCTTCTCACATATTTTTAGTTTTTGTATAATTGGCTTTAGATGCGACCTTAATGTACAGTTGAGCAGATATTGTCAAAATTGTTCCCACTATGGAATTTTCTTAATATGGCTTGGATATGCACCAAAATGAGCTGAAAAGTGCACATTAATAATTGCTATCTGCTGGTGCCAACCAATCTTCTCACAGATTTTTAGTTTTTTGAATAATTGGCTGAGATTCGACCTTAATGTACAGTGGAGCAGATATTGTCCAAATTGTTCCCACGATGGAATTTTCTTAATATGGCTTGGATATGCACCAAAATGAGCTCAAATATACACAACAATACATGCTATCTGCTGGTGCCAACCAATCTTCTCACAGATTTTTAGTTTTTGTATAATTGGCTTTAGATGCGACCTTAATGTACAGTTGAGCAGATATTGTCAACATTGTTCCCACGATGGAATTTTCTTAATATGGCTTGGATATGCACCAAAATGAGCTCAAATGTACACACAAATAAATGCTATCTGCTGGTGCCAACCAATCTTCTGACAGATTTTTAGCTTTTGTATAATTGGCTTTAGATGCAACCTTAATGTACAGGTGAGCAGATATTGTCAAAATTGTTCCCACGATGGAACATTCTTAATATGGCTTGGATATGCACCAAAATGAGCTCAAATGTACACAAAAATAATTGCTATTTGCTGGTGGCAACCAATCTTCTCACAGATTTTTAGTTTTTGTATAATTGGCTTTAGATGCAACCTTAATGTACAGGTGAGCAGATATTGTCAAAATTGTTCCCACGATGGAACTTTCTTAATATGGCTTGGATATGCACCAAAATGAGCTTAAATGTACACAAAAATAAATGCTATCTGCTGGTGCCAACCAATCTTCTCACAGATTTTTAGTTTTTGTATTATTGGCTTAAGCTACGACTTTAATGAACAGTTGAACAGATATTGTCAAAATTGTTCCCACGATGGAATTTTCTTATTATGGCTTGGATATGCACCAAAATGAGCTCAAATATACACAAGAACAAATGTTATCAGCCGGTGCCAACCAATCTTCTCACAGATTTTTAGTTTTTGTATAATTGGCTTTAGATGCGACCTTAATGTACAGTTGAGCAGATATTGTCAAATTGTTCCCACGATGGAACTTTCTTAATATGGCTTGGATATGCACCAAAATGAGTTCAAATGTACACAAAAATAAATGCTATCTACTGGTGCCAACCAATCTTCTCACAGATTTTTAGTTTTTGTATAATTGGGTTTAGATGCGACCTCAATGTCCAGTTGAGCAGATATTTTCAAAATTGTTCCCACGATGGAACTTTCTTAATATGACTTTGATATGCACCAAAATGAGCTGAAAAGTGCACATTAATAATTGCTATCTGCTGGTGCCAACCAATCTTCTCACAGATTTTTAGTTTTTTGAATAATTGGCTGAGATTCGACCTTAATGTACAGTGGAGCAGATATTGTCCAAATTGTTCCCACGATGGAATTTTCTTAATATGGCTTGGATATGCACCAAAATGAGCTCAAATGTACACAAAAATAAATGCTATCTGCTGGTGGCAACCAATCTTCTCACAGATTTTTAGTTTTTGTATAACTGGCTTTACATGCGACCTTAATGTACAGTTGAGCAGATATTGTCAAATTGCTCGAACGATGGAACTTTCTTAATATGGCTTGGATATGCACCAAAATGAGCTCAAATGTACACACAAATAAATGCTATCTGCTGGTGCAAACCAATCTTCTCACAGATTTTTAGTTTTTGTATTATTGGCTTTAAATGCGACCTCAATGTCCAGTTGAGCAGATATTGTCAAAATTGTTCCCACGATGGAATTTTCTTAATATGGCTTGGATATGCACCAAAATGAGCTTAAATGTACACAAAAATAAATGCTATCTGCTGGTGCAAACCAATCTTCTCACAGATTTTTAGTTTTTGTATTATTGTCTTTAGATGCGATCTTAATGAACAGTTGAGCAGATATTGTCAAAATTGTTCCCACGATGGAATTTTCTTAATATGACTTGGATATGCACCAAAATGAGCTCAAAAGTACACATTAATAATTGCTATATGCTGGTGCCAACCAATCTTCTCACAGATTTTTAGTTTTTTGTATAATTGGCTGAGATGCGACCTTAATGTACAGTTGAGCAGATATTGTCAAAATTGTTCCCACGATGGAATTTTCTTAATATGGCTTGGATATGCACCAAAATGAGCTCGAATGTACACAAAAATACATGCTATCTGCTGGTGGCAACCAATCTTCTCACAGATTTTTAGTTTTTGTATAATTGGCTTTAGATGCCACCTTAATGTACAGTTGAGCAGATATTGTCAACATTGTTCCCACGATGAAATTTTCTTAATATGGCTTGGATATGCACCAAAATGAGCTCAAATATACACAAAAATAAATGCTATCTGCTGGTGCCAACCAATCTTCTCACAGATTTTTAGTTTTTGTATAATTGGCTTTAGATGCGACCTTAATGTACAGTTGAGCAGATATTGTCAACATTGTTCCCACGATGGAATTTTCTTAATATGGCTTGGATATGCACCAAAATGAGCTCAAATGTACACACAAATAAATGCTATCTGCTGGTGCCAACCAATCTTCTCACAGATGTTTAGCTTTTGTATAATTGGCTGAAGATGCGACCTTAATGTACAGTTAAGCAGATATTGTCAAAATTGTTCCCACGATGGAATTTTCTTAATATGGCTTGGATATGCACCAACATGAGCTTAAATGTACACAAAAATAAATGCTATCTGCTGGTGCAAACCAATCTTCTCACACATTTTTAGTTTTTGTATAATTGGCTTTAGATGCGACCTCAATGTCCAGTTGGGCAGATATTGTCAAAATTGTTCCCACGATGGAATTTTCTTAATATGGCTTGGATATGCACCAAAATGAGCTCAAATGTACACAAAAATAAATGCTATCTGCTGGTGCCAACCAATCTTCTCACATATTTTTAGTTTGTGTATAATTGGCTTTAGATGCGACCTTAATGTACAGTTGAGCAGATATTGTCAACATTGTTCCCACGATGGAATTTGCTTAATATGGCTTTGATATGCACCAAAATGAGCTCAAATGTACACAAAAATAAATGCTATCTGCTGATGCCAACCAATCTTCTCACAGATTTTTAGTTTTTGTATAATTGGCTTAAGATGCGACCTTAATGTACAGTTGAGCAGATATTGTCAAAATTGTTCCAACGATGGAATTTTCTTAATATGGCTTGGATATGCACCAAAATGAGCTCAAATGTACACAAAAATAATTGCCATCTGCTGGTGCCAACCAATCTTCTCGCAGATTTTTAGTTTTTGTATAATTGGCTTTAGATGCGACCTTAATGTACAGTTGAGCAGATATTGTCAACATTTTTCCCACGATGGAATTTTTTTAATATGGCTTGGATATGCACCAAAATGAGCTCAAATGTACACAAAAATAAATGCGATCTGCTGGTGCCAACCAATCTTCTCACAGATTTTTAGTTTTTGTATAATTTGCTTTAGATGCGACCTTAATGTACAGTTGAGCAGATATTGTCAAAATTGTTCCCACGATGGAACTTTCTTAATATGTCTTGGATATGCACCAACATGAGCTTAAATATACACAAAAATAAATGCTATCTGCTGGTGCAAACCAATCTTCTCACACATTTTTAGTTTTTGTATAATTGGCTTTAGATGCGACCTCAATGTCCAGTTGGGCAGATATTGTCAAAATTGTTCCCACGATGGACATTTCTTAATATGGCTTGGATATGCACCAAAATGAGCTCAAATGTACACAAAAATAAATGCTATCTGCTGGTGCCAACCAATCTTCTCACATATTTTTAGTTTGTGTATAATTGGCTTTAGATGCGACCTTAATGTACAGTTGAGCAGATATTGTCAACATTGTTCCCACGATGGAATTTGCTTAATATGGCTTTGATATGCACCAAAATGAGCTCAAATGTACACAAAAATAAATGCTATCTGCTGATGCCAACCAATCTTCTCACAGATTTTTAGTTTTTGTATAATTGGCTTTAGATGCGACCTTAATGTACAGTTGAGCAGATATTGTCAAAATTGTTCCAACGATGGAATTTTCTTAATATGGCTTGGATATGCACCAATATGAGCTCAAATGTACACAAAAATAATTGCTATCTGCTGGTGCCAACCAATCTTCTCGCAGATTTTTAGTTTTTGTATAATTGGCTTTAGATGCGACCTTAATGTACAGTTGAGCAGATATTGTCAACATTTTTCCCACGATGGAATTTTCTTAATATGGCTTGGATATGCACCAAAATGAGCTCAAATGTACACAAAAATAAATGCGATCTGCTGGTGCCAACCAATCTTCTCACAGATTTTTAGTTTTTGTATAATTTGCTTTAGATGCGACCTTAATGTACAGTTGAGCAGATATTGTCAAAATTGTTCCAACGATGGAACTTTCTTAATATGTCTTGGATATGCACCAAAATGAGCTCAAATGTACACAAAAATAATTGCCAGCTGCTGGTGCCAACCAATCTTCTCACAGATTTTTAGTTTTTGTATAATTGGCTTTAGATGCGACCTTAATGTACAGTTGAGCAGATATTGTAAAAATTGTTCCCACGATGGAACTTTCTTAATATGTCTTGGATATGCACCAAAATGAGCTCAAATGTACACAAAAATAAATGCTATCTGCTGGTGCCAACCAATTTTCTCACAGATTTTTAGCTTTTGTAAAATTGGCTTTAGAAGCGACCTCAATGTCCAGTTGAGCAGATATTTTCAAAATTGTTCCCACGATGGAACTTTCTTAATATGACTTTGATATGCACCAAAATGAGCTGAAAAGTGCACATTAATAATTGCTATCTGCTGGTGCCAACCAATCTTCTCACAGATTTTTAGTTTTTTGAATAATTGGCTGAGATTCGACCTTAATGTACAGTGGAGCAGATATTGTCCAAATTGTTCCCACGATGGAATTTTCTTAATATGGCTTGGATATGCACCAAAATGAGCTTAAATGTACACAAAAATAAATGCTATCTGCTGGTGCAAACCAATCTTCTCACAGATTTTTAGTTTTTGTATTATTGGCTTTAAATGCGACCTCAATGTCCAGTTGAGCAGATATTGTCCAAATTGTTCCCACGATGGAATTTTCTTAATATGGCTTGGATATGCACCAAAATGAGCTTAAATGTACACAAAAATAAATGCTATCTGCTGGTGCAAACCAATCTTCTCACAGATTTTTAGTTTTTGTATTATTGTCTTTAGATGCGATCTTAATGAACAGTTGAGCAGATATTGTCCAAATTTTTCCCACGATGGAATTTTCTTAATATGGCTTGGATATCAACCAAAATGAGCTCAAATGTACACAAAAACAAATGTTAGCACCCGGTGCCAACCAATCTTCTCACAGAATTTTAGCTTTTGTATAATTGGCTTTAGATGCGACCTAAATGTACAGTTGAGCAGATATTGTCCAAATTGTTCCCACGATGGAACTTTCTTAATATGACTTGGATATGCACCAAAATGAGCTGAAAAGTACACATTAATAATTGCTATCTGCTGGTGCCAACCAATCTTCTCACAGATTTTTAGTTTTTTGTATAATTGGCTGAGATGCGACCTTAATGTACAGTTGAGCAGATATTGTCAAAATTGTTCCCACAATGGAATTTTCTTAATATGGCTTGGATATGCACCAAAATGAGCTCAAATGTACACAAAAATACATGCTATCTGCTGGTGGCAACCAATCTTCTCACAGATTTTTAGTTTTTGTATAATTGGCTGTAGATGCCACCTTAATGTACAGTTGAGCAGATATTGTCAACATTGTTCCCACGATGTAATTTTCTTAATATGGCTTGGATATGCACCAAAATGAGCTCAAATGTACACAAAAATAAATGCTATCTGCTGGTGCCAACCAATCTTCTCACAGATTTTTAGTTTTTGTATAATTGGCTTTAGATGCGACCTTAATGTACAGTTGAGCAGATATTGTCAACATTGTTCCCACGATGGAATTTTCTTAATATGGCTTGGATATGCACCAAAATGAGCTCAAATGTACACACAAATAAATGCTATCTGCTGGTGCCAACCAATCTTCTCACAGATGTTTAGCTTTTGTATAATTGGCTGAAGATGCGACCTTAATGTACAGTTAAGCAGATATTGTCAAAATTGTTCCCACGATGGAATTTTCTTAATATGGCTTGGATATGCACCAACATGAGTTTAAATATACACAAAAATAAATGCTATCTGCTGGTGCAAACCAATCTTCTCACACATTTTTATTTTTTGTATAATTGGCTTTAGATGCGACCTTAATGTACAGTTGAGCAGATATTGTCAAATTGTTCCCACGATGGAATTGTCTTAATTTGGCTTGGATATGCACCAAAATGAGCTTAAATGTACACAAAAATAAATGCTATCTGCTGGTGGCAACCAATCTTCTCACAGATTTTTAGTTTTTGTATAATTGGCTTTAGATGCGACCTTAATGTACAGTTGAGCAGATATTGTCAAATTGTTCCAACGATGGAACTTTGTTAATTTGGCTTGGATATGCACCAAAATGAGCTCAAATGTACACAAAAATAAATGCTATCTGCTGGTGGCAACCAATCTTCTCACAGATTTTTTGTTTTTGTATAATTGGCTGAGATGCGACCTTAATGTACAGTTGAGCAGATATTGTCAAATTGTTCCAACGATGGAACGTTCTTAATTTGGCTTGGATATGCACCAAAATGAGCTCAAATGTACACAAAAATAAATGCTATCTGCTGGTGCCAACCAATATTCTCACAGATTTTAAGCTTTTGTATAATTGGCTTTAGATGCGACCTTTATGTACAGTTGAGCAGATATTGTCAAAATTGTTCTCACGATGGAATTTTCTTAATATGACTTGGATATGCACCGAAAATGAGCTCAAATGTACACAAAAATAAATGCTATCTGCTGGTGCCAACCAATCTTCTCACAGATTTTTAGTTTGTGTATGATTGGCTGAAGATGCGCCCTTAATGTACAGTTAAGCAGATATTGTCAAAATTGTTCCCACGATGGAATTTTCTTAATATGGCTTGGATATGCACCAACATGAGCTTAAATATACACAAAAATAAATGCTATCTGCTGGTGCAAACCAATCTTCTCACACATTTTTAGTTTTTGTATAATTGGCTTTAGATGCGACCTCAATGTCCAGTTGGGCAGATATTGTCAAAATTGTTCCCACGATGGAATTTTCTTAATATGGCTTGGATATGCACCAAAATGAGCTCAAATGTACACAAAAATAAATGCTATCTGCTGGTGCCAACCAATCTTCTCACATATTTTTAGTTTTTGTATAATTGGCTTTAGATGCGACCTTAATGTACAGTTGAGCAGATATTGTCAAAATTGTTCCAACGATGGAATTTTCTTAATATGGCTTGGATATGCACCAAAATGAGCTCAAATGTACACAAAAATAATTGCTATCTGCTGGTGCCAACCAATCTTCTCGCAGATTTTTAGTTTTTGTATAATTGGCTTTAGATGCGACCTTAATGTACAGTTGAGCAGATATTGTCAACATTTTTCCCACGATGGAATTTTCTTAATATGGCTTGGATATGCACCAAAATGAGCTCAAATGTACACAAAAATAAATGCGATCTGCTGGTGCCAACCAATCTTCTCACAGATGTTTAGTTTTTGTATAATTTGCTTTAAATGCGACCTTAATGTACAGTTGAGCAGATATTGTCAAAATTGTTCCCACGATGGAACTTTCTTAATATGTCTTGGATATGCACCAAAATGAGCTCAAATGTACACAAAAATAATTGCTATCTGCTGGTGCCAACCAATCTTCTCACAGATTTTTAGTTTTTGTATAATTGGCTTTAGATGCGACCTTAATGTACAGTTGAGCAGATATTGTAAAAATTGTTCCCACGATGGAACTTTCTTAATATGTCTTGGATATGCACCAAAATGAGCTCAAATGTACACAAAAATAAATGCTATCTGCTGGTGCCAACCAATCTTCTCACAGATTTTTAGCTTTTGTAAAATTGGCTTTAGATGCGACCTTAATGTACAGTTGAGCAGATATTGTCAAAATTTTTCCCACAATGGAATTTTCTTAATATGGCTTGGATATGCACCAAAATGAGCTCAAATGTACACAAAAATACATGCTATCTGCTGGTGGCAACCAATCTTCTCACAGATTTTTAGTTTTTGTATAATTGGCTTTAGATGCCACCTTAATGTACAGTTGAGCAGATATTGTCAACATTGTTCCCACGATGTAATTTTCTTAATATGGCTTGGATATGCACCAAAATGAGCTCAAATGTACACAAAAATAAATGCTATCTGCTGGTGCCAACCAATCTTCTCACAGATTTTTAGTTTTTGTATAATTGGCTTTAGATGCGACCTTAATGTACAGTTGAGCAGATATTGTCAACATTGTTCCCACGATGGAATTTTCTTAATATGGCTTGGATATGCACCAAAATGAGCTCAAATGTACACACAAATAAATGCTATCTGCTGGTGCCAACCAATCTTCTGACAGATGTTTAGCTTTTGTATAATTGGCTGAAGATGCGACCTTAATGTACAGTTAAGCAGATATTGTCAAAATTGTTCCCACGATGGAATTTTCTTAATATGGCTTGGATATGCACCAACATGAGTTTAAATATACACAAAAATAAATGCTATCTGCTGGTGCAAACCAATCTTCTCACACATTTTTATTTTTTGTATAATTGGCTTTAGATGCGACCTTAATGTACAGTTGAGCAGATATTGTCAAATTGTTCCCACGATGGAATTGTCTTAATTTGGCTTGGATATGCACCAAAATGAGCTTAAATGTACACAAAAATAAATGCTATCTGCTGGTGGCAACCAATCTTCTCACAGATTTTTAGTTTTTGTATAATTGGCTTTAGATGCGACCTTAATGTACAGTTGAGCAGATATTGTCAAATTGTTCCAACGATGGAACTTTCTTAATTTGGCTTGGATATGCACCAAAATGAGCTCAAATGTACACAAAAATAAATGCTATCTGCTGGTGGCAACCAATCTTCTCACAGATTTTTTGTGTTTGTATAATTGGCTGAGATGCGACCTTAATGTACAGTTGAGCAGATATTGTCAAATTGTTCCAACGATGGAACTTACTTAATTTGGCTTGGATATGCACCAAAATGAGCTCAAATGTACACAAAAATAAATGCTATCTGCTGGTGCCAACCAATATTCTCACAGATTTTAAGCTTTTGTATAATTGGCTTTAGATGCGACCTTTATGTACAGTTGAGCAGATATTGTCAAAATTGTTCTCACGATGGAATTTTCTTAATATGACTTGGATATGCACCGAAAATGAGCTCAAATGTACACAAAAATAAATGCTATCTGCTGGTGCCAACCAATCTTCTCACAGATTTTTAGTTTGTGTATGATTGGCTGAAGATGCGACCTTAATGTACAGTTAAGCAGATATTGTCAAAATTGTTCCCACGATGGAATTTTCTTAATATGGCTTGGATATGCACCAACATGAGCTTAAATATACACAAAAATAAATGCTATCTGCTGGTGCAAACCAATCTTCTCACACATTTTTAGTTTTTGTATAATTGGCTTTAGATGCGACCTCAATGTCCAGTTGGGCAGATATTGTCAAAATTGTTCCCACGATGGAATTTTCTTAATATGGCTTGGATATGCACCAAAATGAGCTCAAATGTACACAAAAATAAATGCTATCTGCTGGTGCCAACCAATCTTCTCACATATTTTTAGTTTGTGTATAATTGGCTTTAGATGCGACCTTAATGTACAGTTGAGCAGATATTGTCAAAATTGTTCCAACGATGGAATTTTCTTAATATGGCTTGGATATGCACCAAAATGAGCTCAAATGTACACAAAAATAATTGCTATCTGCTGGTGCCAACCAATCTTCTCGCAGATTTTTAGTTTTTGTATAATTGGCTTTAGATGCGACCTTAATGTACAGTTGAGCAGATATTGTCAACATTTTTCCCACGATGGAATTTTCTTAATATGGCTTGGATATGCACCAAAATGAGCTCAAATGTACACAAAAATAAATGCGATCTGCTGGTGCCAACCAATCTTCTCACAGATGTTTAGTTTTTGTATAATTTGCTTTAAATGCGACCTTAATGTACAGTTGAGCAGATATTGTCAAAATTGTTCCCACGATGGAACTTTCTTAATATGTCTTGGATATGCACCAAAATGAGCTCAAATGTACACAAAAATAATTGCTATCTGCTGGTGCCAACCAATCTTCTCACAGATTTTTAGTTTTTGTATAATTGGCTTTAGATGCGACCTTAATGTACAGTTGAGCAGATATTGTAAAAATTGTTCCCACGATGGAACTTTCTTAATATGTCTTGGATATGCACCAAAATGAGCTCAAATGTACACAAAAATAAATGCTATCTGCTGGTGCCAACCAATCTTCTCACAGATTTTTAGCTTTTGTAAAATTGGCTTTAGATGCGACCTTAATGTACAGTTGAGCTGATATTGTCAAAATTTTTCCCACGATGGAACTTTCTTAATATGGCTTGGATATGCACCAAAATGAGTTCAAATGTACACAAAAATAAATGCTATCTACTGGTGCCAACCAATCTTCTCACAGATTTTTAGTTTTTGTATAATTGGGTTTAGATGCGACCTCAATGTCCAGTTGAGCAGATATTTTCAAAATTGTTCCCACGATGGAATTTTCTTAATATGGCTTGGATATGCACCAAAATGAGCTCAAATGTACACACAAATAATTGCTATCTGCTGGTGCCAACCAATCTTCTCACAGATGTTTAGCTGTTGTATAATTGGCTGAAGATGCGACCTTAATGTACAGTTAAGCAGATATTGTCAAAATTGTTCCCACGATGGAATTTTCTTAATATGGCTTGGATATGCACCAAAATGAGCTTAAATGTACACAAAAATAAATGCTATCTGCTGGTGCAAACCAATCTTCTCACAGATTTTTAGTTTTTGTATTATTGGCTTTAAATGCGACCTCAATGTCCAGTTGAGCAGATATTGTCAACATTGTTCCCACGATGGAATTTTCTTAATATGGCTTGGATATGCACCAAAATGAGCTTAAATGTACACAAAAATAAATGCTATCTGCTGGTGCAAACCAATCTTCTCACAGATTTTTAGTTTTTGTATTATTGTCTTTAGATGCGATCTTAATGAACAGTTGAGCAGATATTGTCCAAATTGTTCCCACTAGGGAATTTTCTTAATATGGCTTGGATATCAACCAAAATGAGCTCAAATGTACACAAAAACAAATGTTAGCACCCGGTGCCAACCAATCTTCTCACAGAATTTTAGCTTTTGTATAATTGGCTTTAGATGCGACCTAAATGTACAGTTGAGCAGATATTGTCCAAATTGTTCCCACGATGGAACTTTCTTAATATGACTTGGATATGCACCAAAATGAGCTGAAAAGTACACATTAATAATTGCTATCTGCTGGTGCCAACCAATCTTCTCACAGATTTTTAGTTTTTTGTATAATTGGCTGAGATGCGACCTTAATGTACAGTTGAGCAGATATTGTCAAAATTGTTCCCACGATGGAATTTTCTTAATATGGCTTGGATATGCACCAAAATGAGCTCAAATGTACACAAAAATACATGCTATCTGCTGGTGGCAACCAATCTTCTCACAGATTTTTAGTTTTTGTATAATTGGCTTTAGATGCCACCTTAATGTACAGTTGAGCAGATATTGTCAACATTGTTCCCACGATGGAATTTTCTTAATATGGCTTGGATATGCACCAAAATGAGCTCAAATGTACACACAAATAAATGCTATCTGCTGGTGCCAACCAATCTTCTGACAGATGTTTAGCTTTTGTATAATTGGCTGAAAATGCGACCTTAATGTACAGTTAAGCAGATATTGTCAAAATTGTTCCCACGATGGAATTTTCTTAATATGGCTTGGATATGCACCAACATGAGTTTAAATATACACAAAAATAAATGCTATCTGCTGGTGCAAACCAATCTTCTCACACATTTTTAGTTTTTGTATAATTTGCTTTAGACGCGACCTCAATGTCCAGTTGAGCAGATATTGTCAACATTGTTCCCACGATGGAATTGTCTTAATATGGCTTGGATATGCACCAAAATGAGCTTAAATGTACACAAAAATAAATGCTATCTGCTGGTGGCAACCAATCTTCTCACAGATTTTTAGTTTTTGTATAATTGGCTTTAGATGCGACCTTAATGTACAGTTGAGCAGATATTGTCAAATTGTTCCAACGATGGAACTTTCTTAATTTGGCTTGGATATGCACCAAAATGAGCTCAAATGTACACAAAAATAAATGCTATCTGCTGGTGGCAACCAATCTTCTCACAGATTTTTTGTTTTTGTATAATTGGCTGGTGTGGGACCTTAATGTACAGTTGAGCAGATATTGTCAAATTGTTCCAACGATGGAACTTACTTAATTTGGCTTGGATATGCACCAAAATGAGCTCAAATGTACACAAAAATAAATGCTATCTGCTGGTGCCAACCAATATTCTCACAGATTTTAAGCTTTTGTATAATTGGCTTTAGATGCGACCTTAATGTACAGTTGAGCAGATATTGTCAAAATTGTTCCAACGATGGAATTTTCTTAATATGGCTTGGATATGCACCAAAATGAGCTCAAATGTACACAAAAATAAATGCTATCTGCTGGTGCCAACCAATCTTCTCGCAGATTTTTAGTTTTTGTATAATTGGCTTTAGATGCGACCTTAATTTACAGTTGAGCAGATATTGTCAACATTTTTCCCACGATGGAATTTTCTTAATATGGCTTGGATATGCACCAAAATGAGCTCAAATGTACACAAAAATAAATGCGATCTGCTTGTGCCAACCAATCTTCTCACAGATTTTTAGTTTTTGTATAATTGGCTTTAGATGCGACCTTAATGTACAGTTGAGCAGATATTGTCAAAATTGTTCCCACGATGGAACTTTCTTAATATGTCTTAGATATGCACCAAAATGAGCTCAAATGTACACAAAAATAATTGCTATCTGCTGGTGCCAACCAATCTTCTCACAGACTTTTAATTTTTGTATAATTGGCTTTAGATGCGACCTTAATGTACAGTTGAGCAGATATTGTCAACATTGTTCCCACGATGGAATTTTCTTAATATGGCTTGGATATGCACCAAAATGAGCTCAAATGTACACAAAAATAAATGCGATATGCTGGTGGCAACCAATCTTCTCACAGATTATTAGTTTTTGTAAAATTGGCTTTAGATGCGACCTTATTGTACAGTTGAGCAGATATTGTCAACATTGTTCCCACGATGGAATTTTCTTAATATGGCTTGGATATGCACCAAAATGAGCTCAAATGTACACACAAATAAATGCCATCTGCTGGTGCCAACCAATCTTCTCACATATTTTTAGTTTTTGTATAATTGGCTTTAGATGCGACCTTAATGTACAGTTGAGCAGATGTTGTCAACATTGTTCCCACGATGGAATTTGCTTAATATGGCTTTGATATGCACCAAAATGAGCTCAAATGTACACAACAATAAATGATATCTGCTGGTGCCAACCAATCTTCTCACAGATTTTTAGTTTTTGTATAATTGGCTTTAGTTGCGACCTTAATGTACAGTTGAGCAGATATTGTCAAAATTGTTCCAACGATGGAATTTTCTTAATATGGCTTGGATATGCACCAAAATGAGCTCAAATGTACACAAAAATAAATGCTATCTGCTGGTGCCAACCAATCTTCTCGCAGGTTTTAGTTTTTGTATAATTGGCTTTAGATGCGACCTTAATGTACAGTTGAGCAGATATTGTCAAAATTTTTCCCAGGATGGAATTTTCTTAATATGGCTTGGATATGTACTCAAATGAGCTCAAATGTACACAAAAATAAATGCGATCTGCTGGTGGCAACCAATCTTCTCACAGATTTTTAGTTTTTGTATAATTGGCTTTAGATGCGACCTTAATGTACAGTTGAGCAGATATTGTCAACATTGTTCCCACGATGGAACTTTCTTAATATGTCTTGGATATGCACCAAAATGAGCTCAAATGTACACAAAAATAATTGCTATCTGCTGGTGCCAACCAATCTTCTCACAGATTTTTAATTTTTGTATAATTGGCTTTAGATGCGACCTTAATGTACAGTTGAGCAGATATTGTCAACATTGTTCCCACGATGGAATTTTCTTAATATGGCTTGGATATGCACCAAAATGAGCTCAAATATACACAAAAATAAATGCTATCTGCCGGTGCCAACCAATCTTCTCACAGATTTTTAGTTTGTGTATAATTGGCTTTAGATGCGACTTTAATGAACAGTTGAGCAGATATTGTCAAAATTGTTCCCACGATGTAATTTTCTTAATACGGCTTGAATATGCACCAAAATTAGCTCAAATGTACACACACAAAAATGTTATATTAGCACCCGGTGCCAACCAATCTTCTCACAGATTTTTAGTTTTTGTATAATTGGCTTTAGATGCGACCTTAATGTACAGTTAAGCAGATATTGTCAAAATTGTTCCCACGATGGAATTTTCTTAATATGGCTTGGATATGCACCAAAATGAGCTCAAATGTACACAAAAATAAATGCTATCTGCTGGTGCCAACCAATCATCTCACAGATTTTTAGTTTTTGTATAATTGGCTTTAGATGCGATCTTAATGTACAGTTGAGCAGATATTGTCAACATTGTTCCCACGATGGAATTTTCTTAATATGGCTTGGATATGCACCAAAATGAGCTCAAATATACACAAAAATAAATGCTATCTGCTGGTGCAAACCAATCTTCTCACAGATTTTTAGTTTTTTTATTATTGGCTTTAGATGCGATCTTAATGAACAGTTAGGCAGATATTGTCCAAATTGTTCCCACGATGGAATTTTCTTAATATGGCTTGGATATCAACCAAAATGAGCTCAAATGTACACAAAAACAAATGTTAGCACCCGGTGCCAACCAATCTTCTCACAGAATTTTAGCTTTTGTATAATTGGTTTTAGATGCGACCTTAATGTACAGTTGAGCAGATATTGTCCAAATTGTTCCCACGATGGAACTTTCTTAATATGACTTGGATATGCACCAAAATGAGCTGAAAAGTACACATTAATAATTGCTATCTGCTGGTGCCAGCCAATCTTCTCACAGATTTTTAGTTATTTGTATAATTGGCTTAGATGCGACCTTAATGTACAGTTGAGCAGATATTGTCAAAATTGTTCCCACGATGGAATTTTCTTAATATGGCTTGGATATGCACCAAAATGAGCTCAATTGTACACAAAAATAAATGCTATCTGCTGGTGCCAACCAATCTTCTCACAGATTTTTAGTTTTTGTATAATTGGCTTTAGATGCGACCTTAATGTACAGTTGAGCAGATATTGTCAAAATTTTTCCCAGGATGGAATTTTCTTAATATGGCTTGGATATGTACTCAAATGAGCTCAAATGTACACAAAAATAAATGCGATCTGCTGGTGGCAACCAATCTTCTCACAGATTTTTAGTTTTTGTATAATTGGCTTTAGATGCGACCTTAATGTACAGTTGAGCAGATATTGTCAACATTGTTCCCACGATGGAACTTTCTTAATATGTCTTGGATATGCACCAAAATGAGCTCAAATGTACACAAAAATAATTGCTATCTGCTGGTGCCAACCAATCTTCTTACAGATTTTTAATTTTTGTATAATTGGCTTTAGATGCGACCTTAATGTACAGTTGAGCAGATATTGTCAACATTGTTCCCACGATGGAATTTTCTTAATATGGCTTGGATATGCACCAAAATGAGCTCAAATATACACAAAAATAAATGCTATCTGCCGGTGCCAACCAATCTTCTCACAGATTTTTAGTTTGTGTATAATTGGCTTTAGATGCGACTTTAATGAACAGTTGAGCAGATATTGTCAAAATTGTTCCCACGATGTAATTTTCTTAATACGGCTTGAATATGCACCAAAATTAGCTCAAATGTACACACACAAAAATGTTATATTAGCACCCGGTGCCAACCAATCTTCTCACAGATTTTTAGTTTTTGTATAATTGGCTTTAGATGCGACCTTAATGTACAGTTGAGCAGATATTGTCAAAATTGTTCCCACGATGGAATTTTCTTAATATGGCTTGGATATGCACCAAAATGAGCTCAATTGTACACAAAAATAAATGCTATCTGCTGGTGCCAACCAATCTTCTCACAGATTTTTAGTTTTTGTATAATTGGCTTTAGATGCGACCTTAATGTACAGTTGAGCAGATATTGTCAAATTGTTCCAACGATGGAACTTTCTTAATTTGGCTTGGATATGCACCAAAATGAGCTCAAATGTACACAAAAATAAATGCTATCTGCTGGTGGCAACCAATTTTCTCACAGATTTTTAGTTTTTGTATAATTGGCTTTAGATGCGACCTTAATGTACAGTTGAGCAGATATTGTCAAATTGTTCCCACGATGGAATTTTCTTAATATGGCTTGGATATGCACCAAAATGAGCTCAAATGTACACAAAAATAAATGCTATCTGCTGGTGCCAACCAATCTTCTCACATATTTTTAGTTTTTGTATAATTGGCTTTAGATGCGACCTTAATGTACAGTTGAGCAGATGTTGTCAACATTGTTCCCACGATGGAATTTGCTTAATATGGCTTGGATATGCACCAAAATGAGCTCAAATGTACACAACAATAAATGCTATCTGCTGGTGCCAACCAATCTTCTCACAGATTTTTAGTTTTTGTATAATTGGCTTTAGATGCGACCTTAATGTACAGTTGAGCAGATATTGTCAAAATTGTTCCAACGATGGAATTTTCTTAATATGGCTTGGATATGCACCAAAATGAGCTCAAATGTACACAAAAATAAATGCTATCTGCTGGTGCCAACCAATCTTTTCGCAGATTTTTAGTTTTTGTATAATTGGCTTTAGATGCGACCTTAATGTACAGTTGAGCAGATATTGTCAAAATTTTTCCCACGATGGAGTTTTCTTAATATGGCTTGGATATGCACCAACATGAGCTCAAATGTACACAAAAATAAATGCGATCTGCTGGTGGCAACCAATCTTCTCACAGATTTTTAGTTTTTGTATAATTGGCTTTAGATGCGACCTTAATGTACAGTTGAGCAGATGTTGTCAACATTGTTCCCACGATGGAATTTGCTTAATATGGCTTTGATATGCACCAAAATGAGCTCAAATGTACACAACAATAAATGATATCTGCTGGTGCCAACCAATCTTCTCACAGATTTTTAGTTTTTGTATAATTGGCTTTAGTTGCGACCTTAATGTACAGTTGAGCAGATATTGTCAAAATTGTTCCAACGATGGAATTTTCTTAATATGGCTTGGATATGCACCAAAATGAGCTCAAATGTACACAAAAATAAATGCTATCTGCTGGTGCCAACCAATCTTCTCGCAGGTTTTAGTTTTTGTATAATTGGCTTTAGATGCGACCTTAATGTACAGTTGAGCAGATATTGTCAAAATTTTTCCCAGGATGGAATTTTCTTAATATGGCTTGGATATGTACTCAAATGAGCTCAAATGTACACAAAAATAAATGCGATCTGCTGGTGGCAACCAATCTTCTCACAGATTTTTAGTTTTTGTATAATTGGCTTTAGATGCGACCTTAATGTACAGTTGAGCAGATATTGTCAAAATTGTTCCCACGATGGAACTTTCTTAATATGTCTTGGATATGCACCAAAATGAGCTCAAATGTACACAAAAATAATTGCTATCTGCTGGTGCCAACCAATCTTCTTACAGATTTTTAATTTTTGTATAATTGGCTTTAGATGCGACCTTAATGTACAGTTGAGCAGATATTGTCAACATTGTTCCCACGATGGAATTTTCTTAATATGGCTTGGATATGCACCAAAATGAGCTCAAATATACACAAAAATAAATGCTATCTGCCGGTGCCAACCAATCTTCTCACAGATTTTTAGTTTGTGTATAATTGGCTTTAGATGCGACTTTAATGAACAGTTGAGCAGATATTGTCAAAATTGTTCCCACGATGTAATTTTCTTAATACGGCTTGAATATGCACCAAAATTAGCTCAAATGTACACACACAAAAATGTTATATTAGCACCCGGTGCCAACCAATCTTCTCACAGATTTTTAGTTTTTGTATAATTGGCTTTAGATGCGACCTTAATGTACAGTTAAGCAGATATTGTCAAAATTGTTCCCACGATGGAATTTTCTTAATATGGCTTGGATATGCACCAAAATGAGCTCAAATGTACAAAAAAATAAATGCTATCTGCTGGTGGCAACCAATTTTCTCACAGATTTTTAGTTTTTGTATAATTGGCTTTAGATGCGACCTTAATGTACAGTTGAGCAGATATTGTCAAATTGTTCCCACGATGGAATTTTCTTAATATGGCTTGGATATGCACCAAAATGAGCTCAAATGTACACAAAAATAAATGCTATCTGCTGGTGCCAACCAATCTTCTCACATATTTTTAGTTTTTGTATAATTGGCTTTAGATGCGACCTTAATGTACAGTTGAGCAGATGTTGTCAACATTGTTCCCACGATGGAATTTGCTTAATATGGCTTGGATATGCACCAAAATGAGCTCAAATCTACACAACAATAAATGCTATCTGCTGGTGGCAACCAATCTTCTCACAGATTTTTAGTTTTTGTATAATTGGCTTTAGATGCGACCTTAATGTACAGTTGAGCAGATATTGTCAAATTGTTCCCACGATGGAATTTTCTTAATATGGCTTGGATATGCACCAAAATGAGCTCAAATGTACACAAAAATAAATGCTATCTGCTGGTGCCAACCAATCTTCTCACATATTTTTAGTTTTTGTATAATTGGCTTTAGATGCGACCTTAATGTACAGTTGAGCAGATGTTGTCAACATTGTTCCCACGATGGAATTTGCTTAATATGGCTTGGATATGCACCAAAATGAGCTCAAATGTACACAACAATAAATGCTATCTGCTGGTGCCAACCAATCTTCTCACAGATTTTTAGTTTTTGTATAATTGGCTTTAGATGCGACCTTAATGTACAGTTGAGCAGATATTGTCAAAATTGTTCCAACGATGGAATTTTCTTAATATGGCTTGGATATGCACCAAAATGAGCTCAAATGTACACAAAAATAAATGCTATCTGCTGGTGCCAACCAATCTTTTCGCAGATTTTTAGTTTTTGTATAATTGGCTTTAGATGCGACCTTAATGTACAGTTGAGCAGATATTGTCAAAATTGTTCCCACGATGGAGTTTTCTTAATATGGCTTGGATATGCACCAACATGAGCTCAAATGTACACAAAAATAAATGCGATCTGCTGGTGGCAACCAATCTTCTCACAGATTTTTAGTTTTTGTATAATTGGCTTTAGATGCGACCTTAATGTACAGTTGAGCAGATATTGTGAAAATTGTTCCCACGGTGGAACTTTCTTAATATGTCTTGGATATGCACCAAAATGAGCTCAAATGTACACAAAAATAATTGCTATCTGCTGGTGCCAACCAATCTTCTCACAGATTTTTAATTTTTGTATAATTGTCTTTAGATGCGACCTTAATGTACAGTTGAGCAGATATTGTCAACATTGTTCCCACGATGGAATTTTCTTAATATGGCTTGGATATGCACCAAAATGAGCTCAAATGTACACACAAATAAATGCTATCTGCTGGTGCCAACCAATCTTCTCACTGATTTTTAGTTTTTGTATAATTGGCTTTAGATGCGACCTTAATGTACAGTTGAGCAGATATTGTCAACATTGTTCCCACGATGGAATTTTCTTAATATGGCTTGGATATGCACCAAAATGAGCTCAAATGTACACACAAATAAATGCCATCTGCTGGTGCCAACCAATCTTCTCACAGATGTTTAGCTTTTGTATAATTGGCTGAAGATGCGACCTTAATGTACAGTTAAGCAGATATTGTCAAAATTGTTCCCACGATGGAATTTTCTTAATATGGCTTGGATATGCACCAAAATGAGCTCAAATGTACACAAAAATAAATGCGATATGCTGGTGGCAACCAATCTTCTCACATATTATTAGTTTTTGTAAAATTGGCTTTAGATGCGACCTTATTGTACAGTTGAGCAGATATTGTCAAAATTGTTCCCACGATGGAACTTTCTTAATATGGCTTGGATATGCACCAAAATGAGCTCAAATGTACACAAAAATAAATGCTATCTGCTGGTGCCAACCAATCTTCTCACAGATTTTTAGTTTTTGTATAATTGGCTTTAGATGCGACCTTAATGTACAGTTGAGCAGATATTGTCAACATTGTTCCCACGATGGAATTTTCTTAATATGGCTTGGATATGCACCAAAATGAGCTCAAATATACACAAAAATAAATGCTATCTGCTGGTGCCAACAAATCTTCTCACAGATTTTTAGTTTTTGTATAATTGGCTTTAGATGCGACCTTAATGTACAGTTGAGCAGATATTGTCAACATTGTTCCCACGATGGAATTTGCTTAATATGGCTTTGATATGCACCAAAATGAGCTCAAATGTACACAAAAATAAATGCTATCTGCTGGTGCCAACCAATCTTCTCGCAGATTTTTAGTTTTTGTATAATTGGCTTTAGATGCGACCTTATTGTACAGTTGAGCAGATATTGTCAAAATTTTCCCCACGATGGAATTTTCTTAATATGGCTTGGATATGCACCAAGATGAGCTCAAATGTACACAAAAATAAATGCGATATGCTGGTGGCAACCAATCTTCTCACAGATTTTTAGTTTTTGTATAATTGGCTTTAGATGCTACCTTAATGTACAGTTGAGCAGATATTGTCAAAATTGTTCCCACGATGGAACTTTCTTAATATGTCTTGGATATGCACCAAAATGAGCTCAAATGTACACAAAAATAATTGCTATCTGCTGGTGCCAACCAATCTTCTCACAGATTTTTAGTTTTTGTATAATTGGCTTTAGATGCGACCTTAATGTACAGTTGAGCAGATATTGTCAACATTGTTCCCACGATGGAATTTTCTTAATATGGCTTTGATATGAACCAAAATGAGCTCAAATGTACACAAAAATAAATGCGATATGCTGGTGGCAACCAATCTTCTCACAGATTATTAGTTTTTGTAAAATTGGCTTTAGATGCGACCTTATTGTACAGTTGAGCAGATATTGTCAAAATTGTTCCCACGATGGAAGTTTCTTAATATGGCTTGGATATGCACCAAAATGAGCTCAAATGCACACAAAAATAAATGATATCTGCTGGTGCCAACCAATCTTCTCACAGATTTTTAGTTTTTGCATAATTGGCTTTAGATGCGACCTTAATGTACAGTTGAGCAGATATTGTCAACATTGTTCCCACGATGGAATTTTCTTAATATGGCTTGGATATGCACCAACATGAGCTCAAATGTACACAAAAATAAATGCGATCTGCTGGTGGCAACCAATCTTCTCACAGATTTTTAGTTTTTGTATAATTGGCTTTAGATGCGACCTTAATGTACAGTTGAGCAGATATTGTGAAAATTGTTCCCACGGTGGAACTTTCTTAATATGTCTTGGATATGCACCAAAATGAGCTCAAATGTACACAAAAATAATTGCTATCTGCTGGTGCCAACCAATCTTCTCACAGATTTTTAATTTTTGTATAATTGTCTTTAGATGCGACCTTAATGTACAGTTGAGCAGATATTGTCAACATTGTTCCCACGATGGAATTTTCTTAATATGGCTTGGATATGCACCAAAATGAGCTCAAATGTACACACAAATAAATGCTATCTGCTGGTGCCAACCAATCTTCTCACAGATGTTTAGCTTTTGTATAATTGGCTGAAGATGCGACCTTAATGTACAGTTAAGCAGATATTGTCAAAATTGTTCCCACGATGGAATTTTCTTAATATGGCTTGGATATGCACCAAAATGAGCTCAAATGTACACAAAAATAAATGCGATATGCTGGTGGCAACCAATCTTCTCACATATTATTAGTTTTTGTAAAATTGGCTTTAGATGCGACCTTATTGTACAGTTGAGCAGATATTGTCAAAATTGTTCCCACGATGGAACTTTCTTAATATGGCTTGGATATGCACCAAAATGAGCTCAAATGTACACAAAAATAAATGCTATCTGCTGGTGCCAACCAATCTTCTCACAGATTTTTAGTTTTTGTATAATTGGCTTTAGATGCGACCTTAATGTACAGTTGAGCAGATATTGTCAACATTGTTCCCACGATGGAATTTTCTTAATATGGCTTGGATATGCACCAAAATGAGCTCAAATATACACAAAAATAAATGCTATCTGCTGGTGCCAACAAATCTTCTCACAGATTTTTAGTTTTTGTATAATTGGCTTTAGATGCGACCTTAATGTACAGTTGAGCA
Organism: Steromphala cineraria; assembly: GCA_916613615.1. Lineage (NCBI taxonomy): Eukaryota > Metazoa > Mollusca > Gastropoda > Trochida > Trochidae > Steromphala > Steromphala cineraria. The sequence goes on from OU744735.1 coordinate 10,583,634, forward strand.
GATATTGTCAACATTGTTCCCACGATGGAATTTTCTTAATATGGCTTGGATATGCACCAAAATGAGCTCAAATGTACACACAAATAAATGCTATCTGCTAATGCCAACCAATCTTCTCACATATTTTTAGTTTTTGTATAATTGGCTTTAGATGCGACCTTAATGTACAGTTGAGCAGATATTGTCAACATTGTTCCCACGATGGAATTTGCTTAATATGGCTTTGATATGCACCAAAATGAGCTCAAATGTACACAAAAATAAATGCTATCTGCTGGTGCCAACCAATCTTCTCGCAGATTTTTAGTTTTTGTATAATTGGCTTTAGATGCGACCTTATTGTACAGTTGAGCAGATATTGTCAAAATTTTTCCCACGATGGAATTTTCTTAATATGGCTTGGATATGCACCAAGATGAGCTCAAATGTACACAAAAATAAATGCGATATGCTGGTGGCAACCAATCTTCTCACAGATTTTTAGTTTTTGTATAATTGGCTTTAGATGCTACCTTAATGTACAGTTGAGCAGATATTGTCAAAATTGTTCCCACGATGGAACTTTCTTAATATGTCTTGGATATGCACCAAAATGAGCTCAAATGTACACAAAAATAATTGCTATCTGCTGGTGCCAACTAATCTTCTCACAGATTTTTAGTTTTTGTATAATTGGCTTTAGATGCGACCTTAATGTACAGTTGAGCAGATATTGTCAACATTGTTCCCACGATGGAATTTTCTTAATATGGCTTTGATATGAACCAAAATGAGCTCAAATGTACACAAAAATAAATGCGATATGCTGGTGGCAACCAATCTTCTCACAGATTATTAGTTTTTGTAAAATTGGCTTTAGATGCGACCTTATTGTACAGTTGAGCAGATATTGTCAAAATTGTTCCCACGATGGAAGTTTCTTAATATGGCTTGGATATGCACCAAAATGAGCTCAAATGTACACAAAAATAAATGATATCTGCTGGTGCCAACCAATCTTCTCACAGATTTTTAGTTTTTGCATAATTGGCTTTAGATGCGACCTTAATGTACAGTTGAGCAGATATTGTCAACATTGTTCCCACGATGGAATTTTCTTAATATGGCTTGGATATGCACCAAAATGAGCTCAAATGTACACAAAAATAAATGCTATCTGCTGGTGGCAACCAATCTTCTCACAGATTTTTAGTTTTTGTATAATTGGCTTTAGATGCGACCTTAATGTACAGTTGAGCAGATATTGTCAACATTGTTCCCACGATGGAATTTTCTTAATATGGCTTGGATATGCACCAAAATGAGCTCAAATGTACACAAAAATAAATGTTATCTGCTGGTGGCAACCAATCTTCCCACAGATTTTTAGTTTTTGTATAATTGGCTTTAGATGCGACCTTTCTGTACAGTTGAACAGATATTGTCAAAATTGTTCCCACGATGTAATTTTCTTAATATGGCTTGGATATGCACCAAAATGAGCTCAGATCTATACAAAAATAAACGCTATCCGCTGGTGCCAACCAATCTTCTCACAGATTTTTAGCTTTTGTATAATTGGCTTTAGATGCGACCTTAATGTACAGTTGAGCAGATATTGTCAACATTGTTCCCACGATGGAATTTTCTTAATTTGGCTTGGATATGCACCAAAATGAGCTCAAATGTACACAAAAATAAATGCTATCTGCCGGTGCCAACCAATCTTCTCACAGATTTTTAGTTTTTGTATAATTGGCTTTAGATGCGACCTCAATGTACAGTTGAGCAGATATTGTCAAAATTGTTCCCACGATGGAATTTTCTTAATATGGCTTGGATATGCACCAAAATGAGCTCAAATGTACACAAAAATAAATGCTATCAGCTGGTGCCAACCAATCTTCTCACAGATTTTTAGTTTTTGTATAATTGGCTTTAGATGCGACCTTAATGTACAGTTGAGCAGATATTGTCAACATTGTTCCCACGATGGAATTTTCTTAATATGGCTTGGATATGCACCAAAATGAGCTCAAATGTACACAAAAATAAATGCTATCTGCTGGTGGCAACCAATCTTCTCACAGCTTTTTTTTTTTGTATAATTGGCTTTAGATGCGACCTTTCTGTACAGTTGAGCAGATATTGTCAAAATTGTTCCCACGATGTAATTTTCTTAATATGGCTTGGATATGCACCAAAATGAGCTCAAATATACACAAAAATAAATGCTATCCGCTGGTGCCAACCAATCTTCTCACAGATTTTTAGCTTTTGTATAATTGGCTTTAGATGCGACCTTAATGTACAGTTGAGCAGATATTGTCAACATTGTTCCCACGATGGAATTTTCTTAATTTGGCTTGGATATGCACCAAAATGAGCTCAAATGTACACAAAAATAAATGCTATCTGCCGGTGCCAACCAATCTTCTCGCAGATTTTTAGTTTTTGTATAATTGGCTTTAGATGCGACCTCAATGTACAGTTGAGCAGATATTGTCAAAATTGTTCCCACGATGGAATTTTCTTAATATGGCTTGGATATGCACCAAAATGAGCGCAAATGTACACAAAAATAAATGCTATCTGCTGGTGCCAACCAATCTTCTCACAGATTTTTAGTTTGTGTATAATTGGCTTTAGATGCGACCTGAATGTACAGTTGAGCAGATATTGTCAACATTGTTCCCACGATGGAATGTTCTTAATATGGCTTGGATATGCACCAAAATGAGCTCAAATGTACACAAAAATAAATGCTATCTGCTGGTGCCAACCAATCTTCTCACAGATTTTTAGTTTTTGTATAATTGGCTTTAGATGCGACCTTAATGTACAGTTGAGCAGATATTGTCAACATTGTTCCCACGATGGAATTTTCTTAATATGGCTTGGATATGCACCAAAATGAGCTCAAATGTACACAAAAATAAATGCTATCTGCTGGTGGCAACCAATCTTCCCACAGATTTTTAGTTTTTGTATAATTGGCTTTAGATGCGACCTTTCTGTACAGTTGAGCAGATATTGTCAAAATTGTTCCCACGATGTAATTTTTTTAATATGGCTTGGATATGCACCAAAATGAGCTCAAATCTATACAAAAATAAACGCTATCCGCTGGTGCCAACCAATCTTCTCACAGATTTTTAGCTTTTGTATAATTGGCTTTAGATGCGACCTTAATGTACAGTTGAGCAGATATTGTCAACATTGTTCCCACGATGGAATTTTCTTAATTTGGCTTGGATATGCACCAAAATGAGCTCAAATGTACACAAAAATAAATGCTATCTGCTGGTGCCAACCAATCTTCTCACAGATTTTTAGTTTTTGTATAATTGGCTTTAGATGCGACCTTAATGTACAGTTGAGCAGATATTGTCAAAATTGTTCCCACGATGGAATTTTCTTAATATGGCTTGGATATGCACCAAAATGAGCTCAAATGTACACAAAAATAAATGCTATCTGCCGGTGCCAACCAATCTTCTCGCAGATTTTTAGTTTTTGTATAATTGGCTTTAGATGCGACCTCAATGTACAGTTGAGCAGATATTGTCAAAATTGTTCCCACGATGGAATTTTCTTAATATGGCTTGGATATGCACCAAAATGAGCTCAAATGTACACAAAAATAAATGCTATCTGCTGGTGCCAACCAATCTTCTCACAGATTTTTAGTTTTTGTATAATTGGCTTTAGATGCGACCTTAATGTACAGTTGAGCAGATATTGTCAAAATTGTTCCCACGATGGAATTTTCTTAATATGGCTTGGATATGCACCAAAATGAGCTCAAATGTACACAAAAATAAATGCTATCTGCCGGTGCCAACCAATCTTCTCACAGATTTTTAGTTTTTGTATAATTGGCTTTAGATGCGACCTCAATGTACAGTTGAGCAGATATTGTCAACATTGGTCCATCGATGGAATTTTCTTAATATGGCTTGGATATGCACCAAAATGAGCTCAAATGTACACAAAAATAAATGCTATCAGCTGGTGCCAACCAATCTTCTCACAGATTTTTAGTTTTTGTATAATTGGCTTTAGATGCGACCTTAATGTACAGTTGAGCAGATATTGTCAACATTGTTCCCACGATGGAATTTTCTTAATATGGCTTGGATATGCACCAAAATGAGCTCAAATGTACACAAAAATAAATGCTATCTGCTGGTGGCAACCAATCTTCTCACAGCTTTTTTTTTTTTGTATAATTGGCTTTAGATGCGACCTTTCTGTACAGTTGAGCAGATATTGTCAAAATTTTTCCCACGATGTAATTTTCTTAATATGGCTTGGATATGCACCAAAATGAGCTCAAATCTACACAAAAATAAATGCTATCCGCTGGTGCCAACCAATCTTCTCACAGATTTTTAGCTTTTGTATAATTGGCTTTAGATGCGACCTTAATGTACAGTTGAGCAGATATTGTCAACATTGTTCCCACGATGGAATTTTCTTAATTTGGCTTGGATATGCACCAAAATGAGCTCAAATGTACACAAAAATAAATGCTATCTGCTTGTGCCAACCAATCTCACAGATTTTTAGTTTTTGTATAATTGGCTTTAGATGCGACCTTAATGTACAGTTGAGCAGATATTGTCAAAATTGTTCCCACGATGGAATTTTCTTAATATGGCTTGGATATGCACCAAAATGAGCTCAAATGTACACAAAAATAAATGCTATCTGCCGGTGCCAACCAATCTTCTCGCAGATTTTTAGTTTTTGTATAATTGGCTTTAGATGCGACCTCAATGTACAGTTGAGCAGATATTGTCAAAATTGTTCCCACGATGGAATTTTCTTAATATGGCTTGGATATGCACCAAAATGAGCTCAAATGTACACAAAAATAAATGCTATCTGCTGGTGCCAACCAATCTTCTCACAGATTTTTAGTTTTTGTATAATTGGCTTTAGATGCAACTTTAATGAACAGTTGAGCAGATATTGTCAAAATTGTTCCCACGATGTAATTTTCTTAATATGGCTTGGATATGCACCAAAATTAGCTCAAATGTACACACACAAAAATGTTATATTAGCACCCGGTGCCAACCAATCTTCTCACAGATTTTTAGTTTTTTTATAATTGGCTTTAGATGCGACCTTAATGTACAGTTGAGCAGATATTGTCAAAATTGTTCCCACGATGGAAGTTTCTTAATATGGCTTGGATATGCACCAAAATGAGCTCAAATGTACACAAAAATAAATGCTATCTGCTGGTGGCAACCAATCTTCTCACAGATGTTTAGCTTTTGTATAATTGGCTTAAGATGCGACCTTAATGTACAGTTGAGCAGATATTGTCAAAATTGTTCCCACGATGGAATTTTCTTAATATGGCTTGGATATGCACCAAAATGAGCTCAAATGTACACAAAAATAAATGCTATATGCTGGTGCCAACCAATCTTCTCACAGATTTTTAGTCTTTGTATAATTGGCTTTAGATGCGACTTTAATGTACAGTTGAGCAGATATTGTCAACATTGTTCCCACGATGGAATTTTCTTATTATGGCTTGGATATGCACCAAAATGAGCTCAAATGTACACAAAAATAAATGCTATCTGCTGGTGCCAACCAATCTTCTCACAGATTTTTAGTTTTTGTATAATTGGCTTTAGATGCGACTTTAATGAACAGTTGAGCAGATATTGTCAAAATTGTTCCCACGATGTATTTTCTTAATATGGCTTGGATATGCACCAAAATTAGCTCAGATGTACACACACAAAAATGTTATATTAGCACCCGGTGCCAACCAATCTTCTCACAGATTTTTAGTTTTTTTATAATTGGCTTTAGATGCGACCTTAATGTACAGTTGAGCAGATATTGTCAAAATTGTTCCCACGATGGAATTTTCTTAATATAGCTGGGATATGCACCAAAATGAGCTCAAATGTACACAAAAATAAATGCTATCTGCTGGTGCCAACCAATCTTCTCACAGATTTTTAGTTTTTGTATAATTGGCTTTAGATGCGACCTCAATGTACAGTTGAGCAGATATTGTCAAAATTGTTCCCACGATGGAATTTTCTTAATATGGCTTGGATATGCACCAAAATGAGCTCAAATGTACACAAAAATAAATGCTATCTGCTGGTGCCAACCAATCTTCTCACAGATTTTTAGTTTTTGTATAATTGGCTTTAGATGCAACTTTAATGAACAGTTGAGCAGATATTGTCAAAATTGTTCCCACGATGTAATTTTCTTAATATGGCTTGGATATGCACCAAAATTAGCTCAAATGTACACACACAAAAATGTTATATTAGCACCCGGTGCCAACCAATCTTCTCACAGATTTTTAGTTTTTTTATAATTGGCTTTAGATGCGACCTTAATGTACAGTTGAGCAGATATTGTCAAAATTGTTCCCACGATGGAAGTTTCTTAATATGGCTTGGATATGCACCAAAATGAGCTCTAATGTACACAAAAATAAATGCTATCTGCTGGTGGCAACCAATCTTCTCACAGATGTTTAGCTTTTGTATAATTGGCTTAAGATGCGACCTTAATGTACAGTTGAGCAGATATTGTCAAAATTGTTCCCACGATGGAATTTTCTTAATATGGCTTGGATATGCACCAAAATGAGCTCAAATGTACACAAAAATAAATGCTATCTGCTGGTGCCAACCAATCTTCTCACAGATTTTTAGTCTTTGTATAATTGGCTTTAGATGCGACTTTAATGTACAGTTGAGCAGATATTGTCAACATTGTTCCCACGATGGAATTTTCTTATTATGGCTTGGATATGCACCAAAATGAGCTCAAATGTACACAAAAATAAATGCTATCTGCTGGTGCCAACCAATCTTCTCACAGATTTTTAGTTTTTGTATAATTGGCTTTAGATGCGACTTTAATGAACAGTTGAGCAGATATTGTCAAAATTGTTCCCACGATGTATTTTCTTAATATGGCTTGGATATGCACCAAAATTAGCTCAGATGTACACACACAAAAATGTTATATTAGCACCCGGTGCCAACCAATCTTCTCACAGATTTTTAGTTTTTTTATAATTGGCTTTAGATGCGACCTTAATGTACAGTTGAGCAGATATTGTCAAAATTGTTCCCACGATGGAATTTTCTTAATATAGCTGGGATATGCACCAAAATGAGCTCAAATGTACACAAAAATAAATGCTATCTGCTGGTGCCAACCAATCTTCTCACATATTTTTAGTTTTTGTATAATTGGCTTTAGATGCGACCTTAATGTACAGTTGAGCAGATATTGTCAACATTGTTCCCACGATGGAATTTGCTTAATATGGCTTTGATATGCACCAAAATGAGCTCAAATGTACACAAAAATAAATGCTATCTGCTGGTGCCAACCAACCTTCTCACAGATCTTTAGTTTTTGTATAATTGGCTTTAGATGCGACCTTAATGTACAGTTGAGCAGATATTGTCAAAATTGTTCCAACGATGGAATTTTCTTAATATGGCTTGGATATGCACCAAAATGAGCTCAAATGTACACAAAAATAAATGCTATCTGCTGGTGCCAACCAATCTTCTCGCAGATTTTTAGTTTTTGTATAATTGGCTTTAGATGCGACCTTAATGTACAGTTGAGCAGATATTGTGAAAATTGTTCCAACGATGGAATTTTCTTAATATGGCTTGGATATGCACCAAAATGAGCTCAAATGTACACAAAAATAAATGCTATCTGCTGGTGCCAACCAATCTTCTCGCAGATTTTTAGTTTTTGTATAATTGGCTTTAGATGCGACCTTAATGTACAGTTGAGCAGATATTGTCAAAATTTTTCCCACGATGTTATTTTCTTAATATGGCTTGGATATGCACCAAGATGAGCTCAAATGTACACACAAGTAAATGCGATATGCTGGTGGCAACCAATCTTCTCACAGATTTTTAGTTTTTGTATAATTGGCTTTAGATGCGACCTTAATGTACAGTTGAGCAGATATTGTCAAAATTGTTCCAACGATGGAATTTTCTTAATATGGCTTGGATATGCACCAAAATGAGCTCAAATGTACACAAAAATAAATGCTATCTGCTGGTGCCAACCAATCTTCTGGCAGATTTTTAGTTTTTGTATAATTGGCTTTAGATGCGACCTTAATGTACAGTTGAGCAGATATTGTCAAAATTTTTCCCACGATGGAATTTTCTTAATATGGCTTGGATATGCACCAAGATGAGCTCAAATGTACACAAAAATAAATGCGATATGCTGGTGGCAACCAATCTTCTCACAGATTTTTTGTTTTTGTATAATTGGCTTTAGATGCGACCTTAATGTACAGTTGAGCAGATATTGTCAACATTGTTCCCACGATGGAATTTTCTTAATATGGCTTGGATATGCACCAAAATGAGCTCAAATCTACACAAAAATAAATGCTATCTGCTGGTGGCAACCAATCTTCCCACAGATTTTTAGTTTTTGTATAATTGGCTTTAGATGCGACCTTTCTGTACAGTTGAGCAGATATTGTCAAAATTGTTCCCACGATGTAATTTTCTTAATATGGCTTGGATATGCACCAAAATGAGCTCAAATCTATACAAAAATAAACGCTATCCGCTGGTGCCAACCAATCTTCTCACAGATTTTTAGCTTTTGTATAATTGGCTTTAGATGCGACCTTAATGTACAGTTGAGCAGATATTGTCAACATTGTTCCCACGATGGAATTTTCTTAATTTGGCTTGGATATGCACCAAAATGAGCTCAAATGTACACAAAAATAAATGCTATCTGCCGGTGCCAACCAATCTTCTCGCAGATTTTTAGTTTTTGTATAATTGGCTTTAGATGCGACCTCAATGTACAGTTGAGCAGATATTGTCAAAATTGTTCCCACGATGGAATTTTCTTAATATGGCTTGGATATGCACCAAAATGAGCTCAAATGTACACAAAAATAAATGCTATCTGCTGGTGCCAACCAATCTTCTCACAGATTTTTAGTTTTTGTATAATTGGCTTTAGATGCGACTTTAATGTACAGTTGAGCAGATATTGTCAACATTGTTCCCACGATGGAATTTTCTTAATATGGCTTGGATATGCACCAAAATGAGCTCAAATGTACACAAAAATAAATGCTATCTGCTGGTGGCAACCAATCTTCTCACAGCTTTTTATTTTTTGTATAATTGGCTTTAGATGCGACCTTTCTGTACAGTTGAGCAGATATTGTCAAAATTGTTCCCACGATGTAATTTTCTTAATATGGCTTGGATATGCACCAAAATGAGCTCAAATCTACACAAAAATAAATGCTATCCGCTGGTGCCAACCTATCTTCTCACAGAGTTTTAGCTTTTGTATAATTGGCTTTAGATGCGACCTTAATGTACAGTTGAGCGGATATTGTCAACATTGTTCCCACGATGGAATTTTCTTAATTTGGCTTGGATATGCACCAAAATGAGCTCAAATGTACACACAAATAAATGCCATCTGCTGGTGCCAACCAATCTTCTCACAGATTTTTATTTTTTGTATAATTGGCTTTAGATGCGACCTTAATGTACAGTTGAGCAGATATTGTCAAAATTGTTCCCACGATGGAATTTTCTTAATATGGCTTGGATATGCACCAAAATGAGCTCAAATGTACACAAAAATAAATGCTATCTGCTGGTGCCAACCAATCTTCTCGCAGATTTTTAGTTTTTGTATAATTGGCTTTAGATGCGACCTTAATGTACAGTTGAGCAGATATTGTCAAAATTGTTCCCACGATGGAATTTTCTTAATATGGCTTGGATATGCACCAAAATGAGCTCAAATGTACACAAAAATAAATGCTATCTGCTGGTGCCAACCAATCTTCTCACATATTTTTAGTTTTTGTATAATTGGCTTTAGATGCGACCTTAATGTACAGTTGAGCAGATATTGTCAACATTGTTCCCACGATGGAATTTGCTTAATATGGCTTTGATATGCACCAAAATGAGCTCAAATGTACACAAAAATAAATGCTATCTGCTGGTGCCAACCAATCTTCTCACAGATTTTTAGTTTTTGTATAATTGGCTTTAGATGCGACCTTAATGTACAGTTGAGCAGATATTGTCAAAATTGTTCCAACGATGGAATTTTCTTAATATGGCTTGGATATGCACCAAAATGAGCTCAAATGTACACAAAAATAAATGCTATCTGCTGGTGGCAACCAATCTTCTCACAGATTTTTAGTTTTTGTATAATTGGCTTTAGATGCGACCTTAATGTACAGTTGAGCAGATATTGTCAAAATTTTTCCCACGATGGAATTTTCTTAATATGGCTTGGATATGCACCAAAATGAGCTCAAATATACACAAAAATAAATGCTATCTGCTGGTGCCAACCAATCTTCTGGCAGATTTTTAGTTTTTGTATAATTGGCTTTAGATGCGACCTTAATGTACAGTTGAGCAGATATTGTCAAAATTTTTCCCACGATGGAATTTTCTTAATATGGCTTGGATATGCACCAAGATGAGCTCAAATGTACACAAAAATAAATGCGATATGCTGGTGGCAACCAATCTTCTCACAGATTTTTTGTTTTTGTATAATTGGCTTTAGATGCGACCTTAATGTACAGTTGAGCAGATATTGTCAACATTGTTCCCACGATGGAATTTTCTTAATATGGCTTGGATATGCACCAAAATGAGCTCAAATGTACACAAAAATAAATGCTATCTGCTGGTGGCAACCAATCTTCCCACAGATTTTTAGTTTTTGTATAATTGGCTTTAGATGCGACCTTTCTGTACAGTTGAGCAGATATTGTCAAAATTGTTCCCACGATGTAATTTTCTTAATATGGCTTGGATATGCACCAAAATGAGCTCAAATCTATACAAAAATAAACGCTATCCGCTGGTGCCAACCAATCTTCTCACAGATTTTTAGCTTTTGTATAATTGGCTTTAGATGCGACCTTAATGTACAGTTGAGCAGATATTGTCAACATTGTTCCCACGATGGAATTTTCTTAATTTGGCTTGGATATGCACCAAAATGAGCTCAAATGTACACAAAAATAAATGCTATCTGCCGGTGCCAACCAATCTTCTCGCAGATTTTTAGTTTTTGTATAATTGGCTTTAGATGCGACCTCAATGTACAGTTGAGCAGATATTGTCAAAATTGTTCCCACGATGGAATTTTCTTAATATGGCTTGGATATGCACCAAAATGAGCTCAAATGTACACAAAAATAAATGCTATCTGCTGGTGCCAACCAATCTTCTCACAGATTTTTAGTTTTTGTATAATTGGCTTTAGATGCGACTTTAATGTACAGTTGAGCAGATATTGTCAAAATTGTTCCCACGATGGAATTTTCTTAATATGGCTTGGATATGCACCAAAATGAGCTCAAATGTACACAAAAATAAATGCTATCTGCTGGTGGCAACCAATCTTCTCACAGCTTTTTATTTTTTGTATAATTGGCTTTAGATGCGACCTTTCTGTACAGTTGAGCAGATATTGTCAAAATTGTTCCCACGATGTAATTTTCTTAATATGGCTTGGATATGCACCAAAATGAGCTCAAATCTACACAAAAATAAATGCTATCCGCTGGTGCCAACCTATCTTCTCACAGAGTTTTAGCTTTTGTATAATTGGCTTTAGATGCGACCTTAATGTACAGTTGAGCGGATATTGTCAACATTGTTCCCACGATGGAATTTTCTTAATTTGGCTTGGATATGCACCAAAATGAGCTCAAATGTACACACAAATAAATGCCATCTGCTGGTGCCAACCAATCTTCTCACAGATTTTTATTTTTTGTATAATTGGCTTTAGATGCGACCTTAATGTACAGTTGAGCAGATATTGTCAAAATTGTTCCCACGATGGAATTTTCTTAATATGGCTTGGATATGCACCAAAATGAGCTCAAATGTACACAAAAATAAATGCTATCTGCCGGTGCCAACCAATCTTCTCGCAGATTTTTAGTTTTTGTATAATTGGCTTTAGATGCGACCTCAATGTACAGTTGAGCAGATATTGTCAAAATTGTTCCCACGATGGAATTTTCTTAATATGGCTTGGATATGCACCAAAATGAGCTCAAATGTACACAAAAATAAATGCTATCTGCTGGTGCCAACCAATCTTCTCACATATTTTTAGTTTTTGTATAATTGGCTTTAGATGCGACCTTAATGTACAGTTGAGCAGATATTGTCAACATTGTTCCCACGATGGAATTTGCTTAATATGGCTTTGATATGCACCAAAATGAGCTCAAATGTACACAAAAATAAATGCTATCTGCTGGTGCCAACCAATCTTCTCACAGATTTTTAGTTTTTGTATAATTGGCTTTAGATGCGACCTTAATGTACAGTTGAGCAGATATTGTCAAAATTGTTCCAACGATGGAATTTTCTTAATATGGCTTGGATATGCACCAAAATGAGCTCAAATGTACACAAAAATAAATGCGATCTGCTGGTGGCAACCAATCTTCTCACAGATTTTTAGTTTTTGTATAATTGGCTTTAGATGCGACCTTAATGTACAGTTGAGCAGATATTGTCAAAATTTTTCCCACGATGGAATTTTCTTAATATGGCTTGGATATGCACCAAAATGAGCTCAAATGTACACAAAAATAAATGCGATATGCTGGTGGCAACCAATCTTCTCACAGATTTTTAGTTTTTGTATAATTGGCTTTAGATGCGACCTTAATGTACAGTTGAGCAGATATTGTCAAAATTGTTCCCACGATGGAACTTTCTTAATATGTCTTGGATATGCACCAAAATGAGCTCAAATGTACACAAAAATAATTGCTATCTGCTGGTGCCAACCAATCTTCTCACAGATTTTTAGGTTTTGTATAATTGGCTTTAGATGCGACCTTAATGTACAGTTGAGCAGATATTGTCAACATTGTTCCCACGATGGAATTTTCTTAATATGGCTTGGATATGCACCAAAATGAGCTCAAATGTACACAAAAATAAATGCTATCTGCTGGTGGCAACCAATCTTCTCACAGATTTTTAGTTTTTGTATAATTGGCTTTAGATGCGACCTTTATGTAGAGTTGAGCAGATATTGTCATTATTTTCTCTACGATGAAATTTTCTTAATATGGCTTGGATATGCACCAAAATGGGCTCACATGTACACAAAAATAAATGCTATCTGCTGGTGCCAACCAATCTTCTCACAGATTTTTAGTTTTTGTATCATTGGCTTTAGATGCGACCTTAATGTACAGTTGAGCAGATATTGTCAAAATTGTTCCAACGATGGAATTTTCTTAATATGGCTTGGATATGCACCAAAATGAGCTCAAATGTACACAAAAATAAATGCTATCTGCTGGTGGCAACCAATCTTCTCACAGATTTTTAGTTTTTGTATAATTGGCTTTAGATGCGACCTTAATGTACAGTTGAGCAGATATTGTCAAAATTTTTCCCACGATGGAATTTTCTTAATATGGCTTGGATATGCACCAAGATGAGCTCAAATGTACACAAAAATAAATGCGATATGCTGGTGGCAACCAATCTTCTCACAGATTTTTAGTTTTTGTATAATTGGCTTTAGATGCGACCTTAATGTACAGTTGAGCAGATATTGTCAAAATTGTTCCCACGATGGAACTTTCTTAATATGTCTTGGATATGCACCAAAATGAGCTCAAATGTACACAAAAATAATTGCTATCTGCTGGTGCCAACCAATCTTCTCACAGATTTTTAGGTTTTGTATAATTGGCTTTAGATGCGACCTTAATGTACAGTTGAGCAGATATTGTCAACATTGTTCCCACGATGGAATTTTCTTAATATGGCTTGCATATGCACCAAAATGAGCTCAAATGTACACAAAAATAAATGCTATCTGCTGGTGGCAACCAATCTTCTCACAGATTTTTAGTTTTTGTATAATTGGCTTTAGATGCGACCTTTATGTAGAGTTGAGCAGATATTGTCATTATTTTCTCTACGATGAAATTTTCTTAATATGGCTTGGATATGCACCAAAATGGGCTCACATGTACACAAAAATAAATGCTATCTGCTGGTGCCAACCAATCTTCTCACAGATTTTTAGTTTTTGTATAATTGGCTTTAGATGCGACCTTAATGTACAGTTGAGCAGATATTGTCAACATTGTTCCCACGATGGAATTTTCTTAATATGGCTTGGATATGCACCAAAATGAGCTCAAATGTACACAAAAATAAATGCTATCTGCTGGTGGCAACCAATCTTCCCACAGATTTTTAGTTTTTGTATAATTGGCTTTAGATGCGACCTTTCTGTACAGTTGAGCAGATATTGTCAAAATTGTTCCCACGATGTAATTTTCTTAATATGGCTTGGATATGCACCAAAATGAGCTCAAATCTATAGAAAAATAAACGCTATCCGCTGGTGCCAACCAATCTTCTCACAGATTTTTAGCTTTTGTATAATTGGCTTTAGATGCGACCTTAATGTACAGTTGAGCAGATATTGTCAACATTGTTCCCACGATGGAATTTTCTTAATTTGGCTTGGATATGCACCAAAATGAGCTCAAATGTACACAACAATAAATGCTATCTGCCGGTGCCAACCAATCTTCTCGCAGATTTTTAGTTTTTGTATAATTGGCTTTAGATGCGACCTCAATGTACAGTTGAGCAGATATTGTCAAAATTGTTCCCACGATGGAATTTTCTTAATATGGCTTGGATATGCACCAAAATGAGCTCAAATGTACACAAAAATAAATGCTATCTGCTGGTGCCAACCAATCTTCTCACAGATTTTAGTTTTTGTATAATTGGCTTTAGATGCGACCTTAATGTACAGTTGAGCAGATATTGTCAACATTGTTCCCACGATGGAATTTTCTTAATATGGCTTGGATATGCACCAAAATGAGCTCAAATGTACACAAAAATAAATGCTATCTGCTGGTGGCAACCAATCTTCTCACAGCTTTTTATTTTTTGTATAATTGGCTTTAGATGCGACCTTTCTGTACAGTTGAGCAGATATTGTCAAAATTGTTCCCACAATGTAATTTTCTTAATATGGCTTGGATATGCACCAAAATGAGCTCAAATCTACACAAAAATAAATGCTATCCGCTGGTGCCAACCTATCTTCTCACAGAGTTTTAGCTTTTGTATAATTGGCTTTAGATGCGACCTTAATGTACAGTTGAGCAGATATTGTCAACATTGTTCCCACGATGGAATTTTCTTAATTTGGCTTGGATATGCACCAAAATGAGCTCAAATGTACACACAAATAAATGCTATCTGCTGGTGCCAACCAATCTTCTCACAGATTTTTATTTTTTGTATAATTGGCTTTAGATGCGACCTTAATGTTCAGTTGAGCAGATATTGTCAAAATTGTTCCCACGATGGAATTTTCTTAATATGGCTTGGATATGCACCAAAATGAGCTCAAATGTACACAAAAATAAATGCTATCTGCCGGTGCCAACCAATCTTCTCGCAGATTTTTAGTTTTTGTATAATTGGCTTTAGATGCGACCTCAATGTACAGTTGAGCAGATATTGTCAAAATTGTTCCCACGATGGAATTTTCTTAATATGGCTTGGATATGCACCAAAATGAGCTCAAATGTACACGAAAATAAATGCTATCTGCTGGTGCCAACCAATCTTCTCACAGATTTTTAGTTTTTGTATAATTGGCTTTAGATGCGACTTTAATGAACAGTTGAGCAGATATTGTCAAAATTGTTCCCACGATGTAATTTTCTTAATACGGCTTGAATATGCACCAAAATTAGCTCAAATGTACAGACACAAAAATGTTATATTAGCACCCGGTGCCAACCAATCTTCTCACAGATTTTTAGTTTTTTTAAAATTGGCTTTAGATGCGACCTTAATGTACAGTTGAGCAGATATTGTCAAAATTGTTCCCACGATGGAAGTTTCTTAATATGGCTTGGATTTGCACCAAAATGAGCTCTAATGTACACAAATATAAATGCTATCTACTGGTGCCAACCACTCATCTCAAAGATTTTTAGTTTTTGTATAATTGGCTTTAGATGCGACCTCAATGTACAGTTGAGCAGATATTGTCAAAATTGTTCCCACGATGGAATGTTCATAATATGGCTTGGATATGCACCAAAATGAGCTTAAATGTACACAAAAATAAATGCTATCTGCCGGTGCCAACCAATCTTCTCACAGATTTTTAGATTTTGTATAATTGGCTTTAGATGCGACCTTAATGTACAGTTGAGCAGATATTGTCAAAATTGTTCCCACGATGGAATTTTCTTAATATGGCTTGGATATGCACCAAAATGAGCTCAAATGTACACAAAAATAAATGCTATCTGCCGGTGCCAACCAATCTTCTCGCAGATTTTTAGTTTTTGTATAATTGGCTTTAGATGCGACCTCAATGTACAGTTGAGCAGATATTGTCAAAATTGTTCCCACGATGGAATTTTCTTGATATGGCTTGGATATGCACCAAAATGAGCTCAAATGTACACAAAAATAAATGCTATCTGCTGGTGCCAACCAATCTTCTCACAGATTTTTAGTTTTTGTATAATTGGCTTTAGATGCGACTTTAATGAACAGTTGAGCAGATATTGTCAAAATTGTTCCCACGATGTAATTTTCTTAATACGGCTTGAATATGCACCAAAATTAGCTCAAATGTACAGACACAAAAATGTTATATTAGCACCCGGTGCCAACCAATCTTCTCACAGATTTTTAGTTTTTTTTAAATTGGCTTTAGATGCGACCTTAATGTACAGTTGAGCAGATATTGTCAAAATTGTTCCCACGATGGAAGTTTCTTAATATGGCTTGGATTTGCACCAAAATGAGCTCTAATGTACACAAATATAAATGCTATCTACTGGTGCCAACCACTCATCTCAAAGATTTTTAGTTTTTGTATAATTGGCTTTAGATGCGACCTCAATGTACAGTTGAGCAGATATTGTCAAAATTGTTCCCACGATGGAATGTTCATAATATGGCTTGGATATGCACCAAAATGAGCTTAAATGTACACAAAAATAAATGCTATCTGCCGGTGCCAACCAATCTTCTCACAGATTTTTAGATTTTGTATAATTGGCTTTAGATGCGACCTTAATGTACAGTTGAGCAGATATTGTCAAAATTGTTCCCACGATGGAATTTTCTTAATATGGCTTGGATATGCACCAAAATGAGCACAAATGTACACAAAAATAAATGCTATCTGCCGGTGCCAACCAATCTGCTCGCAGATTTTTAGTTTTTGTATAATTGGCTTTAGATGCGACCTCAATGTACAGTTGAGCAGATATTGTCAAAATTGTTCCCACGATGGAATTTTCTTAATATGGCTTGGATATGCACCAAAATGAGCTCAAATGTACACAAAAATAAATGCTATCTGCTGGTGCCAACCAATCTTCTCACAGATTTTTAGTTTTTGTATAATTGGCTTTAGATGCGACCTTAATGTACAGTTGAGCAGATATTGTCAACATTGTTCGAACGATGGAATTTTCTTAATATGGCTTGGATATGCACCAAAATGAGCTCAAATCTACACAAAAATAAATGCTATCCGCTGGTGCCAACCAATCTTCTCACAGATTTTTAGCTTTTGTATAATTGGCTTTAGATGCGACCTTAATGTACAGTTGAGCAGATATTGTCAACATTGTTCCCACGATGGAATTTTCTTAATTTGGCTTGGATATGCACCAAAATGAGCTCAAATGTACACAAAAATAAATGCTATCTGCTGGTGCCAACCAATCTTCTCACAGATTTTAGTTTTTGTATAATTGGCTTTAGATGCGACCTTAATGTACAGTTGAGCAGATATTGTCAAAATTGTTCCCACGATGGAAGTTTCTTAATATGGCTTGGATTTGCACCAAAATGAGCTCTAATGTACACAAATATAAATGCTATCTACTGGTGCCAACCACTCATCTCAAAGATTTTTAGTTTTTGTATAATTGGCTTTAGATGCGACCTCAATGTACAGTTGAGCAGATATTGTCAAAATTGTTCCCACGATGGAATGTTCATAATATGGCTTGGATATGCACCAAAATGAGCTTAAATGTACACAAAAATAAATGCTATCTGCCGGTGCCAACCAATCTTCTCACAGATTTTTAGATTTTGTATAATTGGCTTTAGATGCGACCTTAATGTACAGTTGAGCAGATATTGTCAAAATTGTTCCCACGATGGAATTTTCTTAATATGGCTTGGATATGCACCAAAATGAGCACAAATGTACACAAAAATAAATGCTATCTGCCGGTGCCAACCAATCTGCTCGCAGATTTTTAGTTTTTGTATAATTGGCTTTAGATGCGACCTCAATGTACAGTTGAGCAGATATTGTCAAAATTGTTCCCACGATGGAATTTTCTTAATATGGCTTGGATATGCACCAAAATGAGCTCAAATGTACACAAAAATAAATGCTATCTGCTGGTGGCAACCAATCTTCTCACAGCTTTTTATTTTTTGTATAATTGGCTTTAGATGCGACCTTTCTGTACAGTTGAGCAGATATTGTCAAAATTGTTCCCACGATGTAGTTTTCTTAATATGGCTTGGATATGCACCAAAATGAGCTCAAATCTACACAAAAATAAATGCTATCCGCTGGTGCCAACCTATCTTCTCACAGAGTTTTAGCTTTTGTATAATTGGCTTTAGATGCGACCTTAATGTACAGTTGAGCAGATATTGTCAACATTGTTCCCACGATGGACTTTTCTTAATATGCCTTGGATATGCACCAAAATGAGCTCAAATGTACACAAAAATAAATGCTATCTGCTGGTGCCAACCAATCTTCTCACAGATTTTTAAATTTTGTATAATTGGCTTTAGATGCGACTTTAATGAACAGTTGAGCAGATATTGTCAAAATTGTTCCCACGATGTAATTTTCTTAATACGGCTTGAATATGCACCAAAATTAGCTCAAATGTACAGACACAAAAATGTTATATTAGCACCCGGTGCCAACCAATCTTCTCACAGATTTTTAGTTTTTTTAAAATTGGCTTTAGATGCGACCTTAATGTACAGTTGAGCAGATATTGTCAAAATTGTTCCCACGATGGAAGTTTCTTAATATGGCTTGGATTTGCACCAAAATGAGCTCTAATGTACACAAATATAAATGCTATCTACTGGTGCCAACCACTCATCTCAAAGATTTTTAGTTTTTGTATAATTGGCTTTAGATGCGACCTCAATGTACAGTTGAGCAGATATTGTCAAAATTGTTCCCACGATGGAATGTTCATAATATGGCTTGGATATGCACCAAAATGAGCTTAAATGTACACAAAAATAAATGCTATCTGCCGGTGCCAACCAATCTTCTCACAGATTTTTAGATTTTGTATAATTGGCTTTAGATGCGACCTTAATGTACAGTTGAGCAGATATTGTCAAAATTGTTCCCACGATGGAATTTTCTTAATATGGCTTGGATATGCACCAAAATGAGCACAAATGTACACAAAAATAAATGCTATCTGCCGGTGCCAACCAATCTTCTCGCAGATTTTTAGTTTTTGCATAATTGGCTTTAGATGCGACCTCAATGTACAGTTGAGCAGATATTGTCAAAATTGTTCCCACGATGGAATTTTCTTAATATGGCTTGGATATGCACCAAAATGAGCTCAAATGTACACAAAAATAAATGCTATCTGCTGGTGCCAACCAATCTTCTCACAGATTTTTAGTTTTTGTATAATTGGCTTTAGATGCGACCTTAATGTACAGTTGAGCAGATATTGTCAACATTGTTCCCACGATGGAATTTTCTTAATATGGCTTGGATATGCACCAAAATGAGCTCAAATCTACACAAAAATAAATGCTATCCGCTGGTGCCAACCAATCTTCTCACAGATTTTTAGCTTTTGTATAATTGGCTTTAGATGCGACCTTAATGTACAGTTGAGCAGATATTGTCAACATTGTTCCCACGATGGAATTTTCTTAATTTGGCTTGGATATGCACCAAAATGAGCTCAAATGTACACAAAAATAAATGCTATCTGCTGGTGCCAACCAATCTTCTCACAGATTTTAGTTTTTGTATAATTGGCTTTAGATGCGACCTTAATGTACAGTTGAGCAGATATTGTCAAAATTGTTCCCACGATGGAAGTTTCTTAATATGGCTTGGATTTGCACCAAAATGAGCTCTAATGTACACAAATATAAATGCTATCTACTGGTGCCAACCACTCATCTCAAAGATTTTTAGTTTTTGTATAATTGGCTTTAGATGCGACCTCAATGTACAGTTGAGCAGATATTGTCAAAATTGTTCCCACGATGGAATGTTCATAATATGGCTTGGATATGCACCAAAATGAGCTTAAATGTACACAAAATAAATGCTATCTGCCGGTGCCAACCAATCTTCTCACAGATTTTTAGATTTTGTATAATTGGCTTTAGATGCGACCTTAATGTACAGTTGAGCAGATATTGTCAAAATTGTTCCCACGATGGAATTTTCTTAATATGGCTTGGATATGCACCAAAATGAGCACAAATGTACACAAAAATAAATGCTATCTGCCGGTGCCAACCAATCTGCTCGCAGATTTTTAGTTTTTGTATAATTGGCTTTAGATGCGACCTCAATGTACAGTTGAGCAGATATTGTCAAAATTGTTCCCACGATGGAATTTTCTTAATATGGCTTGGATATGCACCAAAATGAGCTCAAATCTACACAAAAATAAATGCTATCCGCTGGTGCCAACCAATCTTCTCACAGATTTTTAGCTTTTGTATAATTGGCTTTAGATGCGACCTTAATGTACAGTTGAGCAGATATTGTCAACATTGTTCCCACGATGGAATTTTCTTAATTTGGCTTGGATATGCACCAAAATGAGCTCAAATGTACACAAAAATAAATGCTATCTGCTGGTGCCAACCAATCTTCTCACAGATTTTTAGTTTTTGTATAATTGGCTTTAGATGCGACCTTAATGTACAGTTGAGCAGATATTGTCAAAATTGTTCCCACGATTGAATTTTCTTAATATGGCTTGGATATGCACCAAAATGAGCTCAAATGTACACAAAAATAAATGCTATCTGCCGGTGCCAACCAATCTTCTCGCAGATTTTTAGTTTTTGTATAATTGGCTTTAGATGCGACCTCAATGTACAGTTGAGCAGATATTGTCAAAATTGTTCCCACGATGGAATTTTCTTAATATGGCTTGGATTTGCACCAAAATGAGCTCAAATGTACACAAAAATAAATGCTATCTGCTGGTGCCAACCAATCTTCTCACAGATTTTTAGTTTTTGTATAATTGGCTTTAGATGCGACTTTAATGAACAGTTGAGCAGATATTGTCAAAATTGTTCCCACGATGTAATTTTCTTTATACGGCTTGAATATGCACCAAAATTAGCTCAAATGTACACACACAAAAATGTTATATTAGCACCCGGTGCCAACCAATCTTCTCACAGATTTTTAGTTTTTTTATAATTGGCTTTAGATGCGACCTTAATGTACAGTTGAGCAGATATTGTCAAAATTGTTCCCACGATGGAAGTTTCTTAATATGGCTTGGATATGCACCAAAATGAGCTCTAATGTACACAAATATAAATGCTATCTACTGGTGCCAACCAATCTTCTCACAGATTTTTAGTTTTTGCATAATTGGCTTTAGATGCGACCTTAATGTACAGTTGAGCAGATATTGTCAACATTGTTCCCACGATGGAATTTTCTTAATATGGCTTGGATATGCACCAAAATGAGCTCAAATGTACACAAAAATAAATGCTATCTGCTGGTGGCAACCAATCTTCTCACAGCTTTTTATTTTTTGTATAATTGGCTTTAGATGCGACCTTTCTGTACAGTTGAGCAGATATTGTCAAAATTGTTCCCACGATGTAATTTTCTTAATATGGCTTGGATATGCACCAAAATGAGCTCAAATCTACACAAAAATAAATGCTATCCGCTGGTGCCAACCAATCTTCTCACAGATTTTTAGCTTTTGTATAATTGGCTTTAGATGCGACCTTAATGTACAGTTGAGCAGATATTGTCAACATTGTTCCCACGATGGAATTTTCTTAATTTGGCTTGGATATGCACCAAAATGAGCTCAAATGTACACACAAATAAATGCTATCTGCTGGTGCCAACCAATCTTCTCACAGATTTTTATTTTTTGTATAATTGGCTTTAGATGCGACCTTAATGTACAGTTGAGCAGATATTGTCAACATTGTTCCCACGATGGAATTTTCTTAATATGGCTTGGATATGCACCAAAATGAGCTCAAATGTACACAAAAATAAATGCTATCTGCTGGTGGCAACCAATCTTCTCACAGCTTTTTATTTTTTGTATAATTGGCTTTAGATGCGACCTTTCTGTACAGTTGAGCAGATATTGTCAACATTGTTCCCACGATGGAATTTTCTTAATATGGCTTGGATATGCACCAAAATGAGCTCAAATGTACACAAAAATAAATGCTATCTGCTGGTGGCAACCAATCTTCTCACAGCTTTTTATTTTTTGTATAATTGGCTTTAGATGCGACCTTTCTGTACAGTTGAGCAGATATTGTCAAAATTGTTCCCACGATGTAATTTTCTTAATATGGCTTGGATATGCACCAAAATGAGCTCAAATCTACACAAAAATAAATGCTATCCGCTGGTGCCAACCAATCTTCTCACAGATTTTTAGCTTTTGTATAATTGGCTTTAGATGCGACCTTAATGTACAGTTGAGCAGATATTGTCAACATTGTTCCCACGATGGAATTTTCTTAATTTGGCTTGGATATGCACCAAAATGAGCTCAAATGTACACACAAATAAATGCTATCTGCTGGTGCCAACCAATCTTCTCACAGATTTTTATTTTTTGTATAATTGGCTTTAGATGCGACCTTTCTGTACAGTTGAGCAGATATTGTCAACATTGTTCCCACGATGGAATTTTCTTAATATGGCTTGGATATGCACCAAAATGAGCTCAAATGTACACAAAAATAAATGCTATCTGCTGGTGGCAACCAATCTTCTCACAGCTTTTTATTTTTTGTATAATTGGCTTTAGATGCGACCTTTCTGTACAGTTGAGCAGATATTGTCAAAATTGTTCCCACGATGTAATTTTCTTAATATGGCTTGGATATGCACCAAAATGAGCTCAAATCTACACAAAAAAAATGCTATCCGCTGGTGCCAACCAATCTTCTCACAGATTTTTAGCTTTTGTATAATTGGCTTTAGATGCGACTTTAATGAACAGTTGAGCAGATATTGTCAAAATTGTTCCCACGATGTAATTTTCTTAATACGGCTTGAATATGCACCAAAATTAGCTCAAATGTACACACACAAAAATGTTATATTAGCACCCGGTGCCAACCAATCTTCTCACAGATTTTTAGTTTTTTTTATAATTGGCTTTAGATGCGACCTTAATGTACAGTTGAGCAGATATTGTCAAAATTGTTCCCACGATGGAAGTTTCTTAATATGGCTTGGATATGCACCAAAATGAGCTCTAATGTACACAAATATAAATGCTATCTACTGGTGCCAACCAATCTTCTCACAGATTTTTAGTTTTTGTATAATTGGCTTTAGATGCGACCTTAATGTACAGTTGAGCAGATATTGTCAACATTGTTCCCACGATGGAATTTTCTTAATATGGCTTGGATATGCACCAAAATGAGCTCAAATGTACACAAAAATAAATGCTATCTGCTGGTGCCAACCAATCTTCTCACAGCTTTTTATTTTTTGTATAATTGGCTTTAGATGCGACCTTTCTGTACAGTTGAGCAGATATTGTCAAAATTGTTCCCACGATGTAATTTTCTTAATATGGCTTGGATATGCACCAAAATGAGCTCAAATCTACACAAAAATAAATGCTATCCGCTGGTGCCAACCAATCTTCTCACAGATTTTTAGCTTTTGTATAATTGGCTTTAGATGCGACCTTAATGTACAGTTGAGCAGATATTGTCAACATTGTTCCCACGATGGAATTTTCTTAATATGGCTTGGATATGCACCAAAATGAGCTCAAATCTACACAAAAATAAATGCTATCCGCTGGTGCCAACCAATCTTCTCACAGATTTTTAGCTTTTGTATAATTGGCTTTAGATGCGACCTTAATGTACAGTTGAGCAGATATTGTCAACATTGTTCCCACGATGGAATTTTCTTAATTTGGCTTGGATATGCACCAAAATGAGCTCAAATGTACACAAAAATAAATGCTATCTGCTGGTGCCAACCAATCTTCTCACAGATTTTTAGTTTTTGTATAATTGGCTTTAGATGCGACCTTAATGTACAGTTGAGCAGATATTGTCAAAATTGTTCCCACGATGGAATTTTCTTAATATGGCTTGGATATGCACCAAAATGAGCTCAAATGTACACAAAAATAAATGCTATCTGCCGGTGCCAACCAATCTTCTCGCAGATTTTTAGTTTTTGTATAATTGGCTTTAGATGCGACCTCAATGTACAGTTGAGCAGATATTGTCAAAATTATTCCCACGATGGAATTTTCTTAATATGGCTTGGATTTGCTCCAAAATGAGCTCAAATGTACACAAAAATAAATGTAATATGCCGGTGCCAACAAATCTTCTCACAGATTTTTAGTTTTTGTATAATTGGCTTTAGATGCGACTTTAATGAACAGTTGAGCAGATATTGTCAAAATTGTTCCCACGATGTAATTTTCTTAATACGGCTTGAATATGCACCAAAATTAGCTCAAATGTACACACACAAAAATGTTATATTAGCACCCGGTGCCAACCAATCTTCTCACAGATTTTTAGTTTTTTTATAATTGGCTTTAGATGCGACCTTAATGTACAGTTGAGCAGATATTGTCAAAATTGTTCCCACGATGGAAGTTTCTTAATATGGCTTGGATATGCACCAAAATGAGCTCTAATGTACACAAATATAAATGCTATCTACTGGTGCCAACCAATCTTCTCACAGATTTTTAGTTTTTGTATAATTGGCTTTAGATGCGACCTTAATGTACAGTTGAGCAGATATTGTCAACATTGTTCCCACGATGGAATTTTCTTAATATGGCTTGGATATGCACCAAAATGAGCTCAAATGTACACAAAAATAATTGCTATTTGCTGGTGGCAACAAATCTTCTCACAGATTTTTAGTTTTTGTATAAATGGCTTTAGATGCGACCTTAATGTACAGTTGAGCAGATATTGTCAACATTGTTCCCACGATGGAACTTTCTTAATATGGCTTGGATATGCACCAAAATGAGCTCAAATGTACACAAAAATAAATGCTATCTGCTGGTGGCAACCAATCTTCTCACAGCTTTTTATTTTTTGTATAATTGGCTTTAGATGCGACCTTTCTGTACAGTTGAGCAGATATTGTCAAAATTGTTCCCACGATGTAATTTTCTTAATATGGCTTGGATATGCACCAAAATGAGCTCAAATCTACACAAAAATAAATGCTATCCGCTGGTGCCAACCAATCTTCTCACAGATTTTTAGCTTTTGTATAATTGGCTTTAGATGCGACCTTAATGTACAGTTGAGCAGATATTGTCAACATTGTTCCCACGATGGAATTTTCTTAATTTGGCTTGGATATGCACCAAAATGAGCTCAAATGTACACACAAATAAATGCTATCTGCTGGTGCCAACCAATCTTCTCACAGATTTTTATTTTTTGTATAATTGGCTTTAGATGCGACCTTAATGTACAGTTGAGCAGATATTGTCAACATTGTTCCCACGATGGAATTTTCTTAATATGGCTTGGATATGCACCAAAATGAGCTCAAATGTACACAAAAATAAATGCTATCTGCTGGTGGCAACCAATCTTCTCACAGCTTTTTATTTTTTGTATAATTGGCTTTAGATGCGACCTTTCTGTACAGTTGAGCAGATATTGTCAACATTGTTCCCACGATGGAATTTTCTTAATATGGCTTGGATATGCACCAAAATGAGCTCAAATGTACACAAAAATAAATGCTATCTGCTGGTGGCAACCAATCTTCTCACAGCTTTTTATTTTTTGTATAATTGGCTTTAGATGCGACCTTTCTGTACAGTTGAGCAGATATTGTCAAAATTGTTCCCACGATGTAATTTTCTTAATATGGCTTGGATATGCACCAAAATGAGCTCAAATCTACACAAAAATAAATGCTATCCGCTGGTGCCAACCAATCTTCTCACAGATTTTTAGCTTTTGTATAATTGGCTTTAGATGCGACCTTAATGTACAGTTGAGCAGATATTGTCAACATTGTTCCCACGATGGAATTTTCTTAATTTGGCTTGGATATGCACCAAAATGAGCTCAAATGTACACACAAATAAATGCTATCTGCTGGTGCCAACCAATCTTCTCACAGATTTTTATTTTTTGTATAATTGGCTTTAGATGCGACCTTTCTGTACAGTTGAGCAGATATTGTCAACATTGTTCCCACGATGGAATTTTCTTAATATGGCTTGGATATGCACCAAAATGAGCTCTAATGTACACAAATATAAATGCTATCTACTGGTGCCAACCAATCTTCTCACAGATTTTTAGTTTTTGTATAATTGGCTTTAGATGCGACCTTAATGTACAGTTGAGCAGATATTGTCAACATTGTTCCCACGATGGAATTTTCTTAATATGGCTTGGATATGCACCAAAATGAGCTCAAATGTACACAAAAATAAATGCTATCTGCTGGTGCCAACCAATCTTCTCACAGCTTTTTATTTTTTGTATAATTGGCTTTAGATGCGACCTTTCTGTACAGTTGAGCAGATATTGTCAAAATTGTTCCCACGATGTAATTTTCTTAATATGGCTTGGATATGCACCAAAATGAGCTCAAATCTACACAAAAATAAATGCTATCCGCTGGTGCCAACCAATCTTCTCACAGATTTTTAGCTTTTGTATAATTGGCTTTAGATGCGACCTTAATGTACAGTTGAGCAGATATTGTCAACATTGTTCCCACGATGGAATTTTCTTAATATGGCTTGGATATGCACCAAAATGAGCTCAAATCTACACAAAAATAAATGCTATCCGCTGGTGCCAACCAATCTTCTCACAGATTTTTAGCTTTTGTATAATTGGCTTTAGATGCGACCTTAATGTACAGTTGAGCAGATATTGTCAACATTGTTCCCACGATGGAATTTTCTTAATTTGGCTTGGATATGCACCAAAATGAGCTCAAATGTACACAAAAATAAATGCTATCTGCTGGTGCCAACCAATCTTCTCACAGATTTTTAGTTTTTGTATAATTGGCTTTAGATGCGACCTTAATGTACAGTTGAGCAGATATTGTCAAAATTGTTCCCACGATGGAATTTTCTTAATATGGCTTGGATATGCACCAAAATGAGCTCAAATGTACACAAAAATAAATGCTATCTGCCGGTGCCAACCAATCTTCTCGCAGATTTTTAGTTTTTGTATAATTGGCTTTAGATGCGACCTCAATGTACAGTTGAGCAGATATTGTCAAAATTGTTCCCACGATGGAATTTTCTTAATATGGCTTGGATTTGCTCCAAAATGAGCTCAAATGTACACAAAAATAAATGCTATCTGCTGGTGCCAACCAATCTTCTCACAGATTTTTAGTTTTTGTATAATTGGCTTTAGATGCGACTTTAATGAACAGTTGAGCAGATATTGTCAAAATTGTTCCCACGATGTAATTTTCTTAATACGGCTTGAATATGCACCAAAATTAGCTCAAATGTACACACACAAAAATGTTATATTAGCACCCGGTGCCAACCAATCTTCTCACAGATTTTTAGTTTTTTTATAATTGGCTTTAGATGCGACCTTAATGTACAGTTGAGCAGATATTGTCAAAATTGTTCCCACGATGGAAGTTTCTTAATATGGCTTGGATATGCACCAAAATGAGCTCTAATGTACACAAATATAAATGCTATCTACTGGTGCCAACCAATCTTCTCACAGATTTTTAGTTTTTGTATAATTGGCTTTAGATGCGACCTTAATGTACAGTTGAGCAGATATTGTCAACATTGTTCCCACGATGGAATTTTCTTAATATGGCTTGGATATGCACCAAAATGAGCTCAAATGTACACAAAAATAATTGCTATTTGCTGGTGGCAACAAATCTTCTCACAGATTTTTAGTTTTTGTATAAATGGCTTTAGATGCGACCTTAATGTACAGTTGAGCAGATATTGTCAACATTGTTCCCACGATGGAATTTTCTTAATATGGCTTGGATATGCACCAAAATGAGCTCAAATGTACACAAAAATAAATGCTATCTGCTGGTGGCAACCAATCTTCTCACAGCTTTTTATTTTTTGTATAATTGGCTTTAGATGCGACCTTTCTGTACAGTTGAGCAGATATTGTCAAAATTGTTCCCACGATGTAATTTTCTTAATATGGCTTGGATATGCACCAAAATGAGCTCAAATCTACACAAAAATAAATGCTATCCGCTGGTGCCAACCAATCTTCTCACAGATTTTTAGCTTTTGTATAATTGGCTTTAGATGCGACCTTAATGTACAGTTGAGCAGATATTGTCAACATTGTTCCCACGATGGAATTTTCTTAATTTGGCTTGGATATGCACCAAAATGAGCTCAAATGTACACACAAATAAATGCTATCTGCTGGTGCCAACCAATCTTCTCACAGATTTTTATTTTTTGTATAATTGGCTTTAGATGCGACCTTAATGTACAGTTGAGCAGATATTGTCAACATTGTTCCCACGATGGAATTTTCTTAATATGGCTTGGATATGCACCAAAATGAGCTCAAATGTACACAAAAATAAATGCTATCTGCTGGTGGCAACCAATCTTCTCACAGCTTTTTATTTTTTGTATAATTGGCTTTAGATGCGACCTTTCTGTACAGTTGAGCAGATATTGTCAACATTGTTCCCACGATGGAATTTTCTTAATATGGCTTGGATATGCACCAAAATGAGCTCAAATGTACACAAAAATAAATGCTATCTGCTGGTGGCAACCAATCTTCTCACAGCTTTTTATTTTTTGTATAATTGGCTTTAGATGCGACCTTTCTGTACAGTTGAGCAGATATTGTCAAAATTGTTCCCACGATGTAATTTTCTTAATATGGCTTGGATATGCACCAAAATGAGCTCAAATCTACACAAAAATAAATGCTATCCGCTGGTGCCAACCAATCTTCTCACAGATTTTTAGCTTTTGTATAATTGGCTTTAGATGCGACCTTAATGTACAGTTGAGCAGATATTGTCAACATTGTTCCCACGATGGAATTTTCTTAATTTGGCTTGGATATGCACCAAAATGAGCTCAAATGTACACACAAATAAATGCTATCTGCTGGTGCCAACCAATCTTCTCACAGATTTTTATTTTTTGTATAATTGGCTTTAGATGCGACCTTAATGTACAGTTGAGCAGATATTGTCAAAATTGTTCCCACGATGGAATTTTCTTAATATGGCTTGGATATGCACCAAAATGAGCTCAAATGTACACAAAAATAAATGCTATCTGCCGGTGCCAACCAATCTTCTCGCAGATTTTTAGTTTTTGTATAATTGGCTTTAGATGCGACCTCAATGTACAGTTGAGCAGATATTGTCAAAATTGTTCCCACGATGGAATTTTCTTAATATGGCTTGGATATGCACCAAAATGAGCTCAAATGTACACAAAAATAAATGCTATCTGCTGGTGCCAACTAATCTTCTCACAGATTTTTAGTTTTTGTATAATTGGCTTTAGATGCGACCTTAATGTACAGTTGAGCAGATATTGTCAACATTGTTCCCACGATGGAATTTTCTTAATATGGCTTGGATATGCACCAAAATGAGCTCAAATGTACACAAAAATAAATGCTATCTGCTGGTGGCAACCAATCTTCTCACAGCTTTTTATTTTTTGTATAATTGGCTTTAGATGCGACCTTTCTGTACAGTTGAGCAGATATTGTCAAAATTGTTCCCACGATGTAATTTTCTTAATATGGCTTGGATATGCACCAAAATGAGCTCAAATCTACACAAAAATAAATGCTATCCGCTGGTGCCAACCAATCTTCTCACAGATTTTTAGCTTTTGTATAATTGGCTTTAGATGCGACCTTAATGTACAGTTGAGCAGATATTGTCAACATTGTTCCCACGATG
Organism: Steromphala cineraria; assembly: GCA_916613615.1. NCBI lineage: Eukaryota > Metazoa > Mollusca > Gastropoda > Trochida > Trochidae > Steromphala > Steromphala cineraria. The sequence continues at coordinate 10,613,973 of OU744735.1, forward strand.
GAATTTTCTTAATTTGGCTTGGATATGCACCAAAATGAGCTCAAATGTACACACAAATAAATGCTATCTGCTGGTGCCAACCAATCTTCTCACAGCTTTTTATTTTTTGTATAATTGGCTTTAGATGCGACCTTTCTGTTCAGTTGAGCAGATATTGTCAAAATTGTTCCCACGATGTAATTTTCTTAATATGGCTTGGATATGCACCAAAATGAGCTCAAATCTACACAAAAATAAATGCTATCCGCTGGTGCCAACCAATCTTCTCACAGATTTTTAGCTTTTGTATAATTGGCTTTAGATGCGACCTTAATGTACAGTTGAGCAGATATTGTCAACATTGTTCCCACGATGGAATTTTCTTAATTTGGCTTGGATATGCACCAAAATGAGCTCAAATGTACACAAAAATAAATGCTATCTGCTGGTGCCAACCAATCTTCTCACAGATTTTTATTTTTTGTATAATTGGCTTTAGATGCGACCTTAATGTACAGTTGAGCAGATATTGTCAAAATTGTTCCCACGATGGAATTTTCTTAATATGGCTTGGATATGCACCAAAATGAGCTCAAATGTACACAAAAATAAATGCTATCTGCCGGTGCCAACCAATCTTCTCGCAGATTTTTAGTTTTTGTATAATTGGCTTTAGATGCGAACTCAATGTACAGTTGAGCAGATATTGTCAAAATTGTTCCCACGATGGAATTTTCTTAATATGGCTTGGATATGCACCAAAATGAGCTCAAATGTAAACAAAAATAAATGCTATCTGCTGGTGCCAACCAATCTTCTGACAGATTTTTAGCTTTTGTAATTGGCTTTAGATGCAACCTTAATGTACAGGTGAGCAGATATTGTCAAAATTGTTCCCACGATGGAACATTCTTAATATGGCTTGGATATGCACCAAAATGAGCTCAAATGTACACAAAAATAATTGCTATTTGCTGGTGCCAACCAATCTTCTCACAGATTTTTAGTTTTTGTATAAATGGCTTTAGATGCGACCTTAATGTACAGTTGAGCAGATATTGTCAACATTGTTCCCACGATGGAATTTTCTTAATATGGCTTGGATATGCACCAAAATGAGCTCAAATGTACACAAAAATAAATGCTATCTGCTGGTGGCAACCAATCTTCTCACAGCTTTTTATTTTTTGTATAATTGGCTTTAGATGCGACCTTTCTGTACAGTTGAGCAGATATTGTCAAAATTGTTCCCACGATGTAATTTTCTTAATATGGCTTGGATATGCACCAAAATGAGCTCAAATCTACACAAAAATAAATGCTATCCGCTGGTGCCAACCAATCTTCTCACAGATTTTTAGCTTTTGTATAATTGGCTTTAGATGCGACCTTAATGTACAGTTGAGCAGATATTGTCAAAATTGTTCCCACGATGGAATTTTCTTAATATGGCTTGGATTTGCTCCAAAATGAGCTCAAATGTACACAAAAATAAATGCTATCTGCCGGTGCCAACCAATCTTCTCGCAGATTTTTTGTTTTTGTATAATTGGCTTTAGATGCGACCTCAATGTACAGTTGAGCAGATATTGTCAAAATTGTTCCCACGATGGAATTTTCTTAATATGGCTTGGATATGCACCAAAATGAGCTCAAATGTACACACAAATAAATGCTATCTGCTGGTGCCAACCAATCTTCTCACAGATTTTTAGTTTTTGTATAATTGGCTTTAGATGCGACCTTAATGTACAGTTGAGCAGATATTGTCAACATTGTTCCCACGATGGAATTTTCTTAATATGGCTTGGATATGCACCAAAATGAGCTCAAATGTACACAAAAATAAATGCTATCTGCTGGTGGCAACCAATCTTCTCACAGCTTTTTATTTTTTGTATAATTGGCTTTAGATGCGACCTTTCTGTACAGTTGAGCAGATATTGTCAAAATTGTTCCCACGATGTAATTTTCTTAATATGGCTTGGATATGCACCAAAATGAGCTCAAATCTACACAAAAATAAATGCTATCCGCTGGTGCCAACCAATCTTCTCACAAATTTTTAGCTTTTCTATAATTGGCTTTAGATGCGACCTTAATGTACAGTTGAGCAGATATTGTCAACATTGTTCCCACGATGGAATTTTCTTAATTTGGCTTGGATATGCACCAAAATGAGCTCAAATGTACACACAAATAAATGCTATCTGCTGGTGCCAACCAATCTTCTCACAGCTTTTTATTTTTTGTATAATTGGCTTTAGATGCGACCTTTCTGTTCAGTTAAGCAGATATTGTCAAAATTGTTCCCACGATGTAATTTTCTTAATATGGCTTGGATATGCACCAAAATGAGCTCAAATCTACACAAAAATAAATGCTATCCGCTGGTGCCAACCAATCTTCTCACAGATTTTTAGCTTTTGTATAATTGGCTTTAGATGCGACCTTAATGTACAGTTGAGCAGATATTGTCAACATTGTTCCCACGATGGAATTTTCTTAATTTGGCTTGGATATGCACCAAAATGAGCTCAAATGTACACAAAAATAAATGCTATATGCTGGTGCCAACCAATCTTCTCACAGATTTTTATTTTTTGTATAATTGGCTTTAGATGCGACCTTAATGTAAAGTTGAGCAGATATTGTCAAAATTGTTCCCACGATGGAATTTTCTTAATATGGCTTGGATATGCACCAAAATGAGCTCAAATGTACACAAAAATAAATGCTATATGCCGGTGCCAACCAATCTTCTCGCAGATTTTTAGTTTTTGTATAATTGGCTTTAGATGCGAACTCAATGTACAGTTGAGCAGATATTGTCAACATTGTTCCCACGATGGAATTTTCTTAATATGGCTTGGATATGCACCAAAATGAGATCAAATGTAAACAAAAATAAATGCTATCTGCTGGTGCCAACCAATCTTCTCACAGATTTTTAGTTTTTGTATAATTGGCTTTAGATGCGACCTTAATGTACAGTTGAGCAGATATTGTCAACATTGTTCCCACGATGGAATTTTCTTAATATGGCTTGGATATGCACCAAAATGAGCTCAAATGTACACAAAAATAAATGCTATCTGCTGGTGGCAACCAATCTTCTCACAGCTTTTTATTTTTTGTATAATTGGCTTTAGATGCGACCTTTCTGTACAGTTGAGCAGATATTGTCAAAATTGTTCCCACGATGTAATTTTCTTAATATGGCTTGGATATGCACCAAAATGAGCTCAAATCTACACAAAAATAAATGCTATCCGCTGGTGCCAACCAATCTTCTCACAGATTTTTAGCTTTTGTATAATTGGCTTTAGATGCGACCTTAATGTACAGTTGAGCAGATATTGTCAAAATTGTTCCCACGATGGAATTTTCTTAATATGGCTTGGATATGCACCAAAATGAGCTCAAATCTACACAAAAATAAATGCTATCCGCTGGTGCCAACCAATCTTCTCACAGATTTTTAGCTTTTGTATAATTGGCTTTAGATGCGACCTTAATGTACAGTTGAGCAGATATTGTCAACATTGTTCCCACGATGGAATTTTCTTAATTTGGCTTGGATATGCACCAAAATGAGCTCAAATGTACACAAAAATAAATGCTATCTGCTGGTGCCAACCAATCTTCTCACAGATTTTTATTTTTTGTATAATTGGCTTTAGATGCGACCTTAATGTATAGTTGAGCAGATATTGTCAAAATTGTTCCCACGATGTAATTTTCTTAATATGGCTTGGATATGCACCAAAATGAGCTCAAATGTACACAAAAATAAATGCTATCTGCCGGTGCCAACCAATCTTCTCGCAGATTTTTAGTTTTTGTATAATTGGCTTTAGATGCGAACTCAATGTACAGTTGAGCAGATATTGTCAAAATTGTTCCCACGATGGAATTTTCTTAATATGGCTTGGATATGCACCAAAATGAGATCAAATGTAAACAAAAATAAATGCTATCTGCTGGTGCCAACCAATCTTCTCACAGATTTTTAGTTTTTGTATAATTGGCTTTAGATGCGACCTTAATGTACAGTTGAGCAGATATTGTCAACATTGTTCCCACGATGGAATTTTCTTAATATGGCTTGGATATGCACCAAAATGAGCTCAAATGTACACAAAAATAAATGCTATCTGCTGGTGGCAACCAATCTTCTCACAGCTTTTTATTTTTTGTATAATTGGCTTTAGATGCGACCTTTCTGTACAGTTGAGCAGATATTGTCAAAATTGTTCCCACGATGTAATTTTCTTAATATGGCTTGGATATGCACCAAAATGAGCTCAAATCTACACAAAAATAAATGCTATCCGCTGGTGCCAACCAATCTTCTCACAGATTTTTAGCTTTTGTATAATTGGCTTTAGATGCGACCTTAATGTACAGTTGAGCAGATATTGTCAAAATTGTTCCCACGATGGAATTTTCTTAATATGGCTTGGATATGCACCAAAATGAGCTCAAATGTACACAAAAATAAATGCTATCTGCCGGTGCCAACCAATCTTCTCGCAGATTTTTTGTTTTTGTATAATTGGCTTTAGATGCGACCTCAATGTACAGTTGAGCAGATATTGTCAAAATTGTTCCCACGATGGAATTTTCTTAATATGGCTTGGATATGCACCAAAATGAGCTCAAATGTACACAAAAATAAATGCTATCTGCTGGTGCCAACCAATCTTCTCACAGATTTTTAGTTTTTGTATAATTGGCTTTAGATGCGACCTTAATGTACAGTTGAGCAGATATTGTCAACATTGTTCCCACGATGGAATTTTCTTAATATGGCTTGGATATGCACCAAAATGAGCTCAAATGTACACAAAAATAAATGCTATCTGCTGGTGGCAACCAATCTTCTCACAGATTTTTAGTTTTTGTATAATTGGCTTTAGATGCGACCTTAATGTACAGTTGAGCAGATATTGTCAAAATTGTTCCCACGATGGAATTTTCTTAATATGGCTTGGATATGCACCAAAATGAGCTCAAATGTACACAAAAATAAATGCTATCTGCCGGTGCCAACCAATCTTCTCGCAGATTTTTTGTTTTTGTATAATTGGCTTTAGATGCGACCTCAATGTACAGTTGAGCAGATATTGTCAAAATTGTTCCCAGGATGGAATTTTCTTAATATGGCTTGGATATGCACCAAAATGAGCTCAAATGTACACAAAAATAAATGCTATCTGCTGGTGCCAACCAATCTTCTCACAGATTTTTAGCTTTTGTATAATTGGCTTTAGATGCGACCTTTCTGTACAGTTGAGCAGATATTGTCAAAATTGTTCCCACGATGTAATTTTCTTAATATGGCTTGGATATGCACCAAAATGAGCTCAAATCTACACAAAAATAAATGCTATCTGCTGGTGCCAACCAATCTTCTCACAGATTTTTAGCTTTTGTATAATTGGCTTTAGATGCGACCTTAATGTACAGTTGAGCAGATATTGTCAAAATTGTTCCCACGATGGAATTTTCTTAATATGGCTTGGATATGCACCAAAATGAGCTCAAATGTACACAAAAATAAATGCTATCTGCCGGTGCCAACCAATCTTCTCGCAGATTTTTTGTTTTTGTATAATTGGCTTTAGATGCGACCTCAATGTACAGTTGAGCAGATATTGTCAAAATTGTTCCCACGATGGAATTTTCTTAATATGGCTTGGATATGCACCAAAATGAGCTCAAATGTACACAAAAATAAATGCTATCTGCTGGTGCCAACCAATCTTCTCACAGATTTTTAGTTTTTGTATAATTGGCTTTAGATGCGACCTTAATGTACAGTTGAGCAGATATTGTCAACATTGTTCCCACGATGGAATTTTCTTAATATGGCTTGGATATGCACCAAAATGAGCTCAAATGTACACAAAAATAAATGCTATCTGCTGGTGGCAACCAATCTTCTCACAGATTTTTAGTTTTTGTATAATTGGCTTTAGATGCGACCTTAATGTACAGTTGAGCAGATATTGTCAAAATTGTTCCCACGATGGAATTTTCTTAATATGGCTTGGATATGCACCAAAATGAGCTCAAATGTACACAAAAATAAATGCTATCTGCCGGTGCCAACCAATCTTCTCGCAGATTTTTTGTTTTTGTATAATTGGCTTTAGATGCGACCTCAATGTACAGTTGAGCAGATATTGTCAAAATTGTTCCCAGGATGGAATTTTCTTAATATGGCTTGGATATGCACCAAAATGAGCTCAAATGTACACAAAAATAAATGCTATCTGCTGGTGCCAACCAATCTTCTCACAGATTTTTAGCTTTTGTATAATTGGCTTTAGATGCGACCTTAATGTACAGTTGAGCAGATATTGTCAAAATTTTTCCCACGATGGAATTTTCTTAATATGGCTTGGATATGCACCAAAATGAGCTCAAATGTACACAAAAATAAATGCTATCTGCCGGTGCCAACCAATCTTCTCGCAGATTTTTTGTTTTTGTATAATTGGCTTTAGATGCGACCTCAATGTACAGTTGAGCAGATATTGTCAAAATTGTTCCCACGATGGAATTTTCTTAATATGGCTTGGATATGCACCAAAATGAGCTCAAATGTACACAAAAATAAATGCTATCTGCTGGTGCCAACCAATCTTCTCACAGATTTTTAGTTTTTGTATAATTGGCTTTAGATGCGACCTTAATGTACAGTTGAGCAGATATTGTCAACATTGTTCCCACGATGGAATTTTCTTAATATGGCTTGGATATGCACCAAAATGAGCTCAAATGTACACAAAAATAAATGCTATCTGCTGGTGGCAACCAATCTTCTCACAGATTTTTAGTTTTTGTATAATTGGCTTTAGATGCGACCTTAATGTACAGTTGAGCAGATATTGTCAAAATTGTTCCCACGATGGAATTTTCTTAATATGGCTTGGATATGCACCAAAATGAGCTCAAATGTACACAAAAATAAATGCTATCTGCCGGTGCCAACCAATCTTCTCGCAGATTTTTTGTTTTTGTATAATTGGCTTTAGATGCGACCTCAATGTACAGTTGAGCAGATATTGTCAAAATTGTTCCCAGGATGGAATTTTCTTAATATGGCTTGGATATGCACCAAAATGAGCTCAAATGTACACAAAAATAAATGCTATCTGCTGGTGCCAACCAATCTTCTCACAGATTTTTAGTTTTTGTATAATTGGCTTTAGATGCGACCTTAATGTACAGTTGAGCAGATATTGTCAACATTGTTCCCACGATGGAATTTTCTTAATATGGCTTGGATATGCACCAAAATGAGCTCAAATGTACACAAAAATAAATGCTATCTGCTGGTGGCAACCAATCTTCTCACAGCTTTTTATTTTTTGTATAACGGCTTTAGATGCGACCTTTCTGTACAGTTGAGCAGATATTGTCAAAATTGTTCCCACGATGTAATTTTCTTAATATGGCTTGGATATGCACCAAAATGAGCTCAAATCTACACAAAAATAAATGCTATCCGCTGGTGCAAACCAATCTTCTCACAGATTTTTAGCTTTTGTATAATTGGCTTTAGATGCGACCTCAATGTACAGTTGAGCAGATATTGTCAAAATTGTTCCCACGATGGAATTTTCTTAATATGGCTTGGATATGCACCAAAATGAGCTCAAATGTACACAAAAATAAATGCTATCTGCTGGTGCCAACCAATCTTCTCACAGATTTTTAGCTTTTGTATAATTGGCTTTAGATGCGACCTTAATGTACAGTTGAGCAGATATTGTCAACATTGTTCCCACGATGGAATTTTCTTAAAATGGCTTGGATATGCACCAAAATGAGCTCAAATCTACACGAAAATAAATGCTATCTGCTGGTGGCAACCAATCTTCTCACAGCTTTTTATTTTTTGTATAATTGGCTTTAGATGCGACCTTTCTGTACAGTTGAGCAGATATTGTCAAAATTGTTCCCACGATGTAATTTTCTTAATATGGCTTGGATATGCACCAAAATGAGCTCAAATCTACACAAAAATAAATGCTATCCGCTGGTGCCAACCAATCTTCTCACAGATTTTTAGCTTTTGTATAATTGGATTTAGATGCGACCTTAATGTACAGTTGAGCAGATATTGTCAACATTGTTCCCACGATGGAATTTTCTTAATTTGGCTTGGATATGCACCAAAATGAGCTCAAATGTACACACAAATAAATGCTATCTGCTGGTGCCAACCAATCTTCTCACAGATTTTTATTTTTGTATAATTGGCTTTAGATGCGACCTTAATGTACAGTTGAGCAGATATTGTCAAAATTGTTCCCACGATGGAATTTTCTTAATATGGCTTGGATATGCACCAAAATGAGCTCAAATGTACACAAAAATAAATGCTATCTGCCGGTGCCAACCAATCTTCTCGCAGATTTTTAGTTTTTGTATAATTGGCTTTAGATGCGACCTCAATGTACAGTTGAGCAGATATTGTCAAAATTGTTCCCACGATGGAATTTTCTTAATATGGCTTGGATATGCACCAAAATGAGCTCAAATGTACACAAAAATAAATGCTATCTGCTGGTGCCAACCAATCTTCTCACATATTTTTAGTTTTTGTATAATTGGCTTTAGATGCGACTTTAATGAACAGTTGAGCAGATATTGTCAAAATTGTTCCCACGATGTAATTTTCTTAATACGGCTTGAATATGCACCAAAATTAGCTCAAATGTACAGACACAAAAATGTTATATTAGCACCCGGTGCCAACCAATCTTCTCACAGATTTTTAGTTTTTTTATAATTGGCTTTAGATGCGACCTTAATGTACAGTTGAGCAGATATTGTCAAAATTGTTCCCACGATGGAAGTTTCTTAATATGGCTTGGATATGCACCAAAATGAGCTCTAATGTACACAAATATAAATGCTATCTACTGGTGCCAGCCACTCATCTCAAAGATTTTTAGTTTTTGTATAATTGGCTTTAGATGCGACCTCAATGTACAGTTGAGCAGATATTGTCAAAATTGTTCCCACGATGGAATGTTCATAATATGGCTTGGATATGCACCAAAATGAGCTTAAATGTACACAAAAATAAATGCTATCTGCTGGTGCCAACCAATCTTCTCACAGATTTTTAGATTTTGTATAATTGGCTTTAGATGCGACCTTAATGTACAGTTGAGCAGATATTGTCAAAATTGTTCCCACGATGGAATTTTCTTAATATGGCTTGGATATGCACCAAAATGAGCACAAATGTACACAAACATAAATGCTATCTGCCGGTGCCAACCAATCTTCTCGCAGATTTTTAGTTTTTGTATAATTGGCTTTAGATGCGACCTCAATGTACAGTTGAGCAGATATTGTCAAAATTGTTCCCACGATGGAATTTTCTTAATATGGCTTGGATATGCACCAAAATGAGCTCAAATGTACACAAAAATAAATGCTATCTGCTGGTGCCAACCAATCTTCTCACAGATTTTTAGTTTTTGTATAATTGGCTTTAGATGCGACTTTAATGAACAGTTGAGCAGATATTGTCAAAATTGTTCCCACGATGTAATTTTCTTAATACGGCTTGAATATGCACCAAAATTAGCTCAAATGTACAGACACAAAAATGTTATATTAGCACCCGGTGCCAACCAATCTTCTCACAGATTTTTAGTTTTTTTATAATTGGCTTTAGATGCGACCTTAATGTACAGTTGAGCAGATATTGTCAAAATTGTTCCCACGATGGAAGTTTCTTAATATGGCTTGGATATGCACCAAAATGAGCTCTAATGTACACAAATATAAATGCTATCTACTGGTGCCAACCACTCATCTCAAAGATTTTTAGTTTTTGTATAATTGGCTTTAGATGCGACCTCAATGTACAGTTGAGCAGATATTGTCAAAATTGTTCCCACGATGGAATGTTCATAATATGGCTTGGATATGCACCAAAATGAGCTTAAATGTACACAAAAATAAATGCTATCTGCTGGTGCCAACCAATCTTCTCACAGATTTTTAGATTTTGTATAATTGGCTTTAGATGCGACCTTAATGTACAGTTGAGCAGATATTGTCAAAATTGTTCCCACGATGGAATTTTCTTAATATGGCTTGGATATGCACCAAAATGAGCACAAATGTACACAAAAATAAATGCTATCTGCCGGTGCCAACCAATCTTCTCACAGATTTTTCGATTTTGTATTATTGGCTTTAGATGCGACTTTAATGAACAGTTGAGCAGATATTGTCAAAATTGTTCCCACGATGGAATTTTCTTAATATGGCTTGGATATGCACCAAAATGAGCTTAAATGTACACAAAAATAAATGCTATCTGCTGGTGCCAACCAATCTTCTCGCAGATTTTTAGTTTTTGTATAATTGGCTTTAGATGCGACCTTAATGTACAGTTGAGCAGATATTGTCAACATTGTTCCCACGATGGAAATTTCTTAATATGGCTTGGATATGCACCAAAATGAGCACAAATGTACACAAAAATAAATGCTATCTGCCGGTGCCAACCAATCTTCTCGCAGATTTTTAGTTTTTGTATAATTGGCTTTAGATGCGACCTTAATGTACAGTTGAGCAGATATTGTCAACATTGTTCCCACGATGGAATTTTCTTAATATGGCTTGGATATGCACCAAAATGAGCTCAAATGTACACAAAAATAAATGCTATCTGCTGGTGGCAACCAATCTTCTCACAGCTTTTTATTTTTTGTATAATTGGCTTTAGATGCGACCTTTCTGTTCAGTTGAGCAGATATTGTCAAAATTGTTCCCACGATGTAATTTTCTTAATATGGCTTGGATATGCACCAAAATGAGCTCAAATCTACACAAAAATAAATGCTATCCGCTGGTGCCAACCAATCTTCTCACAGATTTTTAGCTTTTGTATAATTGGCTTTAGATGCGACCTTAATGTACAGTTGAGCAGATATTGTCAACATTGTTCCCACGATGGAATTTTCTTAATTTGGCTTGGATATGCACCAAAATGAGCTCAAATGTACACAAAAATAAATGCTATCTGCTGGTGCCAACCAATCTTCTCACAGATTTTTAGTTTTTGTATAATTGGCTTTAGATGCGACCTTAATGTACAGTTGAGCAGATATTGTCAAAATTGTTCCCACGATGGAATTTTCTTAATATGGCTTGGATATGCACCAAAATGAGCTCAAATGTACACAAAAATAAATGCTATCTGCCGGTGCCAACCAATCTTCTCGCAGATTTTTAGTTTTTGTATAATTGGCTTTAGATGCGAACTCAATGTACAGTTGAGCAGATATTGTCAAAATTGTTCCCACGATGGAATTTTCTTAATATGGCTTGGATTTGCACCAAAATGAGCTCAAATGTACACAAAAATAAATGCTATCTGCTGGTGCCAACCAATCTTCTCACAGATTTTTAGTTTTTGTATAATTGGCTTTAGATGCAACTTTAATGTACAGTTGAGCAGATATTGTCAAAATTGTTCCCACGATGTAATTTTCTTAATACGGCTTGAATATGCACCAAAATTAGCTCAAATGTACACACACAAAAATGTTATATTAGCACCCGGTGCCAACCAATCTTCTCACAGATTTTTAGTTTTTTTATAATTGGCTTTAGATGCGACCTTAATGTACAGATGAGCAGATATTGTCAAAATTGTTCCCACGATGGAAGTTTCTTAATATGGCTTGGATATGCACCAAAATGAGCTCTAATGTACACAAATATAAATGCTATCTACTGGTGCCAACCACTCATCTCAAAGATTTTTAGTTTTTGTATAATTGGCTTTAGATGCGACCTCAATGTACAGTTGAGCAGATATTGTCAAAATTGTTCCCACGATGGAATGTTCATAATATGGCTTGGATATGCACCAAAATGAGCTTAAATGTACACAAAAATAAATGCTATCTGCTGGTGCAAACCAATCTTCTCACAGATTTTTCGATTTTGTATTATTGGCTTTAGATGCGACTTTAATGAACAGTTGAGCAGATATTGTCAAAATTGTTCCCACGATGGAATTTTCTTAATATGGCTTGGATATGCACCAAAATGAGCTCAAATGTACACAAAAACAAATGTTAGCACCCGGTACCAACCAATCTTCTCACAGATTTTTAGTTTTTTGTATAATTGGCTTAGATGCGACCTTAATGTACAGTTGAGCAGATATTGTCAAAATTGTTCCCACGATGGAATTTTCTTAATATGGCTTGGATATGCACCAAAATGAGCTCAATTGTACACAAAAATAAATGCTATCTGCTGGTGGCAACCAATCTTCTCACAGATTTTTAGTTTTTGTATAATTGGCTTTAGATGCGACCTAAATGTACAGTTGAGCAGATATTGTCAAATTGTTCCAACGATGGAACTTTCTTAATTTGTCTTGGATATGCACCAAAATGAGCTCAAATGTACACAAAAATAAATGCTATCTGCTGGTGGCAACCAATCTTCTCACAGATGTTTAGCTTTTGTATAATTGGCTTGAGATGCGACCTTAATGTACAGTTGAGCAGATATTGTCAAAATTGTTCCCACGATGGAATTTTCTTAATATGGCTTGGATATGCACCAAAATGAGCTCAAATGTACACCAAAATAAATGCTATCTGCTGGTGCCAACCAATCTTCTCACAGATTATTAGTTTTTTATAATTGGCTTTAGATGCGACCTTAATGTACAGTTGAGCAGATATTGTCAAAATTGTTCCCATGATGGAATTTTCTTAATATGGCTTGGATATGCACCAAAATGAGCTCAAATGTACACAAAAATAAATGCTATCTGCTGGTGCCAACCAATCTTCTCACATATTTTTAGTTTTTGTATAATTGGCTTTAGATGCGACCTTAATGTACAGTTGAGCAGATATTGTCAACATTGTTCCCACGATGGAATTTGCTTAATATGGCTTTGATATGCACCAAAATGAGCTCAAATGTACACAAAAATAAATGCTATCTGCTGGTGCCAACCAATCTTCTCACAGATTTTTAGTTTTTGTATAATTGGCTTTAGATGCGACCTTAATGTACAGTTGAGCAGATATTGTCAAAATTGTTCCAACGATGGAATTTTCTTAATATGGCTTGGATATGCACCAAAATGAGCTCAAATGTACACAAAAATAAATGCTATCTGCTGGTGCCAGCCAATCTTCTCGCAGATTTTTAGTTTTTGTATAATTGGCTTTAGATGCGACCTTAATGTACAGTTGAGCAGATATTGTCAAAATTTTTCCCACGATGGAATTTTCTTAATATGGCTTGGATATGCACCAAGATGAGCTCAAATGTACACAAAAATAAATGCGATATGCTGTTGGCAACCAATCTTCTCACAGATTTTTAGTTTTTGTATAATTGGCTTTAGATGCGACCTTAATGTACAGTTGAGCAGATATTGTCAAAATTGTTCCCACGATGGAACTTTCTTAATATGGCTTGGATATGCACCAAAATGAGCTCAAATGTACACAAAAATAATTGCTATCTGCTGGTGCCAACCAATCTTCTCACAGATTTTTAGGTTTTGTATAATTGGCTTTAGATGCGACCTTAATGTACAGTTGAGCAGATATTGTCAACATTGTTCCCACGATGGAATTTTCTTAATATGGCTTGGATATGCACCAAAATGAGCTCAAATGTACACAAAAATAAATGCTATCTGCTGGTGGCAACCAATCTTCTCACAGATTTTTAGTTTTTGTATAATTGGCTTTAGATGCGACCTTAATGTACAGTTGAGCAGATATTGTCAAAATTGTTCCCACGATGGAATTTTCTTAATATGGCTTGGATATGCACCAAAATGAGCTCAAATGTACACAAAAACAAATGTTAGCACCCGGTACCAACCAATCTTCTCACAGATTTTTAGCTTTTGTATAATTGGCTTTAGATGCGACCTTAATGTACAGTTGAGCAGATATTGTCAACATTGTTCCAAAGATGGAATTTTCTTAATTTGACTTGGATATGCACCAAAATGAGCTCAAATGTACACAAAAATAAATGCTATCTGCTGGTGCCAACCAATCTTCTCACAGATTTTTAGTTTTTGTATAATTGGCTTTAGATGCGACCTTAATGTACAGTTGAGCAGATATTGTCAAAATTGTTCCCACGATGAAATTTTCTTAATATGGCTTGGATATGCACCAAAATGAGCTCAAATGTACACAAAAATAAATGCTATCTGCTGGTGCCAACCAATCTTCTCGCAGCTTTTTATTTTTTGTATAATTGGCTTTAGATGCGACCTTTCTGTACAGTTGAGCAGATATTGTCAAAATTGTTCCCACGATGGAACTTTCTTAATATGGCTTGGATATGCACCAAAATGAGCTCAAATGTACACAAAAATAAATGCTATCTGCTGGTGCCAACCAATCTTCTCACATATTTTTAGTTTTTGTATAATTGGCTTTAGATGCGACCTTAATGTACAGTTGAGCAGATATTGTCAACATTGTTCCCACGATGGAATTTGCTTAATATGGCTTTGATATGCACCAAAATGAGCTCAAATGTACACAAAAATAAATGCTATCTGCTGGTGCCAACCAATCTTCTCACAGATTTTTAGTTTTTGTATCATTGGCTTTAGATGCGACCTTAATGTACAGTTGAGCAGATATTGTCAAAATTGTTCCAACGATGGAATTTTCTTAATATGGCTTGGATATGCACCAAAATGAGCTCAAATGTACACAAAAATAAATGCTATCTGCTGGTGCCAGCCAATCTTCTCGCAGATTTTTAGTTTTTGTATAATTGGCTTAAGATGCGACCTTAATGTACAGTTGAGCAGATATTGTCAACATTTTTCCCACGATGGAATTTTCTTAATATGGCTTGGATATGCACCAAGATGAGCTCAAATGTACACAAAAATAAATGCGATATGCTGTTGGCAATCAATCTTCTCACAGATTTTTAGTTTTTGTATAATTGGCTTTAGATGCGACCTTAATGTACAGTTGAGCAGATATTGTCAAAATTGTTCCCACGATGGAACTTTCTTAATATGTCTTGGATATGCACCAAAATGAGCTCAAATGTACACAAAAATAATTGCTATCTGCTGGTGCCAACCAATCTTCTCACAGATTTTTAGGTTTTGTATAATTGGCTTTAGATGCGACCTTAATGTACAGTTGAGCAGATATTGTCAACATTGTTCCCACGATGGAATTTTCTTAATATGGCTTGGATATGCACCAAAATGAGCTCAAATGTACACAAAAATAAATGCTATCCGCTGGTGCTGGTGGCAACCAATCTTCTCACAGATTTTTAGTTTTTGTATAATTGGCTTTAGATGCGACCTTAATGTACAGTTGAGCAGATATTGTCAACATTGTTCCCACGATGGAATTTTCTTAATATGGCTTGGATATGCACCAAAATGAGCTCAAATGTACACAAAAACAAATGTTAGCACCCGGTACCAACCAATCTTCTCACAGATTTTTAGCTTTTGTATAATTGGCTTTAGATGCGACCTTAATGTACAGTTGAGCAGATATTGTCAACATTGTTCCAAAGATGGAATTTTCTTAATTTGACTAGGATATGCACCAAAATGAGCTCAAATGTACACAAAAATAAATGCTATCTGCTGGTGCCAACCAATCTTCTCACAGATTTTTAGTTTTTGTATAATTGGCTTTAGATGCGACCTTAATGTACAGTTGAGCAGATATTGTCAAAATTGTTCCCACGATGAAATTTTCTTAATATGGCTTGGATATGCACCAAAATGAGCTCAAATGTACACAAAAATAAATGCTATCTGCTGGTGCCAACCAATCTTCTCGCAGATTTTTAGTTTTTGTATAATTGGCTTTAGATGCGACCTTAATGTACAGTTGAGCAGATATTGTCAAAATTGTTCCCACGATGGAATTTTCTTAATATGGCTTGGATATGCACCAAAATGAGCTCAAATGTACACAAAAATAAATGCGATATGCTGGTGGCAACCAATCTTCTCACAGATTTTTAGTTTTTGTATAATTGGCTTTAGATGCGACCTTAATGTACAGTTGAGCAGATATTGTCAAAATTGTTCCCACGATGGAACTTTCTTAATATGTCTTGGATATGCACCAAAATGAGCTCAAATGTACACAAAAATAATTGCTATCTGCTGGTGCCAACCAATCTTCTCACAGATTTTTAGTTTTTGTCTAATTGGCTTTAGATGCGACCTTAATGTACAGTTGAGCAGATATTGTCAACATTGTTCCCACGATGGAATTTTCTTAATATGGCTTGGATATGCACCAAAATGAGCTCAAATGTACACAAAAATAAATGCGATATGCTGGTGGCAACCAATCTTCTCACAGATTATTAGTTTTTGTAAAATTGGCTTTAGATGCGACCTTATTGTACAGTTGAGCAGATATTGTCAAAATTGTTCCCACGATGGAACTTTCTTAATATGGCTTGGATATGCACCAAAATGAGCTCAATGTTCACAAAAATAATTGCTATCTGCTGGTGCCAACCAATCTTCTCACAGATTTTTAGTTTTTGTTTAATTGGCTTTAGATGCGACCTTAATGTACAGTTGAGCAGATATTGTCAACATTGTTCCCACGATGGAATTTTCTTAATATGGCTTGGATATGCACCAAAATGAGCTCAAATGTACACAAAAATAAATGCTATCTGCTGGTGGCAACCAATCTTCTCACAGATTTTTAGTTTTTGTATAATTGGCTTTAGATGCGACCTTAATGTACAGTTGAGCAGATATTGTCAACATTGTTCCCACGATGGAATTTTCTTAATATGGCTTGGATATGCACCAAAATGAGCTCAAATGTACACAAAAATAAATGCTATCTGCTGGTGGCAACCAATCTTCTCACAGATTTTTAGTTTTTGTATAATTGGCTTTAGATGCGACCTTTCTGTACAGTTGAGCAGATATTGTCAAAATTGTTCCCACGATGTAATTTTCTTAATATGGCTTGGATATGCACCAAAATGAGCTCAAATCTATACAAAAATAAACGCTATCCGCTGGTGCCAACCAATCTTCTCACAGATTTTTAGCTTTTGTATAATTGGCTTTAGATGCGACCTTAATGTACAGTTGAGCAGATATTGTCAACATTGTTCCCACGATGGAATTTTCTTAATTTGGCTTGGATATGCACCAAAATGAGCTCAAATGTACACAAAAATAAATGCTATCTGCTGGTGCCAACCAATCTTCTCACATATTTTTAGTTTTTGTATAATTGGCTTTCGATGCGACCTTAATGTACAGTTGAGCAGATATTGTCAACATTGTTCCCACGATGGAATTTGCTTAATATTGCTTGGATATGCACCAAAATGAGCACAAATGTACACAAAAATAAATGCTATCTGCCGGTGCCAATCAATCTTCTCGCAGATTTTTAGTTTTTGTATAATTGTCTTTAGATGCGACCTCAATGTACAGTTGAGCAGATATTGTCAAAATTGTTCCCACGATGGAATTTTCTTAATATGGCTTGGATATGCACCAGAATGAGCTCAAATGTACACAAAAATAATTGTTATCTGCTGGTGCCAACCAATCTTCTCACAGATTTTTAGGTTTTGTATAATTGGCTTTAGATGCGACCTTAATGTACAGTTGAGCAGATATTGTCAACATTGTTCCCACGATGGAATTTTCTTAATATGGCTTGGATATGCACCAAGATGAGCTCAAATGTACACAAAAATAAATGCGATATGCTGGTGGCAACCAATCTTCTCACAGATTTTTAGTTTTTATATAATTGGCTTTAGATGCGACCTTAATGTACAGTTGAGCAGATATTGTCAAAATTGTTCCCACGATGTAACTTTCTTAATATGTCTTGGATATGCACCAAAATTAGCTCAAATGTACACAAAAATAATTGCTATCTGCTGGTGCCAACCAATCTTCTCACAGATTTTTAGTTTTTGTATAATTGGCTTTAGATGCGACCTTAATGTACAGTTGAGCAGATATTGTCAACATTGTTCCCACGATGGAATTTTCTTAATATGGCTTGGATATGCACCAAAATGAGCTCAAATGTACACAAAAATAAATGCGATATGCTGGTGGCAACCAATCTTCTCACAGATTATTAGTTTTTGTAAAATTGGCTTTAGATGCGACCTTATTGTACAGTTGAGCAGATATTGTCAAAATTGTTCCCACGATGGAACTTTCTTAATATGGCTTGGATATGCAGCAAAATGAGCGCAAATGTACACAAAAATAAATGCTATCTGCTGGTGCCAACCAATCTTCTCACAGACTTTTAGTTTTTGTATAATTGGCTTTAGATGCGACCTTAATGTACAGTTGAGCAGATATTGTCAACATTGTTCCCACGATGGAATTTTCTTAATATGGCTTGGATATGCACCAAAATGAGCTCAAATGTACACAAAAATAAATGCTATCTGCTGGTGCCAACCAATCTTCTCACAGATTTTTAGTTTTTGTATAATTGGCTTTAGATGCGACCTTTCTGTACAGTTGAGCAGATATTGTCAAAATTGTTCCCACGATGTAATTTTCTTAATATGGCTTGGATATGCACCAAAATGAGCTCAAATCTATACAAAAATAAACGCTATCTGCTGGTGCCAACCAATCTTCTCACAGATTTTTAGCTTTTGTATAATTGGCTGTAGATGCGACCTTAATGTACAGTTGAGCAGATATTGTCAACATTGTTCCCACGATGGAACTTTCTTAATTTGGCTTGGATATGCACCAAAATGAGCTCAAATGTACACAAAAATAAATGCTATCTGCTGGTGCCAACCAATCTTCTCACAGATTTTTAGTTTTTGTATAATTGGCTTTAGATGCGACCTTAATGTACAGTTGAGCAGATATTGTCAACATTGTTCCCACGATGGAATTTTCTTAATATGGCTTGGATATGCACCAAAATGAGCTCAAATGTACACAAAAAAAAATGCTATCTGCTGGTGGCAACCAATCTTCTCACAGATTTTTAGTTTTTGTATAATTGGCTTTAGATGCGACCTTTCTGTACAGTTGAGCAGATATTGTCAAAATTGTTCCCACGATGTAATTTTCTTAATATGGCTTGGATATGCACCAAAATGAGCTCAAATGTACACAAAAACAAATGTTAGCACCCGGTACCAACCAATCTTCTCACAGATTTTTAGCTTTTGTATAATTGGCTTTAGATGCGACCTTAATGTACAGTTGAGCAGATATTGTCAACATTGTTCCCACGATGGAATTTTCTTAATTTGGCTTGGATATGCACCAAAATGAGCTCAAATGTACACAAAAATAAATGCTATCTGCTGGTGCCAACCAATCTTCTCACAGATTTTTAGTTTTTGTATAATTGGCTTTAGATGCGACCTTTCTGTACAGTTGAGCAGATATTGTCAAAATTGTTCCCACGATGGAATTTTCTTAATATGGCTTGGATATGCACCAAAATGAGCTCAAATGTACACAAAAATAAATGCTATCTGCTGGTGCCAACCAATCTTCTCGCAGATTTTTAGTTTTTGTATAATTGGCTTTAGATGCGACCTTAATGTACAGTTGAGCAGATATTGTCAAAATTTTTCCCACGATGGAATTTTCTTAATATGGCTTGGATATGCACCAAGATGAGCTCAAATGTACACAAAAATAAATGCGATATGCTGGTGGCAACCAATCTTCTCACAGATTTTTAGTTTTTATATAATTGGCTTTAGATGCGACCTTAATGTACAGTTGAGCAGATATTGTCAAAATTGTTCCCACGATGTAACTTTCTTAATATGTCTTGGATATGCACCAAAATTAGCTCAAATGTACACAAAAATAAATGCGATATGCTGGTGGCAACCAATCTTCTCACAGATTTTTAGTTTTTGTATAATTGGCTTTAGATGCGACCTTAATGTACAGTTGAGCAGATATTGTCAAAATTGTTCTTACGATGGAACTTTCTTAATATGTCTTGGATATGCACCAAAATGAGCTCAAATGTACACAAAAATAATTGCTATCTGCTGGTGCCAACCAATCTTCTCACAGATTTTTAGGTTTTGTATAATTGGCTTTAGATGCGACCTTAATGTACAGTTGAGCAGATATTGTCAACATTGTTCCCACGATGGAATTTTCTTAATATGGCTTGGATATGCACCAAAATGAGCTCAAATGTACACAAAAATAAATGCTATCTGCTGGTGGCAACCAATCTTCTCACAGATTTTTAGTTTTTGTATAATTGGCTTTAGATGCGACCTTAATGTACAGTTGAGCAGATATTGTCAACATTGTTCCCACGATGGAATTTTCTTAATATGGCTTGGATATGCACCAAAATGAGCTCAAATGTACACAAAAACAAATGTTAGCACCCGGTACCAACCAATCTTCTCACAGATTTTTAGCTTTTGTATAATTGGCTTTAGATGCGACCTTAATGTACAGTTGAGCAGATATTGTCAACATTGTTCCAAAGATGGAATTTTCTTAATTTGACTAGGATATGCACCAAAATGAGCTCAAATGTACACAAAAATAAATGCTATCTGCTGGTGCCAACCAATCTTCTCACAGATTTTTAGTTTTTGTATAATTGGCTTTAGATGCGACCTTAATGTACAGTTGAGCAGATATTGTCAAAATTGTTCCCACGATGAAATTTTCTTAATATGGCTTGGATATGCACCAAAATGAGCTCAAATGTACACAAAAATAAATGCTATCTGCTGGTGCCAACCAATCTTCTCGCAGATATTTAGTTTTTGTATAATTGGCTTTAGATGCGACCTTAATGTACAGTTGAGCAGATATTGTCAAAATTGTTCCTACGATGGAATTTTCTTAATATGGCTTGGATATGCACCAAGATGAGCTCAAATGTACACAAAAATAAATGCCATATGCTGGTGGCAACCAATCTTCTCACAGATTTTTAGTTTTTGTATAATTGGCTTTAGATGCGACCTTAATGTACAGTTGAGCAGATATTGTCAAAATTGTTCCCACGATGGAACTTTCTTAATATGTCTTGGATATGCACCAAAATGAGCTCAAATGTACACAAAAATAATTGCTATCTGCTGGTGCCAACCAATCTTCTCACAGATTTTTAGTTTTTGTATAATTGGCTTTAGATGCGACCTTAATGTACAGTTGAGCAGATATTGTCAACATTGTTCCCACGATGGAATTTTCTTAATATGGCTTGGATATGCACCAAAATGAGCTCAAATGTACACAAAAATAAATGCGATATGCTGGTGGCAACCAATCTTCTCACAGATTATTAGTTTTTGTAAAATTGGCTTTAGATGCGACCTTATTGTACAGTTGAGCAGATATTGTCAAAATTGTTCCCACGATGGAACTTTCTTAATATGGCTTGGATATGCACCAAAATGAGCTCAATGTTCACAAAAATAATTGCTATCTGCTGGTGCCAACCAATCTTCTCACAGATTTTTAGTTTTTGTTTAATTGGCTTTAGATGCGACCTTAATGTACAGTTGAGCAGATATTGTCAACATTGTTCCCACGATGGAATTTTCTTAATATGGCTTGGATATGCACCAAAATGAGCTCAAATGTACACAAAAATAAATGCTATCTGCTGGTGGCAACCAATCTTCTCACAGATTTTTAGTTTTTGTATAATTGGCTTTAGATGCGACCTTAATGTACAGTTGAGCAGATATTGTCAACATTGTTCCCACGATGGAATTTTCTTAATATGGCTTGGATATGCACCAAAATGAGCTCAAATGTACACAAAAATAAATGCTATCTGCTGGTGGCAACCACAATCTTCTCACAGATTTTTAGTTTTTGTATAATTGGCTTTAGATGCGACCTTTCTGTACAGTTGAGCAGATATTGTCAAAATTGTTCCCACGATGTAATTTTCTTAATATGGCTTGGATATGCACCAAAATGAGCTCAAATGTACACAAAAACAAATGTTAGCACCCGGTACCAACCAATCTTCTCACAGATTTTTAGCTTTTGTATAATTGGCTTTAGATGCGACCTTAATGTACAGTTGAGCAGATATTGTCCAAATTGTTCCCACGATGGAATTTTCTTAATTTGGCTTGGATATGCACCAAAATGAGCTCAAATGTACACAAAAATAAATGCTATCTGCTGGTGCCAACCAATCTTCTCACAGATTTTTAGTTTTTGTATAATTGGCTTTAGATGCGACCTTAATGTACAGTTGAGCAGATATTGTCAACATTGTTCCCACGATGGAATTTTCTTAATTTGGCTTGGATATGCACCAAAATGAGCTCAAATGTACACAAAAATAAATGCTATCTGCTGGTGCCAACCAATCTTCTCACAGATTTTTAGTTTTTGTATAATTGGCTTTAGATGCGACCTTAATGTACAGTTGAGCAGATATTGTCAAAATTGTTCCCACGATGGAATTTTCTTAATATGGCTTGGATATGCACCAAAATGAGCTCAAATGTACACAAAAATAAATGCTATCTGCTGGTGCCAACCAATCTTCTCGCAGATTTTTAGTTTTTGTATAATTGGCTTTAGATGCGACCTTAATGTACAGTTGAGCAGATATTGTCAAAATTGTTCCCACGATGGAACTTTCTTAATATGGCTTGGATATGCACCAAAATGAGCTCAATGTACACAAAAATAATTGCTATCTGCTGGTGCCAACCAATCTTCTCACAGATTTTTAGTTTTTGTATAATTGGCTTTAGATGCGACCTTATTGTACAGTTGAGCAGATATTGTCAACATTGTTCCCACGATGGAATTTTCTTAATATGGCTTGGATATGCACCAAAATGAGCTCAAATGTACACAAAAATAAATGCTATCTGCTGGTGCCAACCAATCTTCTCACAGATTTTTAGTTTTTGTATAATTGGCTTTAGATGCGACCTTAATGTACAGTTGAGCAGATATTGTCAACATTGCTCCCACGATGGAAGTTTCTTAATATGGCTTGGATATGCACCAAAATGAGCTCAAATGTACACAAAAATAAATGCTATCTGCTGGTGGCAACCAATCTTCTCACAGATTTTTAGTTTTTGTATAATTGGCTTTAGATGCGACCTTTCTGTACAGTTGAGCAGATATTGTCAAAATTGTTCCCACGATGTAATTTTCTTAATATGGCTTGGATATGCACCAAAATGAGCTCAAATCTATACAAAAATAAACGCTATCCGCTGGTGCCAACCAATCTTCTCACAGATTTTTAGCTTTTGTATAATTGGCTTTAGATGCGACCTTAATGTACAGTTGAGCAGATATTGTCAACATTGTTCCCACGATGGAATTTTCTTAATTTGGCTTGGATATGCACCAAAATGAGCTCAAATGTACACAAAAATAAATGCGATATGCTGGTGGCAACCAATCTTCTCACAGATTTTTTGTTTTTGTATAATTGGCTTTAGATGCGACCTTAATGTACAGTTGAGCAGATATTGTCAAAATTGTTCCCACGATGGAATTTTCTTAATATTGCTTGGATATGCACCAAAATGAGCTCAAATGTACACAAAAATAATTGCTATCTGCTGGTGCCAACCAATCTTCTCACAGATTTTTAGGTTTTGTATAATTGGCTTTAGATGCGACCTTAATGTACAGTTGAGCAGATATTGTCAACATTGTTCCCACGATGGAATTTTCTTAATATGGCTTGGATATGCACCAAAATGAGCTTAATGTACACAAAAATAAATGCTATCTGCTGGTGGCAACCAATCTTCTCACAGATTTTTAGTTTTTGTATAATTGGCTTTAGATGCGACCTTTCTGTACAGTTGAGCAGATATTGTCAAAATTGTTCCCACGATGTAATTTTCTTAATATGGCTTGGATATGCACCAAAATGAGCTCAAATGTACACAAAAACAAATGTTAGCACCCGGTACCAACCAATCTTCTCACAGATTTTTAGCTTTTGTATAATTGGCTTTAGATGCGACCTTAATGTACAGTTGAGCAGATATTGTCAACATTGTTCCCACGATGGAATTTTCTTAATTTGGCTTGGATATGCACCAAAATGAGCTCAAATGTACACAAAAATAAATGCTATCTGCTGGTGCCAACCAATCTTCTCACAGATTTTTAGTTTTTGTATAATTGGCTTTAGATGCGACCTTAATGTACAGTTGAGCAGATATTGTCAAAATTGTTCCCACGATGGAATTTTCTTAATATGGCTTGGATATGCACCAAAATGAGCTCAAATGTACACAAAAATAAATGCTATCTGCTGGTGCCAACCAATCTTCTCGCAGATTTTTAGTTTTTGTATAATTGGCTTTAGATGCGACCTTAATGTACAGTTGAGCAGATATTGTCAAAATTTTTCCCACGATGGAATTTTCTTAATATGGCTTGGATATGCACCAAGATGAGCTCAAATGTACACAAAAATAAATGCGATCTGCTGGTGGCAACCAATCTTCTCACAGATTTTTAGTTTTTATATAATTGGCTTTAGATGCGACCTTAATGTACAGTTGAGCAGATATTGTCAAAATTGTTCCCACGATGTAACTTTCTTAATATGTCTTGGATATGCACCAAAATGAGCTCAAATGTACACAAAAATAATTGCTATCTGCTGGTGCCAACCAATCTTCTCACAGATTTTTAGTTTTTGTATAATTGGCTTTAGATGCGACCTTAATGTACAGTTGAGCAGATATTGTCAACATTGTTCCCACGATGGAATTTTCTTAATATGGCTTGGATATGCACCAAAATGAGCTCAAATGTACACAAAAATAAATGCGATATGCTGGTGGCAACCAATCTTCTCACAGATTATTAGTTTTTGTAAAATTGGCTTTAGATGCGACCTTATTGTACAGTTGAGCAGATATTGTCAAAATTGTTCCCACGATGGAACTTTCTTAATATGGCTTGGATATGCAGCAAAATGAGCGCAAATGTACACAAAAATAAATGCTATCTGCTGGTGCCAACCAATCTTCTCACAGATTTTTAGTTTTTGTATAATTGGCTTTAGATGCGACCTTAATGTACAGTTGAGCAGATATTGTCAACATTGTTCCCACGATGGAATTTTCTTAATATGGCTTGGATATGCACCAAAATGAGCTCAAATGTACACAAAAATAAATGCTATCTGCTGGTGCAAACCAATCTTCTCACATATTTTTAGTTTTTGTATAATTGGCTTTAGATGCGACCTTAATGTACAGTTGAGCAGATATTGTCAACATTGTTCCCACGATGGAATTTTCTTAATATGGCTTGGATATGCACCAAAATGAGCTCAAATGTACACAAAAATAAATGCTATCTGCTGGTGGCAACCAATCTTCTCACAGATTTTTAGTTTTTGTATAATTGGCTTTACATGCGACCTTTCTGTACAGTTGAGCAGATATTGTCAAAATTGTTCCCACGATGTAATTTTCTTAATATGGCTTGGATATGCACCAAAATGAGCTCAAATCTATACAAAAATAAACGCTATCTGCCGGTGCCAACCAATCTTCTCGCAGATTTTTAGTTTTTGTATAATTGGCTTTAGATGCGACCTCAATGTACAGTTGAGCAGATATTGTCAAAATTGTTCCTACGATGGAATTTTCTTAATATGGCTTGGATATGCACCAAAATGAGCTCAAATGTACACAAAAATAAATGCTATCTGCTGGTGCCAACCAATCTTCTCACATATTTTTAGTTTTTGTATAATTGGCTTTAGATGCGACCTTAATGTACAGTTGAGCAGATATTGTCAACATTGTTCCCACGATGGAATTTTCTTAATATGGCTTGGATATGCACCAAAATGAGCTCAAATGTACACAAAAATAAATGCTATCTGCTGGTGCAAACCAATCTTCTCACATATTTTTAGTTTTTGTATAATTGGCTTTAGATGCGACCTTAATGTACAGTTGAGCAGATATTGTCAACATTGTTCCCACGATGGAATTTTCTTAATATGGCTTGGATATGCACCAAAATGAGCTCAAATGTACACAAAAATAAATGCTATCTGCTGGTGGCAACCAATCTTCTCACAGATTTTTAGTTTTTGTATAATTGGCTTTAGATGCGACCTTTCTGTACAGTTGAGCAGATATTGTCAAAATTATTCCCACGATGTAATTTTCTTAATATGGCTTGGATATGCACCAAAATGAGCTCAAATCTATACAAAAATAAACGCTATCCGCTGGTGCCAACCAATCTTCTCACAGATTTTTAGCTTTTGTATAATTGGCTTTAGATGCGACCTTAATGTACAGTTGAGCAGATATTGTCAACATTGTTCCCACGATGGAATTTTCTTAATTTGGCTTGGATATGCACCAAAATGAGCTCAAATGTACACAAAAATAAATGCTATCTGCTGGTGCCAACCAATCTTCTCACAGATTTTTAGTTTATGTATAATTGGTTTAGATGCGACCTTAATGTACAGTTGAGCAGATATTGTCAAAATTGTTCCCACGATGGAATTTTCTTAATATGGCTTGGATATGCACCAAAATGAGGACAAATGTACACAAAAATAAATGCTATCTGCCGGTGCCAACCAATCTTCTCGCAGATTTTTAGTTTTTGTATAATTGGCTTTAGATGCGACCTCAATGTACAGTTGAGCAGATATTGTCAAAATTGTTCCTACGATGGAATTTTCTTAATATGGCTTGGATATGCACCAAAATGAGCTCAAATGTACACAAAAATAAATGCTCTCTGCTGGTGCCTACCAATCTTCTCACATATTTTTAGTTTTTGTATAATTGGCTTTAGATGCGACCTTAATGTACAGTTGAGCAGATATTGTCAACATTGTTCCCACGATGGAATTTTCTTAATACGGCTTGGATATGCACCAAAATGAGCTCAAATGTACACAAAAATAAATGCTATCTGCTGCTGGCAACCAATCTTCACACAGCTTTTTATTTTTTGTATAATTGGCTTTAGATGCGACCTTTCTGTACAGTTGAGCAGATATTGTCAAAATTGTTCCCACGATGTAATTTTCTTAATATGGCTTGGATATGCACCAAAATTAGCTCAAATCTACACAAAAATAAATGCTATCCGCTGGTGCCAACCAATCTTCTCACAGATTTTTAGCTTTTGTATAATTGGCTTTAGATGCGACCTTAATGTACAGTTGAGCAGATATTGTCAACATTGTTCCCACGATGGAATTTTCTTAATTTGGCTTGGATATGCACCAAAATGAGCTCAAATGTACACAAAAATAAATGCTATCTGCCGGTGCCAACCAATCTTCTCGCAGATTTTTAGTTTTTGTATAATTGGCTTTAGATGCGACCTCAATGTACAGTTGAGCAGATATTGTCAAAATTGTTCCCACGATGGAATTTTCTTAATATGGCTTGGATATGCACCAAAATGAGCTCAAATGTACACAAAAATAAATGCTATCTGCTGGTGCCAACCAATCTTCTCGCAGATTTTTAGTTTTTGTATAATTGGCTTTAGATGCGACTTTAATGAACAGTTGAGCAGATATTGTCAAAATTGTTCCCACGATGTAATTTTCTTAATATGGCTTGGATATGCACCAAAATTAGCTCAAATGTACACAAACAAAAATGTTACATTAGCACCCGGTGCCAACCAATCTTCTCACAGATTTTTAGTTTTTTTATAATTGGCTTTAGATGCGACCTTAATGTACAGTTGAGCAGATATTGTCAAAATTGTTCCCACGATGGAAGTTTCTTTATATGGCTTGGATATGCACCAAAATGAGCTCAAATGTACACAAAAATAAATGCTATCTACTGGTGCCAACCACTCATCTCAAAGATTTTTAGTTTTTGTATAATTGGCTTTAGATGCGACCTCAATGTACAGTTGAGCAGATATTGTCAAAATTGTTCCCACGATGGAATGTTCATAATATGGCTTGGATATGCACCAAAATGAGCTTAAATGTACACAAAAATAAATGCTATCTGCTGGTGCAAACCAATCTTCTCACAGATTTTTCGATTTTGTATTATTGGCTTTAGATGCGACTTTAATGAACAGTTGAGCAGATATTGTCAAAATTGTTCCCACGATGGAATTTTCTTAATATGGCTTGGATATGCACCAAAATGAGCTCAAATGTACACAAAAACAAATGTTAGCACCCGGTACCAACCAATCTTCTCACAGATTTTTAGTTTTTGTATAATTGGCTTTAGATGCGACCTTAATGTACAGTTGAGCAGATATTGTCAAAATTGTTCCCACGATGGAATGTTCATAATATGGCTTGGATATGCACCAAAATGAGCTTAAATGTACACAAAAATAAATGCTATCTGCTGGTGCAAACCAATCTTCTCACAGATTTTTCGATTTTGTATTATTGGCTTTAGATGCGACTTTAATGAACAGTTGAGCAGATATTGTCAAAATTGTTCCCACGATGGAATTTTCTTAATATGGCTTGGATATGCACCAAAATGAGCTCAAATGTACACAAAAACAAACGTTAGCACCCGGTACCAACCAATCTTCTCACAGATTTTTAGTTTTTGTATAATTGGCTTTAGATGCGACCTTAATGTACAGTTGAGCAGATATTGTCAAAATTGTTCCCACGATGGAACTTTCTTACTATGACTTGGATATGCACCAACATGAGCTGAAAAGTGCACATGAATAATTGCTATTTGCTGGGGCCAACCAATCTTCTCACAGATTTTTAGTTTTTTTGTATAATTGGCTGAGATGCGACCTTAATGTACAGCTGAACAGATATTGTCAAAATTGTTCCCACGATGGAATTTTCTTAATATGGCTTGGATATGCACCAAAATGAGCTCAAATGTACACATAAATAAATGCTATCTGCTGGTGCCAACCAATCTTCTCACAGATTATTAGTTTTTGTATAATTGGCTTTAGATGCGACATTAATGTACAGTTGAGCAGATATTGTCAAAATTGTTCCCACGATGGAATTTTCTTAATATGGCTTGGATATGCACCAAAATGAGCTCAAATGTACACAAAAATAAATGCTATCTGCTGGTGCCAACCAATCTTCTCGCAGATTTTTTGTTTTTGTATAATTGGCTTTAGATGCGACCTTAATGTACAGTTGAGCAGATATTGTCAAAATTGTTCCCACGATGGAATGTTCATAATATGGCTTGGATATGCACCAAAATGAGCTTAAATGTACACAAAAATAAATGCTATCTGCTGGTGCAAACCAATCTTCTCACAGATTTTTCGATTTTGTATTATTGGCTTTAGATGCGACTTTAATGAACAGTTGAGCAGATATTGTCAACATTGTTCCCACGATGGAATTTTCTTAATATGGCTTGGATATGCACCAAAATGAGCTCAAATGTACACAAAAACAAACGTTAGCACCCGGTACCAACCAATCTTCTCACAGATTTTTAGTTTTTGTATAATTGGCTTTAGATGCGACCTTAATGTACAGTTGAGCAGATATTGTCAAAATTGTTCCCACGATGGAACTTTCTTACTATGACTTGGATATGCACCAACATGAGCTGAAAAGTGCACATGAATAATTGCTATTTGCTGGTGCCAACCAATCTTCTCACAGATTTTTAGTTTTTTTGTATAATTGGCTGAGATGCGACCTTAATGTACAGCTGAACAGATATTGTCAAAATTGTTCCCACGATGGAATTTTCTTAATATGGCTTGGATATGCACCAAAATGAGCTCAAATGTACACATAAATAAATGCTATCTGCTGGTGCCAACCAATCTTCTCACAGATTATTAGTTTTTGTATAATTGGCTTTAGATGCGACCTTAATGTACAGTTGAGCAGATATTGTCAAAATTGTTCCAACGATGGAATTTTCTTAATATGGCTTGGATATGCACCAAAATGAGCTCAAATGTACACAAAAATAAATGCTATCTGCTGGTGCCAACCAATCTTCTCGCAGATTTTTAGTTTTTGTATAATTGGCTTTAGATGCGACCTTAATGTACAGTTGAGCAGATATTGTCAAAATTTTTCCCACGATGGAATTTTCTTAATATGGCTTGGATATGCACCAACA
Source organism: Steromphala cineraria (assembly GCA_916613615.1). Lineage (NCBI taxonomy): Eukaryota > Metazoa > Mollusca > Gastropoda > Trochida > Trochidae > Steromphala > Steromphala cineraria. The sequence continues at coordinate 10,644,117 of OU744735.1, forward strand.
TGAGCTCAAATGTACACAAAAATAAATGCGATATGCTGGTGGCAACCAATCTTCTCACAGATTTTTAGTTTTTGTATAATTGGCTTTAGATGCGACCTTAATGTACAGTTGAGCAGATATTGTCAAAATTGTTCCCACGATGGAACTTTCTTAATATGTCTTGGATATGCACCAAAATGAGCTCAAATGTACACAAAAATAATTGTTATCTGCTGGTGCCAACCAATCTTCTCACAGATTTTTAGTTTTTGTATAATTGGCTTTAGATGCGACCTTAATGTACAGTTGAGCAGATATTGTCAACATTGTTCCCACGATGGAATTTTCTTCATATGGCTTGGATATGCACCAAAATGAGCTCAAATGTACACAAAAATAAATGCTATCTGCTGGTGGCAACCAATCTTCTCACAGATTTTTAGTTTTTGTATAATTGGCTTTAGATGCGACCTTAATGTACAGTTGAGCAGATATTGTCAAAATTTTTCCCACGATGGAATTTTCTTAATATGGCTTGGATATGCACCAACATGAGCTCAAATGTACACAAAAATAAATGCGATATGCTGGTGGCAACCAATCTTCTCACAGATTTTTAGTTTTTGTATAATTGGCTTTAGATGCGACCTTAATGTACAGTTGAGCAGATATTGTCAAAATTGTTCCCACGATGGAACTTTCTTAATATGTCTTGGATATGCACCAAAATGAGCTCAAATGTACACAAAAATAATTGTTATCTGCTGGTGCCAACCAATCTTCTCACAGATTTTTAGTTTTTGTAAAATTGGCCTTAGATGCGACCTTAATGTACAGTTGAGCAGATATTGTCAAAATTGTTCCCACGATGGAACTTTCTTACTATGACTTGGATATGCACCAACATGAGCTGAAAAGTGCACATGAATAATTGCTATTTGCTGGTGCCAACCAATCTTCTCACAGATTTTAAGTTTTTTTGTATAATTGGCTGAGATGCGACCTTAATGTACAGCTGAACAGATATTGTCAAAATTGTTCCCACGATGGAACTTTCTTAATATGGCTTGGATATGCACCAAAATGAGCTTAAATGTACACAAAAATAAATGCTATCTGCTGGTGCAAACCAACCTTCTCACAGATTTTTAGTTTTTGTATAATTGGCTTTAGATGCGACCTCAATGTACAGTTGAGCAGATATTGTCAAAATTTTTCCCACGATGGAATTTTCTTAATACGGCTTGGATATGCACCAAAATGAGCTTAAATGTACACAAAAATAATTGCTATTTGCTGGTGGCAACCAATCTTCTCACAGATTTTTAGTTTTTGTATAATTGACTTTAGATGCGACCTTAATGTACAGTTGAGCAGATATTGTCAAAATAGTTCCCACGATTGAATTTTCTTAATATGGCTTAGATATGCACCAAAATGAGCTCAAATGTACACAAAAACAAATGTTAGCACACGGTGCCAACCAATCTTTTCACAGATTTTTAGTTTTTGTATAATTGGGTTTAGATGCGACCTTAATGTACAGTTGAGCAGATATTGTCAAAATTGTTCCCACGATGGAGTTTTCTTAATATGGCTTGGATATGCACCAAAATGAGCTTAAATGTACACAAAAGTAATTGCTATCTGCTTGTGGCAACCAATCTTCTCACAGAAATTTAGCTTTTGTATAATTGGCTTTAGATGCGACCTAAATGTACAGTTGAGCAGATATTGTCAAAATTGTTAACGTTCCCACGATGGAACTTTCTTACTATGACTTCGATATGCACCAACATGAGCTGAAAAGTACACATTAATAATTGCTATCTGCTGGTGCCAACCAATCTTCTCACAGATTTTTAGTTTTTTGTATAATTGGCTGAGATGCGACCTTAATGTACAGCTGAGAAGATATTGTCAAAATTGTTCCCACGATGGAATTTTCTTAATATGGCTTGGATATGCACCAAATTGAGCTCAAATATACACAACAATAAATTCTATCTGCTGGTGCCAACATATCTTCTCACAGTTTTTATAGCTTTTGTTTAATTGGCTTTAGATGCGACCTTAATGTACAGTTGAGCAGATATTGTCAAAATTGTTCCCACGATGGAATTATCTTAATATGGCTTGGATATGCACCAAAATGAGCTTAAATGTACACAAAAATAAATGCTATCTGCTGGTACCAACCAATCTTTTCACAGATTTTTAGTTTTTGTATAATTGGCTGAGATGCGACCTTAATGTACAGCTGAACAGATATTGTCAATATTGTTCCCACGATGGAATGTTCATAATATGGCTTGGATATGCACCAAAATGAGCTTAAATGTACACAAAAATAAATGCTATCTGCTGATGCAAACCAATCTTCTCACAGATTTTTAGATTTTGTATAATTGGCTTTAGATGCGACCTCAATGTACAGTTGAGCAGATATTGTCAAAATTGTTCCCACGATGGAATTTTCTTAATATGGCTTGGATATGCACCAAAATGAGCTTAAATGTACACAAAAATAAATGCCATCTGCTGGTGCAAACCAATCTTCTCACAGATTTTTAGTTTTTGTATTATTGGCTTTAGATGCGACTTTAATGAACAGTTGAGCAGATATTGTCAAAATTGTTCCCACGATTGAATTTTCTTAATATGGCTTGGATATGCACCAAACTGAGCTCAAATGTACACAAAAACAAATGTTAGCACCCGGTACCAACCAATCTTCTCACAGATTTTTAGTTTTTGTATAATTGGCTTTAGATGCGACCTTAATGTACAGTTGAGCAGATATTGTCAAAATTGTTCCCACGAATTAACTTTCTTACTATGACTTGGATATGCACCAACATGAGCTGAAAAGTGCACATGAATAATTGCTATTTGCTGGTGCCAACCAATCTTCTCACAGATTTTAAGTTTTTTTGTATAATTGGCTGAGATGCGACCTTAATGTACAGCTGAACAGATATTGTCAAAATTGTTCCCACGATGGAACTTTCTTAATATGGCTTGGATATGCACCAAAATGAGCTTAAATGTACACAAAAATAAATGCTATCTGCTGGTGCAAACCAATCTTCTCACAGATTTTTAGTTTTTGTATAATTGGCTTTAGATGCGACCTCAGTGTACAGTTGAGCAGATATTGTCAAAATTGTTCCCACGATGGAATTTTCTTAATACGGCTTGGATATGCACCAAAATGAGCTTAAATGTACACAAAAATAATTGCTATTTGCTGGTGGCAACCAATCTTCTCACAGATTTTTAGTTTTTGTATAATTGACTTTAGATGCGACCTCAATGTACAGTTGAGCAGATATTGTCAAAATTGTTCCCACGATTGAATTTTCTTAATATGGCTTGGATATGCACCAAAATGAGCTCAAATGTACACAAAAACAAATGTTAGCACCCGGTGCCAACCAATCTTTTCACAGATTTTTAGTTTTTGTATAATTGGCTTTAGATGCGACCTTTATGTAGAGTTGAGCAGATATTGTCATTATTTTCCCTACGATGAAATTTTCTAAATATGGCTTGGGTATGCACCAAAATGGGCTCAAATGTACACAAAAATAAATGCTATCTGCTGGTGCCAACCAATCTTCTCACAGATTTTTAGTTTTTGTATAATTGGCTTTAGATGCGACCTTTATATAGAGTTGAGCAGATATTGTCATTATTTTCCCTACGATGAAATGTTCTTAATATGGCTTGGATATGCACCAAAATGGGCTCAAATGTACACAAAAATAAATGGTATCTGCTGGTGCCAAGCAATCTTCTCACAGATTTTTAGTTTTTGTATAATTGGCTTTAGATGCGACCTTTATGTAGAGTTGAGCAGATATTGTCATTATTTTCCCTACGATGAAATTTTCTTAATGTGGCTTGGATATGCACCAAAATGGGCTCAAATGTACACAAAAATAAATGCTATCTGCTGGTGCCAACCAATCTTCTCACAGATTTTTAGTTTTTGTATAATTGGATTTAGATGCGACCTTTATGTAGAGTTGAGCAGATATTGTCATTATTTTCCCTAAGATGAAATTTTCTTAATATGGCTTGGATATGCACCAAAATTGGCTCAAATGTACACAAAAATAAATGCTATCTGCTGGTGCCAACCAATCTTCTCACAGATTTTTAGTTTTTGTATAATTGGCTTTAGATGCGACCTTTATGTAAAGTTGAGCAGATATTGTCATTTTTTTCCCTACGATGAAATTTTCTTAATATGGCTTGGATATGCACCAAAATGGGCTCAAATGTACACAAAAATAAATGCTATCTGCTGGTGCCAACCAATCTTCTCACAGATTTTTAGTTTTTGTATAATTGGCTTTAGATGCGACCTTTATGTGGAGTTGAGCAGATATTGTCCAAATTGTTCCCACGATGGAATTTTCTTAATACGGCTTGGATATGCACCAAAATGAGCTCAAATGTACACAAAAATAAATATTATCTGCTGGTGCCAACCAATCTTCTCACAGATTTTTAGTTTTTGTATAATTGGCTTTAGATGCGACCTTTATATAGAGTTGAGCAGATATTGTCATTATTTTCCCTACGATGAAAGTTTCTTAATATGGCTTGGATATGCACCAACATGGGCTCAAATGTACACAAAAATAAATGCTATCTGCTGGTGCCAACCAATCTTCTCACAGATTTCTAGTTTTTGTATAATTGGCTTTAGATGCGACCTTTATATAGAGTTGAGCAGATATTGTCATTATTTTCCCTACGATGAAATGTTCTTAATATGGCTTGGATATGCACCAAAATGGGCTCAAATGTACACAAAAATCAATGCTATCTGCTGGTGCCAACCAATGTTCTCACATATTTTTAGTTTTTGTATAATTGGCTTTAGATGCGACCTTTATGTAGAGTTGAGCAGATATTGTCATTATTTTCCCTACGATGAAATTTTCTTAATATGGCTTGGATATGCACCAAAATGGGCTCAAATGTACACAAAAATAAATGCTATCTGCTGGTGCCAACCAATCATCTCACAGATTTTTAGTTTTTGTATAATTGGCTTTAGATGCGACCTCAATGTACAGTTGAGCAGATATTGTCAAAATTGTTCCCACGATGGAATTTTCTTAATATGGCTTGGATATGCACCAAAATGAGCTTAAATGTACACAAAAATAAATGCCATCTGCTGGTGCAAACCAATCTTCTCACAGATTTTTAGTTTTTGTATTATTGGCTTTAGATGCGACTTTAATGAACAGTTGAGCAGATATTGTCAAAATTGTTCCCACGATTGAATTTTCTTAATATGGCTTGGATATGCACCAAACTGAGCTCAAATGTACACAAAAACAAATGTTAGCACCCGGTACCAACCAATCTTCTCACAGATTTCTAGTTTTTGTATAATTGGCTTTAGATGCGACCTTAATGTACAGTTGAGCAGATATTGTCAAAATTGTTCCCACGATGGAACTTTCTTACTATGACTTGGATATGCACCAACATGAGCTGAAAAGTGCACATGAATAATTGCTATTTGCTGGTGCCAACCAATCTTCTCACAGATTTTAAGTTTTTTTGTATAATTGGCTGAGATGCGACCTTAATGTACAGCTGAACAGATATTGTCAAAATTGTTCCCACGATGGAACTTTCTTAATATGGCTTGGATATGCACCAAAATGAGCTTAAATGTACACAAAAATAAATGCTATCTGCTGGTGCAAACCAATCTTCTCACAGATTTTTAGTTTTTGTATAATTGGCTTTAGATGCGACCTTAATGTACAGTTGAGCAGATATTGTCAAAATTTTTCCCACGATGGAATTTTCTTAATATGGCTTGGATATGCACCAACATGAGCTCAAATGTACACAAAAATAAATGCGATATGCTGGTGGCAACCAATCTTCTCACAGATTTTTAGTTTTTGTATAATTGGCTTTAGATGCGACCTTAATGTACAGTTGAGCAGATATTGTCAAAATTGTTCCCACGATGGAACTTTCTTAATATGTCTTGGATATGCACCAAAATGAGCTCAAATGTACACAAAAATAATTGTTATCTGCTGGTGCCAACCAATCTTCTCACAGATTTTTAGTTTTTGTATAATTGGCTTTAGATGCGACCTTAATGTACAGTTGAGCAGATATTGTCAACATTGTTACCCACGATGGAATTTTCTTCATATGGCTTGGATATGCACCAAAATGAGCTCAAATGTACACAAAAATAAATGCGATATGCTGGTGGCAACCAATCTTCTCACAGATTATTAGTTTTTGTAAAATTGGCCTTAGATGCGACCTTAATGTACAGTTGAGCAGATATTGTCAAAATTGTTCCCAAGATGGAACTTTCTTACTATGACTTGGATATGCACCAACATGAGCTGAAAAGTGCACATGAATAATTGCTATTTGCTGGTGCCAACCAATCTTCTCACAGATTTTAAGTTTTTTTGTATAATTGGCTGAGATGCGACCTTAATGTACAGCTGAACAGATATTGTCAAAATTGTTCCCACGATGGAACTTTCTTAATATGGCTTGGATATGCACCAAAATGAGCTTAAATGTACACAAAAATAAATGCTATCTGCTGGTGCAAACCAACCTTCTCACAGATTTTTAGTTTTTGTATAATTGGCTTTAGATGCGACCTCAATGTACAGTTGAGCAGATATTGTCAAAATTTTTCCCACGATGGAATTTTCTTAATACGGCTTGGATATGCACCAAAATGAGCTTAAATGTACACAAAAATAATTGCTATTTGCTGGTGGCAACCAATCTTCTCACAGATTTTTAGTTTTTGTATAATTGACTTTAGATGCGACCTTAATGTACAGTTGAGCAGATATTGTCAAAATAGTTCCCACGATTGAATTTTCTTAATATGGCTTAGATATGCACCAAAATGAGCTCAAATGTACACAAAAACAAATGTTAGCACACGGTGCCAACCAATCTTTTCACAGATTTTTAGTTTTTGTATAATTGGGTTTAGATGCGACCTTAATGTACAGTTGAGCAGATATTGTCAAAATTGTTCCCACGATGGAGTTTTCTTAATATGGCTTGGATATGCACCAAAATGAGCTCAAATGTACACAAAAGTAATTGCTATCTGCTTGTGGCAACCAATCTTCTCACAGAAATTTAGCTTTTGTATAATTGGCTTTAGATGCGACCTAAATGTACAGTTGAGCAGATATTGTCAAAATTGTTAACGTTCCCACGATGGAACTTTCTTACTATGACTTCGATATGCACCAACATGAGCTGAAAAGTACACATTAATAATTGCTATCTGCTGGTGCCAACCAATCTTCTCACAGATTTTTAGTTTTTTGTATAATTGGCTGAGATGCGACCTTAATGTACAGCTGAGAAGATATTGTCAAAATTGTTCCCACGATGGAATTTTCTTAATATGGCTTGGATATGCACCAAATTGAGCTCAAATATACACAACAATAAATGCTATCTGCTGGTGCCAACATATCTTCTCACAGTTTTTATAGCTTTTGTTTAATTGGCTTTAGATGCGACCTTAATGTACAGTTGAGCAGATATTGTCAAAATTGTTCCCACGATGGAATTATCTTAATATGGCTTGGATATGCACCAAAATGAGCTTAAATGTACACAAAAATAAATGCTATCTGCTGGTACCAACCAATCTTTTCACAGATTTTTAGTTTTTGTATAATTGGCTGAGATGCGACCTTAATGTACAGCTGAACAGATATTGTCAATATTGTTCCCACGATGGAATGTTCATAATATGGCTTGGATATGCACCAAAATGAGCTTAAATGTACACAAAAATAAATGCTATCTGCTGATGCAAACCAATCTTCTCACAGATTTTTAGATTTTGTATAATTGGCTTTAGATGCGACCTCAATGTACAGTTGAGCAGATATTGTCAAAATTGTTCCCACGATGGAATTTTCTTAATATGGCTTGGATATGCACCAAAATGAGCTTAAATGTACACAAAAATAAATGCCATCTGCTGGTGCAAACCAACCTTCTCACAGATTTTTAGTTTTTGTATTATTGGCTTTAGATGCGACTTTAATGAACAGTTGAGCAGATATTGTCAAAATTGTTCCCACGATTGAATTTTCTTAATATGGCTTGGATATGCACCAAACTGAGCTCAAATGTACACAAAAACAAATGTTAGCACCCGGTACCAACCAATCTTCTCACAGATTTTTAGTTTTTGTATAATTGGCTTTAGATGCGACCTTAATGTACAGTTGAGCAGATATTGTCAAAATTGTTCCCACGATGGAACTTTCTTACTATGACTTGGATATGCACCAACATGAGCTGAAAAGTGCACATGAATAATTGCTATTTGCTGGTGGCAACCAATCTTCTCACAGATTTTAAGTTTTTTTGTATAATTGGCTGAGATGCGACCTTAATGTACAGCTGAACAGATATTGTCAAAATTGTTCCCACGATGGAACTTTCTTAATATGGCTTGGATATGCACCAAAATGAGCTTAAATGTACACAAAAATAAATGCTATCTGCTGGTGCAAACCAATCTTCTCACAGATTTTTAGTTTTTGTATAATTGGCTTTAGATGCGACCTCAATGTACAGTTGAGCAGATATTGTCAAAATTGTTCCCACGATGGAATTTTCTTAATACGGCTTGGATATGCACCAAAATGAGCTTAAATGTACACAAAAATAATTGCTATTTGCTGGTGGCAACCAATCTTCTCACAGATTTTTAGTTTTTGTATAATTGACTTTAGATGCGACCTTAATGTACAGTTGAGCAGATATTGTCAAAATTGTTCCCACGATTGAATTTTCTTAATATGGCTTGGATATGCACCAAAATGAGCTCAAATGTACACAAAAACAAATGTTAGCACCCGGTGCCAACCAATCTTTTCACAGATTTTTAGTTTTTGTATAATTGGCTTTAGATGCGACCTTTATGTAGAGTTGAGCAGATATTGTCATTATTTTCCCTACGATGAAATTTTCTAAATATGGCTTGGGTATGCACCAAAATGGGCTCAAATGTACACAAAAATAAATGCTATCTGCTGGTGCCAACCAATCTTCTCACAGATTTTTAGTTTTTGTATAATTGGCTTTAGATGCGACCTTTATATAGAGTTGAGCAGATATTGTCATTATTTTCCCTACGATGAAATGTTCTTAATATGGCTTGGATATGCACCAAAATGGGCTCAAATGTACACAAAAATAAATGGTATCTGCTGGTGCCAAGCAATCTTCTCACAGATTTTTAGTTTTTGTATAATTGGCTTTAGATGCGACCTTTATGTAGAGTTGAGCAGATATTGTCATTATTTTCCCTACGATGAAATGTTCTAAATATGGCTTGGATATGCACCAAAATGGGCTCAAATGTACACAAAAATAAATGCTATTTGCTGGTTCCAACCAATCTTCTCACAGATTTTTAGTTTTTGTATAATTGGCTTTAGATGCGACCTTTATGTAGAGTTGAGCAGATATTGTCATTATTTTCCCTACGATGAAATTTTCTTAATATGGCTTGGATATGCACCAAAATGGGCTCAAATGTACACAAAAATAAATGCTATTTGCTGGTGCCAACCAATCTTCTCACAGATTTTTAGTTTTTGTATAATTGGATTTAGATGCGACCTTTATGTAGAGTTGAGCAGATATTGTCATTATTTTCCCTAAGATGAAATTTTCTTAATATGGCTTGGATATGCACCAAAATTGGCTCAAATGTACACAAAAATAAATGCTATCTGCTGGTGCCAACCAATCTTCTCACAGATTTTTAGTTTTTGTATAATTGGCTTTAGATGCGACCTTTATGTAGAGTTGAGCAGATATTGTCATTTTTTTCCCTACGATGAAATTTTCTTAATATGGCTTGGATATGCACCAAAATGGGCTCAAATGTACACAAAAATAAATGCTATCTGCTGGTGCCAACCAATCTTCTCACAGATTTTTAGTTTTTGTATAATTGGCTTTAGATGCGACCTTTATGTGGAGTTGAGCAGATATTGTCCAAATTGTTCCCACGATGGAATTTTCTTAATACGGCTTGGATATGCACCAAAATGAGCTCAAATGTACACAAAAATAAATATTATCTGCTGGTGCCAACCAATCTTCTCACAGATTTTTAGTTTTTGTATAATTGGCTTTAAATGCGACCTTTATATAGAGTTGAGCAGATATTGTCATTATTTTCCCTACGATGAAATGTTCTTAATATGGCTTGGATATGCACCAACATGGGCTCAAATGTACACAAAAATAAATGCTATCTGCTGGTGCCAACCAATCTTCTCACAGATTTCTAGTTTTTGTATAATTGGCTTTAGATGCGACCTTTATATAGAGTTGAGCAGATATTGTCATTATTTTCCCTACGATGAAATGTTCTTAATATGGCTTGGATATGCACCAACATGGGCTCAAATGTACACAAAAATAAATGCTATCTGCTGGTGCCAACCAATCTTCTCACAGATTTTTAGTTTTTGTATAATTGGCTTTAGATGCGACCTTTATGTAGAGTTGAGCAGATATTGTCATTTTTTTCCCTACAATGAAATTTTCTTAATATGGCTTGGATATGCACCAAAATGGGCTCAAATGTACACAAAAATAAATGCTATCTGCTGGTGCCAACCAATCATCTCACAGATTTTTAGTTTTTGTATAATTGGCTTTAGATGCGACCTCAATGTACAGTTGAGCAGATATTGTCAAAATTGTTCCCACGATGGAATTTTCTTAATATGGCTTGGATATGCACCAAAATGAGCTTAAATGTACACAAAAATAAATGCCATCTGCTGGTGCAAACCAACCTTCTCACAGATTTTTAGTTTTTGTATTATTGGCTTTAGATGCGACTTTAATGAACAGTTGAGCAGATATTGTCAAAATTGTTCCCACGATTGAATTTTCTTAATATGGCTTGGATATGCACCAAACTGAGCTCAAATGTACACAAAAACAAATGTTAGCACCCGGTACCAACCAATCTTCTCACAGATTTCTAGTTTTTGTATAATTGGCTTTAGATGCGACCTTAATGTACAGTTGAGCAGATATTGTCAAAATTGTTCCCACGATGGAACTTTCTTACTATGACTTGGATATGCACCAACATGAGCTGAAAAGTGCACATGAATAATTGCTATTTGCTGGTGCCAACCAATCTTCTCACAGATTTTAAGTTTTTTTGTATAATTGGCTGAGATGCGACCTTAATGTACAGCTGAACAGATATTGTCAAAATTGTTCCCACGATGGAACTTTCTTAATATGGCTTGGATATGCACCAAAATGAGCTTAAATGTACACAAAAATAAATGCTATCTGCTGGTGCAAACCAATCTTCTCACAGATTTTTAGTTTTTGTATAATTGGCTTTAGATGCGACCTCAATGTACAGTTGAGCAGATATTGTCAAAATTGTTCCCACGATGGAATTTTCTTAATACGGCTTGGATATGCACCAAAATGAGCTTAAATGTACACAAAAATAATTGCTATTTGCTGGTGGCAACCAATCTTCTCACAGATTTTTAGTTTTTGTATAATTGACTTTAGATGCGACCTCAATGTACAGTTGAGCAGATATTGTCAAAATTGTTCCGACGATTGAATTTTCTTAATATGGCTTGGATATGCACCAAAATGAGCTCAAATGTACACAAAAACAAATGTTAGCACCCGGTGCCAACCAATCTTTTCACAGATTTTTAGTTTTTGTATAATTGGCTTTAGATGCGACCTTTATGTAGAGTTGAGCAGATATTGTCATTATTTTCCCTACGATGAAATTTTCTAAATATGGCTTGGATATGCACCAAAATGGGCTCAAATGTACACAAAAATAAATGCTATCTGCTGGTGCCAACCAATCTTCTCACAGATTTTTAGTTTTTGTATAATTGGCTTTAGATGCGACCTTTATATAGAGTTGAGCAGATATTGTCATTATTTTCCCTACGATGAAATGTTCTTAATATGGCTTGGATATGCACCAAAATGGGCTCAAATGTACACAAAAATAAATGCTATCTGCTGGTGCCAAGCAATCTTCTCACAGATTTTTAGTTTTTGTATAATTGGCTTTAGATGCGACCTTTATGTAGAGTTGAGCAGATATTGTCATTATTTTCCCTACGATGAAATGTTCTAAATATGGCTTGGATATGCACCAAAATGGGCTCAAATGTACACAAAAATAAATGCTATTTGCTGGTTCCAACCAATCTTCTCACAGATTTTTAGTTTTTGTATAATTGGCTTTAGATGCGACCTTTATGTAGAGTTGAGCAGATATTGTCATTATTTTCCCTACGATGAAATGTTCTTAATATGGCTTGGATATGCACCAACATGGGCTCAAATGTACACAAAAATAAATGCTATCTGCTGGTGCCAACCAATCTTCTCACAGATTTCTAGTTTTTGTATAATTGGCTTTAGATGCGACCTTTATATAGAGTTGAGCAGATATTGTCATTATTTTCCCTACGATGAAATGTTCTTAATATGGCTTGGATATGCACCAACATGGGCTCAAATGTACACAAAAATAAATGCTATCTGCTGGTGCCAACCAATCTTCTCACAGATTTTTAGTTTTTGTATAATTGGCTTTAGATGCGACCTTTATGTAGAGTTGAGCAGATATTGTCATTATTTTCCCTACGATGAAATTTTCTTAATATGGCTTGGATATGCACCAAAATGGGCTCAAATGTACACAAAAATAAATGCTATCTGCTGGTGCCAACCAATCATCTCACAGATTTTTAGTTTTTGTATAATTGGCTTTAGATGCGACCTCAATGTACAGTTGAGCAGATATTGTCAAAATTGTTCCCACGATGGAATTTTCTTAATATGGCTTGGATATGCACCAAAATGAGCTTAAATGTACACAAAAATAAATGCCATCTGCTGGTGCAAACCAACCTTCTCACAGATTTTTAGTTTTTGTATTATTGGCTTTAGATGCGACTTTAATGAACAGTTGAGCAGATATTGTCAAAATTGTTCCCACGATTGAATTTTCTTAATATGGCTTGGATATGCACCAAACTGAGCTCAAATGTACACAAAAACAAATGTTAGCACCCGGTACCAACCAATCTTCTCACAGATTTCTAGTTTTTGTATAATTGGCTTTAGATGCGACCTTAATGTACAGTTGAGCAGATATTGTCAAAATTGTTCCCACGATGGAACTTTCTTACTATGACTTGGATATGCACCAACATGAGCTGAAAAGTGCACATGAATAATTGCTATTTGCTGGTGCCAACCAATCTTCTCACAGATTTTAAGTTTTTTTGTATAATTGGCTGAGATGCGACCTTAATGTACAGCTGAACAGATATTGTCAAAATTGTTCCCACGATGGAACTTTCTTAATATGGCTTGGATATGCACCAAAATGAGCTTAAATGTACACAAAAATAAATGCTATCTGCTGGTGCAAACCAATCTTCTCACAGATTTTTAGTTTTTGTATAATTGGCTTTAGATGCGACCTCAATGTACAGTTGAGCAGATATTGTCAAAATTGTTCCCACGATGGAATTTTCTTAATACGGCTTGGATATGCACCAAAATGAGCTTAAATGTACACAAAAATAATTGCTATCTGCTGGTGGCAACCAATCTTCTCACAGATTTTTAGTTTTTGTATAATTGACTTTAGATGCGACCTCAATGTACAGTTGAGCAGATATTGTCAAAATTGTTCCGACGATTGAATTTTCTTAATATGGCTTGGATATGCACCAAAATGAGCTCAAATGTACACAAAAACAAATGTTAGCACCCGGTGCCAACCAATCTTTTCACAGATTTTTAGTTTTTGTATAATTGGCTTTAGATGCGACCTTTATGTAGAGTTGAGCAGATATTGTCATTATTTTCCCTACGATGAAATTTTCTAAATATGGCTTGGGTATGCACCAAAATGGGCTCAAATGTACACAAAAATAAATGCTATCTGCTGGTGCCAACCAATCTTCTCACAGATTTTTAGTTTTTGTATAATTGGCTTTAGATGCGACCTTTATATAGAGTTGAGCAGATATTGTCATTATTTTCCCTACGATGAAATGTTCTTAATATGGCTTGGATATGCACCAAAATGGGCTCAAATGTACACAAAAATAAATGCTATCTGCTGGTGCCAAGCAATCTTCTCACAGATTTTTAGTTTTTGTATAATTGGCTTTAGATGCGACCTTTATGTAGAGTTGAGCAGATATTGTCATTATTTTCCCTACGATGAAATGTTCTAAATATGGCTTGGATATGCACCAAAATGGGCTCAAATGTACACAAAAATAAATGCTATTTGCTGGTTCCAACCAATCTTCTCACAGATTTTTAGTTTTTGTATAATTGGCTTTAGATGCGACCTTTATGTAGAGTTGAGCAGATATTGTCATTATTTTCCCTACGATGAAATTTTCTTAATATGGCTTGGATATGCACCAAAATGGGCTCAAATGTACACAAAAATAAATGCTATCTGCTGGTGCCAACCAATCTTCTCACAGATTTTTAGTTTTTGTATAATTGGATTTAGATGCGACCTTTATGTAGAGTTGAGCAGATATTGTCATTATTTTCCCTAAGATGAAATTTTCTTAATATGGCTTGGATATGCACCAAAATTGGCTCAAATGTACACAAAAATAAATGCTATCTGCTGGTGCCAACCAATCTTCTCACAGATTTTTAGTTTTTGTATAATTGGCTTTAGATGCGACCTTTATGTAGAGTTGAGCAGATATTGTCATTTTTTTCCCTACGATGAAATTTTCTTAATATGGCTTGGATATGCACCAAAATGGGCTCAAATGTACACAAAAATAAATGCTATCTGCTGGTGCCAACCAATCTTCTCACAGATTTTTAGTTTTTGTATAATTGGCTTTAGATGCGACCTTTATGTGGAGTTGAGCAGATATTGTCCAAATTGTTCCCACGATGGCATTTTCTTAATACGGCTTGGATATGCACCAAAATGAGCTCAAATGTACACAAAAATAAATGTTATCTGCTGGTGCCAACCAATCTTCTCACAGATTTTTAGTTTTTGTATAATTGGCTTTAGATGCGACCTTTATATAGAGTTGAGCAGATATTGTCATTATTTTCCCTACGATGAAAGTTTCTTAATATGGCTTGGATATGCACCAACATGGGCTCAAATGTACACAAAAATAAATGCTATCTGCTGGTGCCAACCAATCTTCTCACAGATTTCTAGTTTTTGTATAATTGGCTTTAGATGCGACCTTTATATAGAGTTGAGCAGATATTGTCATTATTTTCCCTACGATGAAAGTTTCTTAATATGGCTTGGATATGCACCAACATGGGCTCAAATGTACACAAAAATAAATGCTATCTGCTGGTGCCAACCAATCTTCTCACAGATTTTTAGTTTTTGTATAATTGGATTTAGATGCGACCTTTATGTAGAGTTGAGCAGATATTGTCATTATTTTCCCTACGATGAAATTTTCTTAATATGGCTTGGATATGCACCAAAATGGGCTCAAATGTACACAAAAATAAATGCTATCTGCTGGTGCCAACCAATCATCTCACAGATTTTTAGTTTTTGTATAATTGGCTTTAGATGCGACCTTTATGTGGAGTTGAACAGATATTGTCATTATTTTCCCTACGATGAAATTTTCTTAATATGGCTTGGATATGCACCAAAATGGGCTCAAAAGTTCAGAAAAATAAATGCTATTTGCTGGTTCCAACCAATCTTCTCACAGATTTTTAGTTTTTGTATAATTGGCTTTAGATGCGACCTTTATGTAGAGTTGAGCAGATATTGTCATTATTTTCCCTACGATGAAATTTTCTTAATATGGCTTGTATATGCACCAACATGGGCTCCAATGTACACAAAAATAAATGCTATCTGCTGGTGCCAACCAATCTTCTCACAGATTTCTAGTTTTTGTATAATTGGCTTTAGATGCGACCTTTATGTAGAGTTGAGCAGATATTGTCATTATTTTACCTACGATGAAATGTTCTAAATATGGCTTGGATATGCACCAAAATGGGCTCAAATGTACACAAAAATGAATGCTATCTGCTGGTGCCAACCAATCTTCTCACAGATTTTTAGTTTTTGTATAATTGGCTTTAGATGCGACCTTTATGTAGAGTTGAGCAGATATTGTCATTATTTTCCCTACGATGAAATTTTCTTAATATTGCTTGGATATGCACCAAAATGGGCTCAAATGTACACACAAAAAAATGCTATCTGCTGGTGCCAAGCAATCTTCTCACAGATTTTTAGTTTTTGTATAATTGACTTTAGATGCGACCTTTATGTAGAGTTGAGCAGATATTGTCATTATTTTCCCTACGATGAAATGTTCTAAATATGGCTTGGATATGCACCAAAATGGGTTCAAATGTACACAAAAATAAATGCTATTTGCTGGTTCCAACCAATCTTCTCACAGATTTTTAGTTTTTGTATAATTGGATTTAGATGCGACCTTTATGTAGAGTTGAGCAGATATTGTCATTATTTTCCCTACGATGAAATTTTCTTAATATGGCTTGGATATGCACCAAAATTGGCTCAAATGTACACAAAAATAAATGCTATCTGCTGGTGCCAACCAATCTTCTCACAGATTTTTAGTTTTTGTATAATTGGCTTTAGATGCGACCTTTATGTAGAGTTGAGCAGATATTGTCATTTTTTTCTCTACGATGAAATTTTCTTAATATGGCTTGGATATGCACCAAAATGGGCTCAAATGTACACAAAAATAAATGCTATCTGCTGGTGCCAACCAATCTTCTCACAGATTTTTAGTTTTTGTATAATTGGCTTTAGATGCGACCTTTATGTGGAGTTGAGCAGATATTGTCATTATTTTCCCTACGATGAAATTTTCTTAATATGGCTTGGATATGCACCAAAATTGGCTCAAATGTACACAAAAATAAATGCTATCTGCTGGTGCCAACCAATCTTCTCACAGATTTTTAGTTTTTGTATAATTGGCTTTAGATGCGACCTTTATGTAGAGTTGAGCAGATATTGTCATTATTTTCCCTACGATGAAATTTTCTTAATATGGCTTGGATATGCACCAAAATGGGCTCAAATGTACACAAAAATAAATGCTATCTGCTGGTGCCAACCAATCTTCTCACAGATTTCTAGTTTTTGTATAATTGGCTTTAGATGCGACCTTTATATAGAGTTGAGCAGATATTGTCATTATTTTCCCTACGATGAAATGTTCTTAATATGGCTTGGATATGCACCAACATGGGCTCAAATGTACACAAAAATAAATGCTATCTGCTTGTGCCAACCAATCTTCTCACAGATTTTTAGTTTTTGTATAATTGGCTTTAGATGCGACCTTTATGTAGAGTTGAGCAGATATTGTCATTTTTTTCCCTACGATGAAATTTTCTTAATATGGCTTGGATATGCACCAAAATGGGCTCAAATGTACACAAAAATAAATGCTATCTGCTGGTGCCAACCAATCTTCTGACAGATTTTTAGTTTTTGTATAATTGGCTTTAGATGCGACCTTTATGTGGAGTTGAGCAGATATTGTCATTATTTTCCATACGATGAAATTTTCTTAATATGGCTTGGATATGCACCAAAATGGGCTCAAATGTTCAGAAAAATAAATGCTATTTGCTGGTTCCAACCAATCTTCTCACAGATTTTTAGTTTTTGTATAATTGGCTTTAGATGCGACCTTTATGTAGAGTTGAGCAGATATTGTCATTATTTTCCCTGCGATGAAAATTTCTTAGTATGGCTTGTATATGCACCAACATGGGCTCAAATGTACACAAAAATGAATGCTATCTGCTGGTGCCAACCAATCTTCTCACAGATTTTTAGTTTTTGTATAATTGGCTTTAGATGCGACCTTTATGTAGAGTTGAGCAGATATTGTCATTATTTTCCCTACGATGAAATTTTCTTAATATTTAATATATATAAATTGTCACCTCTCATTTATGCCTTTCTCTTCCCATCTTTCTCTCTCTATTCCTTCCTCTTTAGTTTTCAATATGTCAGGGTCACTACCCCAACCCACTGTGATATTCTCTTTCAGGGGTAGTGACCAAACACCTGCTGTCTAAATTTGTACCGGGATTTTTATTTCATTTCGTATTTTTATTGAATAAAGAATTATTAAAGTAAAAAAAAAAATCCAGTACCTACGTCATAGACAGAAGATGGGTCTGACGTGCTTTGCGTTAGCAGCTAGAAAACGCTGATTTCGGCGAAAATAAGCGCTGCCAGGCCCTAAAAACGATTGAAAAGGTTAGTTCACATCCTTTCGGCGAAAATAAGCGCTGCCGGGCCCTAAAAACGATTGAAAAGGTTAGTTCACATCTTTGTCTAGCTGCCGCAATGTTTTTTATGTGGAAATTAATTTTATAAATTTATTTAATGAGCGTTTTAATTTTCGCTTTATTGCTAACCCTTGCCGACTTAGGGAAATCGCTGCCGTTGCCTTTCTTTTATTTTACACTGTATGCAGACATTTTAATACATGACCTATTGTTTCACATTTATCACAGGACTATATTCTTTATGTTTTCGCTATTTTTTTTTTATATTTTGATTGTTAAAAACCTATTTTTTAGACAATTTACGCACTGTAAGTTTTGCATTTGTTTTTAAAAGTTGCTGCGGCGGCAGGTTCACTGTTAGATTAGTGTCGGCAGTGACGGAGGCCCTAAGTCGGGTCCTGCTATGTATGAAATACGTATTTGATACATGTCGGACGTTGTACCTACGTTGCGATTGAGATGGAATTGAATTTAGGAAATGACAGTAGGTTTTTGCTACATAGGTAAAGAAGTTAAGTATTATAAATAAATTTGAAAACACCAAATTGCATGTGTAAAGGCGTGCGTTGGGCGTTTGTTTTGGGGATGTTTCTAGGGTATTTTGGCAATTAAAATTTTTGGAAAAATGTGTAAGTGTGTATGCAAAGTAGCGGCCGGCGTTTATGGTCAGCGGGTCGGCATTGAAAGGCCGGAACGTCCACGAATCGGTATCGCTTCTCTGCCTTTTGGCTTAGATCATACCGGACGAGACTGCGACTTTGAGATTGCTAATAAAAATTTTCTTTCAGATCTACGAACAGTATTCTTTGTTTTTACATTGATGTGTCCTTAAGTGGCTCTGTTCCTTCCAGTGCAGCTGACCTCCTGACCCACTTTCCAGCCAGGGCACCGTTCGACCGCCGCAGCATGGCCCTGGCGCACGCTCTGCAGGAGCCGGCCATCTCGGAGCGATATATCAACTTAGACAAGGCTGAGTGCACGGTACGAATCCAGGCAACTGGTAAGAATGTATTCCGTGAAGACACGTATCGTCTCGTAGAATGTGGTTTAGAACTTATGGCCGTAGGGTCCATCTGGAAAGGTGACCGCAACAATGTATCGTTTGTGACATTTAATACTAAACATGACGCTCAACTGCTGCAGCGAACAGGTACAGTACTTTTCGATGGGTTAATGTATAACTTTTCTGCTTATCAAGCTCAAACTGTTAACCTAAGAGTGCACTGGGTGCACGACACAATCAGTGAGTGAGTGAGTGAGTTATTGTTTAGCGCCGCTTGGGCAATATTGCAGCCATTAGCGGCGAGAAAGTTAATGAAATTGCCTAAATATGAAAATGATTGCAAAAGCAGAAAATGGAACAGCGCGAAGGCTGAAAAACATCAGCATAATATCACAAAGTTGTTAAAAGCTGATATATGGTATTAAAATTTATAACTTTTCAAAAAGCTCGATTTCCTTAAGAAAATCTAAAATACGGTGTTCACCGAAGTGATAAAAAAGTTGTGAAATGGAAATATTAGGGTAAAATGTTTCCCTGATTTGGGCTGTGTCCCAACACTCACACAATATGTGTTTAACAGTGAGGGGACATTGACAGGGTATACACATAGGGGGATCTTCCCCCTTTAAAAGATAAGAATGAGTTAAATGAGTATGTCCAATACGACATCGTCGAAGGACACAAGCTTCCTGCCGGCTAAAAGAAGAAAGAGATTTATAACCTATGAGGTTGAATGGTATGAAGTTTGTTATGTTGTTGCTGGTCCCATTGGGACCTCCAACGCTGTTTAATGTAGGATTTAATAGCTGGTTTTGAATCTGTATATGGAACTTTAGTTGGTGAAATAGTTTTGAAGTTTAAAGCTGCCTTCGCGGCTGTATCAGCTTTATTGTTGCCTCTAATACCCATGTGGCTAGGAAGCCAGCAAAAGACAATGTCGCATTGAAGAAAGGTATTATGAAGTTTTAGAATATCTCTGATCACGGGGTGATCAGTTTTACAGTTTTTGATAGCCTGCAAGCAGGACAAGGAATCAGAGAAAATAATGTAATCATTTGGAGTTGAATTTTTGATGTGCTGAATGGCCTTCAGGATGGCCTTTGCTTCAGCAGTAAAGATACTGCTGCCGTCATGCAGCCTTGAAGCGTAAGTTGTTGAGGGTGTAACAGTTGCTGCTGCAACTGTAATGCCATCCTTAGAGCCATCAGTGTAAATTGCTTTGTAATCTGAATAGAAATCGCGAAGCTCATTGAAAGCCTGCAGGAAGATTAATTGATTGGTGTTAGATTTTTTGTGTGTGCTTAAGCTAAGATTAACACGGGGCTTGACCAACTGCCATGGAGGAGTGGCAAGCAGACCATATTCTGCTATTGTTGTTAAATCAATATCCGATTCTTCGACATGCTGTTGAAGGCGGATTCCAAGAGGTGGAATTGCTTTTGGCTTTGCAGCATACAACTGCTGGTATTCTGGGCTGAATACGCAGTTGTAGACAGGATTTGAAGGATTTGATTTAAGTTTTGTTATATATTGGAGTGCTAGCTTGATGCGCCGATCTGCTAGAGATGGCTCATCAGCTTCAACATAAAGGTTTTCGACAGGTGAAGTTCTAAAGGCCCCAAGACAAAGTCTGAGACCCTGGTGGTGGATTGTATCTAGCATTTTGATATAAGAGGGGCGGGCAGATCCATAGATTATGGATCCATAATCGAGTTTAGAGCGGATGAGAGATCGATAGAGATGAAGAAGAGTTTCTTCATCTCCACCCCATTTAGCGTTAGATACGACCTTTAGAAGGTCCAAAGCTTTAAGACATTTAGCTTTAAGCTTTTTGATATGAGGGATGAATGATAATTTACTATCAAAAGTAAGACCAAGAAACTTGGCCTCAGGTACGACCTTGATTGGAGTTTTATCCAGAAAAAGCTCTGGATCTTTGTGCATTTTGCGCATATTGCAAAAATGCACACATGATGTTTTAGCTTTGGAAAACTTGAAGCCGTTTTCCAAAGACCATTTGTGGATTTTATTTAGACAGAGCTGCAGCTGCCGCTCAATTGATGGCATATTCTTGCCTCTGCAAGAAACTCCAAAATCGTCCACAAAAAGTGAACCATCTGTGTGATCGTTTAATACTTTAGCCAAGCTATTGATTTTAATGCTGAATAATGTAACTGATAGTATACTTCCTTGCGGGACACCCATTTCTTGATCAAAGAATTCAGAAAGAGTGGAACCCACACGGACCTTGAATTGGCGATCATGTAAAACATTTGAGATAAAATGAGGCATTCGACCCCGCAGGCCGAATTCAAATAAGTCTTTGAGGATGCCATGCTTCCATGTGGTGTCGTATGCTTTTTCCAAATCGAAAAAGATTGACACAGCATGTTGCTTATTGATAAATGCATCTCTTACGAAAGATTCTAATCGAACAAGATGATCAGTTGTACTTCTTTGTTTACGGAAACCACATTGAATGTCAGTAAGTAATTTGTTGGTTTCCAAGTACCAGACAAGACGATCATTGATCATCCGTTCCATAGTTTTACATACGCAACTAGTTAAGGCTATAGGACGATAGTTGGAAGGATCTGTGTGATCCTTTCCTGGTTTAGGAATGGGGACGATGGTGGCATTGTGCCAACAAGATGGAAAGTCACCCGTTTCCCATATATGATTATATACCTCAAGCAAAACCTCAAGGCAAGATTCTGGTAGATGTTTTAACAATTGATAATGGATATTGTCAGGACCAGTAGCTGTATCGTGAGCCTTGGAAAGTGCTGTTTTAAGTTCTGACAAGGAGAAGTGCTCATTATAGTCCTCCCCATTATCAGATTTGAAATTAGGTTTTTGTTTTTCTTGAACCTTTTGATATTTTTGGAATTGAGGAACATAATTTCCTGATGAAGAATTTTTGGAAATGGTTTCTGCCAACTTATTGGCAATGTCGGTTTTAGCTGTAAGGAGGTCACCATTGACCTTGAGATGTTTTATTGTTGATTTAGAACCTTTGCCTTTGATTTTACTAATCATATTCCAGACTTTGCTCATAGGCGTTCTGGAATTTATTTTTGAGACATAGCCTCGCCAAGATTTGCGTTTTTCTTGATTGACTGTGCGTCGAGCCTTGGCCCGGGCTTTGCGGCAGCCATCAAGATTACCTGGAGTTGGATGTTTATTGAACTTGCGTTCAGCCTTTTTGCGGGCTTTGATATCTTGCCTGCAAGTATCATTAAACCATGGTTTAACAATACGAGGATTGGATGTTGATTTAGGAATAGTTTCCTCAGCAATTTCTATTAATTTATCTGAAAATGTTTGAATAGGATCTTCAGATTTTAATATTGATTTGAAATTTATGTTTTCCCTGCAGAGGGATGAAAATGTATCCCAGTCTGCTTTTGCAAATTTCCACTGAGGTTTGTGTTCTTCAGGTGAAGGCAGTGCAGGCTCCAGTACCACTGGAAAGTGATCACTACCACACATATCCTCGTGGACTGACCAAGTGAAATCGTTAAGCAAAGATGGGTCAGTAATTGATAAATCAATTGCAGAATATGTTCCTGAAGCAGGATGCAAGTAAGTATTTGTCCCATCATTAAATAATGAGAGACCATTATTGTCAAGAAAATCTTCAACTTTTTTACCCTTGTCATTGGTGGAATTACTTCCCCACAAGGGGTTATGACTATTAAAGTCCCCAAGAATGACACATGGCTTAGGGAGTTGTTGAAATAGATTATCAAGATCTTGCAATCTAAGGGTATCTGATGGTGGAACATATATTGAACATAGTGTTATGGTTTTAAATAAGCTGAGTTGTACAGCTACAGCTTGGAGTTTTGTTTTGAGAGGGATTTGACTGTGAATCACTCCTTGTCGAACAAGGACTGATGCACCACCCTTGGCCTTTTCTAATTCCGCTGAAAAGGCATTATAGAAAGTAAAGCCACGCAAAGTGGTATTATCCGATTGTTTAAAATGAGTTTCCTGCAAGCATATTGCCTGAGGATTATATGATTGAGCAAGTAAGGAAAGCTCATTAAAATTGGCTTTAAAACCACGACAATTCCATTGGAGAATTGCCATAATTAATAAAAATGTGGAAAATATATACATTTTAAAATTATTCTAGGAGCCTGGAGAGCTTGCGCCCACCTGGATCCTCAGAAGATGCTCTGTGCCGCGATGGAGAGCGACTTGTTGACCTGGAAGGACATGGGGATTCGTCCATGTTCTCGTCCAGGTCCAGGTCCTTGAACCTGTTTGAAACACTGACAGGGTTCTTGTCAGCCTTTGAGACCCTGTCAGTGGTTTTGTGCTTATTTGAGTTCCTGTTTTTGTTTTTCTTTTTGTTTTCATTTGATGGAGAAGGAGGAGATTTAGGAGCCAAAGGAGTTGTTGGGATATTAGGGTTGTATATTGAGTTTTTATCAGAAGTGGTCATGGTGATGTTGTTGTATGTTTGAGTTTGAATAGTGTTAGGTTTTGCTAGTTGAGGTTTATATTTGACTGGCTTTGGTTGATTGAGCCAGGTGGTGTCAGTCTGGATGGCAACTGATGCCTTTGATTTTGGAGTAGCTGCAGCTGCAGCGTAGGAAGCTTTCTCATTTGCAGAGAACAGTTTCCTGGCCTCCGCAAATGGGATATTTTTTTCAGATTTGAATTTAATTATTTTACTTTCTCTGATGAAAGTAGGGCATTGTTTGGAGGACGCCATGTGGGGCCCTTTGCAGTTTGGACACATGTGAGGAGCTTCACAGGTGGAACTATCATGGTCCCCCTTGCCACATTTCTGGCAGACCGTGCTACCGCGGCAAGAGCGGGAACCATGTCCAAACTTCTGGCACTTAAAGCACCGAAGTGGGTTTGGAATGTATAGTTCCACCTTGATAAGAAGATACCCAGCCTTGATGTTAGGGGGAAGTGTTGAAGTACCAAATTCCATCAAATAGGTGTTTGATGGAAAGGTCTTGTTCTTTTCTTTATCCTTGTATGTGAATCTCTTCACATGTGTGATGCCTTGGGGTTTGAGCTCTTCCACAAGCTCGTCCTCGGACATGTCGGAAAGGACCCTGTCCCTGTCACGAACAATGCCCTTGCAGCTGTTGAGAGAACGGTGAGGGGCGACTTTAACAGCCACCCCAGCAAAATTTTTGAGTTTGAGAAGATTTGCCGATTGTTGGTGAGTATTACACTCAATAAGAAGAGAGCCAGTGCGCAGTTTGGTAATGTTTTTAACTGTACCAGCAACTCCTTTGATTCCTTTTTCAATAGCAAAGGGATTAAGCTTAAGTGGCTCGCCACCATTGCTGCCTCCCTCCATCATTAAGAATCTTGGCCATGATTTGTTTGATTCCTCATCCGAAGATGAGGACGTTGATAATGCCTCAGTTTTGCGCTTCTTAAGGGATGCTATGGTTGTTTTTAGGTGTCTCGCCAGTGCTGCTCCCCACCCTCCACGGAGTCCAACAAGGGGATGCCAAGTGTTTGTGGGTCTCCAACAAACTGACACCAGGGCTACAGCACTGGCATACTCCAATATGAGCGTTGCCAATGCTCTACTGGATTGACCCATTGGCCACTGCCTTCTTGGTGTTTGTAAATGGAGAGTTGAATTGATAAATAAGGTTTTGATTGAGCGATTTGAAATAATAGATGAATAAGTTTGATTGTTTAGTTAGTTAAGAAAACTGGAATGCAGATTGCGAAAGATTGAGAGAGCTTATAAAAAGTAGAATAAAACACCAAGGGCTTAGCATGACCGCCGATTGATCAGACCGGGCCCATCTGACCACCTGTCTAACTGAAGTTAGGGTCGAAGTGGTGTGTTGGCGGGCACACCCGCAGGCATACACCAACCTCAACCACCAGAATCCCTTCCTCCACCGACACAGGTCGCAGTCCACGGCAAACAGACCGCCCCATTTTAGTCGCCTCATACGACAAGCATGGAGTACTGAGGCCCTATTCTAACCCGGGAGCCCCACGGGGCGACACAATCAGGAACTCCTTCTTATCTGCTTTCTTCTCAAAGTATGGTAAAGTTATCGATGTAAGAAGTGAGGTCGAGACTGTTGACGGAGTTGAAATCGGCACAGGTGTAAGAGTTGTAACACTAGAACTTAGTGAGAGGAGAAAAAGCGTACTACCGTACATAGTGAACTTTGGGGGTCAGCCCATGATGATCACGGCCCCAGGCCGTCTCCCAATCTGCTTCTCATGCTGGAAGGTAGGACACAGACGTCAAGAATGTCCCGACAAAGTAAGAGGTAGGGCTCAACAAGTTGCACCCGCTCCACCTACACCGCCCGTCCCTCCCCGAGACCCAGTACTGGCCCTCCCCGGGGACGATCTGACCGAGGGGGATTTTCCCGTCCTTGGGGCCGCCCATAGGGACCCTGTCCCATCCACCTCGTAGGAGGAGGATGGGAACGAGGGACCCAATGATTGGAGTGACCCCACAGGAAAGGATACCCCCGGGAAAAAGAGACCCTGGAGGAGACCGTGGAAGAGTCCGGGGGGGACATGATAGTTGACACCCAGGCAACAGATTTGGCTATGCTAAAGATCACGATCCAGGACCTAGTCAACACGATCCCTGACACCCTCGATAACTCTATGATCTCGCCTACCCCCGAGTTCCCAGTAACTCCCACGCTCCCTTCAGGGAAAAGAGCTCGTAAAGACAAACATGAGGAATCCCAAGGGAAGAAGCACAGACCGAGGTCCTACGCCCGGTCCCGCTCCACAGCGCGAAGTGGGACCTGGACCGACATGGTTAGAGACTCAAGTGAGGCCCTCTCGGATGACCAAGTTCGAGATGACATGAACCTTGATTACGACCCACCCTAATTGATAACATTAATCCCCCCCCCCACACACAAGACAACGACATGGACCGGCCCCCCGACTCACGATTATGAGATAATCCCCTTAACTACCCCCTCCCTTATGGGAGTGATTTTTGTATTCACCAATTACAAGATCTTGTATTTCATGTTTTGCTATGTATGTTTGATAATCAACTTTCTTTTTCAGGGTAACGAATATATTGTTTTAATCATAAAGCGCAATGTATAATTTTTACTCTAATAATTGTAATGGATTGCTGGATTCTTCTTCTAAACTTAATATTCTCTCTGATAAATTTAATTCTGAATCTGTTGACTTTCTATTTCTTCAAGAGACCCATGTTTATAATTTATATTTAGCTAAAAAATTTGAATCAAAATTTAATGGTAAAGCTTTTTGTTTTTTTGGCAGTAATCGTAGTTGTGGTGTAGGATTAATCATCTGTTCCAAATTGAATTACTCTGTTTCTAAATTTCACTATGACCATGAAGGCCGCCTGATTGTTTTGGACTTAAATATTGGGACTTACTCCATTCGATTAATTAATGTATATGCACCTAACAATGCCCAAGAACGGGTAGAATTTTTCAATAACTTGTCAAAATTCTTAGTATGTAATAAACTTATAATTTTAGGTGGTGATTTTAACTGCGTTCTTAACGCTAGGATTGACAAAATAGGCGGCAATCCTTATTCTAATCAACTGGGCTCTTCTATTATCTCTCAGTGGCTTTCCGACTATAACCTTATTGACACATATAGTTTTCTCTTGCCAGGTCAGGTCGCCGTGACATGGCGTAATAACTCCGGGGTGGGCTCCCGCCTTGACCGTTTCTACATCTGTACAACTTTATCTGAGACTATCACCAAATCTGGTATTTCACCTTGCTCTTTTTCTGATCATGATTACGTGTTTGTAACCCTTAGGGATTTTGCCGGCATTAATTTTGGTCAGGGTTATTTGAAATGCAATAACTCTATTTTTGATAACAATTTCCAATCACTTTTTTCTAAGTATTGCCATAATAAATACCTCCTATTGCAAATATCACTTTAGAAAGGTGGGATAATTTCAAAACTGACACTCAAGATTTTATTAAAATATATTCAAAAAAATGTAAAGATACCCAATTCTCTCACCTGAACTCCCACCTTAATCTCCTTAAGTCCCAATATCGTAATCTATGCCGTGCTGAGTCTTCTAATCCTGGACTGTATACTAAGCAAATTTCGTATTTAAAGAGTCAGTTACATGACATTGAAACTGTAAATTTTCAAGGCAATTTAATTCGCTCTAAAGCAAAAGACCTTGAGTTTGGCGAAAAACCTTCCAGTCATTTTTTACGCAAGGAAAGCAGAAGAGGCAAAAACAAAACAATAAATTCTATTTTTGATGATTCTGGCGAAAAGTATTATACCTCTTCTAAAATGATGGGTGTTTTTCAAAATTACTATTCCAATCTCTTTTCATGTGAACCCATTGATGAATTAACTGCTAATCACTTCCTTGCCGATTTACCATCTCTTGATTCGGACATTTCGAACACTTTGGAAGGTGAAATTAAAAAAGATGAAGTTCTGAAAGCCCCTAAGACAATGGAGGATAACAAATCCCCCGGTCCAGACGGGCTTACAAAGGAATTTTACGTACGCTTCTTTCCTCTACTTGGTGATGTGTTGTGTCGTATGTTTGAGCTTTGCTTTGAACTATCTACTTTACCTACTTCTTCTAAAACCTTAACCTTATATTACTCTTATTTGTAAGGATGACAATCATCCAGATATTGTTAAAAATTATCGTCCTATTTCTTTATTAAATATTGATGTGAAAATTTTGTCAAAATTACTTTGCACACGTTTAGGTAATGTTATAGGTGACATTGTTCATATTGATCAGACTTGTGCTGTCCCCGGCAGATCTATTCAAGATAATACTCATTTGATACGTAATGTGCTTGATTATGTGGAGCAAAAAAATCTCCAATGTGCATTTATCTGTTTAGATCAAGAAAAGGCCTTTGATAGGGTCTCCCACGATTATTTATTTAAAGTTCTGGACACTTTCGGCTTTGGTCCTAATTTCAAAAAGTGGGTGAAAGTTCTATATACGGACATATCTAGTGCAGTAATTGTAAATCAGCACATCTCTCCCGCCTTTCCAGTAACCAGGTCAGTCCGGCAGGGGTGCGGCCTTTCGCCGTCCCTGTTCGTTCTAGCACTAGAGCCTCTGTTAGATAAAATCCGGAAAAGTAAAGAAATTGTTGGTGTTAAATTACCAGGTTCAAGTGATTCGGCAAAAATCTCTGCCTTTGCTAATGATGGCCTCGGTTTTTTGCACAATTGATGCTTCAATTCGGGCACTTTTAAAAATGTGTAAACAATTTGGCAATGCATCAGGGTCAAAATTAAACTTTTCAAAAACTAACGGTATTTTTGTTGGAAAATGGAAGTCTAGGTCCGACCACCCGTTCGGCATTTCTTGGATCGACCAATCAAAAATTGTAGGTTTAATTACAGGCAATAATAATTCCAATGATGATCAATTCTTCCCTATACTATCCAAATTTCGTAATGTACTTAAAATGTGCAAAGGACGAGCACTTTCTATATTTGGGAAAACTGTTGTGTGCAATATTTTGGGGTTATCTAAATTGTGGTACCGTGGCGCAGTTACCCCAATTTCAAATTATTATGTCAAACTCTTTCAGAGGGAGACTTTTAGATATATTTGGCATTCCACTGCTGAGCCTATCAGGCGCTCTGTTTTGTATAAATCCATTCTAGAGGGAGGTTTGGCGGTAATACACATTTCTTCAAAATTGCAATCTATGCACTTAAAACATGTACAAAATCTCATTAAAGGTAACTCAGCAAAGTGGGCTTATTTTGCAAAATACTGGTTAGGATTATCTCTGCGACACTATCATACTGACTACATACTGATCTCTCCTCATACCTCACTCTGAGACGCTCCCTTTATTCTACCAGCAATGCCTTTCGGCTGTAAAGTTGTTCGAATCCCTATCTGCTAATCCGCTGGTAGAAATAGTTAACTTCTCTACTAAACAGTTTTATAACTGCCTCCTTTCAAAAATTGTTGAGAACAAAATTGAGAAAGTCTATCCTCGAATCAATTTCACTTCTGTTTGGTATAATCTACATCATATATTCGTGGATAATATTCCAAAATCAGTAAACTATCGTCTCATCTATGACTCTCTCCCCCTTGGCTATCAACTTTATTCTCGCCACACGGCCGTCTCTCCTAACTGTGTACTTTGTATCAGTTTATCCTTGCAGTTACTATTTATTTTCATTACTGTAATTACATTAAATATGCGTTTGATTATGTTTACGCTGCCTTGTGTTGCCTGCTTTGTTAAAAATGTATTGCTTTGTTTGGCCTTTACTGCTTCACTGTATGTTTACATACTGCGCCTTTGTTTTGTAATATATTGGCTTTTGCTTGTTTATGTACGGCCCAGCCTTTTGCTGTGGTCTTTGTTTTTATTTATAATCAGGCCTTTACTGCTCCACTGTGTGTTTACACACTGCGCCTTTGTTTGTAACGCCTTGTTTTGTAATTGCCTATGTACTGTTTGTTTATGTCATTTGTCAACAACGGGCTTTACTCCTCCACTTTGTGTTTACACAATGCTTCAATCAATGTCATTATGCTTATTTCATCAACGCCTCTCACGAGCTCACGCCCACGCGTGTTGTGACAAGCACTGCTTTGTTTTCAAACATGTCATTTATTTCAGCACGCTTTGTACGTGCTCACGCCCACTGTGACACGCCTTCCTTTGTTTTTCAATTAATTCATTATATTATTTGCCATTCTAATTCTATTGCACACCGTCTTATGTGTTGTCAAATCTTTTTGAATGAGTTATAAAAGAAATGAACCGATTCTAGTAATTTCAGATTTATTTCTTTACCTTTCAGCTGCATTACCACAAAATACACTTTTTATGTTAAAACCTTTCTCATAAAAATAACAATTAGATCTCGAAACCAAATAGTTAGGACAGGTAAAAAAGTAATGATATGCATCTTCGTTTGTGTGACCACATGAGCAAGCGGGTGAGTTGTATACAAATCTTCTGTATCTGTCGGTATTTAGATCGCTAAAACCAAGTCGTAGGCGAGAGTGTAAGATTTGTGAGAGTCGGGGTCCAAAGTTGAGATCAATATGAATAATGGAGGATAGTTCCTTGTGTGATTGGTGTTTGAAATCGCGTACAGACTCTGCATTCTTAGTATTTTCGGGAAGCTCATTCCAAAGTCTGGTTGTATCTGGAATAAAGGAATTAGCATATAGTTGTGTTTTACAGCGTGTGTTTTGAAGGTCGGACTGATTTCTAAGATTATAATTTGACGTGAGGCTGACCTTTATCCAGGTCTACGAGTGGCAACCCCTTTTTAAGGGACGTGGCTTTGGCCTCCACTCCTCTCAGGATGTCCTTTGTATCAGCAGTGGAGGCGGGAGCGATCCCTGACAGATATTACAAGCAGGACGTAGCCAGGAGGACCCTCAAGTTCGTGTCTACAAGCAGAGGACTTTCTAAGGATGCCCTCTTGAAGGCCCTTGTAAGTTACCCATCTTTTTCGCTTAAACATGTGGAAGGCTTTTACTATGTCACATTTAAGAGTCAAGTGTATTTGACTTGTTCAACCAAGTCGGGACTTTGAATTTTGATGAATTTTCACTAACTGTGTCGCATTACGAAAGGCCATTCCTTTCCGTATCCATTGGTTGAAATTAGATGTCAGTAATGAATTGCTAAGTGACTTTTTTTTAACAATTTGGCAATGTCATGGACGTTTCTTTCATGGAGGAAGAAATCTGTGGTGTCACAATGAAAACAGAGGTGAGACAGGTAACTTGAGAGCTAAATGAAAGGGCAAAAGATACTATTCAATGCTCTAAAGATGTCATCTTGATTGTATTGACATGACAATCACAACAGACATGAAGTGAAAATGCTTACAAGACAGCCAACTACGTCATCTCGATTACATGATTTGACAATTACAATAAATACAATACTAAAACTGTTCTCAAAACAGCCATTTGGCTACGTCATCTTGATTGCAGGACATGCCAATGATAGTTGAGGACATGACAATGAAAACAAACATAAAGTGAAAACCGTTTCCAAGACAGCCACTTGGCCGACTCAAGGCAACATATGCCTGTCCAGGGGTTCCAATGCCATCAAACGAAACACGGCATTGTCAAATGTCAACCCCCGAGTCTTGTGGACGGACAGTGCATGCCCAAGCAAGCTTCAGTGGAAACGGATGCCTCATGCCAGACCCGTTTTAGCAGATTCCTCTTGCCTGCCAATGGGTGTGCTTGATGTTAGCACATTTGGAGGAAATTGAGTAGTTTTCCACAAGCTCCCGCCTACTTTAGAGTCGTCAAATGATACAAAAATCATCTCGACCTTGTCTGCATTAACAACTGAGCCGAAAACTCCATTGACAAGGCCATCAGCTGTATCGATGTTTCTTGTCAGCATAACTCTGGCACCAACTCCAACATAAAAAGTTCTTGGGAAGGCAAAGGATCCACATTTCGATTTCCTTACTGAGACACCAGTTTGCTTTTGTTTCAAAACATCTTCAGCTTCAATCGTTTTAACATCAGCACTTGTTTCATGTAGTTCATGGACGTTAAATGCATCCACATGACGGTTCCTTGAGAATATGTGGATGCAATCGCGTTCCTCTCCTGTTTCACGACTTTGAAGAGTTGTTATGTCTTGAGGGTTCAATGGAGCTTTACGAAGCCTTACTCGAAGTCGATTCAGGGTTTCAGCAAATTCCTGGTTCTTTTGCCTCATAATTCTAGATAATTCGGCCTTAACAAAGTAATCAATGAAATAATCAATTCCGAGTTTTTCAGAAAACAAAGGTTTCCCTTTAACAGGTGGTAATCGATAAAAGTCGCCCACAGCCAGAACAGATATATTTCCAAATGGTACATCTTCAGATGATTGCTTAATTTGCCTCAAACAGTAATTTGTGGTCGACCATGGAAATTTCAATGATCACCAACTGTAAGCTCCAAAATTTGCATCGAAGAGTATTGACTTTATCTTCACTCAGCGGAACATATGGTAAAAATGCATCAATACCAATGAAAAATGTACTATGAACAGTTTGAGCATTGATGTTAAATGCAACTACTCCAGTTGGTGCAGCCAGCAAAACAGGGATGTCATCTGGATTCTCGCGAATTGTGGCAAGCAGTCTGCTAAATTCATAATTGATAGCTTTAATCAGAAGCGACTTTTCAGTTCCTCCAGGACCATGCAGGCACAAGTGAAATGACTTAGGTTCATGTCCGTTGCGTTTCTGAAGGGCCCATTGTCTGACCCTGAAAAATATTTCTCTTCAAAGGTTCCCAGCGAATGAGTGAGTTGGGGTTAATATCGGGGCAATGAAGAAATTCAGATACATCACAGAGAGTATTTGCCAGTAAAATTCTAAGCTATTCAAAGGTTCTCAGCAAAAGAGCAAGTTGGGGTTGATTTCAAGAATAGTTTAGTTGTTCAACGTTCCATCTAAAGCTAAGCAGACAGGTCGGGAGAAAGGGACAAGAAAGAATGAGGCAAATGACGGAGAGGCTCAATGAGAAATATGAAGCATGTTTTATACGGACTAAAATTTGGTCAGACTTCTGTGCTCCCGACCTGTCCAGCTTGGGTGCCCTACCAAGAGCACGCAAGCTCCATTGGCATAGCGCTCGAGGTTCCTAATAATTAACTACATTAAAACAGATTAATAGATGAATTATAGACACAGAAACGGACGGATGCTTGAGAGGAACCGCAGGTATATGACACAAGTAAAATAAACTCAGAAAGATTTATGAAAGAAAACACTATAAAACAAACAGGTCACATCATGTTCAAGCTCGAAGTAGTCGACGCTAACAAAGTTAGGTCCTGTGTGTCCACAGGGACATGTATCGCTTAAATACAGCGTTAGAAAGACATACATACTCATAGACCCTACCCTAATACTATATATAAGGAAAGGGATGTAACGCAATGATCGGACAACACTTAAAGTCAAATTTAAAATCGAAAATATTGTTTTGGAAAACTTCAAGACAACCAATCGAAAGCTAAATGATTTCCCTACAAAACGAGCTATCGACTATTTAAATCCGATCAGTATTACAAAAGTTACAGGCGACGACATCTCTAAAATCGCTACCTCACGAGTTTTACGCCAAAATCCCCACTCACGAAAAACAACCAAAACTTACCTTTTATGGACGTTTATTAATTTAAGAGAAGATGACAACACCTATGTAGTGTTCGATTCGATCGGCAACATCAGTCTGCAGGTGTCAACGATGAGAACAACGTCTATGTATCATTTCTTCGATAGCCAGCAGACATTATTTGTAAATTCGGCGGCTGTCCTGTCAACTTGTCAGCCATTGATGACCTTGACATTCGTTTGACCTGAACAAACCGCAGCAAATATCGAATTGATAGAAAATCACATATTGTATCGTCTCTAAAATTTCACTCTGCACTATTCTTAATTCTTCACGATCTAAATATATTTATCTTGACTTCATTTAATATCTTTGGGTCAAAATATAATTTTATTAGCCTTTTTAAATTATTTCATAATGTTGAAAGCACTATATCGAATTTAGAAAAATTATTGACTTTGTCACAGTTTATTGTTCAACAATAAATAACAATTATTTTTACCAAGTTTAGAAATAGAAAATAAATACTCATTATTTAAGATTTATTCATCAATTGTTTAAAGTTTTTTTTAAAAACTGATAATTTCAAATTGAACCAGTAAAGTATATATATTATCTGGATTGTTTCTTAAACATAAATATATATCTCAAAATAAGAGCATATATTAAAATTGTACATTTAATAAATTAAATTGAAGATGGGAAAATATATTAGAATTACTAAAAAAAGGTATATTATAATTAATAATTATATAAACTTACTTATTTGCTTGGAACAGCCATTTTGTAAAGATATATTTTTACTTTCCTGGTAGTTTATTGTATCCACAGGTAGAGGTTAAGATATAATATTTAATAAAATCCATGAATTAAAATTTTCCATTATAAACCACATACAGGTATATTAATTTACCACCCAAAACATTTCCTTAGAACCTTTGGATTTTTTTCAAAATCTCTTTAATGAGAGTGCATTCTACCGTTCAATTGGTGACAAAATATCGCCACCCCCGAAATGAACAATGTCCATTCCATCATAAAAATTTGACGCTTCTATTATCTTTATATGATGTGGTTAACCATTTTGCACATCTGTCATTGATTATGTGATTCTTTATGATGAATAGAATATTACTAACTTCTCTACTGATATCAAATATATCAACACTTATACTGCTGTAAGAAATATATTCTTAGCAAGCCCTGATTATTTGTAACTTTATAAAATTGTATTGATTTATTTGATATCAGAAGACACTTAGGTGATTTAAGTGTCTTTTGTGAAAATCAGCTTTCCAATCTTCTTCTTGGAGGAAATGCAAAAAAAAAAAAGAAATTCAGCAAAAACATCAAAATTAAAACTTCAAATATAATTTTGAAACTGAGTAACATAATATTATTGACTTATAGTCCTAAACCACCATTTCCAATATTCCCCAACCTCATCTTGGTTGTCTATATTAGAGGCAACCCATGGTTTCCTGGTTGAAAATGTTTAAACGCAAATTATGTTTGTATGTAAAAATG
Source organism: Steromphala cineraria (assembly GCA_916613615.1). Classification (NCBI taxonomy): domain Eukaryota; kingdom Metazoa; phylum Mollusca; class Gastropoda; order Trochida; family Trochidae; genus Steromphala; species Steromphala cineraria. The sequence continues at coordinate 10,679,177 of OU744735.1, forward strand.
CCAAAACATAATTTGTTACAAAATTCATATCACCAAGGCAAGACACCAACTGTTCACTATGATAATGTGTATCAGTTCTACCTGGATCAAATATAGTAAGTGAGTAAAGCAATTTCATCAGCTAAAAGGTAAAATACTTTACATTAAGCTAAAGTTGTTATTGTGCAGTTGATGTTAACTCCCTTTGTGCTGGACTTCTGCAATGGCAACTGCCTTTTGACTATTAAAAGACCAATCACTCAAAGAACAGTCATGAACATATGTCCCAAAACAAATTTTATTCATTTTATTTTTCAAGCAAAGGTACAGAAACACATGAGCATGACTGATGCAATAGAGCTCAGGTCTGGCACAGTATGTTTGTCAATAATTGCTGTGATACATACAAGAGATCAGATTCCATCACTATTTTTGAGATTATATAAGAAAGAGGTCCAATTTTATGACAATCAGAGTTGGCAGTAAAGTCTTTAATTCCATAAACAAATGTTTACCTGTAGATTCTACATGTATAGATGTACATCCTGTGCTGTGCAAATTAATTCATAAATTTCCTAAATTGAGTTTGGAGCAAAAGAGAACAACACTTCTGTTACCACTCATAGCTAGTGTGGTATTGTAATTGACAATGTAATTCCACACTCACCTTTGTTTCATAATTAAGACACACACACGAACCATCTTATTCATTTTTTTACAAAATTCAGATAATTATCAACAATTTTGCATCCATTTTTCTTTAGAATATGTATATTGGGGAGGTTTAATTTAAAATCTAGATAACATTTGTACAGCATCTCTTACGATTCACAAGCATTGAGAAACATTTGTAGTTGTTTCAATGAAGGACAATAGGAGGTGGCATATAAAAATATCATTGCATAGTATTTATGATAATATCATCCCTATCAATTAATATATACATATATATATATAAACACACACACAATTTTTTATCAATACATTGTATTTTGTATTCAACCTTCATCTTCAATCATAAAATATCTCAAGCCCTTCAGTCCAGTAAAATCTTGTTTATGATTAAGTCAGATTAAGTTAAACAAAAAGACATCAGTTAATCATGGATGAAATACAAAATATTTCAGCCTCTTTTTAAAGAGAGTTTAAATTAAACTTTTGAGACTGGAAGTGCCATTCATAGGAGCTATGTAAGTCATGTATTACAAATAATTTATCATACTAAAAACTCCTTAATACACAGCTTGAGATCTTTGACGGCTTATAAATGACACCAGTACCACGCATTAACACATAATTGGCAATTGACAATCACAAAAAAAATTACAATCAAGTATTGAATCAAATTGAATTAAGTATTGTAGTGTTTTCTTTGTTTATAGACATAGAGCCTTGGGCTCATCAGATATTACTTATCTATTATCTCTAATGATGAAAACAAAGATGTATAGCCTAAAAGTTATCCATAATTAAATATACTGTCACATAGTTACTTGTCATTTTCATTGGAGATGGCATGTTGGCAATATTTTAAGACAGTTGGATATTTGATTTTTATAGGAAATTTAACTTTTAAGGTGGGTATCTATTACAACTTGTACAATTTAATATAAACTAAGGTTTCAAGACAAATTATTCATTTCAAAGATCAATCATTCTCCTGGTGCATGCAAGAAGTTAAGATTGTAGCATGTATTCCAGATTTCCATATTGAAATCCAAACAGTAATCCCTCTACCTATTGTTGTACAACTTGGCGCCTTACCATATTATGTAGCAAGAGTCACAAGGAATTCCTAAAAACTAGAAACTAATTTGTACACAACCAATTGTAGCAAATGATATTATAATTCTTTCAATCATTTCTATATTCATATGATTACATCTAATACCATGATGTCCAGCAAAAGATTTTATCAGGATTAAAACCCACAACCCAAGAATTAGGCAACAATGTTAATAAATGGGTAATTTGGTTAGATGCTAGCATTGGCAGATCTAAAAGGGGGGTGCGGGATACGCACCCCTTCCAAAAGACTTCCAAATATAGATTTAAACAATCAATCAAAAGTTGCGCTTGCGATACCCAAAGGGTGCACCATTCCCAAACAAAAATCCTGGATCCCCCCTGTGCTAGTAGGGTCATTGCTGTCTTAATATATAAATAATCTGCATGATACACTTAATTGACTGTTAATGGCATCATAACACCTCACACTGTAGGCTCTTGATATGTGCAGTTAGACAATGAATAAACATACCCCGTATCTAGAAACTTTCTAGTGCGTATCTAGAAACTTTCTAGATACGCACTAGAAATTTTCTAGAACGTATCTAGAAAATTTCTAGTGCGGTTCTAGTGCGTTTCTAGAAATTTCTAGAAATTTCGAGTTTTTACATTTTTTTTAATAATCAAATATTTTTACTTTATTTGAAATCCCCGTCTTTACTTTCCTTACTGTTAAATTTTCAACATGATTCAATTAATAGAAAGGGAGATAATTGACATTTAATAATAGATCTTCCTCGTTTTAACGCGCTGCTCCTCACTGAACAGGGGCGATCTAAATATAGCACACACACTGCTTTATGGCCCCTCACTGATCGGCGCTAATTGCATGAAGATGTCTCGTCAGCATGAAGCTACGGGACATGCTGTTTCTTTTCGTTGTAGCACTTTGTAAATTAAAGAACAGTAAGATAGAAGTAATATGAACAGTGATTAATAATACATTGATATTGATTTTAATTACGAATTTCTGTAAAATCACGAGCATGGATCCTTTAGCGGGCAAGTGACAAACAAATCTTTTTAAATGACTGTCAAGTAAACTGTTAAAAATAGTTTTACATGTATTAAGTTAAATTAAAGAATATGTGTCATTAAAGTCGATTTCAAAGTTAACAACATTCCACAAATCAATTGTCTCACAGAAGCCTTAGCAAAGGTGTGATTCGGGAGATCTCACCTCTGCATATAAAAAGAAATATGTACATGTATGACTCAATCAAATCACTAAACAACCTAAATCTTTAGAATGTAATCCACTAGCTTCATATATATATTTCTTTAACGTCTTATATCTAGAGTATAATTTGATCACAATTATAATTCTAATTGTGGGTTACTGACCGGGGGTGACTAGCATTTATAGCTATTGGTTATTTTATATAATTATAAATATTCTGCTTCACATTCACGCAGAAGTCTATTTCACATAAATTTCATATTGATACCGATTGTCATTGTCCGGTTTTCGATCATTATCGTTACTCTACTTATTCTACCTTGTATACCTCCATCCTCCACTGTGCAGAACCGATTTACTTCAGCAACAATCGATAATCCGCGATCAAAGAACACCATTGATAAAGTTTGGCTCACGTGAATGCAGATAATGTGACAAGTACATGTACAATAAAGATCTAAAGACATAATAATAGAATATAAAGAACTTCTGTGATATCTATCTGCATTTATTGACCCATTGACCAAAAGGTGTTGAGTGCATAGACAGAAAAAAAACTCACATAGACAGAAAGACAGAAATAAAAAATCTGTTCTGTCTCGTTTAATAGTTCTACACAAACGATCCCAACAAAGCATGTTTAAAATAATGAGTCATCCAAGAAATAAAATAAGGTTGTTAAAGGATAAAGGATCATATAGGATATCAATAACTTTTAAGAAATATGCATTCACCGAGTATCTTATATTGAGTTACAATAATATGGAACGATCAGAGTTTAGTGAAAATACACTTTCATTACTCTAAAATAGATTTTCAGCTTCTTGAACTGCCCCTAAAACACTAAGATAAGCTAATACGATATTTGGGTTGCAGTATTTCATTTGTATATGCATATTTTTAATACCTATGAAGTTTTCATGAAGTTGGGTGTTTTGATCATTAAGATTTACATTTGTTTTCCTTGTGAATACATAATCTATTTCAAGCCGTTTGTAATGTATTTACCGAGACGCTTTCCACAACGGTTGGTTATTTCGTCCTATATTTCCATTTTTATTCATCAATTTTATTTTACATTCTTTTGGGAAATTTCTTAAGACAGTCGTTTTCCGACAATATGCACTTGTATAGATACACGAGATATAACCGAGATTCCCCAATGTTTTTTATAGCAGATCTTTAGATGTGTTTTATATAAACCGTATTAGATATTTTATATATTAACCATTTTATTTATAGAACCGCATTGGACTCGTATGGGTAGCGCAGCAATAAACGTTCTGTAATAAACATGCGCCATTGTCATTAGCTCTATTACCTAACATAAAGAGAAGTATTCCCGATCTTCCTTTCTCGCAAGAAGACGAATGTGTATTCAGAGAGAGAGAGAGAGAGAGAGAGAGAGAGAGAGAGAGAGAGAGAGAGAGAGAGAGGGAGAGGGAGAGGGAGGGAGGGAGGGGGAGGGGGAGGGGAGAGGGAGAGGGAGAGGGAGAGGGAGGGAGGGAGGGAGGGAAAACTGTAGCGCAGAACTGTATACAGTGGACAGACAATCAAAAAGTGCACTTCATCTTCTATATCTGACGGACAGAAAGGGCACTTCCGGTCCGCAAGTGGTATAGGCGGCTTAGCATGTCTTCCTGTTTCTACCATTAAAGGTACACTACCCGAGCGTAATTTGGCTAAGGCTTTGCGGTGGTGTCTTGGCATCAGCTTCTTAACGTAGGGTTCTGGGGATAGATCCTCCTTGAAGAGTCGATAGCATCTAAGTTTATTTCCATTTACATACCCAAAGCCTTTTACAATGCTGTTAAAATCAGATATTGTACTATTTAAAAAAGAAAGCAATTATTGGACCAAAATATGCTATCTTTGTTAAATATAACACAATCATTATGTAAATTCAAGGACACCCATTTTATTATTTCAGACTGAACGAGATACTAAGTTGCTATTTTTCTGTCATCATCATTTCGATCTGTTAAAATTGGTCAAATTACTATATAACATAAATATTAGGCCAAAACAGCAGCGATACACAGTTTCTCAATGAAGCTACAGCTAAGTAAACATTGCGTAACAAGGCGTCTGCTTGTCGCCGTCCAGCGACAAACCAAAACAAGGCTGAGAGGCCACGGGCAGGGGATACCGGAAGTGACGTGGCAGTAGGCGAAGCGTTCGTCTGCTTATATGGAAAATGATAGGCGAAATCTGCAGTTCTGCCTTTTCAAAGCGATTAATAGTATGTTATATCATTGTGTTGCTGTCAACTGTCCTAGAATATCTCCTGATGAAGTCTCCGTAGACAAATTCCCATCATATTGATGGTTTCACGCCAAATTGACCCGCTGTGTTAGGTCAAACAGAGCAATGTGACAATCTACACGTGTTCCGATCACTACACCGATTTTCTGCTTCGAGCTCGCATTTTCACTGAATGAACAGTTTGGCATGCAGAGAAAAAAGAGATTAGTAAAATATAAAACATAGCACAAAGTTTTGGGCTGAGTTATGGTAATAATCCGAATATACAATGCTCACATTTAGATTTGAACGTTGTGTAAAAAGGTTGAATAAACAATGACATTGGTCTGCAGGTGTTACTTACTCTCTTTAGATCAGATACTCACTTATTACACAATTACTTTACTGTACACCGAATGACATATTACATTTGTCTAGAAGAACATTCAGTTGGTGGTACCAGCCAACTTTATGTTTTGATAAAGCCATGCAATGTTTAAGAGCATGTTGAAGCACAATGTTTTGAGTATTACACAGGTGGTCATGAAATGCAAATATGGATTTGATTACATTATATTGGATCGGGAGTATACCTAGTTCAGCCCTGCATGCCCAATTATGTGTTGATCGGGATACACCCAGGATACGTTTACACAATTTCAATTGTAATTTTTCTGGACCAAAAGAGTCTAAATACTTGGATGAGGTATATCCCATAGCCCAGATTTCGCAATTATAAAGGAGTATCGGTTCAATGATAGCTCTAAATATCTTACAGCTTACAGCTGGTGACAAATCATTACCAAATAAGACAGATGAAAGAAGATGGTAGGCTCGTTGTCCCTTTTTCTGTAATGCTTCCAAACAGTGTTTGAATTTTCCATTTTGGTGGAGTATAATTCCCAGATATGTATACTTATCAGTGACAAGTACAGGCTGGTCGCTTATAGTCCATGGTTGCTCCTGCTTAGATTTGGTTGATGAACCAAACACCACAATGTTGGTTTTCTCCATATTGATATCAATATAATTATTTGTACAATAGTGGGTCAGATTATCAAGCAACATTTGCAGTTTATTTGGTGAATCAGTTAATAAAACCAGGTCATCTGCAAATAGTAGATGACCAAGCATCAAACCATCCAAGCATAATCCATTTTTGGGTATGTCAAGATAAGACACGAGGTCATTAATGAAGAGGTTGAAAAGTGTAGGTGAAAGAATACAGCCATGACGCACACCTACATTTGACAGAAAGGGTTCAGACAATCCAGCTGATGTTTTTACTTTGTAGTGCACATTGGAATATAGAGATGATACCACGTCCAATATTTTCCCATTTATACCCTGTTTATACAATTTTGAGAGGAGCAATCCCCTATTTACAGAGTCAAAAGCCTTTTTAAAATCTATGAAACAGGTATAAAGTTTCTTTTTCTTGACTTTAAAACTGTCAATGATAGTTTTGATAGTGAATATGTTGTCTGAAGGACGAAAACCTTTTCTAAAACCAGACTGACAGGGATCAAAAGTTGAGTTTGATTCAAAGAATTTTATGATTCGATCATTGATAACTTTGCAAAATAACTTTCCCAGGCAGCTTCTTATGGCAATTCCTTTGTAATTATTTGGATTTAGCTTATCTCCTTTTTTTATGTAGAGCGTGGATTGTTGAGGTGGCCCATTGATCTGGAAAGTGACCACAGTTGAAAACATCATTAAACAACTTACATATCTGGTCGATAGCTGGGGGTATAAAGACTTTGATAAACTCATTTGAAAAATTATCAGCTCCAGGGTCATTGGGTGAAAAGTATTCAGACGCGATGTTTTTGCTGTTATGATAAAGATATGTAGTATAAATGTGTCCATATTTTCGAGAAACCTTAAAAAAAAACGAGGAATGGGAATTTGTGTGATGTGGTTTTCTGACCGGGTGGGCTGTCGTCCGAGAATGACAGAAAGAAAAAAAGCAGGTAACTAGGAAAACTGTTTTAGAAGGCCATTCCCGTATCAAAATGGTAATAGTGACTCGTTATTACTTATACGTATGTCAAACCAAGGAATTACATCAGACCTTCTGTCACAAAAATCCTTGGTCAAACGAATTCCAAATTGAATCCAAACAATTACTGAGAAAAAAGAGAGAAAATTAAGACAAACGCCTTGCAGTTCATCAAAGATCACAGTAATATTTCAAATTATACTATAATAATAATAATATAATATATTGCATTTAACTATCGATCTTTTGACATTGTGATTTATTATCCCCTGCTGCGTTTAGCGCGAAGCGGGGGATATAGTATTGGGCAGCGTCCGTCCTTCCGTACGTACATGTACGTCCATACGAATGAAAAATTGAATAACTCAAAAACTATTGACCAGATTCTTTTCATTTTTTGTATATAGCTTCATCGCCCCCTAAAGAGTTTCATGACCTTGACCTTTATTACAAGGTCACAGCGAATCTTTGAAATTTTACCCTTGTCAACGGGATAACTCAAGAACCATTAACTGGATTCTCTTCATAACTTACACCAAGCATCTTACTGGGAAGGCGCCGAGCCCAGTTGATTTTGGTGACCTTCACATTATTTTCAAGGTCACAACGAGGCTTTGAAAATTTCAGCATTGAAACCTGCATTTTAGGCTTATCAGCAGGATTTCTCAAGAACTACTTACTGGATTCTCTTCATAACTGACATATTGCATCTTATTAGGTAGGCGCTGGACCGAGTTGATTTTGGTGACCTTCACATTATTTTCAAGGTCACAGCGAGGCTTTGACAATTGAAACATTGACATCTGCATTTAAGGCTTGTCAGCAGGAAATATCTAGAACTGTTAACTAGATTGCCTTTATAAGTTAAGCAAAGCATCTTATTGGGTATACGCAGGACACGCAGGACAAAGTCAATTTTGATGACCTTCACATTGTTTTCAAGGTCACAGCAGAACTTTGGATTTATCATCAATTTACCTGCATGTTAAGCTTGTGAGTGTGATATCTCAAGAGTCATTCACTGGATTCTTTTTATAGATCTATTTAAGGAAGACACCGGCCAATTTGGTTTTGGTGATTTTCACAGTTAAACCAACATGCATTTAGTAGGCCAATATGTAAAGAACTGTTCTCTATATTCTCGTCTTTTTTGCACAAGGCTTCTTATTTGGAAGACCCAGGAACCAGTCGATTTGTTATTGTCTAAATGACATCTGGTAGCATGATAAGTGTAGACAAGTGTTTCTATGTATACATTATGTTTTCTGTTAACATCAATTTGCGGCGGGGGATCTTGTCACTTTTGTGACAAATACTTGTTTTAAAAAAACATGGAACTTGTGTATAAATCCAAAAACACTAATGGTTTTTACTTTTGTTATTAATTTAAAGACTTAAAATCATGACACATTTTATATATAGCTATATTGGCGTCTTTAAAACGAAAAGAATGACTTTCCATGAGAAACAAATTGGTAGTTTCCTGTTCTGTACTTGGGGACGCATGTTAAGAGACCATGACAATGCACCTGTGAGCTGCTGCTGACACGCACATGAACTTGAATTCCAACTGAGAGGTCAGAATTTAACAACAGGGCCAATAAACGTATCTGCCAGTCAAGGCGCTTATCTGATTAATCTTTGCGACAGGCACCCGATGCAGATATAACTCACTCTGAAATGTCAAATTTCGAGACAAATTTTCATTTTTCTTTGAAGTGATTTTCAGAGACTTCTACTTCTACATTTGCTGTAAATCAACAGAACAATAGTCTACAAGAAACCAAATCCTAGTCTTGCCCATATACCTAGATAGACTTGAAATCCTTGTCCGTGTACATAATGCCAGCGTGTCGATGTTGGTAAGCGGGCAGTTTGGATTATTTCCAATGGTAACTGCGACAGGAATACAAACCTGTCAAGTAGGACACATAAAAAACGGCCAACACACCAGTTTGAGAAAAGTATAATGAATAATGCACTTGGTGCTTTCCTCAAATCGTGCAGGAGAAAGTTCGGCACATAAACTCTGGTTCTTCGTCATGTCCTTTATTACAATACTTGTCTTGAACATGACATGTAGATCCCAGTTTATTGTCTAACTAATTCCCTCATTCAACTGATTTATTATGTCCCCCGCAAAGCTTTGCGGGAGACATACTGTTTTCCATTCCGTCCGTGGTTCCGTGGTTCCTTAATTCAGTAACGCTTTCGTTTCCGGATCATATCTCAAAAAACGTTCAATATTTTTTTACGAAACTTGGTATGTGGCTAGATCTAGTGGTGGGCTGGTGTCTTTTGCTATTTTGATAATTCTGAATTTTTTTTCTGGTTTCCATGGAAACAATTTGAACTTAGCGCATATAGGGGGCATATCTAAAAAACTATTCGATATTTTATTTACGAAACTAAGTATGTGGTTAGACTAGTGGTTGGCTGGTGCATTTTGACATTTTGGTTATATTGAATTTAAAAAAAAGAAGTTCTGGTTTCCATGGAACAAGTTTAAACTTAGTGCATAAAGAGAGAATGATCTGTTTCCGGGCCATATCTAAAAAACAGTTCAATGTTATTTTACAAAACCTGGTATATGGTTAGAACTAATGGTGGTTTTTGAACTACGTGCATTTAGGGAGTAGAATAACCATAACTAAAAAATATGATTAATATTATTTTTTAAAAATTGGTATTAAGTTAGAACTAATGGTGGTTTTTGAACTACGTGCATTTAGGGAGTAGAATAACCATAACTAAAAAATATGATTAATATTATTTTTTAAAAATTGGTATTAAGTTAGATCTAGTGTTGATGTTGTGCGTTTTGCTATTTTGGATATTCTGAATTTCTGAACTTACTGCATTTTTGGAGAAGGTCCATTTCCAAGCTATAGTTCAAAAACTGTTAAATATTGTTTTACTTAACTTGGTACGTAGTAGGATCAACATTTAGTAACAGTATATGCTAAAAGCACCAAACCAATTTTTTCGGATTTTTTTTAATTAGGAACAACTTTTTATTCGCCAGATTCTTTTCATTTTTTGTATATAGCTTCATCGCCCCCTAAAGAGTTTCATGACCTTGACCTTTATTACAAGGTCACAGCGAATCTTTGAAATTTTACCCTTGTCAACGGGATAACTCAAGAACCATTAACTGGATTCTCTTCATAACTTACACCAAGCATCTTACTGGGAAGGCGCCGAGCCCAGTTGATTTTGGTGACCTTCACATTATTTTCAAGGTCACAACGAGGCTTTGAAAATTTCAGCATTGAAACCTGCATTTTAGGCTTTTAGCAGGATTTCTCAAGAACTACTTACTGGATTCTCTTCATAACTGACATATTGCATCTTATTAGGTAGGCGCTGGACCGAGTTGATTTTGGTGACCTTCACATTATTTTCAAGGTCACAGCGAGGCTTTGACAATTGAAACATTGACATCTGCATTTAAGGCTTGTCAGCAGGAAATATCTAGAACTGTTAACTAGATTGCCTTTATAAGTTAAGCAAAGCATCTTATTGGGTATACGCAGGACACGCAGGACAAAGTCAATTTTGATGACCTTCACATTGTTTTCAAGGTCACAGCAGAACTTTGGATTTATCATCAATTTACCTGCATGTTAAGCTTGTGAGTGTGATATCTCAAGAGTCATTCACTGGATTCTTTTTATAGATCTATTTAAGGAAGACACCGGCCAATTTGGTTTTGGTGATTTTCACAGTTAAACCAACATGCATTTAGTAGGCCAATATGTAAAGAACTGTTCTCTATATTCTCGTCTTTTTTGCACAAGGCTTCTTATTTGGAAGACCCAGGAACCAGTCGATTTGTTATTGTCTAAATGACATCTGGTAGCATGATAAGTGTAGACAAGTGTTTCTATGTATACATTATGTTTTCTGTTAACATCAATTTGCGGCGGGGGATCTTGTCACTTTTGTGACAAATACTTGTTTTAAAAAAACATGGAACTTGTGTATAAATCCAAAAACACTAATGGTTTTTACTTTTGTTATTAATTTAAAGACTTAAAATCATGACACATTTTATATATAGCTATATTGGCGTCTTTAAAACGAAAAGAATGACTTTCCATGAGAAACAAATTGGTAGTTTCCTGTTCTGTACTTGGGGACGCATGTTAAGAGACCATGACAATGCACCTGTGAGCTGCTGCTGACACGCACATGAACTTGAATTCCAACTGAGAGGTCAGAATTTAACAACAGGGCCAATAAACGTATCTGCCAGTCAAGGCGCTTATCTGATTAATCTTTGCGACAGGCACCCGATGCAGATATAACTCACTCTGAAATGTCAAATTTCGAGACAAATTTTCATTTTTCTTTGAAGTGATTTTCAGAGACTTCTACTTCTACATTTGCTGTAAATCAACAGAACAATAGTCTACAAGAAACCAAATCCTAGTCTTGCCCATATACCTAGATAGACTTGAAATCCTTGTCCATGTACATAATGCCAGCGTGTCGATGTTGGTAAGCGGGCAGTTTGGATTATTTCCAATGGTAACTGCGACAGGAATACAAACCTGTCAAGTAGGACACATAAAAAACGGCCAACACACCAGTTTGAGAAAAGTATAATGAATAATGCACTTGGTGCTTTCCTCAAATCGTGCAGGAGAAAGTTCGGCACATAAACTCTGGTTCTTCGTCATGTCCTTTATTACAATACTTGTCTTGAACATGACATGTAGATCCCAGTTTATTGTCTAACTAATTCCCTCATTCAACTGATTTATTATGTCCCCCGCAAAGCTTTGCGGGAGACATACTGTTTTCCATTCCGTCCGTGGTTCCGTGGTTCCTTAATTCAGTAACGCTTTCGTTTCCGGATCATATCTCAAAAAACGTTCAATATTTTTTTACGAAACTTGGTATGTGGCTAGATCTAGTGGTGGGCTGGTGTCTTTTGCTATTTTGATAATTCTGAATTTTTTTTCTGGTTTCCATGGAAACAATTTGAACTTAGCGCATATAGGGGGCATATCTAAAAAAACTATTCGATATTTTATTTACGAAACTAAGTATGTGGTTAGACTAGTGGTTGGCTGGTGCATTTTGACATTTTGGTTATATTGAATTTAAAAAAAAGAAGTTCTGGTTTCCATGGAACAAGTTTAAACTTAGTGCATAAAGAGAGAATGATCTGTTTCCGGGCCATATCTAAAAAACAGTTCAATGTTATTTTACAAAACCTGGTATATGGTTAGAACTAATGGTGGTTTTTGAACTACGTGCATTTAGGGAGTAGAATAACCATAACTAAAAAATATGATTAATATTATTTTTTAAAAATTGGTATTAAGTTAGAACTAATGGTGGTTTTTGAACTACGTGCATTTAGGGAGTAGAATAACCATAACTAAAAAATATGATTAATATTATTTTTTAAAAATTGGTATTAAGTTAGATCTAGTGTTGATGTTGTGCGTTTTGCTATTTTGGATATTCTGAATTTCTGAACTTACTGCATTTTTGGAGAAGGTCCATTTCCAAGCTATAGTTCAAAAACTGTTAAATATTGTTTTACTTAACTTGGTACGTAGTAGGATCAACATTTAGTAACAGTATATGCTAAAAGCACCAAACCAATTTTTTCGGATTTTTTTTAATTAGGAACAACTTTTTATTCGAATTTCGAATAAGATGAAGTTTTATCTTTTGAAAATAATACTTATACAGTTTTCGAACCCCGATCAATTCGCATCAGGAATAACCAGAGATTTAATCAGTAAGAAAAAGATATGCAAAGTTTTTTCAAAGAAGACATTCAGTTATTTACCCTGTTACGAGAGATGGAATTGTATAGGATAACATGGTAATGGTGCAACGAATTGAACTTTCTAAACTTTAACTGATGTTTGCAATCTACTGTGAGTCTGTACGATTATTTGAAATGCGATATGACATGATTTTTCTAATATCAATAAAAGGATCTTTTGGTAAATCATTTATTTCGTGATTCAACACGACGCTCTATTTATTGAGTTCATCAGTTTACAAACAAAAAATAAAGAAACATGTGACATATGCGTTTTATGCTTTCTAACATTTGCCAAAATGCTTTTTCATATTGATATTGATTCTCAAATTTTACACATATACTTCATTTGCTCAGCATGCCATGGCAAAACTACTAGTATGTTCGATTCTAAATCAAATAAAATCAACTGTACAATAATTAATTCATAAATGATTCTTGATCCAAAATATCTAGTTTTAGGAGAAAAATGTTTGATCAAATCACCTAATATAAAAACTGTGACTCTCAAAATAACGTCTTAACGTTAAATAACGTTCTCATCACGTTTTTACTTATACTTGTATAGTTTTGATAGCAAATCAAGTGGTCTTTGTATATTAATTACGACCAATAGTAGGTCTATCAACGATGTGTACTAAATGCGTGAAAGGCTGATCTTTTTTTCCTGGTATTTTCAGTAGTTTTATCGAATTCTTCATGATTGTCCACAATGCGTGTAATCCGTGTGCAAAAATTATCAGAAACGATATTCACCTCCATCGTTTAGAAAAAAAGGAGGTATTTAGGTAACTGGTGCATAACTTAACATTATCTTGAAGCAGAAATTTATGTCCGTTCACAACTGCGACTCGTTTGAATTGAAACGATTGAAGTGGATTCAATGTGGGCATTTTATGGGCGTTCCCTTGCTACACTATACTTAGTCCCCACCCCACATACTCCCCCGCCAAGGCAATCTAAAAATAGTATTCAGCTCTAGCGCCCTCTAGCGTCCATCGTTCCAGTTTGATCTTACATCGTACGGGGCAGGGTTAAAACGAGTTTGTCCTTACAAGATACGCGAAACAATGTTTATCCCAGTTTGACCGTTCGTTTCGTTTTGTTGTATTTTTTGCCTTGATGGCCGCCCATAGCTGAAGCCACAGTGCGGATAGACGTACACAGACGCAACATTTTCCGGGAGGAAGCTGTCCGCCTCCTGTGCTTCTGTGATGTTAACCTCCGGGAAGTGAGCTCGATATGGAAAGGTGAGCGAAGTTCCAAAGTCTATGTCACATTTAATAGGAGAGAGAATGCAGTCCTACTGTCAAAAAATGAAAATATTGACTTTGATAATAGCACATACTACTTCGCCCCCTACCAGGCTCAGGTAATAACACTAAGAATACACTGGGTTCATGACGTGATAAGGAATAGTTTCCTAGGCGATTACTTTGCTTCTTACGGGAAAGTGCTTGATGTAAGTGATGAGTTTGAGATTGTTGAGGGAAACAAGATTCGCACGGGGGTTAGACTGATAAAGATGGTCATAAGTGAGGACAAGAAAGTATCACTGCCCTACATCGTGAATTTTGGGGGGTCCCGCCCTATGATGGTCACCGCCCCGGGGAGACTTCCCATTTGTTTCAACTGCTGGCGAGTGGGCCACCTCAGGAGTAATTGTGATAATAGGAAAGGGCCCCGCAGTGACCCCCGACAATCAGTGCCACAGAAAGTTCCCCCCGCTACAGTAGCTACAGCCAGCCGCCCTCCCGGCCTAGTACTGGCTCTCCCTGACCCTAAGCTTACCGAGGGGGACTTCCCTGAACTCGGTGCTGGCCCTAGGGAGCCCGTTCCGTCTACCTCTAAACAGGCAGACGAGAGCGAGGCTGCCAATGATGGTGTCGGCCCTGAGGGAAAGGAGGACCCCCCCAAGGTTAGTGAGGACAAGGGGGAGGCCGTGGAAGTGCCGGCCGAGGGTATGGACACGCAGGACACCGATCTCGAGCTCCTAGGAATAGGTTCTATCGACTATGCCTCCCCCCCTCCCCTACTGGGAGCCAGGCCTCCCTGTTCGCCACCCCCCCTCCCAACAACAAGAGGCCAAGCAAGGGCGTCAAGTGTCTCCCCTGGGGTGGCTGCCGCGGCTGCAGTGGCCACAGGGCCCCAGACCAAGCATAGGAGAGACGCCACCCCAAGTCCAACGAGGTATCCTTACATTACCCCCTCACGTTATGACATCCTTGCCCCCCAGGATGATGAGGTCGACAGTGACCCTGGGTAGTGTGTCTGTGTTTTTGTGATTCATGGATAACGAACTGGAAACGTCCCCCGATTATGGCACTGATAAGCGAATGTCGGCACAACATATGATAACTCCCTCGGGAGTTTCGCTCCAGTCTTTTAATTTGCATTTATTTTCTATTATTACATTTATTAATTGTGTGATTGAGTATGAATGTTTGAGTATGATTGTTTTTGTTAGATATTCATGCTATAATAATTATGCAATTGTGCTTGAATGTTTTTTGAGTGTCTGGTTTTTTAACTTTTATTAAAAATGGTATATTCTTTTTTTTAGCATTAATTGCAATGGCCTCTTAGATAATTCTAATAAACTTAAATTACTTTCACATAATTTTCATGTCAATTGTATTGATTTTCTTTTCTTACAGGAAACTCATTTTGATAATATCAATTTAGCAAAAAAATTTGAATCTAAATTTCGGGGAAAAGCTTTTTGGTCCTTTGGCTATAATTTTAGTTGTGGGTCGGGTATAATTATTTCTGATAGGCTAAATTATAATATTGATTCATTCCGTTTCGACTGCGATGGTAGACTTGTGATTTTAGATCTAACTATTAATGGGGTTAGGACTAGGTTAGTTAATATGTATGCCCCTAATAACCCTAGCAATAGGGTTATTTTTCTTAAATCCATCGCTCATTATTTAGCTACTAATAGGCTTTTATTTTTGGGAGGGGATTTTAATTGTGTTTGTAATTTAAGGTTAGATAAAGTAGGTGGTAATGTAAATAAAAAGCAATTAGGGGCAGATATTATCAAACAATGGGTTTCTGACTTTTCCTTAACTGATATTTTTCGCTCTTCTTTTCCAGATTCGGTGGTGGTGTCTTGGATGAATTCTTCTGGTGTTGGTGCTCGTCTTGACCGCTTTTACTTCTCGTCTTCGGTGGTGGAATCTGTCTCTTCTACTGGTATACTTCCTTGTTCTTTTTCTGACCACGATTATGTCTTTGTTAAGCTCAGGGATTTAGAAGGCATAGACTTTGGGCCTGGCTATTGGAAATGTAACAATAATCTTTTTGATTCGGCTTTTAATTTTTCTTTCAAAAACTTTTGTTTTAATCACATTCCTTCTTTGGATAATATATCTTTGGATTGGTGGGATACTTTTAAAATAGAAATTCAAAATTTCCTTGAAATTATTTCAAAATTACATAAAATGGCCCTAGTATCCCACCGTAAAGACCTTGGCAATACTTTCTACACCTCTCCTGATATCATGGGCATATTTCGAAATTATTATTCCAAATTATTTACTGCAGAGCCCATTGATGGAAACTTTTGTAATCACTTCCTTGCTGATTTACCTACTTTAGATTTGGTTGATTCGGACTCCCTGGAAGGTGAAATAACTAAAGATGAAATTCTGAAAGCCCTTAAGGCAATGGATGACAATAAGTCTCCCGGTCCAGATGGGCTAACTAAGGAGTTTTATGTTTCTACTTTTCCTTATCTTGGTGATGTCTTGTGTCGTATTGTCAATCAGTGTTTTAGCTAAATTTTTGTGACCGAAATCGGTGCCGTAACCTTTCATTGTTAAAAGGGTCAAACTGTGACGTAAGAGACGAATCCAGTACCTACGTCACAGACAGAAGATGGGTCTGACGTGCTTAGCGTTAGCACCTAGAAAACGCTGAT
This sequence comes from Steromphala cineraria, assembly GCA_916613615.1. Classification (NCBI taxonomy): domain Eukaryota; kingdom Metazoa; phylum Mollusca; class Gastropoda; order Trochida; family Trochidae; genus Steromphala; species Steromphala cineraria. Next base: position 10,696,092 of record OU744735.1, read on the forward strand.
TTCGGCAAAAATAAGCGCTGCCGGGCCCTAAAAACGATTGAAAAGGTTAGTTCACATCTTTGTCTAACTGCCGCAATGTTTTTTATGTGCAAATTAATTTTATAAATTTATTTAAAGAGCGTTTTAATTTTCGCTATAATGCTAACCCTTACCGACTTAGGGAAATCGCCGCCGTTTATTTATTTTACACTGTATGCAGACCTTTTCATACATGACCTATTGTTTCACATTTATCACAGGACTATATTCTTTATGTTTTTGCTAATTGTTTGTATATTTTGATTGTTAAAAACCTATTTTGTAGACAATTTACGCACTGTAAGTTTTGCATTTGTTTTTAAAAGTTGCTGCGGCGGCAGGTTCACTGTTAGATTAGTGACGGCGGCCCTAAGTCGGGTCCTGCTATGTATGAAATACGTATTTGATACATGTCGGACGTTATATCTACGTTGCGATTGAGATGGAATAGAATTTAGGAAATTACAGTAGGTTTTTGCTACATAGGCAAATAAGTTAAGTATTGTAAATAAATTTGAAAACACCAAATTGCATGTGTAAAGGCGTGCGTTGGGCGTTTGTTTTGGGGATGTTTCTAGGGTATTTTGGCAATTAAATTTTTTTGAAAAATGTGTAAGTGTGTATGCAAAGTAGCGGCCAGCGTTTATGGTCAGCGGGTCGGCATTGAAAGGCCGGAACGGCCACGAATCGGTATCGCTTCTTGGCGTTTTGGCGGCAGATCAAAGTGTAGTATCTGTTGCTGGATTTGCTGTGGTAAGAATTTTCTGGAATTGTGAACTTTGATTTGTGCTGTGCTTGACTTTTTTGTGCTGTGCTTGGTGACTCTTTTTTCCTTCAAGGTCTACGGGTGGGCATCCTCCTTGTGAGGTGTGGCTTCGGCCTCCCCCCATCTTCACCCCTCAGGATGTCGTACGTCTCGGCTATAGAGGCGGGACCTATTGCAGAGAGGTTCAAGAATCCTGATGTTTCTCGGAGGACATTGAGGTTCGAGGCTACTTCGAAGGCTCTTTCCAAGGATGCGTTTGTGAAGATACTGGTAAATATGCCTTCCTTTTCTGCTCGGAATGTTGAAGCCATATGGAAAACGGATAGAGGCGGCGTATTTTTTGTAACATTCAGAACTGTGATACTTTGTGAATTGTTTGCAAAGATAGGTCAGATTCGTTATGAGGATGGTTCACTCCGGATTACTAGCTATGAAAAGTTAATTGTGCCGTTCAGAGTACATTGGTTAAAAATGGACGTGAGGAATGACCTTCTCAAAGCTTTCTTTGGAGATTATGGGAAAGTCTTAGATGTGAGTTATATGGAGGAGGAGATAGATGGAGTAAAAATCAAGACAGGGGTTAGACAAGTTTTGTTACAGCTGAAAGAAGATGCGATGAATCAGGTACCTCATATGGTGAATTTTGATGGGAGTCGCATGCTGATTACTGCCCCCGGTAGACTTCCCATCTGCCTTAGATGCAAGAGGTTAGGACATGTGAGGTTAGATTGCCCCATGGGGTGGGCTAATAGACAGGTAAGGGACGAAGTAGACATGGAGCAGGGCAAGGATGTCAATAGTCAAGACACTGATAAAGCGTTAGCTGAGATGGTAGACCCTTCCCAGGAGACTCCCCCGTCCCCCCCTCAGGAGACGCCTCCCCCTCAGCAATCCCTCCCCTCTCAGCAGACCCCCGCGCCTTCTGATAAGGAGTCGGTGAGTGACATAAGTGTAATTGCTGACAGTCAGGAACTGTTTCCTCTCCTCCCCTCCCCCCCCAGTCCAAGCATAGAAGGAGTGCCACCCCTAGCCCGTCGAGGTATCCGTATGTCACCCCGTCACGGTTTGATTCCCTCACCCCCCAGGATGATGAGAGTGATAGTGACCCAGGGTAGGGGGTTTGTGTGTGACTAATCCCAATGGATAACAGACTGGAAACGCCCCCCAACCTTGAGATTGATTACTGCTTGTCGGCACGACGCTTATCAACTCCCTCGGGAGTTTCAATCCCGTTTGCTCATTTGCATTTATTGTTTAATTTTGTATTTATTAATTGTCTGACAGTGTGTGGATGCATATGTATGATTGTTTCTGTTAAAAAATTGTATAATATTATTTGTGTAATTTGGTTTGAATGCGTTTGTGTGTCTGTTATTTTAATTTTTAGCATAAAAAATGGTGTATTCTTTTTTCTCTATTAACTGTAATGGCTTGTTAGATAATTCTAACAAGCTTAAGTTACTTTCTCATAATTTTCATACCAATTGTATTGATTTTCTTTTCTTACAGGAAACTCATGTTGATAATATCAATTAAGCCAAAAAATTTGAATCGAAATTTCAGGGGAAAGCTTTTTGGTCCTTTGGCTCGAATTTTAGTTGTGGGTCGGGTATAATTATTTCTGATAGGTTAAATTATAATATTGACTCTTTCCGTTTCGACTGCGATGGTAGACTTGTAATTTTAGATTTAAATATTAATGGGGTTAGGGTTAGGCTAATTAATATTTATGCCCCTAATAACCCTAGCAATAGGGTTAATTTCTTAAAATCCATCGCTCATCATTTAGTTACTAATAGGCTTTTATTTTTGGGTGGGGATTTTAACTGTGTTTGTAATTTAAAATTAGATAAAGTAGGTGGTAATGTAAATAAAAAACAATTAGGGGCAGATATTATCAAACAATGGGTTTCTGATTTTTCTTTAACTGATATTTTTCGCTCTTCTTTTCCAGATTCGGTGGTGGTGTCTTGGCTGAACTCTTCTGGTGTTGGTGCTCGTCTTGATCGCTTTTACTTCTCGTCTTCGGTGGTGGAATCTGTATCTTCAACTGGTATACTTCCTTGTTCTTTCTCTGACCACGATTATGTCTTTGTTAAGCTCAGGGATTTAGAAGGCATAGACTTTGGGCCTGGCTATTGGAAATGTAACAATAGTCTTTTTGATTCGGCTTTTAATTATTCTTTCAAAGTTTTTTGTTTTAATCACATTCCTTCATTGGATAATATATCTTTGGATTGGTGGGATACGTTTAAGATAGAAATTCAAAATTTTCTTAAAATTATTTCAAAATTACATAAAATGGCCCTTGTATCCCACCGTAAAGACTTAGAGTCTGAATATCGCAAGCTATGTCGTGCTGAATCCTCAAATCCTGGACTATATTCTGATCAAATTTTGGAATTAAAGAAGCAATTACTTTATATCGAAATTTTAGAAGTTCAAGGTCATTTCATTCGGGCTAAAGCTAAAGACCTTGAATTTGGTGAGAAACCTTCCAGTTATTTTCTTCGCAAGGAAGCTAGGAGAGGGCAGCAAAAATCTATTCCAAAAATTAATGATGACTTTGGCAACACTTTTTACACCTCTCCTGATATCATGGGCATATTCCGAAATTACTATTCTAAATTATTTACTGCAGAGCCCATTGATGAAAATGTTTGTAATCACTTCCTTGCTGATTTACCTACTTTAGATTCGGTGGATTCGGACTCCCTGGAAGGTGAAATAACTAAAGATGAAATTCTGAAAGCCCTTAAGGCTATGGATGACAATAAGTCTCCAGGTCCAGATGGGCTAACTAAGGAGTTTTATGTTTCTACTTTTCCTTATCTTGGTGATGTCTTGTGTCGTATTGTCAATCTGTGTTTTCAGCAGGAATCTCTTCCTGCGTCCTCTAAGACTTCTTATATTACTTTACTCTGTAAGGATTTTAATAATGCTTCAGAGCTTAAGAATTGGCGTCCCATCTCATTATTAAATATTGATGTTAAAATTATTTCAAAAATCTTGTGCACACGACTAGGTAATGTTATTGGGGAAATCGTTCACTTAGATCAAACTTGTGCAGTGGCTGGTAGGTCCATTCAGGACAATTGTCATCTAATTCGTAATGTGCTTGATTATGTGGAGCAAAAAAACCTCCCTTGTGCTTTTGTAAGTTTAGATCAGGAAAAGGCTTTTGACAGAGTCTCCCACGATTTTTTGTTTAAATCTTTGGACGTTTTTGGCTTTGGTCCTAATTTCAAAAAGTGGGTCAAAATTTTGTATACGGACATATCTAGTGCAGTAATTGTAAATCAGCACATCTCTCGGCCCTTTCCAGTAACTAGGTCAGTCCGGCAGGGATGTGGCTTGTCTCCAGCCCTGTACGTTATAGCACTAGAGCCTCTATTACATAAAATTCGTCAAAATTCTTTAATTAAGGGCATCCAGTTGCCCGGATCAAGTGATTCAGCAAAAATATCAGGCTTTGCTGATGATGGTCTTGGATTTTGTACTACAGATGCCTCTATTAAACATTTATTAAATACTTATGCTGACTTTGGCAAGGCATCTGGCTCCAAATTAAACTATTCTAAAACTAAAGGAATTTTTGTTGGTAAATGGAAATCTAGATCAGATCACCCTTTTGGCATTTCTTGGATTGAGCAGTCAAAAATTGTTGGAATTATTACTGGACAGGCTGTCAGTGAAGACGATCAATTTGCTCCCCTAGTTACCAAATTTAGAAAAGCTCTAACTGTTAATAAGGGACGTTTTATGTCTATTTTTGGCAAAACTGTCGTGTGTAACATTTTGGCTTTATCTAAACTGTGGTACCGTGGTGCAGTATCACCTATTTCAAATCATTATGTCAACCTTTTTCAAAGGGAGACTTTTCGGTTTATTTGGCAGTCTGAGGCTGAACCTATAAAACGTAATATGTTGTACCAACCTATTTCGGAGGGGGGACTGGATGCTATCCATATCCGGTCAAAATTACAGTCTTTTCATTTAGGCCATATTAAAGCACTCTTAAAGGGCTGTTCAGCCAAATGGACATTTTTTGCAAAATATTGGGTAGGTCTTTCTCTTAGAACTTTCGATCCATCTTATACTTCTCTTCGCTTTCCACACTCTGAGACCATGCCTTTATTCTACCAACAGTGCATTTCGGCTTTAAAACTTTTCCAATCATTATCATTAGACCCGTTGGTAGAAGTTAGAAATTTTACTTCTAAACAGTTTTATAACTGTCTTCTCAAAAATGTTGTCGAAAACCGCCTTGAGCGACTTTATCCACAAATAAACTTTCGGAATGTTTGGCTTAATTTACATAATAAATTTGTGGATATTCTTCCAAAATCAGTTAACTACCGTCTCATCTATGACTCTCTCCCCCTAGGCTATCGTCTATTCTCTCGTCACATGGCTCAATCTCCTGACTGTGTGCTCTGTCTATCGGCAATAGAGAACTCTGATCATCTCTTTATCTATTGTCCATGTGTTTGTGTTTTGTGGAAAATCATTTTCCGATGGTTAAATTTACTTTCTAATGGCCTTATTCAAAAATGTAACGAGGTAATCCGTTTTGGGTTAATTCCTCATATTCCAAATTCCTTTGTAAAATCCGTTTGTGTGTATCTACTTTCTTTGGGCAAATATTCTATTTGGCAAATTCGTAATTTAAATAAATTTGAGCACAAACGGTTAACCGGAAATGATATTGTCTTGCGTTTCCTCTCACTCCTTAAGACAAGAATTCGGGTCGACTTCTTTCGTCTATCCTTTGCTGATTTTTCTGTTTACTGGTTATCCACTAATATTTTCTGTAAAATCAATACTTTTGATAATAAAATTATGTTCTATATATAATTCCATATATTCATCATACTTTTATATATATCTATATCTATTTATATTACTCAATATGCATATATCTACTTATGCCTTGCATGGCACTTATGTTACAACATTATATATACAATATAACATAATATAATATAATAATATAATATACAGCCACTTTTTTATGTAACCTTTTCATATTGGCTGTTAATTCCTTCTTCTTATAATATTTAAAAACTTATATATATCACACTTTGTATATTTCTTTTTGGGGCCATTGTATATATTTATATTTTAAGGCCTTTTTTTTACACCATTGCTTGTTATTAATTTTTCTTGCTTTTATTGTATTATATGGTATGAAAGGTATGAATGGTGTGTGCTTGTAAAAATATGTTATTTATACCTATGTTACAGTTTTCTTTTGTGCTATCTTTATATGCATCTTTCCTTGCTTTTCTGTCCTTTCCTCATTTAGTTGTTTATGTTAGGCCACTACCCCTACTGTGATATTTTCTTTTATTTCTGGGGTGGCGGCTATGTGCTGTCCAAATTTGTATATATTCTTGTTGTAATAAATTTATTCAAATGAAAAAGTATCTGTTGCTGGGATTTGCTGTGGTGAGGATTGCTTTTGTGACTTTTTTTGTGCTTTGTGACTCTGTTGTAACTTCTTACTTGTGTTACAGATCTACGGGGTGGTATCCTCTTTTAGAGGTGTGTTTTTCGTTACTTTTAGAACCCTTATCCTGTGTGACCTCTTTGCTAAAATCGGCCAAATTCGTTTGGAGGAAGGTGTAATAAGAATCACTAATTATGAAAAACTGATAATTCCCTTCAGGATACATTGGCTTAAGTTGGATGTCACAAATGATCTATTGAAGGATTTCTTTAAGGACTATGGTAAAGTTTTGGAGGTTACTTACTTGGAAGAGACCATTGATGGGGCTAGCGTTAAAACAGGAGTTAGGCAAGTACTTTTGCAATTGAAAGAAGATGCCTTGAATAGAGTTCCCCATATGGTAAACTTCGCCGGGAGTCGCATGCTTATCACCGCTCCCGGCAGAATGCCCATTTGCTTGAGGTGTAAGAGACTTGGGCACGTTAGGATAGACTGTCCTATGGGGTGGGCCAACAGACAAGTGCAAGATAACTCAGGAGTGGAGGATAATGCTATGGACACTCAAAGTAAGGATCATGTTATGGCAGGGTTGAAAGATCCCTCTCAGCAGACCCCCCGCCTCCCTCTCGGGAGACTCCCCCGCAGGTGGCTTCTCAGTCTACCCCCCAAGAGACTCCCCCGTCTCCCTCTCAGAAGTCTTCTGCGCCCTCTGATAGTGATGTGGACCCCTTAAGTGGAGTGAGTATTGTCTTTGATAGCCAGGAGATGTTCCCTCCCCACCCCCCCCCCCCCCCCCCCCCCCCCCGGGGGTTTCGCTCCAGACTTTAAATTTGCATTTATTTTCTATTATTACATTTATTAATTGTTTGATTGAGTATGAATGTTTGAGTATGATTGTTTTTGTTAGATATTCATGCTGTAATAATTATGCAATTGTGCTTGAATGTTTTTTTGAGTGTCTGGTTTTTTAACTTTTATTAAAAATGGTATATTCTTTTTTGAGCATTAATTGCAATGGCCTCTTAGATAATTCTAATAAACTTAAATTACTTTCACATAATTTTCATGTCAATTGTATTGATTTTCTTTTCTTACAGGAAACTCATGTTGATAATATCAATTTAGCAAAAAAAATTGAATCTAAATTTCAGGGAAAAGCTTTTTGGTCTTTTGGCTCTAATTTTAGTTGTGGGTCGGGTATAATTATTTCTAATAGGTTAAATTATAATATTGATTCATTCCGTTTCGACTGCGATGGTAGACTTGTGATTTCAGATTTAACTGTTAATGGGGTTAGGGTTAGGTTAGTTAATATTTATGCCCCTAATAACCCTAGCAATAGAGTTGTTTTTCTTAAATCCATCGCTCATCATTTAGTTACTAATAGGCTTTTATTTTTTGGACTATATTCTGATCAAATTTTGGAATTAAAGAAACAATTGCTTGATATCGAAATTTTGGAAGTTCAAGGTAATTTCATTCGGGCTGAAGCTAAAGACCTTGAACTTGGTGAGAAACCTTCCAGTTATTTTCTTCGCAAGGAAGCTAGGAAAGGGCAGCAAAAATCTATTCCAAAAATTAATGATGACTTTGGCAATACTTTCTACACCTATACGATGATGTAAAAATTATAAAATTATCTCTAATGGTTCGTGAGATATAAATGCCGCAAGGTGGGTACCCTCAATCATTTTTAGGTAAAAAATAAATTTTGCGACACTTGTCGCAACGCTTGCCGTTCCTGTTTTTGTGCGCGCATATACATATGATACATGGAAATAAAGACAACTCTTTCTTCTACACAATGATGTAATAATTATAGAATTATCTCTAATGGTTCGTGAGATATGAATGCCGCAAGGTGGGGTACCGTCAATCATTTTTGAGAAAAGGTTTGATATCTTATATCCGGGAGCAGCCAAGACTGCTTGCAGTCAATTATAGCCTTATTATAGCAGTCATTCACTGGCACTACATACAGACATGTACATGTAATATAGGTTTAATGTCTCCAATAGTGACAATGCAAGGTACATTTTATAACAGTTAGTCGCTGACAAAAATACAGTGAAATGCAGAGAAGCGTCGTAAAATCTCTTCTAAAGGCCCATTGAGTTAGAGAATTGCTTGATTGATAATTTTCTAAAAATGTTCTAGGAACTTTATGCATTAACAAAAAGTCATGAAACTTTCAGGAATGACGCCTGACATGTTTATAGTTAGACATTACCAAGGTCTTTAAGATACAAGAATTAATTCGCTCGTGAACATTCATTTGTTGCCGTTGCGTTGTGTCAAATTACATAAGATAAGTAAAAAAACTCAAAATGCGTGTGTTAAATATCCACAACTACCTTACTGATTAAGCTATCTTACAATTTATTACACCTACACACGCGCTATTTCAAGTACAACATTTGCTATGCTACATTACATTATAAAAAGTCGATAGTTAAAGGCCTGAGAAGACTAACCTAGAGTAGAGTTCTAAAAATATTAACTTTTCACAGTTTTCAGCAAAGTTTAAAAAATACACGCTACTCCTTTACTATTAAAGTCATCTTAACATACTATACATCAATGGATGCGCTTGTTAAAGACACAAATTCGTTGTGTAGTACCTCATTATAAAAATATAAACAGTAAACGAGTATTAAGCTAAATTATCTATTTCTTGAGATAAAGTTTGATATTTGCAGCAGATGTCGCATCGCTCACCATTTCTTTACTTTTTCATGCTCATAAACAAATAATGTATGCATATAAAGACAAATCTCTCCTCTATTCACTGGTGAAAAAAATATGAACGAGATATCTTTAATGGTTCGGGAGGTACATGCATAGAGGGCGCAAGGGGATTGCTAATTTGGATGGAAAATGTGATATTTTTGCGGCAGATGTCGCATCGCGCACCATTTCTTTACTTTTTCATGCTCATAAACAAATAATGTATGCATATAAAGACAAATCTCTCCTCTATTCACTGGTGAAAGAAATATGCCGATATCTTTATTGGTTCGGGAGGTACATGTAAAAAGGGCGCAAGGGCATTGCTCATTCTGATGGAAAATGTGTTATTCGCGACAGATGTCGCATCGCTCACCATTTCTATACGTTTTCGTGCTCATAACCAAAATATAAATGCAAATTTAGACAATTCTCTCCTCTGCACACTGGTGGAAAGAATATGAACATATCTATATTGGTTCGGGATATATCAATGCTGAAAGACAAGTACACTCAGTCATCTCGAGATAAAACTTGATATTTGAGACAGATGTCGCATCGTTTACCGTTTCTTTACTTTTTCGTTCAAATGTACAAATGACACATTGGATTGAAGCTGGTTCTTCGCCCTTTGCAATGGTATAAATCATTTGAAATTTCGCCACCCCGTTCAAGAGAAACGAGTGCGAAAGAAGGATGGGGGTTCACAACTTTGATAGTAAGAAATTTACATGGAGATCGGTTTTCACTACGCCATCGTAGTATCAACCCTTATAAGGTGTCTCCATATATGGCAGTTTTTTTTTATATCATTACGCGTCTGAAAGAGCACCCCTCCTATTTTTCAATGACTGTGCGTCCACGCCCTGTTATGTCAGGATTGTGCCAGGAATCAAAATGTCACTGTATTTTACATGGAACAATGATGTTTGTACTTTCTGAATCTTGCGTATTAGCTTTGTTTACTTTTATACTAAACCAAATTGAGAGGCTCCGCGCTTCCCTTTTCTAATTTCCTTCAAACCAACAACCATGTGATCGCGTCTCAGCAAACGTCTTTCATTATTTTTAATGCATATCTGTTCCAACATCTCAACTGCTGTTTGGTGTTTCTATGCCGAGATTCCTCCATTTGAAGATGAAAAGAAAAACATTTATGCAACACCCCCCGAAGTAGTCGTCAATGAGTCCATTCATGGATTGAAAAGCGGGATGCATGCTTTTCTCGCAAAACACGGGCATTGACGCGCTCAAGCTCACATTGCTAGGCTTTGCTTTGGTTTTGAAATTGAAAACAAATATAAGATTTAAATTGGTTTGCTTTGACAAATTTGCTTCTGTATTTTCACATTTGTCATGTTTTTTTATACTGACAATTTGTTACTATGTATTTGTTGGCTCTGTGAATAAGGATGTAGCAGATGGAAATCGTATTTTAGACCTAAACAACACATCAAGGAGCTCAAAATGGTCAAAATAGTTGAAATTTATGTTTATCAAAGTACATACACAAATACAGGCTTTAACGTTGAGTATCAAGTGACTCAAAATCGATAGAAAAAAGGTCAGAAATAAAGAAAAATGCTAAAAAGTCTCCTGAAGCTAAACGTGTTGACAGAACTTGATGAAACTTTCAGGAATGACTCCTGACATGTTTATCTTTGTACTGAACACGCTGTTGATGCGGCTGAATCCTGTTGTCGCCGCTTGCGGCTATATTTATAAATTCTTCTTCCAATTTACATTTATACAGCCACGAAACTTGGCCCAGTTAAACATTTTATACATCATGAAGTGATGAGTGGTCTGTGAGGACGTCAGTTCATTTTCTGTTTCGGTTGAACATGTCTTAGAAGAGCTGCAACCAAACCGGAAAAACCGTTATTTGTTTATATAGGTTACAGAACCTCGGAAGTAATAAAGAAAATGTTGGTGTTGCAATAGTGTATATATGCCATTTAGATAGTGTGATGCCAAATATAACAATGTTGCATTTGTTCACTGTCTGCAACATGTCACAGGGTTAAAGATGCTAAAGATGACAAACAGTACCGATTCTAGTACTTTTTCGGGTCGAGTTCCTTTCAGAATATATTTATATATAATATACTGAATGTAACAATAGCTCAACCACTGCTTGTTGGACCTTGATTTTTGTCAAGGCAAGATGGGCGAGTTGGTGAGGTCTTGGTACGGTTGCCCGACTCTGATGGTTAGAAACCTGCAAGGGACTCTACCCGAAAAAAATACTAGCTGTACTGTTGCAGATAGTTTGATCTCAAATATAACAATGTTGCAGCATTGTTAGTCAAAATATAAAAAATAGAGCCATGGGCTCTGTAGCTCATCAGACTTTTGATGGAAAAAGGTTTTGACCCCTGTGACCCCATTTAGGGTCATTGGGTCACAAAATCTACAAGTTTGAATCCCCATTGGCCAAGAAGTCTACACACAACTTTTTAGCTCTCTAGACCATTTGGAACTGGAGGAGAAGATGAAAATAGGTTTTGAAGGTTGTGACCCCTGTGACCCCATTTGGGGTCACGGGGTCACCAAACCTAAAATTTAGAATTCCCATTGGCCGAGGAGTCTACACACAACTTTTCAGCTCTCTAGACCTTTTGAAACTGGAGAAGAAGGAGTAAAATATGTTTTTAAGGCTTTGACCTCTTTGACCCCAATTGGGGTCATGGGGTAACCAAACCTAAACTTTAGAATCCTCATTGGCCAAGGAGTCTGTACACAACTTTTTAGCTCTCTCGAACTTTTGGAACTGGAGAAGATGGAGTAAAATAGGTTTTTAAGGTTTTGACCCCTGTGACCCCAATTGGGGTCAAGGGGTAACCAAACCTAAAATTTAGAATCCTCATTGGCCAAGGAGTCTACATACAACTTTTTAGCTCTCTCGACCTTTTGGATCTGGAGAAGAAGATGAAAATAGGTTTTTAAGGTTTTGACCCCTGTGACCCCAATTGGGGTCATGAGGTCATGAAATCTACAATTTAGAATTCCCATTGGCCAAGGAGTCTACACACAACTTTTCAGCTCTCTAGACCTTTTGGAACTGGAGAAAAAGATGAAAATAGGTTTTTAAGGTTTTGACCCCTGTGACCCCAATTGGGGTCATGAGGTCATGAAATCTACAATTTAGAATCCCCATTGGCCAAGGAGTCTACACACAACTTTTTAGCTCTCTAGACCTTTTGGAACTGGAGAAGAAGATGAAAATAGGTTTTCAAGGTTTTGACCCCTGTGACCCCAATTGGGGTCATGAGGTCATGAAATCTACAATTTAGAATCCTCATTGGCCAAGGAGTCTACACACAACTTTTCAGCTCTCTAGACCTTTGGGAACTGGAGAAGAAGATGAAAATAGGTTTTTAAGGTTTTGACCCCTGTGACCCCAATTGGGGTCATGAGGTCATGAAATCTACAATTTAGAATCCCCATTGGCCAAGGAGTCTACACACAACTTTTTAGCTCTCTAGACCTTTTGGAACTGGAGAAGAAGATGAAAATAGGTTTTCAAGGTTTTGACCCCTGTGACCCCAATTGGGGTCATGAGGTCATGAAATCTACAATTTAGAATCCCCATTGGCCAAGGAGTCTACACACAACTTTTTAGCTCTCTAGACCTTTTGGAACTGGAGAAGAAGATGAAAATAGGTTTTCAAGGTTTTGACCCCTGTGACCCCAATTGGGATCATGAGGTCATGAAATCTACAATTTAGAATCCTCATTGGCCAAGGAGTCTACACACAACTTTTCAGCTCTCTAGACCTTTGGGAACTGGAGAAGAAGATGAAAATAGGTTTTTAAAGTTTTGACCCCTGTGACCCCAATTGGGGTCATGAGGTCATGAAATCTACAATTTAGAATCCCCATTGGCCAAGGAGTCTCCACATCAAATTTGAGCTCTCTAGAGTCATTGGTTCTGGAGAAGAAGTCGAAAATGTGAAAAGTTTACGGATGGACGGACGGACGGACGGACGGACGGATGGACGGACGGACGGACGCCGGACGCCATGCCATGCCATAAGCCCATCGGGTCTTTCAGACCTGATGAGCTAAAAATAGTATTCTGCAATATATGTCCCTCCGTCTTTACGAAGATACACATATCTTATTGACAACCATTTACTGAATTCATGAATGATAGGCTCAACTTAGTGAGGGAATGGTCCAACTCGACTTTGCGAATTTGTCCTTGATTTTGTCAACCTTATCAGCATGATATCTCAAGAACTCTTAGCTCTGTATATCTCCCACAAAGCTGCTCCAAGGGATGTGAAGAAAAATACCTAGAATATTAGGTGATATTCTATTCTATTTAAAGCTGGTAAACATCCACTTCTTTCTATGATGTCATTTGTCACATAACATGACATAAAATGTAACTTAAATGTTATATTTGTATCAAGGGACAGTTGCATGTTTTGGCCCGATATAGGTTGTAAACATGAACTTTATAATTATTTAGAGGGCAAAAACTCTCATTATATAGCCCAATTATTTGTAGAAGTTAAAAAGAAGGTCTCGATAACTATATGGCGGTCGTGTAAGTGTGAACACCAAAACTTGACTTTCAAAAACAAGCAGTGTTTTACTATTGATAAAATTAGGTATAGGTTAATCACCAAAACAAGGTAGTTAATCTAAATAACTATCGCAGTTTGGGTAATTTAACGGCTTATACCACGAGGGAATATTGTTTTTACGTATTCAATCTAGTAAATGCAAAGCAAGTATATATTTGTAATACATAATTGTATTTATATGAGGTTTAGAGATGTAAAAAAAATATCAAAAGCGGATATGGGGTGAAAAATTATGACAAAATTGTCAAAACTGACAAAATTCTTAAACCAGTCGTCGTCAAACAGTTTACGTTTTCACCAATCTAGTTAAAACTAGCTGTAATATAGTAAGTCCCGAAAGTCCGATATTACATCTAGGGAATTACCCACCTGCTCCGTATCGAGCAAGCGCAGAAACCAGCCAATGAAAACTTGCCTGGCCCAGCTCTTAGGACCGCCTGCAATTAGGATTTACATGGCGTTTTTGAGTACCTCGTTTGATATTCCAAATGTTTTCGGTGCTTTCCATTGGAAGCGGACAGTGTGATACAGTAAGGACTTGCCGTAGCTGGTCGGAAGGACAGCCATGAAGTCTTTTCCATCAATTAGGCAATTTAATATTTTATTCTGCTCAGTTTTCAATTCTGTCACTCCGAATTTAGATAAAAGTGAATCAATCGCTTTATCTCCGAGTCGAGTCGCCATTATGTGACAGTAACCGAGACCCGAAAAAAGGGGCTTTGATTGGAAGAGAGCTGTCTTCCTGTCTCTCGTTTCATTGGTTGGTCAAAGTTCGCCAAAGGTTAGCTGAACAAGACCTCTATAAGGAATTCCCTAGATGTAATGTAGGATTTACGGGACGAGAACATTACATCTAGTTTTAACTAGATTGCGTTTTCACCTAATAAATGTCAATTGCAATAAAACATATTGAAACTAATATCTATTTCCCCTTCCCTAAACTTCTGGAAAAATTAATCATAAAATAGAGCCATGGGCTCTGTAGCTCATCAGGCTTTACATTTTATTACGCTATAGGGTGTGGCCAATGTGGTGCCCCCTTAGTAGGGGCCATGGGGCCACCAAAGCTACAATTTATAATCCTCACTAGATAAGGAGTATGTACACAAAGTTTCAGCTTTCTAGGCCTTCTGCTTCTGGATAAGAAGATGAAAATAGGTTTTTAGGGCATGGTCCCTTAGGCCCTTATTAGGGGCCACAGGGCCAACAAAGCTACAATTTATAATCCTCACTAGTCAAGGAGTCTGTACAGTGTGGCCAATGTGGTGCCCCCTTAGTAGGGGCCATGGGGCCACCAAAGCTACAATTTATAATCCTCACTAGATAAGGAGTTTGTACACAAAGTTTCAGCTTTCTAGGCCTTCTGCTTCTGGATAAGAAGATGAAAATAGGTTTTTAGGGCATGGTCCCTTAGGCCCTTATTAGGGGCCACAGGGCCACCAAAGCTACAATTTATAATCCTCACTAGTCAAGGAGTCTGTACACAAAGTTTTAGCTTTCTAGGCCTTATGCTTCTGGAGAAAAAGATAAAAATTTCAGTTCTCTTGGGCTTCTGCTTCTGGAGAAGAAGATGAAAATAAGTTTTAAGGGCGTGGCCCCTGTGGTCCTTAATTGGGGTCACAGGGTCACAAAAGTTACAAATTATAATCCCCATTTGCCAAGGTGCCTGTACATAAAATTTCAGCTCTCTGGGGCTTCTGCTTCTGGAGAAGAAGGCAAACATAGGTTTTAAGGGCGTGGCCCCTATGGCCCTTAATTGGGTCACAAAAGTTACAAATGAGAATCCCCATATGCCAATGTGCCTGTTCATAAAATTTCAGCTCTCTTGTGCTTCTGCTTCTGGAGAAGATGATGAAAATAAGTTTTAAGGGCGTGGCCCCTGTGGCCCTAAATTTGGGTCACAGGGTCACCAAAGTTACAAATCAGAATCCCCACATGCCAAGGTACCTGTACACACAATTTCAGCTCTCTAGTGTATATGGTTTATGAGAAGAAGTCGAAAGTGTCAAAAGTTTACGGACGACGGACTGATGAGCTAAAAATTGAAAAGTTACCAGTCCTGACCAAAAAGTTACCAGTCCTGACCAAAAAGTAACCAGTCCTGGCAAAAAGTAGCCAGTTCAAGGACTGGCTAACGGGCAATATTTTAAACACTGTATATAGGCGACAAGTTTCAGTTTTCTAGGCCTTATACTTCAGGAGATGATGAAAATAGATTCGAAGGACGTTCCTGTTGCCTTTATTATTATTATCCCCTGCCGCGCGATTAGCTAGAAGCGGGCGATATAGTATTCGGCAGCGTCCGTCCGTACATAACTACTATTCTCTACATCCTTCTCATATTTTGCATATAGGTTCACCTCAGTGAGAGTAATTGTCCAAATGGGTTTCGTGACCTTGACCTTCATTTCAAGGTCACAAGGATACTTTGTCATTTTACCCTTGTTGGCACGATATCTCAAGAACTGTTTACTGGATTCTCTTCATATCTTACATATAGCTTCTCCCGATGAAGATCTTGGGCTGATTAGATTTTGGTGACCTTGACATTATTCTCAAGGTCACATGAGGACTTTGAATTTTTGGACATGTGAACTTGCATGTTTACCCTTGTTGGCGCGATATCTCAAGAACTGTTTACTGGATTCTCTTCATATCTTACATATAGCTTCCCCTGGGGAAGACCATGGGCTGATTAGATTTTGGTGACCTTGACATAATTCTCAAGGTCACAGCAGAACGTTGAATTTTTTGACATGTGAACTTGCATGTTTACCCATGTTAGCGCAATATCTCAAGAACTGTTGACCTGATTCTCTTTATATCTTACATTTAGCTTCCCCTGGGGAAGACCTTGACCTTCATTTCAAGGTCATTACGAGACTTTGACATTTTACCCTTGTCAGCGGGATATCTCAAGAACCATTCACTGGATTCTCTTCATAGCTTACACAATGCATCTTATTGGGAAGGCGCCGGGTCCAGTCGATTTTGGTGACCTTCACATAATTTTCAAGGTCACAGCGAGACTTTGAACATTTCAGCATTGAAACCTGCATTTTAGGCTTGTCAGCAGGATATTTCAAGAACCATTAACTGGATTCTCTTCATAATTTACACAAAGCATGTTATTGGGAAGACGCCGGGCCCAGTTGATTTTGGTGACCTTCAAATTATTTTCCCGGTCACAGTTTATAGATTTCGTGACCCTCTGACAACAAATAAGAGGTCACAGCCAATAATTGATTGATAATTTGCGGCGGGGGATTATGTCACCTCAGTGACAAACACTTGTTATAAAGCTACAATTTATCATCCTCACTAGTCAAGGAGTCTGCACACAAAGTTTCAGCTTTCTAGGCCTTATGCTTCTGGAGAAGAAAATGAAAATAGGTATTTAGTGTGTGGCCCCTGTGGCCTTTATAAGGGGTCATAGGGCCACCCAAGCTACAATTTATAATCTTCACTAGTCAAGGAGTCTGTACACAAAGTTTCAGCTTTCTAGGCCTCATGGTTCTGGAGAAGATGCAAATAGGTTTTTAGGGCGTGGCATATGTGGCCCTTATTAGGGGTCACAGGATCACCAAAGCTACAATTTATAATCCTCAATAACCAAGGAGTCTGTACACAAAGTTTCAGCTTCCTAGGCCTCATGGTTCTGGAGAAGAAGATGAAAATAGGTTTTTAGGGCATGGCATATTTGACCCTTATTAGGGGTCACAGGACCACCAAAGCTACAATTTATAATCTTCACTAGTCAAGGAGTCTGTACACAAAGTTTCAGCTTTCTAAGCCTCATGGTTCTGGAGAAGATGAAAATATGTTTTTAGGGCGTGGCCCTTATTAGGGGTCACAGGGCGCCCAAAGCTACAATTTATAATCCTCATTAGCCAAGGAGTCTGTACACAAAGTTTCAGCTTTCTAGGCCTTATGGTCCTGGAGAAGAAGATGAAAATAGGTTTTTTAGGGCGTGGCATATATGGCCCTTATTAGGGATCACAGGGCCACCAAAGCTACAATTTATAATCTTCACTAGTCAAGGAGTCTGTACACAAAGTTTAAGCTTTCTAGGCCTTATGGTTCTGGAGAAGAAGTCGAAATTCCACAAAGTTAACGGACGGATGGACGGACGGACGCCAGACACCATGCCATGCCATAAATCCATCGGGCCTTACAGGCCAGATGAGCTAAAAATTGACAATTTAGGAGCATTCAGAACCTGCCTGCGTAGCTTTAGCCTACACTTGCAGACCTATGGAAACACAGTGGTAGTAATATGATAACTTTCAGCGTCACTGACAAAAACACTTCAACATGATTTATTTTACATACCCCCATCAATGAAACTCTAATCTTTCACCAAAACAAATATTTTCATTATATCATGTAATTTATTGTTCTAAATCACCCCGTATCTCTTAGGTGCGTACCCTACAGCACTGTACATTTCAAAGACTTGTTGTTGCAAAAAAAACATTCATAACATAAAATCAACTTTTAAACACCAGGAGAGAAAAAGAAGAACTTAATTGATATTGAATTCTTCCTGAAGCAGGTAAACACACTCCTTACAAAGGGTTAACAAAGATTAATGTCAGGTCCTCAGTTGGCTACATAAATTCAAGTAAGAAAATCCAGTTGAAATAATCAAGTCAATAATGTATTTTTCGATCTGATGTAAATATCAACCTGGTTCAAGAACGTTATTTGTGACAAGGACCAAGGGAAGTATTTTATACAAAGATTTGTATCAAGTCCTCAGTTGGCTACACCGCGTCGCTAATGGCTAGGATATTACCCAAGCGGCGCTTAACAATAACTCACTCACTCACTCAGTTGGCTACATAAATTCAACTATTTTCAAGAATCGTTACGGCCTAATAGGCTTTGCCTCGTAGGCCCCACAATTCTTGAAAAAAGTAGGAATAATATACAATACACCTCGGAAAGTGTGGGCACATCTAACACGTATTTGCATCAGGTTCATACTTGCAAAAAAGGAGAGTTGTTAGTGTATAAATATACGTATTTGAATCCGGTCTATACTTGCTCACATGTATTAACAAATACTTGTAATGTACATAAACATCAACTTGTTAACTTAAAAGAATGACTGATAAAAGCCTTTGTTTCTTCCTGGAGCAGACAATAATTTTCAAAAATACATATAAGTAACTGAATAAACATAAACATCAAATGGTTATTTTAAAAGAGGGACTAAAATAAGCCTTTGTTTTTTCCTTGACCAGACAATCATTTTAAGAAGCATAAACAGTTACTACTAAAAAAAACAACTGAATTTTACTGCTGTTGGCTTTTTCTTAAAGCAGAAAAAAATCCTTTCATATGATTTACCAATTGTTTCACAACGATAAGCATTTCTAGTCCTTCACACCAAGATTTGTATCAGGTCCCAAATTGGCTACATAATGGCAAGATTCTGTGTATGCAAAAGAAATTGGTATCATAAAGTCAAGAAAACAATATAATATTAGGTTTTATGTCATATTACTGAACGCAGATAACCATCTTCCTATATTATGTTTGTTTCATGTTAAAGAAAAGGAGTTTTGCTTCTTAATGAAAATATGTATTTGAATCAAATCCATACTTGCTCACATATATTAACTAATACTTGAAGCTTACATAAAAATCAACTGGTTAATTTAAGAGAGGGACTGAGAAAAGCCTTTGTTTCTTTCTAGAGCATACAAACATTTTAAGAAGCATATTAATCACCGAATATGTTCCAAATATACCATTTACTTGTTGTCTGTACTAAAACAAATTTCAAGTCCTCATTTGGATACATAATTTCAAGATTCATCATTTAATTTACTTCTAAGTTTTTTGATTATTAGGTGATCTGTTGTTAGATTGAAAGAAGGTAAATATCAACCTGACTCAAGAACATGAAATGTAACATACAAGGGCATGACAAGTTATTTATGCAAAGATGTGTATCAAGTCCTCAGTTGGCTAGATAATTTCAAGAATTGGTATATGGAGCAATACATTATTAAAGAGTAAGTGAGTTGGGGTTTAACGTGCTGTCAGCAATATTCCAGCTATTTTACACGTGGATGCTGCCATCCAAATTTAAAAGAGTATACAGATTCGAGAGAAAAAACCTAAGCCACTGGTAAGTAGATTTAGCACCTTCGTGTATTTTAGGAACGTTTCCGACTTGATTATATGCCATCCAAATTGACTCTAAACCGTATTGTGGCGTGATGGTTGGTTTGCTTCGCCGAACATTGGAGCTATGCCAGATGGAGCTCACATGCTCCTGGTAGGGTCACCAAAGCTTAAATAGTCAACGGATAGAAACCAGACAAATTTAGTGTCGTCCTAAAACCTGCTTTACAGCCCTCACTATGCCTGTTTTGTCCCCCGCCGCAACGGACGTCCAGATTCTTTTTTTTAACGCGATATCTCATGAACCATTATATCCAATGTCTTTAAATTTGATCACAGCCTACCTTGGGAGATTATGCAGACACCAGTCACTTTTGCTGACCTTAAATTTTTTTTCAAAATCAGAACAGCACTTTGACCCAATCTAAATAAATTTAGATCAACAGATTTGTATATTGAAATGGTCTCCGTTCGTCCCGATAATGTTTCCGGAGCACAACTCCAAAACGGTGAGACCTAGCTCGACGAAACTTGGTATGTGCAACGGGCATCATGTGGAGATGTGACTTTTGGGGTTTTCAACTTCTTTGCATTTTTAGCTCATCTGGCCTGTAAGGCCCGATGGGCTTATGGCATGGCATGGTGTCCGGCGTCCGTCCGTCCATCCGTCCGTAAACTTTGTGGGATTTCGACTTCTTCTCCAGAACCATAAGGCCTAGAAATCTAAAACTTTGTGTACAGACTCCTTGACTAGTGAGGATTAAAAATTGTAGCTTTGGTGGCCCTGTGACCCCTGATAAGGGCCACAGGGGCCACGCCCTAAAAACCTAATTTCATCTTCTTCTCCAGAACCATGAGGCCTAGAAAGCTGAAACTTTGTGTACAGACTCCTTGACTAGTGAGGATTATAAATTGTAGCTTTGGTGGCCCTGTGACCCCTAATAAGGGCCACAGGGGCCACGCCCTAAAAACCTAATTTCATCTTCTTCTCCAAAACCCTGAGGCCTAGAAAGCTGAAACTTTGTGTACAGACTCCTTGACTGATGAGGATTATGAATTATAGCTTTGGTGGTCCTGTGACCCCTAATATATATAAAGCATAATTGATAATGAAGCCTGATGAGCTACAGAGCCAATGGCTCTTTTTTTATTTTTACCCGTTTCCATGGAAACGTAACATAGGATTTCGTTTGGCACTCTAGATCTGCTGTTCAGCATATCAGTGCCTCATCAATGCCATTCATTCCCAGTGCCCTACTCAGACCATCACATTGTCTGGGCCACCTTTCACTAGATTCTAATGGTAAGCAATCTTGTGTATGTTCTCCAATTAGAAAATCATTGTATTTATTTTTCCAAGATGCTTGTGACTGTTCAAATACAATAATATGCAGGACAGTCGGGTTAAATGTATCACAAAAATGCATCACCAATAACTAAAAATCACTACAGCATCATGATTTCTTAAAGGTTGCTTGTAGAAAAACAACATGATCACTGTTAAATATTCCACAACTAGTATCCTTAACTACCCTTTCCCGTAGAGCTGACTCTGTCTGCTTGTTGTCCCCTCCCCCCTCGCAACGCGGAAAGGGGGACATTGTATTCAGCGGCGTCTGTCCGTACGTCCGGATCCTTGTTAACGCGATATCTCAAGACCCATTGCACCAAATGTCTTCAAATTTGGTCACAGTCTGACTTGGGGGATTGCGCAGACAACAGTCACTTTGGGTGACCTTGACCTTATTTTCAAGGTCACAACGGTACTTTGACCACTCTTATTAACGCGTTTTCTTATGAACTGCATGTCTTCAAATTTAGTCTCAGCCTTTATTGAAGAATTAGGAAGACACCAGTCACTTCAGGTGACCTTGACCTTATTTTCAAGGTCACTATGGCACTTTGGCCACTTTTGAAACTCTTGTTAACACAAAATCTCCTGAACCGTTTTACACAATGTCTTCAAATTTAGTCACAGTCTACACTGTGGGACTACGCAGATACCAAATACTTTGGATGACCTTGACCTTTAATTTCAAGGTCACCACTGTTCTTTGAACGCTTTTAAAACTTCTTATATCTTCTTATATTATATCTTATATCTATTCTTATATCATGAAATGTCTTCAAATTTGATCACAGCCTACATTGAGAGATTACGCAGACACCAGTCACTTTGGATGACCTTGACCTTATGTCAAGGTCACACCGGCACTTTGACCGCTTTCGAAACTCTTGTTAATGCCATATCTCTTCAACCATTGCACTTATTGTCAATGGGAATATCGCATTTGCTTATTGTGACAATTCTATCACAATATCCAAGCGGCGGGGGACATTGCCACATTAGTTGCAAAAACTTGTTTATTTTGTCATACTGTTGATCTAAGATTGACCAGTGTGAGAGGTCGTCCCGGTAACCTTTCGTATGCAAATAAGGAATTCGTGATTTGATCAATCAAATTCGACGTCACAAACAGTTCATAGTCGCTCATTCAAGATGTGAACGGAAGAAACATATGATAGCTTATGGCCTGTTCTCAATAACAGTGTGCATTGTGAAAAATATATCTTGTTTTTGATTCTGATAAGAAAAATGTCAGCAGGTTGATTTTATTTTGGTTGTATGAGATATTTAATGAAAAAATATTATCTATCAAAATATATCCAAGCAATCGGATTATTCGCTTTGATCCGCTCCGAATGATAGAGCTCCGAACATCATCCATTTCAAAAGATGTGCTGCTGAGGTTTTTGTTAACTTCCAGCGAGCTAGGGCAACTTTTCTGATTGGCCGAGCAGCTGATTTCATAATTCAGCGGGATGACCCGCCTAACGGGCCAATCTTAGATCAACAGTGTGACCAAATATAAAACCTGTTGATCTAGATTTATTTAGATTGCACTCTTGAAACTCTTGTTAACGCGATATCTCATGAACAATTGCACAGCTGAACTTGGGGGATTACAACGACACTAGTCACTTTCGGTGACCTTTACAATGTTTTCAAGGTCACTACGGCACTTTGGCCACTTTTAGCTCATCTGGCCTGTAAGGCCCGATGGGCTTATGGCATGGCATGGTGTCCGGCGTCCGTCCGTCCGTAAACTTTGTGGAATTTCGACTACTTCTCCAGAACAATAAGGCCTAGAAAACTAAAACTTCGGTGGCCCTGTGATCCCTAATAAGGGCCACAGGGGCCACACCCTAAAAAGCTTTTTTCATCTTCTTCTCCATAACAATAAGGCCTAGAAAGCTGAAACTTTGTGTACAGACTCCTTGACTAGTGAGGATTATAAATTGTAAATTTGGCGGCCCTGTGACCCCTAATAAGGGCCACAGGGGCCAAGCCCTTAAACCTATTTTCATCTTCTTCTCTAGAAGCATTAGGCCTAGAAACCTTAGACTAAGTGTACAGACTCCTTGACTAGTGAGGATTATATTTGTAGCTTTGGTGGCCCTGTGACCCCAAATAAGGGCCACAGGGGACCCTAAAACATATTTTCATCTTCTTCTCCAGAACAATAAGGCCTAGAAAGCTTAAACATAGTGTACAGACTCCTTGACTTGTGAAGATTAATAATTGTAGATTTTGTGACCCTGTAGCCCCTACTAAGGGGGGAAACACATTGGCCACACCCTAAAGCAAAATCAAATATACAGCCTGATGAGCTACAGAGGCAATGGCTCTATTTTTTAAGTCATATCACTTGAACCGTTTTACAATATGTCTTCACATTTGGTCATTGACATCCTCGATAATCCAGCGCTTTCGTTCCGATAAATCTACACTACAAGCCCTGGAAAACTTTATGAGGTTTACCTCGAACCAAATTTTCTCCCTTTGCAATGACTCAGCAAAACGCTTACTTGATTAGTCGAGTTGTTTACGCAAGTAGTGTCAGCGTTTCGTTTCTGATTGGATAAACTTGGATGCAAAGGGTGGTCTTTGGTTTGAGGTAAAACCTTGTAAAGTTTTCCAGGGCTTGAAGTGTAGATTTATCGGAACGAAACCGCTGGATAGTCGAGGATGGGTCATTGAGGGACTATGCAGATACCAGTCTCTATAGATGACCTCGACTTCATTAGCAGCCCCGTCTAAGGACGGGGCTGCTATCAGTTTTTGTGAAGTTTCCATCGCCGCCGCCGCCGCCGCACTCGTACTACTAGCTATAACTTTTTTTCCACTAAGCTTTCCAGAACTCTTATTCATACCTTACTACTCAAACCTCGGGGGAACGATTTTGACACGTTCACTTTCAAGGTCAAAGGTCAAGGTCACGAGATATGTATTCACTCGAAGAATTCCTTGTAAACGCGATAACTTGAAAAGTTTTTGTGCTATGAAGCTCTAACTTGGTATATATCATCCTTGGAAAAGTAAAAAACTTTGAAAAGGTTTTGGCTACAATCCGTCAAAGGTCAAGGTCACAGCAAGGTCATGACGTAAGCATGTTTTAGCGAAAATGCTTTATTTTAACTATGAACACTTTTAATCAATACATGATTGTTATACTCAATAAAAAGTGTTCAATGGTTGTGTGACCTTCGAAGGTCAAAGGTCAAGGTCATGAGATACGAGTTATTACAAAATGCACTAAATTTGGGTATAACTTTATCCCATTTAGCTTTTCAGAATTCATGAACATGTCTAAATGTTAATACTTCCAGGGAATCATTATGACATGTTCACTTTCAAGTTCAAAGGTCAAGGTCACGAGTTATAAAATCACAGCAAAATTCTTTGCAAACACGATAACTTGAAAAGTTTTTGTGCTATGAAGCTCTAACTTGGTATATATCATCCTTTGAAAAGTGAAATTTTTTGAAAAGGTTTCGGCTACAATTCGTCAAAGGTCAAGGTCACAGCAAGGTCATGACTTAAGCATGGTTTAGCGAAAATGGTTAATTTTAACTATGATGACTTTTAATCAATACATGATTGTTATACTCAATAAAAAGTGTTCAATTATTGTGTGACCTTGAAGGTCAAAGGTCAAGGTCATGAGATATGAGTTTTTGCAATTCCTTGTAAACACAATAACTTGAAAAGTTTTTGTGCTATGAAGTTTAGATTTTGTATATATTATCTCTTGAGAAGTACAAATTTTTCAAAAAGTTTTGGGTACGAAATGTCGAAGGTCAAGGTCACAGCAAGGTCAACACATATGGAGAAAATGGATTAATTTAATTTTTAACACTTTATTTCATTACAATGACGTTATACTCAATGAAAAGTGTTCATTGATTGTGTGACCTTGAGTGTCAAAGGTCAAGGTCACGTGAAAATTCCCAATTTGGTGAGGCCTGGGTAAGGCGAAACCCAAAGTTCGGGGCTGCTCTGCTTTTGCGGTATCCCGCAAACGCTAATCTAGTTTTCACGGGTACCATGGCACTTGGTCCACTTTTGAAACTCTTGTTAACGCCATATTGCTTGAACCCATTGCTCTTAGTATCAATGGGAATAAAGCATTTGCTTGTTGTGACAATTATATCGCAATATCCAAACGGCGGGCGACGTTGCCATGTTAGTGGCAAGCACTTGTTGTTACCCATAAGGTGTTATCGGAAGAGGAGTTAATGAATAGTCTATAGAGAAATAGTACGAAGGATTGTTCACTCAAGAAGTTACTAGACATTTAGGATCCAACGTATGTTTAGACAGAACTCGCAACGAAGAATTAACCAGGAAACAATCCTTATGAGCTATTCCTTAGGGAACCGAGTGACAAAATGTATCACCTTATTACAAACATTAAGCTAAACGTTTACATGACTTTCCCTGAGAGAGACTTAACTGCATAACTATTACCGGCTGCTCACTGTATATCAAATGTCTGGCAACAAGAAACACGCCCGTGCATTTGCGACTTCGTGGCGCACGTGCTTGAAATAGACAACAGGTGTTTTCATGAGTGGCATATGGTGTGTTGGTGCAAGTACATGACGGTCAACTAATAAATGAGGAAAAGTTCTTTATCTTCAGAACGGAGCCCACTGATGAACGTTGTTTTTATGCCTTTACAATCTCGGGACTCAACTCTCTCTAAGACCCGAGGTAATGTTAGAAATTAAATACTCATATACATTTTAAGGGGTCTGGCTCCAATTTTCTTTAAACTTAAGAGGCTTGAACTATCCACATCACATAAAAAATAAGTCTTATTATTTAGGTCACCTGAGGCATCTAAACTTAAGGCCCTCTTCAAAGGTTGACCCGGCCCCTTGTTATCGACAATGAAATGCTAAACAGATTTTACAATCGATTATGTTTTCACTTCGTGACAGATTCTTCGCCGCTAAGAATAGCTTTAAACAAGATGTGTTTGTGAAACACGAATGCCCCCGGATGCATCCTGCTCGCTGTGTCAAGGTCAAGGTCACAAGGTCAAATGTCATGGTGTCATCTGAAAGGTCTCATCACAAGGGATCCATATGTCAAGTATCAAAGACCTAGCTCTGACCAATCAAAAGTTATTACCGAGGTTAAAGTTTTTGTGGACGGACAGACGGACAGGTGAAAAGCAATATACCCCCGGAATCTCCGATTCGGGGGCATAAAAATAGTATTGGTTCAATCTAAATATGTCATATAGAGGACACTGAAGGAAGTAATTGAAAGGATGCTCCCTAATGTTGACACAGGAACAGGCACGGGTTTTGACAAACCTCTATCAAGTGGATGAGAATTCAGGTCACTGCAGCCAAGACGCATGCGACTGAGTAAAGATTTGATTGTGTGGTGGACCAACGGATATAATACTACTAGTATTTAAACTTTGGGGATAAAGTTTTGTCGCATGAAACAATGTTTAAAAATGGTGATAGTGACTCTGCATTTCTGACATTTATATCCAATGAATTCCAATCTTTAACAGTTGATTGGAGAAAAGAGTTCTATCTGTATCGTTATTTCATAATATATCATAATATATATTTTATTGTACTCTATTGTGTCTCATAGGACTTTTATGGGCGGTTATATTCTAATATAAGATATACTTATACGAAACCAGCGATTTGGACTCGGTCTAATTCGTGTCATGGTAAACAACAGAAAGATGAATCCTGTTGTCCTTTATTTTTACAAATGCTACGCTGTCGCCGTTTTGACTAACGGCCTGTCGCAGAACTACAGGTTGGTACCCGCACTGTGGACGCAACGTTAAATGGGCACAACCTTTTCGCACCCATGGATCACCGAGATGGCTGCTCATGTCTGGAGGGAATGAGCGAGTTGGGGTTTAACGTGTTGTCAGCAGTATTTTAACTGTACACATGGATGTGCCATTCGAAAGACAAGAGGAAGGGACAGACGTAAAGAAAGGCATGGGTAGAAAATGCAGCAGGTTAAAGAGCGGGTCGAATTTGGTCTGACTTTGATCTGTCCAGCTTGGGTGACCCTACCAGGAGCATATGAGCTCCAGCTGACATTGCTCTCAGGGCCGCCGAAGCATTCAAACCATGATATGGTATTTAATCAAGTGGTGGTATGCCTCGAGAGAGTAGACGATAGCCTTTGGGGAGGAAGTCGTAGATGATAATAAAATAATTTTAGTGGGATTTAAAAATGGTTTTGAGCTATTTTGCGATTGCTGATTTCAATATTTAATTATAAGGTAAACTGAACTCTTAACTGGTGACTTTGAAAGTCAACAATTAACGGCTTTTCATTTGGAAAATTAAGTTTGTCATGTTTAAAAAACCAGCTTAAATCGTTACCTTGACCTTTGTTGAATGGTAGCAGAGACCTTTAAAAGGTTTTGCACTGTTTTGTCAGATTAAGATTAAGGCATGAAATGCTGATACAGCCTCTGTTCTATTGCGCCTACGTTGTGGGCGAGAAGCCTGATTGGAGGCAGTTGTTAGAGTTAGTTGCGCAATCAGCGACGCTGTTCTTAAATCATCATTGGCAAAGGCATTGTGATATGAACCACTCATTCCAGAGAGAGGCGTTGTCATATGCTACAGAAATCCAAATGGATCGTGGTGCAAATTTTGTCCGCCAAGGGGAAGTTTCATTAATTAGTATTGTCCTTCTACTGGGAAACCAATTTTCCCTGTTTCCTTTTGGGGCATTAAAATTCAACATTTCAAATTTCACTTAGGGTCTTCAAAACTTTGGAATCTAAAGATTATATCCACACCATACAGCGTAAGCGGGGAGTATCTAGCGTTCATTACGTCCGTCCGTCTGTCCATCTATCAAAAAACTTTCTCCGGAGCATATCTCATAAACTATACAAGCTATCTTTGCAAAACTTTATGATGTGCCGTTTGGGGGTTCGACCAACAAATATGACTATGTGACAAATTCCTTTGACCGTAGTACATATATCCTAAAGTTTAAATGCTAGCTTCACCAAACTTCATACACTAATCTACCATGAACCCTATTAGCTACGCTGTGATAATTTTCACCCCATAGCATTGTGAAATAACCAACCTTTCTATGCGAGAGTGATTAAGAAGTTCAAATGGATTTGGATGCCATTTTTTTCAGCCAGGGGAAACTGCCGGAACCCACGCATTTCGGCACAATAGAACAGAGGCTGTATCAAAGTTACATGGCTTGATCTGCCTCTGTGGGGAGAGAATGCACTTTGATGTAATAAGTTGCATTATAAAATACAACACTTTCATTTTGTGCACTTCGGCGACCCTGAGAGGTCTGCCAGCTTCAGCTTACATGCTCCTGGTAGGGTCATCCAAGCTGGACAGTTCCGTCTATTCTCTTTTGAGTGGCAACATCCACGTGTTGAATAGCTGCACAATTGCTGACACCACGGTAAACCCCAACTCATTCACTCCGCTGGAAATTCGATAAGCAAGGTGCACCCCTCCACCTGTCTTTACGTGTTTTTAAAATATACTTGAATCAACTTCTTTGAGAGGCATTTTAGAAGTTGGGATGACAATAATACTGAGGAATATATGGATGACAAGTTCTTTGTTCATTGTATGCGACGTTTCGACACAGATTATTGCGTCGCATACAATGAACAAAGACGTTGTCATCCATATATTCCTCAATATTATAATACTTGAATCAAGTCTTGAGTTTCAATTTTGAATTTAAGAGATGTTTGCCATAGGAGGAATTTGATTATGGCCATTATTAGTAAAAGGTGTTTTCAAGTTAAAGTCAAAAATCGAGTCCAGAAAAAGAGCAAGGGGTTATATCAGCTTTGGCGATAGTCTCCGACAGTAGAGCAGATGTCGAGGCGGGAGCCCACACCGGAGTTATTTCGCCATGTCACGGCGACCTGAACTGGAAAAACAAAACTATAGGTATCGGTAAGATGAAAGTCGGAAAGCCATTGAGAGATAATAGAAGAGCCCAGTTGATTAGCAGTAAGATTTCCGCCAATTTTATCAATCTTAGCGTTAAGAACGCAATTAAAATCTCCCCCTAGAATAATAAGCCTATTTGTAACTAGAAATTGTGCTAGATTATTAAAAAACTCGACCCGCTCCTGGGCATTATTTGGAGCATAGACATTAATTAGTCGAATATTATAAGTCCCAATTTTTAAATCCAAAACGAGAAGGCGGACTTCATGATCAAAGTGAAATTTAGTAACAGAATAGTTTAATTTGGAAGATATAATTAAACCAACCCGACAACTAAGATTACTGCCAAAAGCCCTTCCCTTCAAATCTAGATTCAAATTTTTTAGCTAATTGTAAATTATTAACATGGGTCTCTTGAAGAAAAAGAAAGTCAATACATTCGGAATTAAATTTATCAGAAAGAATATTTAACTTAGAAGAAGAATCCAGTAATCCATTACAGTTATTTGAATAAAAATTATACATTGCGCTGTTAATAGTTATGATAATTGATAACTAAACTAAAAAAGGTTAAATACATTAATAGATACATTGGTGAAACATGAAGTATAAAAAAATCACTCCCAAAAGGGAGAAATATATGGGGGGGGGGGGGGTGTCGATAATCATAAAGTGGGGGGCAGTCCATGGTCGTCATCTTAGTTGAATGGGGTTGATATGAACACTACGGTGGGTCAAAGTCCTTCTTGGTCGAGGTCTCTCCGGGGGTGATGTCAGGGGGGCGAGGAGTTTGATCAGCCCATAGGTCGCTCGTGTCTCTGGAAACGGAGGAGGGGCGGGACTTAGACTTGGACCTGGATTTTGACTTATCCCGGCGGGACTTCTTCTCATCTTTGTCGTGGTCTTCCCTGCTTGGCCTCTTGTTGTTGGAAGGGGGGTGGCGAACAGGGAGGCCTGGCTCCCAGTGGGGGAGGGGGGAACTCCGTGTGTGACGCGTAGTCAATTGAGCCTATCCCTAGCAGCTCGAGGTCAGTATCCTGTGTGTCCATGCCCTCGGCCGGCACTTCCACGGTCTCCCCCTTGTCCTCACTAACCTTGGGGGGGGGGGGGGTACTCCTTTCCCTCAGAGCCGACACCATCATTGGCAGCCTCGTTCTCGTCTGCCTGTTTAGAGGTAGACGGAACGGGCTCCCTAGGGCCAGCTCCGAGTTCAGGGAAGTCGCCCTCGGTAAGCTCGGGGTCAGGGAGAACCAAAGGGGGGCTCTTTGTACTACTGGTTGACGGGTGTCATTATGGGTCCCTTTCCTCATGTTGTTACAGCTACTACGAAGGTGACCAACGCTCCAACAATTGAAACATATCGGGAGTCTCCCTGGGGCCGTAATCATCATGGGGCGGGACCCCCCAAAGTTTACAATGTATGGCAATGTGCCCTTCTGGTCCTCAATGATCAACATTTTAAGTAGTCTCACTCCTGTGCCTATTGTGTTGCCCTCAATAATTTCGTACTCACTTGTGATATCCAGAACTTTGCCGTAGGAGCTGAAGTATTTACTTATGAAACTGTCCCGGATAACATCATGGACCCAATGAACTCGTAGGGTAACTACCTGGGCCTGGTACGGGGCAAAATAATAGGTGAAGTTTTCAAAGTCTGTGCTTTCATTTTTGGAAAGTAGTACGGCATTCTCTCGCCTATTGAATGTAACGAATACTGTTGAACTTCGCTCACCTTTCCAAATTGATCTTCGCCGCTAATGGCTGTAATATTGCCCAAGCGGCGCTAAACAATAACTCACTCACTCACTCCAAATTGATCTAATGTCCCGGAGGTCCACGTCACAATACTGTAGGAGGCGGGCGGCTTCCTCCCTGAAGATATTGCGGCGGTCTGTTCTTCGGCAAAAGGCCGAGAAGCGATGCCGACCCGCTGACCATAAACGCCGGCCGCTACTTTGCATACACACTTACACATTTTTCCAAAATTTCTAATTGCCAAAATACCCTAGAAACATCCCCGACAGGCGTTGGTCAGTCTCATAGTCAATGGACGTTTCGAAGATCATTATCACACAGCACATATTTGTTACCCACATTACCCAGGGTCCTCATCACTGGTAAGGGCTAAATCCAAAGGAGAGAGAACTGAATACCTTGATTGTGTCACAAGGGATCGCACCGGGCTAGGAGACTCCGCTCTTCTAGACTTTGGGGCTAGGGTTGCAGCAGCAGCGGCTGCTAGTTCCGGGGGAATACTAGAAGCCCTCTTTTTATCCCCCGCCGCGCGTTTAGCGCTAAGCGGGGGATATAGTATTCAGCTCCGTACGTCCGTCCGTATGTACGTCCGTCCCGCTTCTTGTTAGCGCGATATCTAATGAACCGCTCAACCTAGAATCTTCAAACTTGGTACCAGTCTTCATCTGGGGAATACGCAGACCTGAAAAGTTTTTGGTGACCTTGACCTCATTTTCAAGGTCACAGGGAGACCTTGACCAGTTTTGAAAATGTTGTTAGCGCCATATCTCATGAACCCATTAACCTTGAGTCTTCACGGGGGACATAGTATTCTGCTCCGTACGTCCGTCCAGCTTCTTGTTGTTAACATCAATTTGCGGCGGGGGATCATGTCACCTTTGTGACAAATACTTGTTCTTCTTTTTGACTATCTCATATTCAGGGTCAGTAGGGGGCACAAAAAGGTCCTGACTTACCACTTCCATAGAGGACTCTGGAGTTACGTCACCACCTGCACCACCTGCCTCTGACTCAGACTGAGAAAAGCGAGGAGGGGGAGGAGGCAAAGGGGTATTATCAGGATCAGGAGTGGGAGTAGGCTCAGGGTCCTGGATATTTGCCATCACTTCATCCGTACTTGGAATCTTAACCTGAGCGGGCTTGACTTGCTGACCACCCCCCCCCCCCCCCCCCCCCCCCCCCACACATGTCACAATCCATTCTGACATGACCAAGTCGCTTGCATTTGAGACAGATTGGCAATCTACCTGGGGCCGTAACTAGAACCCTAGAACCCCCAAAATGTATCATATGTGGTACATTATCTTTAGCCCTCTCATTCAGTTCAGTGACAGTCCTTACCCCAGTCTCCATCCTCACCCCCCCCCAATTTCTTCCTCCATGAAAGACACATCCATTACAGTTCCAAATTGTGAAAAGAAATCTCTCAACATTTCATTGCTCACATCAAATTTAAACCAGTGAATTCGAAACGGGATCACTTGTTTCTCATAATGAGACACAGTTAACGTGAAATCCTCAAAATTGAGCACACCAATTTGATCGAAAAGGTCACAATATACTTGGCTTTTGAAGGTGATGTAAAATACGCCTCCTTTATCTGTTTTCCAGCACGCATCTACATGATTAGCTGAGAAAGATGGATAAGTTATAAGTACCTTCATCAGTGCCTCCTTGGAAAGTCCTCCAAGAAACATCCTGCCGAAAGTAGCGATCTGGGATGGCTCCCGCCTCCACAGCTGCTACGAAAGACATCTCTAGGAAAAAGGAGTGGAGGCAGAAGCCAAACTTCTTACAAGTAAGAAGATGCCACTCGTAGATCCGTAAGGCAAAGTCACAAAAAAGTCACAAAAAGGCACAAATAATCACAAAAAGTCTCACCACAGCCGCTGAAGAACAGATACTTTTTTTTTTTATAAATCTTTAATTTACAGGGTATTGATTCACAAATTTGGACAGCAGGGAGGTGGCCGCTACCCCCAGAAAGGAAATATCACAGTTGGAGGGGAATAGCGGCCCTAGACAGGTGTAAAACTAAAGAGGAAATGATAGACTGAGAAGTAGTAAGAAGAGATAGGCATAAATGAAAGTTAAGCATTTGTACATTATATACATTAAAAAAGAAGCAAGACAAAATTGTTCACAACATGTGAACGGTGGCCTTAACAGTGGCAAATGAAAAGCACTAAACAATGTGCTGTAAAGAAAAAAAACCGGCTGTAAACAGTGGCCAAAATAACAGTAAAATCCTAACAGAAAATAATACAATGAAATAAATGCAAGTGTCAACAAAGCCAGGCGTGTCACAGCACGCGTGGGCGTAAGCCCGAGAAAAGCGAGCATGAAATAACACGCGAAATTAACAACATGACAGTGATTGTAGCTTCATCACGTCGGTGTAAAGAGCCGGGAAAATAATACAAATAGTAGCGCTTGGGCGTTGTGTAACAAAAATTAGATGAATACAGATCATAATGTATATACAACATAACATAAACATCATGACATGAGTATACAAAGCAATTACAGAAACAAAAACATTACAAAAACAAAGGGCAGCGTGTAAAAGCACTGTAGAGAAGTAAAGCCCGTAACAAAGAGCAGTGTGAAAACACACAGTGAAGCAATAAAGGCCGTATATAAACAAGATGACAAAGGTATACAAAGCAATTACTGAAACAATACATTACATAGGGCCATAGAAAAACAAAGGATAATAAAAGTAAACAAAGTAATTAATTACGAAGAAGAAGAAGAAGAAGAATATTATTTTATTTGAGTGTCGCACACATTAAAAGTGTCCGGCCAATGTGGCCTATGAGACACTAAAATCTCCATGATGCAAATTTAAAATATAATATTATAGGCATATATATAATACAAATTATATCACACAATCAAATAATACATAATAATGTATAATGATAAAATATTACATTAATGGCTCATTTTCCTTAGAGTGAATTACGAAGGCCCATATGTATACAAAGCAATTACTGAAACAATACCTCACAAAGGGCAGTGTGTAAAGGCACTGTAAAGGAGTAAAGCCCGTAACAAAGAGCAATGTGAACTGAAATTATACTACAAAGACGCGTACATGACAAATTATACAAATGAATTAATGTAATTAATAAAACAATTAATATGAACTTAATTATAATCAAGAATCACTCAGTAAGAGAAAAGAAGTAATCAAAATCGTAGTCGGGGGGAGTTCCTAATCGTCATCTGGGGTTGTTTTGACATGTGTCACTTCACGGGGGCTTCTTGACGGCTACACTGGGGGTGCGCACAACTTGTTGGGGGAGTTTTACCCCCCCCCCCCCCATGTACAGCAATGTGGACGGTGGAAGTTAACTTCTGTGTTGAAGAGCGGGGGTCAGATTTGGCCGGATTTACACGGGATTGCTTGGTAGAGTTGACTTCCTCTATGTTGTGGCCGCTAATGGCTGCAATATTGCCCAAGCGGCGCTAAACAATAACTCAGTCACTCTATGTTGTCTTTTCTTTTCCGACCGTAGGGGCCCGGGTTATCAACTTCCATAAGCGCCGCGTCTGTGTCCTGGGACAGTTCTGCCCAGGTCAGGGAGGGTTGAACGTCCTTCCCCCCTTCTTCCTTAATAGACTCCAACTCTAACCCCAACGCACTACCGGAGACACTCGTGTCATCCTCCTGGGAGACAATGTGAGCAGTAATCCCCAGGGTGTGGTCAGGAGGAGCGGGGTCCACTTCGGTTGCAGGGGAGTCGGGTGTGACTGGTTCAACAGGTGTCACTGGGGGTTCCGTGGTGGCTGCCGGGGGGGGGGTCACTTTGACATCCTCTTTTTCCTTTCTGGGACAGTCACCCCGCTTGTGACCCAACTTCCAGCAGCCAAAGCATACTGGAAGTCGGCCAGGAGCGGTACACAGCATACTTATACCATTGGCAAATTTAACAACGTGTGGAATCTTCCCCTTTTCCATTTCCGACATTTGGATTCTTACAGTGCTGACACCACTATAAACACTTTGGCCTTTGATTTCGTACCTGTTATTTTCAACCCCTAGTACTTTTCCAAATTGTTTGAAATAATTACTCAGAAAGCAGTTTCTTACTGTGTCATGTAGCCAGTGCACTCGAACAGGTACTATTGTCTTTAGATAGCCCAGGAAATGATAAGTCTGTTCATTAAGTACGTGAGATCCTAAATCTTCTAATTCCTTCACATGTTTCTCGTCATTAAAAGTTACAAATACTGCACGAGACAACTCACCCTTCCATAGGGAGTGTATTGCTGCACTTGGGATCCCGGCCTCCGTGAGCACGTCGTAAGCAGTGTCCCGGGAGAGGAAATTACCCTCAGTGTAGAACTTGAGGGTGTGGGCTGTCCTCTCCTTACTGAAGTAGCAGGCGGGGATTGCCGGCTCGTGGAGGGCTGCAGCCAGGGCCATGTTTCAGGAAAGTGAGGAGACCGAAGTCGCACTGACAGTAAAAACTGAGAGATGCCTCACGTAGATCTGTAGGTAAAGAAATTAATTAAACATGAAATACATCAATCAAAAATCTCAATCACTTCTCGGCCATGGAAAGATACTTTTTTCTTTTTTTATAAATCTTTATTCACAGTGTGTATTTTTCACAGATTTGGACAGCAGGGAGCTGGCCGCTATCCCCAGAAAAGAAATATCACAGTTGGTGGGAAGAAGCGGCCCTAGACATGAGTAAACTAAAGAGGAAATGATGGACTGAGAAGTAGTAAGAAGAGATAGGCTAAGCATTTTAACACGTTATTGAAAAAGTCTACCCGTTATTGGGCATTGTTAGGTGCATATACATTAATTAATCGAATGGAGTAAGTCCCAATATTTAAGTCCAAAACAATCAGGCGGCCTTCATGATCATAGTGATATTTAGAAACAGAGTAATTCAATTTGGAAGAGATGATTAATCCTACACCACAACTACGATTACTGCCAAAAGACCAAAAAGCTTGCCCCTCAAATTTAGATTCAATTTTTTTAGCTAAATATAAATTATAAACATGGGTCTCTTGATGAAATAGAAAGTCAATAGATTCAGAATTAAATTTATCAGAGTGAATATTAAGTTTAGAAGAAGAATCCAGCAATCCATTACAATTATTGGAATAAAAATTATACATTGCGCTTTATAGTGTAAATTGAAATAATATAATCTCTACCCTGAAAAAGTAAGTTGATTATTAAACATACATAATAAAACATGAAATACAAAA
Source organism: Steromphala cineraria (assembly GCA_916613615.1). Lineage (NCBI taxonomy): Eukaryota > Metazoa > Mollusca > Gastropoda > Trochida > Trochidae > Steromphala > Steromphala cineraria. The sequence goes on from OU744735.1 coordinate 10,732,078, forward strand.
GTGTTATGAGTACAGAAATTACTCCCAAAAGGGAGGGGGTAATTAAAGGGATTGTCCTATAATCATTAGTCGGGGGGGAGGGAAGGGGTACTGTTTATTCTATTAGGGTGGGTCGTAGATGCTCGCCTGATCGTCAGAGAGGACCTCGCTTGAATCTCTGACCATGTCGGCCCAGGTCCCGGCTCGCGCTGTGGATCGGGCGTAGGACTTGGCCCTGTGCTTTTTACCTGTGGTGTCGTTGTGTTTGTCTCTCCTTGATCGCTTGCTACCTGCTGGGTCTACAGGGGGAGTGGATGGCACTAGGATATCTGACGAACTCACAGGGGTCACAGGGGTCACCGGGGCAGGAGGGACAAAGTCTTGACTAGTGATGTCCAGTAGTGCCTGGTCTGTCAACTGCGTATCCATTACTACATCTACATCCCCCCCCCCCCCGGACTGTTCCACGGTCTTATCCTCTAGGGTCTCTCTCCCCCCCTGGGGAGTCCTGACCTGTGGGGTCGCTCCAATCATTGGGTCCCTCATTCTCACCCCCCTCCTTAGAGGTGGATGGAATAGGGTCCCTATGGGCGGCCCCGAGCAAAGAAAAGTCCCCCTCGGAGAGATTGTCCCCCGGGAGGGCCAGTACTTGTGGGACAGATGGGGAGGGTGGGGCAGATGGCACTGTTGTAGTGGGTGAGACGGGTTTTGCGGGTGGGTCGGCACTTTTTTGGTCTTCGGAAATGGATAAAAGTTCTTCGTGATGGTCCCAGGAGCAATTAGATGGGTCACAACCCTATTTTTGCAACTTTGAAAATTTTAGTGGGTAAGAGTTATGCCCCTTGATTAAGCGATTTCATCAAATATTGGGAAAACCGTCGCTTTTTTGGAATTTTTGGACCAACTTATGTCGTTCGAAATGATCTCAGCTACATTTTGATATGCCACAACCCTACTTTTGGTGACTTTGATGACTTGGAATTCTTGCGCGTTGAGGGGTTACGGGGCTTGAATAAGTGCGATTACGCCCAAATTAGCGAAAACCGGCACTTTTTTGGTCTTCGGAAATGGATAAAAGTTCTTCGTGATGGTCCCAGGAGCAATTAGATGGGTCACAACCCTATTTTTTGCAACTTTGAAAATTTTAGTGGGTAAGAGTTATGCCCCTTGATTAAGCGATTTCATCAAATATTGGGAAAACCGTCGCTTTTTTGGAATTTTTGGACCAACTTATGTCGTTCGAAATGATCTCAGCTACATTTTGATATGCCACAACCCTACTTTTGGTGACTTTGATGACTTGGAATTCTTGCGCGTTGAGGGTTACGGGGCTTGAATAAGTGCGATTACGCCCAAATTAGCGAAAACCGGCACTTTTTTGGTCTTCGGAAATGGATAAAAGTTCTTCGTGATGGTCCCAGGAGCAATTAGATGGGTCACAACCCTATTTTTGCAACTTTGAAAATTTTAGTGGGTAAGAGTTATGCCCCTTGATTAAGCGATTTCATCAAATATTGGGAAAACCGTCGCTTTTTTGGAATTTTTGGACCAACTTATGTCGTTCGAAATGATCTCAGCTACATTTTGATATGCCACAACCCTACTTTTGGTGACTTTGATGACTTGGAATTCTTGCCGCGTTGAGGGTTACGGGGCTTGAATAAGTGCGATTACCCCCAAATTAGCGAAAACCGGCACTTTTTTGGTCTTCGGAAATGGATAAAAGTTCTTCGTGATGGTCCCAGGAGCAATTAGATGGGTCACAACCCTATTTTTGCAACTTTGAAAATTTTAGTGGGTAAGAGTTATGCCCCTTGATTAAGCGATTTCATCAAATATTGGGAAAACCGTCGCTTTTTTGGAATTTTTGGACCAACTTATGTCGTTTCGAAATGATCTCAGCTACATTTTGATATGCCACAACCCTACTTTTGGTGACTTTGATGACTTGGAATTCTTGCGCGTTGAGGGGTTACGGGGCTTGAATAAGTGCGATTACGCCCAAATTAGCGAAAACCGGCACTTTTTTGGTCTTCGGAAATGGAATAAAAGTTCTTCGTGATGGTCCCAGGAGCAATTAGATGGGTCACAACCCTATTTTTGCAACTTTGAAAATTTTAGTGGGTAAGAGTTATGCCCTTGATTAAGCGATTTCATCAAATATTGGGAAAACCGTCGCTTTTTTGGAATTTTTGGACCAACTTATGTCGTTCGAAATGATCTCAGCTACATTTTGATATGCCACAACCCTACTTTTGGTGACTTTGATGACTTGGAATTCTTGCGCGTTGAGGGTTACGGGGCTTGAATAAGTGCGATTACGCCCAAATTAGCGAAAACCGGCACTTTTTTGGTCTTCGGAAATGGATAAAAGTTCTTCGTGATGGTCCCAGGAGCAATTAGATGGGTCACAACCCTATTTTTGCAACTTTGAAAATTTTAGTGGGTAAGAGTTATGCCCCTTGATTAAGCGATTTCATCAAATATTGGGAAAAACCGTCGCTTTTTTTGGAATTTTTGGACCAACTTATGTCGTTCGAAATGATCTCAGCTACATTTTGATATGCCACAACCCTACTTTTGGTGACTTTGATGGACTTGGAATTCTTGCGCGTTGAGGGTTACGGGGCTTGAATAAGTGCGATTACGCCTCAAATTAGCGAAAACCGGCACTTTTTTGGTCTTCGGAAATGGATAAAAGTTCTTCGTGATGGTCCCAGGAGCAATTAGATGGGTCACAACCCTATTTTTGCAACTTTGAAAATTTTAGTGGGTAAGAGTTATGCCCCTTGATTAAGCGATTTCATCAAATATTGGGAAACCGTCGCTTTTTGGGAATTTTTGGACCAACTTATGTCGTTCGAAAATGATCTCAGCTACATTTTGATATGCCACAACCCTACTTTTGGTGACTTTGATGACTTGGAATTCTTGCGCGTTGAGGGTTACGGGGCTTGAATAAGTGCGATTACGCCCAAATTAGCGAAAACCGGCACTTTTTTGGTCTTCGAAAATGGATAAAAGTTCTTCGTGATGGTCCCAGGAGCAATTAGATGGGTCACAACCCTATTTTTGCAACTTTGAAAATTTTAGTGGGTAAGAGTTATGCCCCTTGATTAAGCGATTTCATCAAATATTGGGAAAACCGTCGCTTTTTTGGAATTTTTGGACCAACTTAATGTCGTTCGAAATGATCTCAGCTACATTTTGATATGCCACAAACCCTACTTTTGGTGACTTTGATGACTTGGAATTCTTGCGCGTTGAGGGTTACGATGGCTTGAATAAGTGCGATTACGCCCAAATTAGCGAAAACCGGCACTTTTTTGGTCTTCGGAAATGGATAAAAGTTCTTCGTGATGGTCCCAGGAGCAATTAGATGGGTCACAACCCTATTTTTGCAACTTTGAAAAATTTAGTGGGTAAGAGTTATGCCCCTTGATTAAGCGATTTCATCAAATATTGGGAAAACCGTCGCTTTTTTGGAATTTTGGACCAACTTATGTCGTTCGAAATGATCTCAGCTACATTTTGATATGCCACAACCCTACTTATGGTGACTTTGATGACTTGGAATTCTTGCGCGTTGAGGGTTACGGGGCTTGAATAAGTGCGATTACGCCCAAATTAGCGAAAACCGGCACTTTTTTGGTCTTCGGAAATGGATAAAAGTTCTTCGTGATGGTCCCAGGAGCAATTAGATGGGTCACAACCCTATTTTTGCAACTTTGAAAATTTTAGTGGGTAAGAGTTATGCCCCTTGATTAAGCGATTTCATCAAATATTGGGAAAACCGTCGCTTTTTTGGAATTTTTGGACCAACTTATGTCGTTCGAAATGATCTCAGCTACATTTTGATATGCCAAAACCCTACTTTTGGTGACTTTGATGACTTGGAATTCTTGCGCGTTGAGGGTTACGGGGCTTGAATAAGTGCGATTACGCCCAAATTAGCGAAAACCGGCCACTTTTTTGGTCTTCGGAAATGGATAAAAGTTCTTCGTGATGGTCCCAGGAGCAATTAGATGGGTCACAACCCTATTTTTGCAACTTTGAAAATTTTAGTGGGTAAGAGTTATGCCCCTTGATTAAGCGATTTCATCAAATATTGGGAAAACCGTCGCTTTTTTGGAATTTTTGGACCAACTTATGTCGTTCGAAATGAATCTCAGCTACATTTTGATATGCCACAACCCTACTTTTGGTGACTTTGATGACTTGGAATTCTTGCGCGTTGAGGGTTACGGGGCTTGAATAAGTGCAATCACGCCCAATTAGCGAAAACCGGCACTTTTTTGGTCTTCGGAAATGGATAAAAGTTCTTCGTGATGGTCCCAGGAGCAATTAGATGGGTCACAACCCTATTTTTGCAACTTTGAAAATTTTAGTGGGTAAGAGTTATGCCCCTTGATTAAGCGATTTCATCAAATATTGGGAAAACCGTCGCTTTTTTGGAATTTTTGGACCAACTTATGTCGTTCGAAATGATCTCAGCTACATTTTGATATGCCACAACCCTACTTTTGGTGACTTTGATGACTTGGAATTCTTGCGCGTTGAGGGTTACGGGGCTTGAATAAGTGCGATTACGCCCAAATTAGCGAAAACCGGCACTTTTTTGGTCTTCGGAAATGGATAAAAGTTCTTCGTGATGGTCCCAGGAGCAATTAGATGGGTCACAACCCTATTTTTGCAACTTTGAAAATTTTAGTGGGTAAGAGTTATGCCCCTTGATTAAGCGATTTTCATCAAATATTGGGAAAAACCGTCGCTTTTTTGGAATTTTTGGACCAACTTATGTCGTTCGAAATGATCTCAGCTACATTTTTGATATGCCACAACCCTACTTTTGGTGACTTTGATGACTTGGAATTCTTGCGCGTTGAGGGTTACGGGGCTTGAATAAGTGCGATTACGCCCAAATTAGCGAAAACCGGCACTTTTTTGGTCTTCGGAAATGGATAAAAGTTCTTCGTGATGGTCCCAGGAGCAATTAGATGGGTCACAACCCTATTTTTGCAACTTTGAAAATTTTAGTGGGTAAGAGTTATGCCCTTGATTTAAGCGATTTCATCAAATATTGGGAAAACCGTCGCTTTTTTGGAATTTTTGGACCAACTTATGTCGTTCGAAATGATCTCAGCTACATTTTGATATGCCACAACCCTACTTTTGGTGACTTTGATGACTTGGAATTCTTGCGCGTTGAGGGTTACGGGGCTTGAATAAGTGCGATTACGCCCAAATTAGCGAAAACCGGCACTTTTTTGGTCTTCGGAAATGGAATAAAAGTTCTTCGTGATGGTCCCAGGAGCAATTAGATGGGTCACAACCCTATTTTTGCAACTTTGAAAATTTTAGTGGGTAAGAGTTATGCCCCTTGATTAAGCGATTTCATCAAATATTGGGAAAACCGTCGCTTTTTTGGAATTTTTGGACCAACTTATGTCGTTCGAAATGATCTCAGCTACATTTTGATATGCCACAACCCTACTTTTGGTGACTTTGATGACTTGGAATTCTTGCGCGTTGAGGGTTACGGGGCTTGAATAAGTGCAATTACGCCCAAATTAGCGAAAACCGGCACTTTTTTGGTCTTCGGAAATGGATAAAAGTTCTTCGTGATGGTCCCAGGAGCAATTAGATGGGTCACAACCCTATTTTTGCAACTTTGAAAATTTTAGTGGGTAAGAGTTATGCCCCTTGATTAAGCGATTTCATCAAATATTGGGAAAACCGTCGCTTTTTTGGAATTTTTGGACCAACTTATGTTGTTCGAAATGATCTCAGCTACATTTTGATATGCCACAACCCTACTTTTGGTGACTTTGATGACTTGGAATTCTTGCGCGTTGAGGGTTACGGGGCTTGAATAAGTGCGATTACGCCCAAATTAGCGAAAACCGGCACTTTTTTGGTCTTCGGAAATGGATAAAAAGTTCTTCGTGATGGTCCCAGGAGCAATTAGATGGGTCACAACCCTATTTTTGCAACTTTGAAAATTTTAGTGGGTAAGAGTTATGCCCCTTGATTAAGCGATTTCATCAAATATTGGGAAAACCGTCGCTTTTTTGGAATTTTTGGACCAACTTATGTCGTTCGAAATGATCTCAGCTACATTTTGATATGCACAACCCTACTTTTGGTGACTTTGATGACTTGGAATTCTTGCGCGTTGAGGGTTACGAGGCTTGAATAAGTGCGATTACGCCCAAATTAGCGAAAACCGGCACTTTTTTGGTCTTCGGAAATGGATAAAAGTTCTTCGTGATGGTCCCAGGAGCAATTAGATGGGTCACAACCCTATTTTTGCAACTTTGAAAATTTTAGTGGGTAAGAGTTATGCCCCTTGATTAAGCGATTTCATCAAATATTGGGAAAACCGTCGCTTTTTTGGAATTTTTGGACCAACTTATGTGTTCGAAATGATCTCAGCTACATTTTGATATGCCACAACCCTACTTTTGGTGACTTTGATGACTTGGAATTCTTGCGCGTTGAGGGTTACGGGGCTTGAATAAGTGCGATTACGCCCAAATTAAGCGAAAACCGGCACTTTTTTGGTCTTCGGAAATGGATAAAAGTTCTTCGTGATGGTCCCAGGAGCAATTAGATGGGTCACAACCCTATTTTTGCAACTTTGAAAATTTTAGTGGGTAAGAGTTATGCCCCTTGATTAAGCGATTTCATCAAATATTGGGAAAACCGTCGCTTTTTTGGAATTTTTGGACCAACTTATGTCGTTCGAAATGATCTCAGCTACATTTTGATATGCCACAACCCTACTTTTGGTGACTTTGATGACTTGGAATTCTTGCGCGTTGAGGGTTACGGGGCTTGAATAAGTGCGATTACGCCCAAATTAGCGAAAACCGGCACTTTTTTGGTCTTCGGAAATGGATAAAAGTTCTTCGTGATGGTCCCAGGAGCAATTAGATGGGTCACAACCCTATTTTTGCAACTTTGAAAATTTTTAGTGGGTAAGAGTTATGCCCCTTGATTAAGCGATTTCATCAAATATTGGGAAAACCGTCGCTTTTTTGGAATTTTTGGACCAACTTATGTCGTTCGAAATGATCTCAGCTACATTTTGATATGCCACAAACCCTACTTTTGGTGACTTTGATGACTTGGAATTCTTGCGCGTTGAGGGTTACGGGGCTTGAATAAGTGCGATTACGCCCAAATTAGCGAAAACCGGCACTTTTTTGGTCTTCGGAAATGGATAAAAGTTCTACGTGATGGTCCCAGGAGCAATTAGATGGGTCACAACCCTATTTTTGCAACTTTGAAAATTTTTAGTGGGTAAGAGTTATGCCCCTTGATTAAGCGATTTCATCAAATATTGGGAAAACCGTCGCTTTTTTGGAATTTTTGGACCAACTTATGTCGTTCGAAATGATCTCAGCTACATTTTGATATGCCACAACCCTACTTTTGGTGACTTTGATGACTTGGAATTCTTGCGCGTTGAGGGTTACGGGGCTTGAATAAGTGCGATTACGCCCAAATTAGCGAAAACCGGCACTTTTTTTGGTCTTCGGAAATGGATGAAAGTTCTTCTTGATGGTCCCAGGAGCAATTAGATGGGTCACAACCCTATTTTTGCAACTTTGAAAATTTTAGTGGGTAAGAGTTATGCCCCTTGATTAAGCGATTTCATCAAATATTGGGAAAACCGTCGCTTTTTTGGAATTTTTGGACCAACTTATGTCGTTCGAAATGATCTCAGCTACATTTTGATATGCCACAACCCTACTTTTGGTGACTTTGATGACTTGGAATTCTTGCGCGTTGAGGGTTACGGGGCTTGAATAAGTGCGATTACGCCCAAATTAGCGAAAACCGGCACTTTTTTTGGTCTTCGGAAATGGATAAAAGTTCTTCGTGATGGTCCCAGGAGCAATTAGATGGGTCACAACCCTATTTTTGCAACTTTGAAATTTTAGTGGGTAAGAGTTATGCCCCTTGATTAAGCGATTTCATCAAATATTGGGAAAACCGTCGCTTATTTGGAATTTTTGGACCAACTTATGTCGTTCGAAATGATCTCAGCTACATTTTGATATGCCACAACCCTACTTTTGGTGACTTTGATGACTTGGAATTCTTGCGCGTTGAGGGTTACGGGGCTTGAATAAGTGCGATTACGCCCAAATTAGCGAAAACCGGCACTTTTTTGGTCTTCGGAAATGGATAAAAGTTCTTCGTGATGGTCCCAGGAGCATTTAGATGGGTCACAACCCTATTTTTGCAACTTTTGAAAATTTTAGTGGGTAAGAGTTATGCCCCCTTGATTAAGCGATTTCATCAAATATTGGGAAAACCGTCGCTTTTTTGGAATTTTTGGACCAACTTATGTCGTTCGAAATGATCTCAGCTACATTTTGATATGCCACAACCCTACTTTTGGTGACTTTGATGACTTGGAATTCTTGCGGCGTTGAGGGTTACGGGGCTTGAATAAGTGCGATTACGCCCAAATTAGCGAAAACCGGCACTTTTTTTGGTCTTCGGAAATGGATAAAAGTTCTTCGTGATGGTCCCAGGAGCAATTAGATGGGTCACAACCCTATTTTTGCAACTTTGAAAATTTTAGTGGGTAAGAGTTATGCCCCTTGATTAAGCGATTTCATCAAATATTGGGAAAACTGTCGCTTTTTTGGAATTTTTGGACCAACTTATGTCGTTCGAAATGATCTCAGCTACATTTTGATATGCCACAACCCTACTTTTGGTGACTTTGATGACTTGGAATTCTTGCGCGTTGAGGGTTACGGGGCTTGAATAAGTGCGATTACGCCCAAATTAGCGAAAACCGGCACTTTTTTGGTCTTCGGAAATGGATAAAAGTTCTTCATGATGGTCCCAGGAGCAATTAGATGGGTCACAACCCTATTTTTGCAACTTTGAAAATTTTAGTGGTAAGAGTTATGCCCCTTGATTAAGCGATTTCATCAAATATTGGGAAACCGTCGCTTTTTGGAATTTTTGGACCAACTTATGTCGTTCGAAATGATCTCAGCTACATTTTGATATGCCACAACCCTACTTTTGGTGACTTTGATGACTTGGAATTCTTGCGCGTTGAGGGTTACGGGGCTTGAATAAGTGCGATTACGCCCAAATTAGCGAAAAACCGGCACTTTTTTGGTCTTCGGAAATGGATAAAAGTTCTTCGTGATGGTCCCAGGAGCAATTACATGGGTCACAACCCTATTTTTGCAACTTTGAAAATTTTAGTGGGTAAGAGTTATGCCCCTTGATTAAGCGATTTCATCAAATATTGGGAAAACCGTCGCTTTTTTGGAATTTTTGGACCAACTTATGTCGTTCGAAATGATCTCAGCTACATTTTGATATGCCACAACCCTACTTTTGGTGACTTAGATGACTTGGAATTCTTGCCGCGTTGAGGGTTACGGGGCTTGAATAAGTGCGATTACGCCCAAATTAGCGAAAACCGGCACTTTTTTGGTCTTCGGAAATGGATATAAAGTTCTTCGTGATGGTCCCAGGAGCAATTAGATGGGTCACAACCCTATTTTTGCAACTTTGAAAATTTTAGTGGGTAAGAGTTATGCCCCTTGATTAAGCGATTTCATCAAATATTGGGAAAACCGTCGCTTTTTTGGAATTTTTGGACCAACTTATGTCGTTCGAAATGATCTCAGCTACATTTTGATATGCCACAACCCTACTTTTGGTGACTTTGATGACTTGGAATTCTTGCGCGTTGAGGGTTACGGGGCTTGAATAAGTGCGGATTACGCCCAAATTAGCGAAAACCGGCACTTTTTTGGTCTTCGGAAATGGATAAAAGTTCTTCGTGATGGTCCCAGGAGCAATTAGATGGGTCACAACCCTATTTTTGCAACTTTGAAAATTTTAGTGGGTAAGAGTTATGCCCCTTGATTAAGCGATTTCATCAAATATTGGGAAAACCGTCGCTTTTTTGGAATTTTTGGACCAACTTATGTCGTTCGAAAATGATCTCAGCTACATTTTGATATGCCACAACCCTACTTTTGGTGACTTTGATGACTTGGAATTCTTGCGCGTTGAGGGTTACGGGGCTTGAATAAGTGCGATTACGCCCAAATTAGCGAAAACCGGCACTTTTTTGGTCTTCGGAAATGGATAAAAGTTCTTCGTGATGGTCCCAGGAGCAATTAGATGGGTCACAACCCTATTTTTGCAACTTTGAAAATTTTAGTGGGTAAGAGTTATGCCCCTTGATTAAGCGATTTCATCAAATATTGGGAAAACCGTCGCTTTTTTGGAATTTTTGGACCAACTTATGTCGTTCGAAATGATCTCAGCTACATTTTGATATGCCACAACCCTACTTTTGGTGACTTTGATGACTTGGAATTCTTGCGCGTTGAGGGTTACGGGGCTTGAATAAGTGCGATTACGCCCAAATTAGCGAAAACCGGCACTTTTTTGGTCTTCGGAAATGGATAAAAGTTCTTCGTGATGGTCCCAGGAGCAATTAGATGGGTCACAACCCTATTTTTGCAACTTTGAAAATTTTAGTGGGTAAGAGTTATGCCCCTTGATTAAGCGATTTCATCAAATATTGGGAAAACCGTCTCTTTTTTGGAATTTTTGGACCAACTTATGTCGTTCGAAATGATCTCAGCTACATTTTGATATGCCACAACCCTACTTTTGGTGACTTTGATGACTTGGAATTCTTGCGCGTTGAGGGTTACGGGGCTTGAATAAGTGCGATTACGCCCAAATTAGCGAAAACCGGCACTTTTTTGGTCTTCGGAAATGGATAAAAGTTCTTCGTGATGGTCCCAGGAGCAATTAGATGGGTCACAACCCTATTTTTGCAACTTTGAAAATTTTAGTGGGTAAGAGTTATGCCCCTTGATTAAGCGATTTCATCAAATATTGGGAAAACCGTCGCTTTTTTGGAATTTTTGGACCAACTTATGTCGTTCGAAATGATCTCAGCTACATTTTGATATGCCACAACCCTACTTTTGGTGACTTTGATGACTTGGAATTCTTGCGCGTTGAGGGTTACGGGGCTTGAATAAGTGCGATTACGCCCAAATTAGCGAAAACCGGCACTTTTTTGGTCTTCGGAAATGGATAAAAGTTCTTCGTGATGGTCCCAGGAGCAATTAGATGGGTCACAACCCTATTTTTGCAACTTTGAAAATTTTAGTGGGTAATAGTTATGCCCCTTGATTAAGCGATTTCATCAAATATTGGGAAAACCGTCGCTTTTTTGGAATTTTTGGACCAACTTATGTCGTTCGAAATGATCTCAGCTACATTTTGATATGCCACAACCCTACTTTTGGTGACTTTGATGACTTGGAATTCTTGCGCGTTGAGGGTTACGGGGCTTGAATAAGTGCGATTACGCCCAAATTAGCGAAAACCGGCACTTTTTTGGTCTTCGGAAATGGATAAAAGTTCTTCGTGATGGTCCCAGGAGCAATTAGATGGGTCACAACCCTATTTTTGCAACTTTGAAAATTTTAGTGGGTAAGAGTTATGCCCCTTGATTAAGCGATTTCATCAAATATTGGGAAAACCGTCGCTTTTTTGGAATTTTTGGACCAACTTATGTCGTTCGAAATGATCTCAGCTACATTTTGATATGCCACAACCCTACTTTTGGTGACTTTGATGACTTGGAATTCTTGCGCGTTGAGGGTTACGGGGCTTGAATAAGTGCGATTACGCCCAAATTAGCGAAAACCGGCACTTTTTTGGTCTTCGGAAATGGATGAAAGTTCTTCTTGATGGTCCCAGGAGCAATTAGATGGGTCACAACCCTATTTTTGCAACTTTGAAAATTTTAGTGGGTAAGAGTTATGCCCCTTGATTAAGCGATTTCATCAAATATTGGGAAAACCGTCGCTTTTTTGGAATTTTTGGACCAACTTATGTCGTTCGAAATGATCTCAGCTACATTTTGATATGCCACAACCCTACTTTTGGTGACTTTGATGACTTGGAATTCTTGCGCGTTGAGGGTTACGGGGCTTGAATAAGTGCGATTACGCCCAAATTAGCGAAAACCGGCACTTTTTTGGTCTTCGGAAATGGATAAAAGTTCTTCGTGATGGTCCCAGGAGCAATTAGATGGGTCACAACCCTATTTTTGCAACTTTGAAAATTTTAGTGGGTAAGAGTTATGCCCCTTGATTAAGCGATTTCATCAAATATTGGGAAAACCGTCGCTTTTTTGGAATTTTTGTACCAACTTATGTCGTTCGAAATGATCTCAGCTACATTTTGATATGCCACAACCCTACTTTTGGTGACTTTGATGACTTGGAATTCTTGCGCGTTGAGGGTTACGGGGCTTGAATAAGTGCGATTACGCCCAAATTAGCGAAAACCGGCACTTTTTTGGTCTTCGGAAATGGATAAAAGTTCTTCGTGATGGTCCCAGGAGCAATTAGATGGGTCACAACCCTATTTTTGCAACTTTGAAAATTTTAGTGGGTAAGAGTTATGCCCCTTGATTAAGCGATTTCATCAAATATTGGGAAAACCGTCGCTTTTTTGGAATTTTTGGACCAACTTATGTCGTTCGAAAATGAATCTCAGCTACATTTTGATATGCCACAACCCTACTTTTGGTGACTTTGATGACTTGGAATTCTTGCGCGTTGAGGGTTACGGGGCTTGAATAAGTGCGATTACGCCCAAATTAGCGAAAACCGGCACTTTTTTGGTCTTCGGAAATGGATAAAAGTTCTTCGTGATGGTCCCAGGAGCAATTAGATGGGTCACAACCCTATTTTTGCAACTTTGAAAATTTTTAGTGGGTAAGAGTTATGCCCCTTGATTAAGCGATTTCATCAAATATTGGGAAAACCGTCGCTTTTTTGGAATTTTTGGACCAACTTATGTCGTTCGAAATGATCTCAGCTACATTTTGATATGCCACAACCCTACTTTTGGTGACTTTGATGACTTGGAATTCTTGCGCGTTGAGGGTTACGGGGCTTGAATAAGTGCGATTACGCCCAAATTAGCGAAAACCGGCACTTTTTTGGTCTTCGGAAATGGATGAAAGTTCTTCTTGATGGTCCCAGGAGCAATTAGATGGGTCACAACCCTATTTTTGCAACTTTGAAAATTTTAGTGGGTAAGAGTTATGCCCCTTGATTAAGCGATTTCATCAAATATTGGGAAAACCGTCGCTTTTTTGGAATTTTTGGACCAACTTATGTCGTTCGAAATGATCTCAGCTACATTTTGATATGCCACAACCCTACTTTTGGTGACTTTGATGACTTGGAATTCTTGCGCGTTGAGGGTTACGGGGCTTGAATAAGTGCGATTACGCCCAAATTAGCGAAAACCGGCACTTTTTTGGTCTTCGGAAATGGATAAAAGTTCTTCGTGATGGTCCCAGGAGCAATTAGATGGGTCACAACCCTATTTTTGCAACTTTGAAAATTTTAGTGGGTAAGAGTTATGCCCCTTGATTAAGCGATTTCATCAAATATTGGGAAAACCGTCGCTTTTTTGGAATTTTTGGACCAACTTATGTCGTTCGAAATGATCTCAGCTACATTTTGATATGCCACAACCCTACTTTTGGTGACTTTGATGACTTGGAATTCTTGCGCGTTGAGGGTTACGGGGCTTGAATAAGTGCGATTACGCCCAAATTAGCGAAAACCGGCACTTTTTTGGTCTTCGGAAATGGATAAAAGTTCTTCGTGATGGTCCCAGGAGCAATTAGATGGGTCACAACCCTATTTTTGCAACTTTGAAAATTTTAGTGGGTAAGAGTTATGCCCCTTGATTAAGCGATTTCATCAAATATTGGGAAAACCGTCGCTTTTTTGGAATTTTTGGACCAACTTATGTCGTTCGAAATGATCTCAGCTACATTTTGATATGCCACAACCCTACTTTTGGTGACTTTGATGACTTGGAATTCTTGCGCGTTGAGGGTTACGGGGCTTGAATAAGTGCGATTACGCCCAAATTAGCGAAAACCGGCACTTTTTTGGTCTTCGGAAATGGATGAAAGTTCTTCTTGATGGTCCCAGGAGCAATTAGATGGGTCACAACCCTATTTTTGCAACTTTGAAAATTTTAGTGGGTAAGAGTTATGCCCCTTGATTAAGCGATTTCATCAAATATTGGGAAAACCGTCGCTTTTTTGGAATTTTTGGACCAACTTATGTCGTTCGAAATGATCTCAGCTACATTTTGATATGCCACAACCCTACTTTTGGTGACTTTGATGACTTGGAATTCTTGCGCGTTGAGGGTTACGGGGCTTGAATAAGTGCGATTACGCCCAAATTAGCGAAAACCGGCACTTTTTTGGTCTTCGGAAATGGATAAAAGTTCTTCGTGATGGTCCCAGGAGCAATTAGATGGGTCACAACCCTATTTTTGCAACTTTGAAAATTTTAGTGGGTAAGAGTTATGCCCCTTGATTAAGCGATTTCATCAAATATTGGGAAAACCGTCGCTTTTTTGGAATTTTTGGACCAACTTATGTCGTTCGAAATGATCTCAGCTACATTTTGATATGCCACAACCCTACTTTTGGTGACTTTGATGACTTGGAATTCTTGCGCGTTGAGGGTTACGGGGCTTGAATAAGTGCGATTACGCCCAAATTAGCGAAAACCGGCACTTTTTTGGTCTTCGGAAATGGATAAAAGTTCTTCGTGATGGTCCCAGGAGCAATTAGATGGGTCACAACCCTATTTTTGCAACTTTGAAAATTTTAGTGGGTAAGAGTTATGCCCCTTGATTAAGCGATTTCATCAAATATTGGGAAAACCGTCGCTTTTTTGGAATTTTTGGACCAACTTATGTCGTTCGAAATGATCTCAGCTACATTTTGATATGCCACAACCCTACTTTTGGTGACTTTGATGACTTGGAATTCTTGCGCGTTGAGGGTTACGGGGCTTGAATAAGTGCGATTACGCCCAAATTAGCGAAAACCGGCACTTTTTTGGTCTTCGGAAATGGATAAAAGTTCTTCGTGATGGTCCCAGGAGCAATTAGATGGGTCACAACCCTATTTTTGCAACTTTGAAAATTTTAGTGGGTAAGAGTTATGCCCCTTGATTAAGCGATTTCATCAAATATTGGGAAAACCGTCGCTTTTTTGGAATTTTTGGACCAACTTATGTCGTTCGAAATGATCTCAGCTACATTTTGATATGCCACAACCCTACTTTTGGTGACTTTGATGACTTGGAATTCTTGCGCGTTGAGGGTTACGGGGCTTGAATAAGTGCGATTACGCCCAAATTAGCGAAAACCGGCACTTTTTTGGTCTTCGGAAATGGATAAAAGTTCTTCGTGATGGTCCCAGGAGCAATTAGATGGGTCACAACCCTATTTTTGCAACTTTGAAAATTTTAGTGGGTAAGAGTTATGCCCCTTGATTAAGCGATTTCATCAAATATTGGGAAAACCGTCGCTTTTTTGGAATTTTTGGACCAACTTATGTCGTTCGAAATGATCTCAGCTACATTTTGATATGCCACAACCCTACTTTTGGTGACTTTGATGACTTGGAATTCTTGCGCGTTGAGGGTTACGGGGCTTGAATAAGTGCGATTACGCCCAAATTAGCGAAAACCGGCACTTTTTTGGTCTTCGGAAATGGATAAAAGTTCTTCGTGATGGTCCCAGGAGCAATTAGATGGGTCACAACCCTATTTTTGCAACTTTGAAAATTTTAGTGGGTAAGAGTTATGCCCCTTGATTAAGCGATTTCATCAAATATTGGGAAAACCGTCGCTTTTTTGGAATTTTTGGACCAACTTATGTCGTTCGAAATGATCTCAGCTACATTTTGATATGCCACAACCCTACTTTTGGTGACTTTGATGACTTGGAATTCTTGCGCGTTGAGGGTTACGGGGCTTGAATAAGTGCGATTACGCCCAAATTAGCGAAAACCGGCACTTTTTTGGTCTTCGGAAATGGATAAAAGTTCTTCGTGATGGTCCCAGGAGCAATTAGATGGGTCACAACCCTATTTTTGCAACTTTGAAAATTTTAGTGGGTAAGAGTTATGCCCCTTGATTAAGCGATTTCATCAAATATTGGGAAAACCGTCGCTTTTTTGGAATTTTTGGACCAACTTATGTCGTTCGAAATGATCTCAGCTACATTTTGATATGCCACAACCCTACTTTTGGTGACTTTGATGACTTGGAATTCTT
This sequence comes from Steromphala cineraria, assembly GCA_916613615.1. Taxonomy (NCBI): domain Eukaryota; kingdom Metazoa; phylum Mollusca; class Gastropoda; order Trochida; family Trochidae; genus Steromphala; species Steromphala cineraria. The sequence continues at coordinate 10,748,253 of OU744735.1, forward strand.
GCGCGTTGAGGGTTACGGGGCTTGAATAAGTGCGATTACGCCCAAATTAGCGAAAACCGGCACTTTTTTGGTCTTCGGAAATGGATAAAAGTTCTTCGTGATGGTCCCAGGAGCAATTAGATGGGTCACAACCCTATTTTTGCAACTTTGAAAATTTTAGTGGGTAAGAGTTATGCCCCTTGATTAAGCGATTTCATCAAATATTGGGAAAACCGTCGCTTTTTTGGAATTTTTGGACCAACTTATGTCGTTCGAAATGATCTCAGCTACATTTTGATATGCCACAACCCTACTTTTGGTGACTTTGATGACTTGGAATTCTTGCGCGTTGAGGGTTACGGGGCTTGAATAAGTGCGATTACGCCCAAATTAGCGAAAACCGGCACTTTTTTGGTCTTCGGAAATGGATAAAAGTTCTTCGTGATGGTCCCAGGAGCAATTAGATGGGTCACAACCCTATTTTTGCAACTTTGAAAATTTTAGTGGGTAAGAGTTATGCCCCTTGATTAAGCGATTTCATCAAATATTGGGAAAACCGTCGCTTTTTTGGAATTTTTGGACCAACTTATGTCGTTCGAAATGATCTCAGCTACATTTTGATATGCCACAACCCTACTTTTGGTGACTTTGATGACTTGGAATTCTTGCGCGTTGAGGGTTACGGGGCTTGAATAAGTGCGATTACGCCCAAATTAGCGAAAACCGGCACTTTTTTGGTCTTCGGAAATGGATAAAAGTTCTTCGTGATGGTCCCAGGAGCAATTAGATGGGTCACAACCCTATTTTTGCAACTTTGAAAATTTTAGTGGGTAAGAGTTATGCCCCTTGATTAAGCGATTTCATCAAATATTGGGAAAACCGTCGCTTTTTTGGAATTTTTGGACCAACTTATGTCGTTCGAAATGATCTCAGCTACATTTTGATATGCCACAACCCTACTTTTGGTGACTTTGATGACTTGGAATTCTTGCGCGTTGAGGGTTACGGGGCTTGAATAAGTGCGATTACGCCCAAATTAGCGAAAACCGGCACTTTTTTGGTCTTCGGAAATGGATAAAAGTTCTTCGTGATGGTCCCAGGAGCAATTAGATGGGTCACAACCCTATTTTTGCAACTTTGAAAATTTTAGTGGGTAAGAGTTATGCCCCTTGATTAAGCGATTTCATCAAATATTGGGAAAACCGTCGCTTTTTTGGAATTTTTGGACCAACTTATGTCGTTCGAAATGATCTCAGCTACATTTTGATATGCCACAACCCTACTTTTGGTGACTTTGATGACTTGGAATTCTTGCGCGTTGAGGGTTACGGGGCTTGAATAAGTGCGATTACGCCCAAATTAGCGAAAACCGGCACTTTTTTGGTCTTCGGAAATGGATAAAAGTTCTTCGTGATGGTCCCAGGAGCAATTAGATGGGTCACAACCCTATTTTTGCAACTTTGAAAATTTTAGTGGGTAAGAGTTATGCCCCTTGATTAAGCGATTTCATCAAATATTGGGAAAACCGTCGCTTTTTTGGAATTTTTGGACCAACTTATGTCGTTCGAAATGATCTCAGCTACATTTTGATATGCCACAACCCTACTTTTGGTGACTTTGATGACTTGGAATTCTTGCGCGTTGAGGGTTACGGGGCTTGAATAAGTGCGATTACGCCCAAATTAGCGAAAACCGGCACTTTTTTGGTCTTCGGAAATGGATGAAAGTTCTTCTTGATGGTCCCAGGAGCAATTAGATGGGTCACAACCCTATTTTTGCAACTTTGAAAATTTTAGTGGGTAAGAGTTATGCCCCTTGATTAAGCGATTTCATCAAATATTGGGAAAACCGTCGCTTTTTTGGAATTTTTGGACCAACTTATGTCGTTCGAAATGATCTCAGCTACATTTTGATATGCCACAACCCTACTTTTGGTGACTTTGATGACTTGGAATTCTTGCGCGTTGAGGGTTACGGGGCTTGAATAAGTGCGATTACGCCCAAATTAGCGAAAACCGGCACTTTTTTGGTCTTCGGAAATGGATAAAAGTTCTTCGTGATGGTCCCAGGAGCAATTAGATGGGTCACAACCCTATTTTTGCAACTTTGAAAATTTTAGTGGGTAAGAGTTATGCCCCTTGATTAAGCGATTTCATCAAATATTGGGAAAACCGTCGCTTTTTTGGAATTTTTGGACCAACTTATGTCGTTCGAAATGATCTCAGCTACATTTTGATATGCCACAACCCTACTTTTGGTGACTTTGATGACTTGGAATTCTTGCGCGTTGAGGGTTACGGGGCTTGAATAAGTGCGATTACGCCCAAATTAGCGAAAACCGGCACTTTTTTGGTCTTCGGAAATGGATAAAAGTTCTTCGTGATGGTCCCAGGAGCAATTAGATGGGTCACAACCCTATTTTTGCAACTTTGAAAATTTTAGTGGGTAAGAGTTATGCCCCTTGATTAAGCGATTTCATCAAATATTGGGAAAACCGTCGCTTTTTTGGAATTTTTGGACCAACTTATGTCGTTCGAAATGATCTCAGCTACATTTTGATATGCCACAACCCTACTTTTGGTGACTTTGATGACTTGGAATTCTTGCGCGTTGAGGGTTACGGGGCTTGAATAAGTGCGATTACGCCCAAATTAGCGAAAACCGGCACTTTTTTGGTCTTCGGAAATGGATAAAAGTTCTTCGTGATGGTCCCAGGAGCAATTAGATGGGTCACAACCCTATTTTTGCAACTTTGAAAATTTTAGTGGGTAAGAGTTATGCCCCTTGATTAAGCGATTTCATCAAATATTGGGAAAACCGTCGCTTTTTTGGAATTTTTGGACCAACTTATGTCGTTCGAAATGATCTCAGCTACATTTTGATATGCCACAACCCTACTTTTGGTGACTTTGATGACTTGGAATTCTTGCGCGTTGAGGGTTACGGGGCTTGAATAAGTGCGATTACGCCCAAATTAGCGAAAACCGGCACTTTTTTGGTCTTCGGAAATGGATAAAAGTTCTTCGTGATGGTCCCAGGAGCAATTAGATGGGTCACAACCCTATTTTTGCAACTTTGAAAATTTTAGTGGGTAAGAGTTATGCCCCTTGATTAAGCGATTTCATCAAATATTGGGAAAACCGTCGCTTTTTTGGAATTTTTGGACCAACTTATGTCGTTCGAAATGATCTCAGCTACATTTTGATATGCCACAACCCTACTTTTGGTGACTTTGATGACTTGGAATTCTTGCGCGTTGAGGGTTACGAGGCTTGAATAAGTGCGATTACGCCCAAATTAGCGAAAACCGGCACTTTTTTGGTCTTCGGAAATGGATAAAAGTTCTTCGTGATGGTCCCAGGAGCAATTAGATGGGTCACAACCCTATTTTTGCACCTTTGAAAATTTTAGTGGGTAAGAGTTATGCCCCTTGATTAAGCGATTTCATCAAATATTGGGAAAACCGTCGCTTTTTTGGAATTTTTGGACCAACTTATGTCGTTCGAAATGATCTCAGCTACATTTTGATATGCCACAACCCTACTTTTGGTGACTTTGATGACTTGGAATTCTTGCGCGTTGAGGGTTACGGGGCTTGAATAAGTGCGATTACGCCCAAATTAGCGAAAACCGGCACTTTTTTGGTCTTCGGAAATGGATAAAAGTTCTTCGTGATGGTCCCAGGAGCAATTAGATGGGTCACAACCCTATTTTTGCAACTTTGAAAATTTTAGTGGGTAAGAGTTATGCCCCTTGATTAAGCGATTTCATCAAATATTGGGAAAACCGTCGCTTTTTTGGAATTTTTGGACCAACTTATGTCGTTCGAAATGATCTCAGCTACATTTTGATATGCCACAACCCTACTTTTGGTGACTTTGATGACTTGGAATTCTTGCGCGTTGAGGGTTACGGGGCTTGAATAAGTGCGATTACGCCCAAATTAGCGAAAACCGGCACTTTTTTGGTCTTCGGAAATGGATAAAAGTTCTTCGTGATGGTCCCAGGAGCAATTAGATGGGTCACAACCCTATTTTTGCAACTTTGAAAATTTTAGTGGGTAAGAGTTATGCCCCTTGATTAAGCGATTTCATCAAATATTGGGAAAACCGTCGCTTTTTTGGAATTTTTGGACCAACTTATGTCGTTCGAAATGATCTCAGCTACATTTTGATATGCCACAACCCTACTTTTGGTGACTTTGATGACTTGGAATTCTTGCGCGTTGAGGGTTACGGGGCTTGAATAAGTGCGATTACGCCCAAATTAGCGAAAACCGGCACTTTTTTGGTCTTCGGAAATGGATAAAAGTTCTTCGTGATGGTCCCAGGAGCAATTAGATGGGTCACAACCCTATTTTTGCAACTTTGAAAATTTTAGTGGGTAAGAGTTATGCCCCTTGATTAAGCGATTTCATCAAATATTGGGAAAACCGTCGCTTTTTTTGGAATTTTTGGACCAACTTATGTCGTTCGAAATGATCTCAGCTACATTTTGATATGCCACAACCCTACTTTTGGTGACTTTGATGACTTGGAATTCTTGCGCGTTGAGGGTTACGGGGCTTGAATAAGTGCGATTACGCCCAAATTAGCGAAAACCGGCACTTTTTTGGTCTTCGGAAATGGATAAAAGTTCTTCGTGATGGTCCCAGGAGCAATTAGATGGGTCACAACCCTATTTTTGCAACTTTGAAAATTTTAGTGGGTAAGAGTTATGCCCCTTGATTAAGCGATTTCATCAAATATTGGGAAAACCGTCGCTTTTTTGGAATTTTTGGACCAACTTATGTCGTTCGAAATGATCTCAGCTACATTTTGATATGCCACAACCCTACTTTTGGTGACTTTGATGACTTGGAATTCTTGCGCGTTGAGGGTTACGGGGCTTGAATAAGTGCGATTACGCCCAAATTAGCGAAAACCGGCACTTTTTTGGTCTTCGGAAATGGATAAAAGTTCTTCGTGATGGTCCCAGGAGCAATTACATGGGTCACAACCCTATTTTTGCAACTTTGAAAATTTTAGTGGGTAAGAGTTATGCCCCTTGATTAAGCGATTTCATCAAATATTGGGAAAACCGTCGCTTTTTTGGAATTTTTGGACCAACTTATGTCGTTCGAAATGATCTCAGCTACATTTTGATATGCCACAACCCTACTTTTGGTGACTTTGATGACTTGGAATTCTTGCGCGTTGAGGGTTACGGGGCTTGAATAAGTGCGATTACGCCCAAATTAGCGAAAACCGGCACTTTTTTGGTCTTCGGAAATGGATAAAAGTTCTTCGTGATGGTCCCAGGAGCAATTAGATGGGTCACAACCCTATTTTTGCAACTTTGAAAATTTTAGTGGGTAAGAGTTATGCCCCTTGATTAAGCGATTTCATCAAATATTGGGAAAACCGTCGCTTTTTTGGAATTTTTGGACCAACTTATGTCGTTCGAAATGATCTCAGCTACATTTTGATATGCCACAACCCTACTTTTGGTGACTTTGATGACTTGGAATTCTTGCGCGTTGAGGGTTACGGGGCTTGAATAAGTGCGATTACGCCCAAATTAGCGAAAACCGGCACTTTTTTGGTCTTCGGAAATGGATAAAAGTTCTTCGTGATGGTCCCAGGAGCAATTAGATGGGTCACAACCCTATTTTTGCAACTTTGAAAATTTTAGTGGGTAAGAGTTATGCCCCTTGATTAAGCGATTTCATCAAATATTGGGAAAACCGTCTCTTTTTTGGAATTTTTGGACCAACTTATGTCGTTCGAAATGATCTCAGCTACATTTTGATATGCCACAACCCTACTTTTGGTGACTTTGATGACTTGGAATTCTTGCGCGTTGAGGGTTACGGGGCTTGAATAAGTGCGATTACGCCCAAATTAGCGAAAACCGGCACTTTTTTGGTCTTCGGAAATGGATAAAAGTTCTTCGTGATGGTCCCAGGAGCAATTAGATGGGTCACAACCCTATTTTTGCAACTTTGAAAATTTTAGTGGGTAAGAGTTATGCCCCTTGATTAAGCGATTTCATCAAATATTGGGAAAACCGTCGCTTTTTTGGAATTTTTGGACCAACTTATGTCGTTCGAAATGATCTCAGCTACATTTTGATATGCCACAACCCTACTTTTGGTGACTTTGATGACTTGGAATTCTTGCGCGTTGAGGGTTACGGGGCTTGAATAAGTGCGATTACGCCCAAATTAGCGAAAACCGGCACTTTTTTGGTCTTCGGAAATGGATAAAAGTTCTTCGTGATGGTCCCAGGAGCAATTAGATGGGTCACAACCCTATTTTTGCAACTTTGAAAATTTTAGTGGGTAAGAGTTATGCCCCTTGATTAAGCGATTTCATCAAATATTGGGAAAACCGTCGCTTTTTTGGAATTTTTGGACCAACTTATGTCGTTCGAAATGATCTCAGCTACATTTTGATATGCCACAACCCTACTTTTGGTGACTTTGATGACTTGGAATTCTTGCGCGTTGAGGGTTACGGGGCTTGAATAAGTGCGATTACGCCCAAATTAGCGAAAACCGGCACTTTTTTGGTCTTCGGAAATGGATAAAAGTTCTTCGTGATGGTCCCAGGAGCAATTACATGGGTCACAACCCTATTTTTGCAACTTTGAAAATTTTAGTGGGTAAGAGTTATGCCCCTTGATTAAGCGATTTCATCAAATATTGGGAAAACCGTCGCTTTTTTGGAATTTTTGGACCAACTTATGTCGTTCGAAATGATCTCAGCTACATTTTGATATGCCACAACCCTACTTTTGGTGACTTTGATGACTTGGAATTCTTGCGCGTTGAGGGTTACGAGGCTTGAATAAGTGCGATTACGCCCAAATTAGCGAAAACCGGCACTTTTTTGGTCTTCGGAAATGGATAAAAGTTCTTCGTGATGGTCCCAGGAGCAATTAGATGGGTCACAACCCTATTTTTGCAACTTTGAAAATTTTAGTGGGTAAGAGTTATGCCCCTTGATTAAGCGATTTCATCAAATATTGGGAAAACCGTCGCTTTTTTGGAATTTTTGGACCAACTTATGTCGTTCGAAATGATCTCAGCTACATTTTGATATGCCACAACCCTACTTTTGGTGACTTTGATGACTTGGAATTCTTGCGCGTTGAGGGTTACGGGGCTTGAATAAGTGCGATTACGCCCAAATTAGCGAAAACCGGCACTTTTTTGGTCTTCGGAAATGGATAAAAGTTCTTCGTGATGGTCCCAGGAGCAATTAGATGGGTCACAACCCTATTTTTGCAACTTTGAAAATTTTAGTGGGTAAGAGTTATGCCCCTTGATTAAGCGATTTCATCAAATATTGGGAAAACCGTCGCTTTTTTGGAATTTTTGGACCAACTTATGTCGTTCGAAATGATCTCAGCTACATTTTGATATGCCACAACCCTACTTTTGGTGACTTTGATGACTTGGAATTCTTGCGCGTTGAGGGTTACGGGGCTTGAATAAGTGCGATTACGCCCAAATTAGCGAAAACCGGCACTTTTTTGGTCTTCGGAAATGGATAAAAGTTCTTCGTGATGGTCCCAGGAGCAATTAGATGGGTCACAACCCTATTTTTGCAACTTTGAAAATTTTAGTGGGTAAGAGTTATGCCCCTTGATTAAGCGATTTCATCAAATATTGGGAAAACCGTCGCTTTTTTGGAATTTTTGGACCAACTTATGTCGTTCGAAATGATCTCAGCTACATTTTGATATGCCACAACCCTACTTTTGGTGACTTTGATGACTTGGAATTCTTGCGCGTTGAGGGTTACGGGGCTTGAATAAGTGCGATTACGCCCAAATTAGCGAAAACCGGCACTTTTTTGGTCTTCGGAAATGGATAAAAGTTCTTCGTGATGGTCCCAGGAGCAATTAGATGGGTCAGAACCCTATTTTTGCAACTTTGAAAATTTTAGTGGGTAAGAGTTATGCCCCTTGATTAAGCGATTTCATCAAATATTGGGAAAACCGTCGCTTTTTTGGAATTTTTGGACCAACTTATGTCGTTCGAAATGATCTCAGCTACATTTTGATATGCCACAACCCTACTTTTGGTGACTTTGATGACTTGGAATTCTTGCGCGTTGAGGGTTACGGGGCTTGAATAAGTGCGATTACGCCCAAATTAGCGAAAACCGGCACTTTTTTGGTCTTCGGAAATGGATAAAAGTTCTTCGTGATGGTCCCAGGAGCAATTACATGGGTCACAACCCTATTTTTGCAACTTTGAAAATTTTAGTGGGTAAGAGTTATGCCCCTTGATTAAGCGATTTCATCAAATATTGGGAAAACCGTCGCTTTTTTGGAATTTTTGGACCAACTTATGTCGTTCGAAATGATCTCAGCTACATTTTGATATGCCACAACCCTACTTTTGGTGACTTTGATGACTTGGAATTCTTGCGCGTTGAGGGTTACGGGGCTTGAATAAGTGCGATTACGCCCAAATTAGCGAAAACCGGCACTTTTTTGGTCTTCGGAAATGGATAAAAGTTCTTCGTGATGGTCCCAGGAGCAATTAGATGGGTCACAACCCTATTTTTGCAACTTTGAAAATTTTAGTGGGTAAGAGTTATGCCCCTTGATTAAGCGATTTCATCAAATATTGGGAAAACCGTCGCTTTTTTGGAATTTTTGGACCAACTTATGTCGTTCGAAATGATCTCAGCTACATTTTGATATGCCACAACCCTACTTTTGGTGACTTTGATGACTTGGAATTCTTGCGCGTTGAGGGTTACGGGGCTTGAATAAGTGCGATTACGCCCAAATTAGCGAAAACCGGCACTTTTTTGGTCTTCGGAAATGGATAAAAGTTCTTCGTGATGGTCCCAGGAGCAATTAGATGGGTCACAACCCTATTTTTGCAACTTTGAAAATTTTTGTGGGTAAGAGTTATGCCCCTTGATTAAGCGATTTCATCAAATATTGGGAAAACCGTCGCTTTTTTGGAATTTTTGGACCAACTTATGTCGTTCGAAATGATCTCAGCTACATTTTGATATGCCACAACCCTACTTTTGGTGACTTTGATGACTTGGAATTCTTGCGCGTTGAGGGTTACGAGGCTTGAATAAGTGCGATTACGCCCAAATTAGCGAAAACCGGCACTTTTTTGGTCTTCGGAAATGGATAAAAGTTCTTCGTGATGGTCCCAGGAGCAATTACATGGGTCACAACCCTATTTTTGCAACTTTGAAAATTTTAGTGGGTAAGAGTTATGCCCCTTGATTAAGCGATTTCATCAAATATTGGGAAAACCGTCGCTTTTTTGGAATTTTTGGACCAACTTATGTCGTTCGAAATGATCTCAGCTACATTTTGATATGCCACAACCCTACTTTTGGTGACTTTGATGACTTGGAATTCTTGCGCGTTGAGGGTTACGGGGCTTGAATAAGTGCGATTACGCCCAAATTAGCGAAAACCGGCACTTTTTTGGTCTTCGGAAATGGATAAAAGTTCTTCGTGATGGTCCCAGGAGCAATTAGATGGGTCACAACCCTATTTTTGCAACTTTGAAAATTTTAGTGGGTAAGAGTTATGCCCCTTGATTAGGGATTTCATCAAATATTGGGAAAACCGTCGCTTTTTTGGAATTTTTGGACCAACTTATGTCGTTCGAAATGATCTCAGCTACATTTTGATATGCCACAACCCTACTTTTGGTGACTTTGATGACTTGGAATTCTTGCGCGTTGAGGGTTACGGGGCTTGAATAAGTGCGATTACGCCCAAATTAGCGAAAACCGGCACTTTTTTGGTCTTCGGAAATGGATAAAAGTTCTTCGTGATGGTCCCAGGAGCCATTACATGGGTCACAACCCTATTTTTGCAACTTTGAAAATTTTAGTGGGTAAGAGTTATGCCCCTTGATTAAGCGATTTCATCAAATATTGGGAAAACCGTCGCTTTTTTGGAATTTTTGGACCAACTTATGTCGTTCGAAATGATCTCAGCTACATTTTGATATGCCACAACCCTACTTTTGGTGACTTTGATGACTTGGAATTCTTGCGCGTTGAGGGTTACGGGGCTTGAATAAGTGCGATTACGCCCAAATTAGCAAAAACCGGCACTTTTTTGGTCTTCGGAAATGGATAAAAGTTCTTCGTGATGGTCCCAGGAGCAATTAGATGGGTCACAACCCTATTTTTGCAACTTTGAAAATTTTAGTGGGTAAGAGTTATGCCCCTTGATTAAGCGATTTCATCAAATATTGGGAAAACCGTCGCTTTTTTGGAATTTTTGGACCAACTTATGTCGTTCGAAATGATCTCAGCTACATTTTGATATGCCACAACCCTACTTTTGGTGACTTTGATGACTTGGAATTCTTGCGCGTTGAGGGTTACGGGGCTTGAATAAGTGCGATTACGCCCAAATTAGCGAAAACCGGCACTTTTTTGGTCTTCGGAAATGGATGAAAGTTCTTCGTGATGGTCCCAGGAGCAATTAGATGGGTCACAACCCTATTTTTGCAACTTTGAAAATTTTAGTGGGTAAGAGTTATGCCCCTTGATTAAGCGATTTCATCAAATATTGGGAAAACCGTCGCTTTTTTTGAATTTTTGGACCAACTTATGTCGTTCGAAATGATCTCAGCTACATTTTGATATGCCACAACCCTACTTTTGGTGACTTTGATGACTTGGAATTCTTGCGCGTTGAGGGTTACGGGGCTTGAATAAGTGCGATTACGCCCAAATTAGCGAAAACCGGCACTTTTTTGGTCTTCGGAAATGGATAAAAGTTCTTCGTGATGGTCCCAGGAGCAATTAGATGGGTCACAACCCTATTTTTGCAACTTTGAAAATTTTAGTGGGTAAGAGTTATGCCCCTTGATTAAGCGATTTCATCAAATATTGGGAAAACCGTCGCTTTTTTGGAATTTTTGGACCAACTTATGTCGTTCGAAATGATCTCAGCTACATTTTGATATGCCACAACCCTACTTTTGGTGACTTTGATGACTTGGAATTCTTGCGCGTTGAGGGTTACGGGGCTTGAATAAGTGCGATTACGCCCAAATTAGCGAAAACCGGCACTTTTTTGGTCTTCGGAAATGGATAAAAGTTCTTCGTGATGGTCCCAGGAGCAATTAGATGGGTCACAACCCTATTTTTGCAACTTTGAAATTTTAGTGGGTAAGAGTTATGCCCCTTGATTAAGCGATTTCATCAAATATTGGGAAAACCGTCGCTTTTTTGGAATTTTTGGACCAACTTATGTCGTTCGAAATGATCTCAGCTACATTTTGATATGCCACAACCCTACTTTTGGTGACTTTGATGACTTGGAATTCTTGCGCGTTGAGGGTTACGGGGCTTGAATAAGTGCGATTACGCCCAAATTAGCGAAAACCGGCACTTTTTTGGTCTTCGGAAATGGATAAAAGTTCTTCGTGATGGTCCCAGGAGCAATTAGATGGGTCACAACCCTATTTTTGCAACTTTGAAAATTTTAGTGGGTAAGAGTTATGCCCCTTGATTAGGGATTTCATCAAATATTGGGAAAACCGTCGCTTTTTTGGAATTTTTGGACCAACTTATGTCGTTCGAAATGATCTCAGCTACATTTTGATATGCCACAACCCTACTTTTGGTGACTTTGATGACTTGGAATTCTTGCGCGTTGAGGGTTACGGGGCTTGAATAAGTGCGATTACGCCCAAATTAGCGAAAACCGGCACTTTTTTGGTCTTCGGAAATGGATAAAAGTTCTTCGTGATGGTCCCAGGAGCAATTAGATGGGTCACAACCCTATTTTTGCAACTTTGAAAATTTTAGTGGGTAAGAGTTATGCCCCTTGATTAAGCGATTTCATCAAATATTGGGAAAACCGTCGCTTTTTTGGAAGTTTTGGACCAACTTTTGTCGTTCGAAATGATCTCAGCTACATTTTGATATGCCACAACCCTACTTTTGGTGACTTTGATGACTTGGAATTCTTGCGCGTTGAGGGTTACGGGGCTTGAATAAGTGCGATTACGCCCAAATTAGCGAAAACCGGCACTTTTTTGGTCTTCGGAAATGGATGAAAGTTCTTCGTGATGGTCCCAGGAGCAATTAGATGGGTCACAACCCTATTTTTGCAACTTTGAAAATTTTAGTGGGTAAGAGTTATGCCCCTTGATTAAGCGATTTCATCAAATATTGGGAAAACCGTCGCTTTTTTTGAATTTTTGGACCAACTTATGTCGTTCGAAATGATCTCAGCTACATTTTGATATGCCACAACCCTACTTTTGGTGACTTTGATGACTTGGAATTCTTGCGCGTTGAGGGTTACGGGGCTTGAATAAGTGCGATTACGCCCAAATTAGCGAAAACCGGCACTTTTTTGGTCTTCGGAAATGGATAAAAGTTCTTCGTGATGGTCCCAGGAGCAATTAGATGGGTCACAACCCTATTTTTGCAACTTTGAAAATTTTAGTGGGTAAGAGTTATGCCCCTTGATTAAGCGATTTCATCAAATATTGGGAAAACCGTCGCTTTTTTGGAATTTTTGGACCAACTTATGTCGTTCGAAATGATCTCAGCTACATTTTGATATGCCACAACCCTACTTTTGGTGACTTTGATGACTTGGAATTCTTGCGCGTTGAGGGTTACGGGGCTTGAATAAGTGCGATTACGCCCAAATTAGCGAAAACCGGCACTTTTTTGGTCTTCGGAAATGGATAAAAGTTCTTCGTGATGGTCCCAGGAGCAATTAGATGGGTCACAACCCTATTTTTGCAACTTTGAAAATTTTAGTGGGTAAGAGTTATGCCCCTTGATTAAGCGATTTCATCAAATATTGGGAAAACCGTCGCTTTTTTGGAATTTTTGGACCAACTTTTGTCGTTCGAAATGATCTCAGCTACATTTTGATATGCCACAACCCTACTTTTGGTGACCTTGATGACTTGGAATTCTTGCGCGTTGAGGGTTACGGGGCTTGAATAAGTGCGATTACGCCCAAATTAGCGAAAACCGGCACTTTTTTGGTCTTCGGAAATGGATAAAAGTTCTTCGTGATGGTCCCAGGAGCAATTAGATGGGTCACAACACTATTTTTGCAACTTTGAAAATTTTAGTGGGTAAGAGTTATGCCCCTTGATTAAGCGATTTCATCAAATATTGGGAAAACCGTCGCTTTTTTGGAATTTTTGGACCAACTTATGTCGTTCGAAATGATCTCAGCTACATTTTGATATGCCACAACCCTACTTTTGGTGACTTTGATGACTTGGAATTCTTGCGCGTTGAGGGTTACGGGGCTTGAATAAGTGCGATTACGCCCAAATTAGCGAAAACCGGCACTTTTTTGGTCTTCGGAAATGGATAAAAGTTCTTCGTGATGGTCCCAGGAGCAATTAGATGGGTCACAACCCTATTTTTGCAACTTTGAAAATTTTAGTGGGTAAGAGTTATGCCCCTTGATTAAGCGATTTCATCAAATATTGGGAAAACCGTCGCTTTTTTGGAATTTTTGGACCAACTTATGTCGTTCGAAATGATCTCAGCTACATTTTGATATGCCACAACCCTACTTTTGGTGACTTTGATGACTTGGAATTCTTGCGCGTTGAGGGTTACGGGGCTTGAATAAGTGCGATTACGCCCAAATTAGCGAAAACCGGCACTTTTTTGGTCTTCGGAAATGGATAAAAGTTCTTCGTGAGAGTCCCAGGAGCAATTAGATGGGTCACAACCCTATTTTTGCAACTTTGAAAATTTTAGTGGGTAAGAGTTATGCCCCTTGATTAAGCGATTTCATCAAATATTGGGAAAACCGTCGCTTTTTTGGAATTTTTGGACCAACTTTTGTAGTTCGAAATGATCTCAGCTACATTTTGATATGCCACAACCCTACTTTTGGTGACTTTGATGACTTGGAATTCTTGCGCGTTGAGGGTTACGGGGCTTGAATAAGTGCGATTACGCCCAAATTAGCGAAAACCGGCACTTTTTTGGTCTTAGGAAATGGATAGAAGTTCTTCGTGATGGTCCCAGGAGCAATTAGATGGGTCACAACCCTATTTTTGCAACTTTGAAAATTTTAGTGGGTAAGAGTTATGCCCCGTGATTAAGCGATTTCATCAAATATTGGGAAAACCGTCGCTTTTTTGGAATTTTTGGACCAACTTATGTCGTTCGAAATGATCTCAGCTACATTTTGATATGCCACAACCCTACTTTTGGTGACTTTGATGACTTGGAATTCTTGCGCGTTGAGGGTTACGGGGCTTGAATAAGTGCGATTACGCCCAAATTAGCGAAAACCGGCACTTTTTTGGTCTTCGGAAATGGATAAAAGTTCTTCGTGATGGTCCCAGGAGCAATTAGATGGGTCACAACCCTATTTTTGCAACTTTGAAAATTTTAGTGGGTAAGAGTTATGCCCCTTGATTAAGCGATTTCATCAAATATTGGGAAAACCGTCGCTTTTTTGGAATTTTTGGACCAACTTATGTCGTTCGAAATGATCTCAGCTACATTTTGATATGCCACAACCCTACTTTTGGTGACTTTGATGACTTGGAATTCTTGCGCGTTGAGGGTTACGGGGCTTGAATAAGTGCGATTACGCCCAAATTAGCGAAAACCGGCACTTTTTTGGTCTTCGGAAATGGATAAAAGTTCTTCGTGATGGTCCCAGGAGCAATTAGATGGGTCACAACCCTATTTTTGCAACTTTGAAAATTTTAGTGGGTAAGAGTTATGCCCCTTGATTAAGCGATTTCATCAAATATTGGGAAAACCGTCGCTTTTTTGGAATTTTTGGACCAACTTTTGTAGTTCGAAATGATCTCAGCTACATTTTGATATGCCACAACCCTACTTTTGGTGACTTTGATGACTTGGAATTCTTGCGCGTTGAGGGTTACGGGGCTTGAATAAGTGCGATTACGCCCAAATTAGCGAAAACCTGCACTTTTTTGGTCTTCGGAAATGGATAGAAGTTCTTCGTGATGGTCCCAGGAGCAATTAGATGGGTCACAACCCTATTTTTGCAACTTTGAAAATTTTAGTGGGTAAGAGTTATGCCCCTTGATTAAGCGATTTCATCAAATATTGGGAAAACCGTCGCTTTTTTGGAATTTTTGGACCAACTTATGTCGTTCGAAATGATCTCAGCTACATTTTGATATGCCACAACCCTACTTTTGGTGACTTTGATGACTTGGAATTCTTGCGCGTTGAGGGTTACGGGGCTTGAATAAGTGCGATTACGCCCAAATTAGCGAAAACCGGCACTTTTTTGGTCTTCGGAAATGGATAAAAGTTCTTCGTGATGGTCCCAGGAGCAATTAGATGGGTCACAACCCTATTTTTGCAACTTTGAAAATTTTAGTGGGTAAGAGTTATGCCCCTTGATTAAGCGATTTCATCAAATATTGGGAAAACCGTCGCTTTTTTGGAATTTTTGACCCAACTTATGTCGTTCGAAATGATCTCAGCTACATTTTGATATGCCACAACCCTACTTTTGGTGACTTTGATGACTTGGAATTCTTGCGCGTTGAGGGTTACGGGGCTTGAATAAGTGCGATTACGCCCAAATTAGCGAAAACCGGCACTTTTTTGGTCTTCGGAAATGGATAAAAGTTCTTCGTGATGGTCCCAGGAGCAATTAGATGGGTCACAACCCTATTTTTGCAACTTTGAAAATTTTAGTGGGTAAGAGTTATGCCCCTTGATTAAGCGATTTCATCAAATATTGGGAAAACCGTCGCTTTTTTGGAATTTTTGGACCAACTTATGTCGTTCGAAATGATCTCAGCTACATTTTGATATGCCACAACCCTACTTTTGGTGACTTTGATGACTTGGAATTCTTGCGCGTTGAGGGTTACGGGGCTTGAATAAGTGCGATTACGCCCAAATTAGCGAAAACCGGCACTTTTTTGGTCTTCGGAAATGGATAAAAGTTCTTCGTGATGGTCCCAGGAGCAATTAGATGGGTCACAACCCTATTTTTGCAACTTTGAAAATTTTAGTGGGTAAGAGTTATGCCCCTTGATTAAGCGATTTCATCAAATATTGGGAAAACCGTCGCTTTTTTGGAATTTTTGGACCAACTTATGTCGTTCAGATGATCTCAGCTACATTTTGATATGCCACAACCCTACTTTTGGTGACTTTGATGACTTGGAATTCTTGCGCGTTGAGGGTTACGGGGCTTGAATAAGTGCGATTACGCCCAAATTAGCGAAAACCGGCACTTTTTTGGTCTTCGGAAATGGATAAAAGTTCTTCGTGATGGTCCCAGGAGCAATTAGATGGGTCACAACCCTA
Organism: Steromphala cineraria; assembly: GCA_916613615.1. Taxonomy (NCBI): domain Eukaryota; kingdom Metazoa; phylum Mollusca; class Gastropoda; order Trochida; family Trochidae; genus Steromphala; species Steromphala cineraria. The sequence continues at coordinate 10,764,536 of OU744735.1, forward strand.
TTTTTGCAACTTTGAAAATTTTAGTGGGTAAGAGTTATGCCCCTTGATTAAGCGATTTCATCAAATATTGGGAAAACCGTCGCTTTTTTGGAATTTTTGGACCAACTTATGTCATTCGAAATGATCTCAGCTACATTTTGATATGCCACAACCCTACTTTTGGTGACTTTGATGACTTGGAATTCTTGCGCGTTGAGGGTTACGGGGCTTGAATAAGTGCGATTACGCCCAAATTAGCGAAAACCGGCACTTTTTTGGTCTTCGGAAATGGATAAAAGTTCTTCGTGATGGTCCCAGGAGCAATTAGATGGGTCACAACCCTATTTTTGCAACTTTGAAAATTTTAGTGGGTAAGAGTTATGCCCCTTGATTAAGCGATTTCATCAAATATTGGGAAAACCGTCGCTTTTTTGGAATTTTTGGACAACTTATGTCGTTCGAAATGATCTCAGCTACATTTTGATATGCCACAACCCTACTTTTGGTGACTTTGATGACTTGGAATTCTTGCGCGTTGAGGGTTACGGGGCTTGAATAAGTGCGATTACGCCCAAATTAGCGAAAACCGGCACTTTTTTGGTCTTCGGAAATGGATAAAAGTTCTTCGTGATGGTCCCAGGAGCAATTAGATGGGTCACAACCCTATTTTTGCAACTTTGAAAATTTAAGTGGGTAAGAGTTATGCCCCTTGATTAAGCGATTTCATCAAATATTGGGAAAACCGTCGCTTTTTTGGAATTTTTGGACCAACTTATGTCGTTCGAAATGATCTCAGCTACATTTTGATATGCCACAACCCTACTTTTGGTGACTTTGATGACTTGGAATTCTTGCGCGTTGAGGGTTACGGGGCTTGAATAAGTGCGATTACGCCCAAATTAGCGAAAACCGGCACTTTTTTGGTCTTCGGAAATGGATAAAAGTTCTTCGTGATGGTCCCAGGAGCAATTAGATGGGTCACAACCCTATTTTTGCAACTTTGAAAATTTTAGTGGGTAAGAGTTATGCCCCTTGATTAAGCGATTTCATCAAATATTGGGAAAACCGTCGCTTTTTTGGAATTTTTGGACCAACTTATGTCGTTCGAAATGATCTCAGCTACATTTTGATATGCCACAACCCTACTTTTGGTGACTTTGATGACTTGGAATTCTTGCGCGTTGAGGGTTACGGGGCTTGAATAAGTGCGATTACGCCCAAATTAGCGAAAACCGGCACTTTTTTGGTCTTCGGAAATGGATAAAAGTTCTTCGTGATGGTCCCAGGAGCAATTAGATGGGTCACAACCCTATTTTTGCAACTTTGAAAATTTTAGTGGGTAAGAGTTATGCCCCTTGATTAAGCGATTTCATCAAATATTGGGAAAACCGTCGCTTTTTTGGAATTTTTGGACCAACTTATGTCGTTCGAAATGATCTCAGCTACATTTTGATATGCCACAACCCTACTTTTGGTGACTTTGATGACTTGGAATTCTTGCGCGTTGAGGGTTACGGGGCTTGAATAAGTGCGATTACGCCCAAATTAGCGAAAACCGGCACTTTTTTGGTCTTCGGAAATGGATAAAAGTTGTTCGTGATGGTCCCAGGAGCAATTAGATGGGTCACAACCCTATTTTTGCAACTTTGAAAATTTTAGTGGGTAAGAGTTATGCCCCTTGATTAAGCGATTTCATCAAATATTGGGAAAACCGTCGCTTTTTTGGAATTTTTTGACCAACTTATGTCGTTCGAAATGATCTCAGCTACATTTTGATATGCCACAACCCTACTTTTGGTGACTTTGATGACTTGGAATTCTTGCGCGTTGAGGGTTACGGGGCTTGAATAAATGCGATTACGCCCAAATTAGCGAAAACCGGCACTTTTTTGGTCTTCGGAAATGGATGAAAGTTCTTCGTGATGGTCCCAGGAGCAATTAGATGGGTCACAACCCTATTTTTGCAACTTTGAAAATTTTAGTGGGTAAGAGTTATGCCCCTTGATTAAGCGATTTCATCAAATATTGGGAAAACCGTCGCTTTTTTGGAATTTTTGGACCAACTTATGTCGTTCGAAATGATCTCAGCTACATTTTGATATGCCACAACCCTACTTTTGGTGACTTTGATGACTTGGAATTCTTGCGCGTTGAGGGTTACGGGGCTTGAATAAGTGCGATTACGCCCAAATTAGCGAAAACCGGCACTTTTTTGGTCTTCGGAAATGGATAAAAGTTCTTCGTGATGGTCCCAGGAGCAATTAGATGGGTCACAACCCTATTTTTGCAACTTTGAAAATTTTAGTGGGTAAGAGTTATGCCCCTTGATTAAGCGATTTCATCAAATATTGGGAAAACCGTCGCTTTTTTGGAATTTTTGGACCAACTTATGTCGTTCGAAATGATCTCAGCTACATTTTGATATGCCACAACCCTACTTTTGGTGACTTTGATGACATGGAATTCTTGCGCGTTGAGGGTTACGGGGCTTGAATAAGTGCGATTACGCCCAAATTAGCGAAAACCGGCACTTTTTTGGTCTTCGGAAATGGATAAAAGTTCTTCGTGATGGTCCCAGGAGCAATTAGATGGGTCACAACCCTATTTTTGCAACTTTGAAAATTTTAGTGGGTAAGAGTTATGCCCCTTGGATAAGCGATTTCATCAAATATTGGGAAAACCGTCGCTTTTTTGGAATTTTTGGACCAACTTATGTCATTCGAAATGATCTCAGCTACATTTTGATATGCCACAACCCTACTTTTGGTGACTTTGATGACTTGGAATTCTTGCGCGTTGAGGGTTACGGGGCTTGAATAAGTGCGATTACGCCCAAATTAGCGAAAACCGGCACTTTTTTGGTCTTCGGAAATGGATAAAAGTTCTTCGTGATGGTCCCAGGAGCAATTAGATGGGTCACAACCCTATTTTTGCAACTTTGAAAATTTTAGTGGGTAAGAGTTATGCCCCTTGATTAAGCGATTTCATCAAATATTGGGAAAACCGTCGCTTTTTTGGAATTTTTGGACAACTTATGTCGTTCGAAATGATCTCAGCTACATTTTGATATGCCACAACCCTACTTTTGGTGACTTTGATGACTTGGAATTCTTGCGCGTTGAGGGTTACGGGGATTGAATAAGTGCGATTACGCCCAAATTAGCGAAAACCGGCACTTTTTTGGTCTTCGGAAATGGATAAAAGTTCTTCGTGATGGTCCCAGGAGCAATTAGATGGGTCACAACCCTATTTTTGCAACTTTGAAAATTTAAGTGGGTAAGAGTTATGCCCCTTGATTAAGCGATTTCATCAAATATTGGGAAAACCGTCGCTTTTTTGGAATTTTTGGACCAACTTATGTCGTTCGAAATGATCTCAGCTACATTTTGATATGCCACAACCCTACTTTTGGTGACTTTGATGACTTGGAATTCTTGCGCATTGAGGGTTACGGGGCTTGAATAAGTGCGATTACGCCCAAATTAGCGAAAACCGGCACTTTTTTGGTCTTCGGAAATGGATAAAAGTTCTTCGTGATGGTCCCAGGAGCAATTAGATGGGTCACAACCCTATTTTTGCAACTTTGAAAATTTTAGTGGGTAAGAGTTATGCCCCTTGATTAAGCGATTTCATCAAATATTGGGAAAACCGTCGCTTTTTTGGAATTTTTGGACCAACTTATGTCGTTCGAAATGATCTCAGCTACATTTTGATATGCCACAACCCTACTTTTGGTGACTTTGATGACTTGGAATTCTTGCGCGTTGAGGGTTACGGGGCTTGAATAAGTGCGATTACGCCCAAATTAGCGAAAACCGGCACTTTTTTGGTCTTCGGAAATGGATAAAAGTTCTTCGTGATGGTCCCAGGAGCAATTAGATGGGTCACAACCCTATTTTTGCAACTTTGAAAATTTTAGTGGGTAAGAGTTATGCCCCTTGATTAAGCGATTTCATCAAATATTGGGAAAACCGTCGCTTTTTTGGAATTTTTGGACCAACTTATGTCGTTCGAAATGATCTCAGCTACATTTTGATATGCCACAACCCTACTTTTGGTGACTTTGATGACTTGGAATTCTTGCGCGTTGAGGGTTACGGGGCTTGAATAAGTGCGATTACGCCCAAATTAGCGAAAACCGGCACTTTTTTGGTCTTCGGAAATGGATAAAAGTTGTTCGTGATGGTCCCAGGAGCAATTAGATGGGTCACAACCCTATTTTTGCAACTTTGAAAATTTTAGTGGGTAAGAGTTATGCCCCTTGATTAAGCGATTTCATCAAATATTGGGAAAACCGTCGCTTTTTTGGAATTTTTTGACCAACTTATGTCGTTCGAAATGATCTCAGCTACATTTTGATATGCCACAACCCTACTTTTGGTGACTTTGATGACTTGGAATTCTTGCGCGTTGAGGGTTACGGGGCTTGAATAAATGCGATTACGCCCAAATTAGCGAAAACCGGCACTTTTTTGGTCTTCGGAAATGGATGAAAGTTCTTCGTGATGGTCCCAGGAGCAATTAGATGGGTCACAACCCTATTTTTGCAACTTTGAAAATTTTAGTGGGTAAGAGTTATGCCCCTTGATTAAGCGATTTCATCAAATATTGGGAAAACCGTCGCTTTTTTGGAATTTTTGGACCAACTTATGTCGTTCGAAATGATCTCAGCTACATTTTGATATGCCACAACCCTACTTTTGGTGACTTTGATGACTTGGAATTCTTGCGCGTTGAGGGTTACGGGGCTTGAATAAGTGCGATTACGCCCAAATTAGCGAAAACCGGCACTTTTTTGGTCTTCGGAAATGGATAAAAGTTCTTCGTGATGGTCCCAGGAGCAATTAGATGGGTCACAACCCTATTTTTGCAACTTTGAAAATTTTAGTGGGTAAGAGTTATGCCCCTTGATTAAGCGATTTCATCAAATATTGGGAAAACCGTCGCTTTTTTGGAATTTTTGGACCAACTTATGTCGTTCGAAATGATCTCAGCTACATTTTGATATGCCACAACCCTACTTTTGGTGACTTTGATGACATGGAATTCTTGCGCGTTGAGGGTTACGGGGCTTGAATAAGTGCGATTACGCCCAAATTAGCGAAAACCGGCACTTTTTTGGTCTTCGGAAATGGATAAAAGTTCTTCGTGATGGTCCCAGGAGCAATTAGATGGGTCACAACCCTATTTTTGCAACTTTGAAAATTTTAGTGGGTAAGAGTTATGCCCCTTGATTAAGCGATTTCATCAAATATTGGGAAAACCGTCGCTTTTTTGGAATTTTTGGACCAACTTATGTCGTTCGAAATGATCTCAGCTACATTTTGATATACCACAACCCTACTTTTGGTGACTTTGATGACTTGGAATTCTTGCGCGTTGAGGGTTACGGGGCTTGAATAAGTGCGATTACGCCCAAATTAGCGAAAACCGGCACTTTTTTGGTCTTCGGAAATGGATAAAAGTTCTTCGTGATGGTCCCAGGAGCAATTAGATGGGTCACAACCCTATTTTTGCAACTTTGAAAATTTTAGTGGGTAAGAGTTATGCCCCTTGATTAAGCGATTTCATCAAATATTGGGAAAACCGTCGCTTTTTTGGAATTTTTGGACCAACTTATGTCGTTCGAAATGATCTCAGCTACATTTTGATATGCCACAACCCTACTTTTGGTGACTTTGATGACTTGGAATTCTTGCGCGTTGAGGGTTACGGGGCTTGAATAAGTGCGATTACGCCCAAATTAGCGAAAACCGGCACTTTTTTGGTCTTCGGAAATGGATAAAAGTTCTTCGTGATGGTCCCAGGAGCAATTAGATGGGTCACAACCCTATTTTTGCAACTTTGAAAATTTTAGTGGGTAAGAGTTATGCCCCTTGAGTAAGCGATTTCATCAAATATTGGGAAAACCGTCGCTTTTTTGGAATTTTTGGACCAACTTATGTCGTTCGAAATGATCTCAGCTACATTTTGATATGCCACAACCCTACTTTTGGTGACTTTGATGACTTGGAATTCTTGCGCGTTGAGGGTTACGGGGCTTGAATAAGTGCGATTACGCCCAAATTAGCGAAAACCGGCACTTTTTTGGTCTTCGGAAATGGATAAAAGTTGTTCGTGATGGTCCCAGGAGCAATTAGATGGGTCACAACCCTATTTTTGCAACTTTGAAAATTTTAGTGGGTAAGAGTTATGCCCCTTGATTAAGCGATTTCATCAAATATTGGGAAAACCGTCGCTTTTTTGGAATTTTTTGACCAACTTATGTCGTTCGAAATGATCTCAGCTACATTTTGATATGCCACAACCCTACTTTTGGTGACTTTGATGACTTGGAATTCTTGCGCGTTGAGGGTTACGGGGCTTGAATAAATGCGATTACGCCCAAATTAGCGAAAACCGGCACTTTTTTGGTCTTCGGAAATGGATGAAAGTTCTTCGTGATGGTCCCAGGAGCAATTAGATGGGTCACAACCCTATTTTTGCAACTTTGAAAATTTTAGTGGGTAAGAGTTATGCCCCTTGATTAAGCGATTTCATCAAATATTGGGAAAACCGTCGCTTTTTTGGAATTTTTGGACCAACTTATGTCGTTCGAAATGATCTCAGCTACATTTTGATATGCCACAACCCTACTTTTGGTGACTTTGATGACTTGGAATTCTTGCGCGTTGAGGGTTACGGGGCTTGAATAAGTGCGATTACGCCCAAATTAGCGAAAACCGGCACTTTTTTGGTCTTCGGAAATGGATAAAAGTTCTTCGTGATGGTCCCAGGAGCAATTAGATGGGTCACAACCCTATTTTTGCAACTTTGAAAATTTTAGTGGGTAAGAGTTATGCCCCTTGATTAAGCGATTTCATCAAATATTGGGAAAACCGTCGCTTTTTTGGAATTTTTGGACCAACTTATGTCGTTCGAAATGATCTCAGCTACATTTTGATATGCCACAACCCTACTTTTGGTGACTTTGATGACTTGGAATTCTTGCGCGTTGAGGGTTACGGGGCTTGAATAAGTGCGATTACGCCCAAATTAGCGAAAACCGGCACTTTTTTGGTCTTCGGAAGTGGATAAAAGTTCTTCGTGATGGTCCCAGGAGCAATTAGATGGGTCACAACCCTATTTTTGCAACTTTGAAAATTTTAGTGGGTAAGAGTTATGCCCCTTGATTAAGCGATTTCATCAAATATTGGGAAAACCGTCGCTTTTTTGGAATTTTTGGACCAACTTATGTCGTTCGAAATGATCTCAGCTACATTTTGATATGCCACAACCCTACTTTTGGTGACTTTGATGACTTGGAATTCTTGCGCGTTGAGGGTTACGGGGCTTGAATAAGTGCGATTACGCCCAAATTAGCGAAAACCGGCACTTTTTTGGTCTTCGGAAATGGATAAAAGTTCTTCGTGATGGTCCCAGGAGCAATTAGATGGGTCACAACCCTATTTTTGCAACTTTGAAAATTTTAGTGGGTAAGAGTTATGCCCCTTGATTAAGCGATTTCATCAAATATTGGGAAAACCGTCGCTTTTTTGGAATTTTTGGACAACTTATGTCGTTCGAAATGATCTCAGCTACATTTTGATATGCCACAACCCTACTTTTGGTGACTTTGATGACTTGGAATTCTTGCGCGTTGAGGGTTACGGGGCTTGAATAAGTGCGATTACGCCCAAATTAGCGAAAACCGGCACTTTTTTGGTCTTCGGAAATGGATAAAAGTTCTTCGTGATGGTCCCAGGAGCAATTAGATGGGTCACAACCCTATTTTTGCAACTTTGAAAATTTAAGTGGGTAAGAGTTATGCCCCTTGATTAAGCGATTTCATCAAATATTGGGAAAACCGTCGCTTTTTTGGAATTTTTGGACCAACTTATGTCGTTCGAAATGATCTCAGCTACATTTTGATATGCCACAACCCTACTTTTGGTGACTTTGATGACTTGGAATTCTTGCGCATTGAGGGTTACGGGGCTTGAATAAGTGCGATTACGCCCAAATTAGCGAAAACCGGCACTTTTTTGGTCTTCGGAAATGGATAAAAGTTCTTCGTGATGGTCCCAGGAGCAATTAGATGGGTCACAACCCTATTTTTGCAACTTTGAAAATTTTAGTGGGTAAGAGTTATGCCCCTTGATTAAGCGATTTCATCAAATATTGGGAAAACCGTCGCTTTTTTGGAATTTTTGGACCAACTTATGTCGTTCGAAATGATCTCAGCTACATTTTGATATGCCACAACCCTACTTTTGGTGACTTTGATGACTTGGAATTCTTGCGCGTTGAGGGTTACGGGGCTTGAATAAGTGCGATTACGCCCAAATTAGCGAAAACCGGCACTTTTTTGGTCTTCGGAAATGGATAAAAGTTCTTCGTGATGGTCCCAGGAGCAATTAGATGGGTCACAACCCTATTTTTGCAACTTTGAAAATTTTAGTGGGTAAGAGTTATGCCCCTTGATTAAGCGATTTCATCAAATATTGGGAAAACCGTCGCTTTTTTTGAATTTTTGGACCAACTTATGTCGTTCGAAATGATCTCAGCTACATTTTGATATGCCACAACCCTACTTTTGGTGACTTTGATGACTTGGAATTCTTGCGCGTTGAGGGTTACGGGGCTTGAATAAGTGCGATTACGCCCAAATTAGCGAAAACCGGCACTTTTTTGGTCTTCGGAAATGGATAAAAGTTGTTCGTGATGGTCCCAGGAGCAATTAGATGGGTCACAACCCTATTTTTGCAACTTTGAAAATTTTAGTGGGTAAGAGTTATGCCCCTTGATTAAGCGATTTCATCAAATATTGGGAAAACCGTCGCTTTTTTGGAATTTTTGGACCAACTTATGTCGTTCGAAATGATCTCAGCTACATTTTGATATGCCACAACCCTACTTTTGGTGACTTTGATGACTTGGAATTCTTGCGCGTTGAGGGTTACGGGGCTTGAATAAATGCGATTACGCCCAAATTAGCGAAAACCGGCACTTTTTTGGTCTTCGGAAATGGATGAAAGTTCTTCGTGATGGTCCCAGGAGCAATTAGATGGGTCACAACCCTATTTTTGCAACTTTGAAAATTTTAGTGGGTAAGAGTTATGCCCCTTGATTAAGCGATTTCATCAAATATTGGGAAAACCGTCGCTTTTTTGGAATTTTTGGACCAACTTATGTCGTTCGAAATGATCTCAGCTACATTTTGATATGCCACAACCCTACTTTTGGTGACTTTGATGACTTGGAATTCTTGCGCGTTGAGGGTTACGGGGCTTGAATAAGTGCGATTACGCCCAAATTAGCGAAAACCGGCACTTTTTTGGTCTTCGGAAATGGATAAAAGTTCTTCGTGATGGTCCCAGGAGCAATTAGATGGGTCACAACCCTATTTTTGCAACTTTGAAAATTTTAGTGGGTAAGAGTTATGCCCCTTGATTAAGCGATTTCATCAAATATTGGGAAAACCGTCGCTTTTTTGGAATTTTTGGACCAACTTATGTCGTTCGAAATGATCTCAGCTACATTTTGATATGCCACAACCCTACTTTTGGTGACTTTGATGACATGGAATTCTTGCGCGTTGAGGGTTACGGGGCTTGAATAAGTGCGATTACGCCCAAATTAGCGAAAACCGGCACTTTTTTGGTCTTCGGAAATGGATAAAAGTTCTTCGTGATGGTCCACGGAGCAATTAGATGGGTCACAACCCTATTTTTGCAACTTTGAAAATTTTAGTGGGTAAGAGTTATGCCCCTTGATTAAGCGATTTCATCAAATATTGGGAAAACCGTCGCTTTTTTGGAATTTTTGGACCAACTTATGTCGTTCGAAATGATCTCAGCTACATTTTGATATGCCACAACCCTACTTTTGGTGACTTTGATGACTTGGAATTCTTGCGCGTTGAGGGTTACGGGGCTTGAATAAGTGCGATTACGCCCAAATTAGCGAAAACCGGCACTTTTTTGGTCTTCGGAAATGGATAAAAGTTCTTCGTGATGGTCCCAGGAGCAATTAGATGGGTCACAACCCTATTTTTGCAACTTTGAAAATTTTAGTGGGTAAGAGTTATGCCCCTTGATTAAGCGATTTCATCAAATATTGGGAAAACCGTCGCTTTTTTGGAATTTTTGGACCAACTTATGTCGTTCGAAATGATCTCAGCTACATTTTGATATGCCACAACCCTACTTTTGGTGACTTTGATGACTTGGAATTCTTGCGCGTTGAGGGTTACGGGGCTTGAATAAGTGCGATTACGCCCAAATTAGCGAAAACCGGCACTTTTTTGGTCTTCGGAAATGGATAAAAGTTCTTCGTGATGGTCCCAGGAGCAATTAGATGGGTCACAACCCTATTTTTGCAACTTTGAAAATTTTAGTGGGTAAGAGTTATGCCCCTTGATTAAGCGATTTCATCAAATATTGGGAAAACCGTCGCTTTTTTGGAATTTTTGGACCAACTTATGTCGTTCGAAATGATCTCAGCTACATTTTGATATGCCACAACCCTACTTTTGGTGACTTTGATGACTTGGAATTCTTGCGCGTTGAGGGTTACGGGGCTTGAATAAGTGCGATTACGCCCAAATTAGCGAAAACCGGCACTTTTTTGGTCTTCGGAAATGGATAAAAGTTCTTCGTGATGGTCCCAGGAGCAATTAGATGGGTCACAACCCTATTTTTGCAACTTTGAAAATTTTAGTGGGTAAGAGTTATGCCCCTTGATTAAGCGATTTCATCAAATATTGGGAAAACCGTCGCTTTTTTGGAATTTTTGGACCAACTTATGTCGTTCGAAATGATCTCAGCTACATTTTGATATGCCACAACCCTACTTTTGGTGACTTTGATGACTTGGAATTCTTGCGCGTTGAGGGTTACGGGGGCTTGAATAAGTGCGATTACGCCCAAATTAGCGAAAACCGGCACTTTTTTGGGTCTTCGGAAATGGATAAAAGTTCTTCGTGATGGTCCCAGGAGCAATTAGATGGGTCACAACCCTATTTTTGCAACTTTGAAAATTTTAGTGGGTAAGAGTTATGCCCCTTGATTAAGCGATTTCATCAAATATTGGGAAAACCGTCGCTTTTTTGGAATTTTTGGACAACTTATGTCGTTCGAAATGATCTCAGCTACATTTTGATATGCCACAACCCTACTTTTGGTGACTTTGATGACTTGGAATTCTTGCGCGTTGAGGGTTACGGGGCTTGAATAAGTGCGATTACGCCCAAATTAGCGAAAACCGGCACTTTTTTGGTCTTCGGAAATGGATAAAAGTTCTTCGTGATGGTCCCAGGAGCAATTAGATGGGTCACAACCCTATTTTTGCAACTTTGAAAATTTAAGTGGGTAAGAGTTATGCCCCTTGATTAAGCGATTTCATCAAATATTGGGAAAACCGTCGCTTTTTTGGAATTTTTTGGACCAACTTATGTCGTTCGAAATGATCTCAGCTACATTTTGATATGCCACAACCCTACTTTTGGTGACTTTGATGACTTGGAATTCTTGCGCATTGAGGGTTACGGGGCTTGAATAAGTGCGATTACGCCCAAATTAGCGAAAACCGGCACTTTTTTTGGTCTTCGGAAATGGAATAAAAGTTCTTCGTGATGGTCCCAGGAGCAATTAGATGGGTCACAACCCTATTTTTGCAACTTTGAAAATTTTAGTGGGTAAGAGTTATGCCCCCTTGATTAAGCGATTTCATCAAATATTGGGAAAACCGTCGCTTTTTTGGAATTTTTGGACCCAACTTATGTCGTTCGAAATGATCTCAGCTACATTTTGATATGCCACAACCCTACTTTTGGTGACTTTGATGACTTGGAATTCTTGCGCGTTGAGGGTTACGGGGCTTGAATAAGTGCGGATTACGCCCAAATTAGCGAAAACCGGCACTTTTTTGGTCTTCGGAAATGGATAAAAGTTCTTCGTGATGGTCCCAGGAGCAATTAGATGGGTCACAACCCTATTTTTTGCAACTTTGAAAATTTTAGTGGGTAAGAGTTATGCCCCTTGATTAAGCGATTTCATCAAATATTGGGGAAAACCGTCGCTTTTTTGGAATTTTTGGACCAACTTATGTCGTTCGAAATGATCTCAGCTACATTTTGATATGCCACAACCCTACTTTTGGTGACTTTGATGACTTGGAATTCTTGCGCGTTGAGGGTTACGGGGCTTGAATAAGTGCGATTACGCCCAAATTAGCGAAAACCGGCACTTTTTTTGGTCTTCGGAAATGGATAAAACGTTGTTCGTGATGGTCCCAGGGAGCAATTAGATGGGTCACAACCCTATTTTTGCAACTTTGAAAATTTTAGTGGGTAAGAGTTATGCCCCTTGATTAAGCGATTTCATCAAATATTGGGAAAACCGTCGCTTTTTTGGAATTTTTGGACCAACTTATGTCGTTCGAAATGATCTCAGCTACATTTTGATATGCCACAACCCTACTTTTGGTGACTTTGATGACTTGGAATTCTTGCGCGTTGAGGGTTACGGGGCTTGAATAAATGCGATTACGCCCAAATTAGCGAAAACCGGCACTTTTTTGGTCTTCGGAAATGGATAAAAGTTCTTCGTGATGGTCCCAGGAGCAATTAGATGGGTCACAACCCTATTTTTGCAACTTTGAAAATTTTTAGTGGGTAAGAGTTATGCCCCTTGATTAAGCGATTTCATCAAATATTGGGAAAACCGTCGCTTTTTTGGAATTTTTTGGACCAACTCTATGTCGTTCGAAATGATCTCAGCTACATTTTGATATGCCACAACCCTACTTTTGGTGACTTTGATGACTTGGAATTCTTGCGCGTTGAGGGTTACGGGGCTTGAATAAGTGCGATTACGCCCCAAATTAGCGAAAACCGGCACTTTTTTGGTCTTCGGAAATGGATAAAAGTTCTTTGTGATGGTCCCAGGAGCAATTAGATGGGTCACAACCCTATTTTTGCAACTTTGAAAATTTTAGTGGGTAAGAGTTATGCCCCTTGATTAAGCGATTTCATCAAATATTGGGAAAACCGTCGCTTTTTTGGAATTTTTGGACCAAACTTATGTCGTTCGAAAATGATCTCAGCTACATTTTGATATGCCACAACCCTACTTTTGGTGACTTTGATGACATGGAATTCTTGCGCGTTGAGGGTTACGGGGGCTTGAATAAGTGCGATTACGCCCAAATTAGCGAAAACCGGCACTTTTTTGGTCTTCGGAAATGGATAAAAGTTCTTCGTGATGGTCCCAGGAGCAATTAGATGGGTCACAACCCTATTTTTGCAACTTTGAAAATTTTAGTGGGTAAGAGTTATGCCCCTTGATTAAGCGATTTCATCAAATATTGGGAAAACCGTCGCTTTTTTGGAATTTTTGGACCAACTTATGTCGTTCGAAATGATCTCAGCTACATTTTGATATGCCACAACCCTACTTTTGGTGACTTTGATGACTTGGAATTCTTGCGCGTTGAAGGGTTACGGGGCTTGAATAAGTGCGATTACGCCCAAATTAGCGAAAACCGGCACTTTTTTTGGTCTTCGGAAATGGATAAAAGTTCTTCGTGATGGTCCCAGGAGCAATTAGATGGGTCACAACCCTATTTTTGCAACTTTGAAAATTTTAGTGGGTAAGAGTTATGCCCCTTGATTAAGCGATTTCATCAAATATTGGGAAAACCGTCGCTTTTTTTGGAATTTTTGGACCAACTTATGTCGTTCGAAATGATCTCAGCTACATTTTGATATGCCACAACCCTACTTTTTGGTGACTTTGATGACTTGGAATTCTTGCGCGTTGAGGGTTACGGGGCTTGAATAAGTGCGATTACGCCCAAATTAGCGAAAACCGGCACTTTTTTGGTCTTCGGAAATGGATAAAAGTTCTTCGTGATGGTCCCAGGAGCAATTAGATGGGTCACAACCCTATTTTTTGCAACTTTGAAAATTTTTAGTGGGTAAGAGTTATGCCCCTTGATTAAGCGATTTCATCAAATATTGGGAAAACCGTCGCTATTTTGGAATTTTTGGACCAACTTATGTCGTTCGAAATGATCTCAGCTACATTTTGATATGCCACAACCCTACTTTTTGGTGACTTTGATGACTTGGAATTCTTGCGCGTTGAGGGTTACGGGGCTTGAATAAGTGCGATTACGCCCAAATTAGCGAAAAACCGGCACTTTTTTGGTCTTCGGAAATGGATAAAAGTTCTTCGTGATGGTCCCAGGAGCAATTAGATGGGTCACAACCCTATTTTTGCAACTTTGAAAATTTTAGTGGGTAAGAGTTATGCCCCTTGATTAAGCGATTTCATCAAATATTGGGAAAACCGTCGCTTTTTTGGAATTTTTGGACCAACTTATGTCGTTCGAAAATGATCTCAGCTACATTTTGATATGCCACAACCCTACTTTTGGTGACTTTGATGACTTGGAATTCTTGCGCATTGAGGGTTACGGGGCTTGAATAAGTGCGATTACGCCCAAATTAGCGAAAACCGGCACTTTTTTGGTCTTCGGAAATGGATAAAAGTTCTTCGTGATGGTCCCAGGAGCAATTAGATGGGTCACAACCCTATTTTTGCAACTTTGAAAATTTTAGTGGGTAAGAGTTATGCCCCTTGATTAAGCGATTTCATCAAATATTGGGAAAACCGTCGCTTTTTTTGGAATTTTTGGACCAACTTATGTCGTTCGAAATGATCTCAGCTACATTTTGATATGCCACAACCCTACTTTTGGTGACTTTGATGACTTGGAATTCTTGCGCGTTGAGGGTTACGGGGCTTGAATAAGTGCGATTACGCCCAAATTAGCGAAAACCGGCACTTTTTTGGTCTTCGGAAATGGATAAAAGTTCTTCGTGATGGTCCCAGGAGCAATTAGATGGGTCACAACCCTATTTTTGCAACTTTGAAAATTTTAGTGGGTAAGAGTTATGCCCCTTGATTAAGCGATTTCATCAAATATTGGGAAAACCGTCGCTTTTTTGGAATTTTTGGACCAACTTATGTCGTTCGAAATGATCTCAGCTACATTTTGATATGCCACAACCCTACTTTTGGTGACTTTGATGACTTGGAATTCTTGCGCGTTGAGGGTTACGGGGCTTGAATAAGTGCGATTACGCCCAAATTAGCAAAAACCGGCACTTTTTTGGTCTTCGGAAATGGATAAAAGTTCTTCGTGATGGTCCCAGGAGCAATTAGATGGGTCACAACCCTATTTTTGCAACTTTGAAAATTTTAGTGGGTAAGAGTTATGCCCCTTGATTAAGCGATTTCATCAAATATTGGGAAAACCGTCGCTTTTTTGGAATTTTTGGACCAACTTATGTCGTTCGAAATGATCTCAGCTACATTTTGATATGCCACAACCCTACTTTTGGTGACTTTGATGACTTGGAATTCTTGCGCGTTGAGGGTTATGGGGCTTGAATAAGTGCGATTACGCCCAAATTAGCGAAAACCGGCACTTTTTTGGTCTTCGGAAATGGATAAAAGTTCTTCGTGATGGTCCCAGGAGCAATTAGATGGGTCACAACCCTATTTTTGCAACTTTGAAAATTTTAGTGGGTAAGAGTTATGCCCCTTGATTAAGCGATTTCATCAAATATTGGGAAAACCGTCGCTTTTTTCGAATTTTTGGACCAACTTATGTCGTTCGAAATGATCTCAGCTACATTTTGATATGCCACAACCCTACTTTTGGTGACTTTGATGACTTGGAATTCTTGCGCGTTGAGGGTTACGGGGCTTGAATAAGTGCGATTACGCCCAAATTAGCGAAAACCGGCACTTTTTTGGTCTTCGGAAATGGATAAAAGTTCTTCGTGATGGTCCCAGGAGCAATTAGATGGGTCACAACCCTATTTTTGCAACTTTGAAAATTTTAGTGGGTAAGAGTTATGCCCCTTGATTAAGCGATTTCATCAAATATTGGGAAAACCGTCGCTTTTTTGGAATTTTTGGACCAACTTATGTCGTTCGAAATGATCTCAGCTACATTTTGATATGCCACAACCCTACTTTTGGTGACTTTGATGACTTGGAATTCTTGCGCGTTGAGGGTTATGGGGCTTGAATAAGTGCGATTACGCCCAAATTAGCGAAAACCGGCACTTTTTTGGTCTTCGGAAATGGATAAAAGTTCTTCGTGATGGTCCCAGGAGCAATTAGATGGGTCACAACCCTATTTTTGCAACTTTGAAAATTTTAGTGGGTAAGAGTTATGCCCCTTGATTAAGCGATTTCATCAAATATTGGGAAAACCGTCGCTTTTTTGGAATTTTTGGACCAACTTATGTCGTTCGAAATGATCTCAGCTACATTTTGATATGCCACAACCCTACTTTTGGTGACTTTGATGACTTGGAATTCTTGCGCGTTGAGGGTTACGGGGCTTGAATAAGTGCGATTACGCCCAAATTAGCGAAAACCGGCACTTTTTTGGTCTTCGGAAATGGATAAAAGGTTCTTCGTGATGGTCCCAGGAGCAATTAGATGGGTCACAACCCTATTTTTGCAACTTTGAAAATTTTAGTGGGTAAGAGTTATGCCCCTTGATTAAGCGATTTCATCAAATATTGGGAAAACCGTCGCTTTTTTGGAATTTTTGGACCAACTTATGTCGTTCGAAATGATCTCAGCTACATTTTGATATGCCACAACCCTACTTTTGGTGACTTTGATGACTTGGAATTCTTGCGCGTTGAGGGTTACGAGGCTTGAATAAGTGCGATTACGCCCAAATTAGCGAAAACCGGCACTTTTTTGGTCTTCGGAAATGGATAAAAGTTCTTCGTGATGGTCCCAGGAGCAATTAGATGGGTCACAACCCTATTTTTGCAACTTTGAAAATTTTAGTGGGTAAGAGTTATGCCCCTTGATTAAGCGATTTCATCAAATATTGGGAAAACCGTCGCTTTTTTGGAATTTTTGGACCAACTTATGTCGTTCGAAATGATCTCAGCTACATTTTGATATGCCACAACCCTACTTTTGGTGACTTTGATGACTTGGAATTCTTGCGCGTTGAGGGTTACGAGGCTTGAATAAGTGCGATTACGCCCAAATTAGCGAAAACCGGCACTTTTTTGGTCTTCGGAAATGGATAAAAGTTCTTCGTGATGGTCCCAGGAGCAATTAGATGGGTCACAACCCTATTTTTGCAACTTTGAAAATTTTAGTGGGTAAGAGTTATGCCCCTTGATTAAGCGATTTCATCAAATATTGGGAAAACCGTCGCTTTTTTGGAATTTTTGGACCAACTTATGTCGTTCGAAATGATCTCAGCTACATTTTGATATGCCACAACCCTACTTTTGGTGACTTTGATGACTTGGAATTCTTGCGCGTTGAGGGTTACGAGGCTTGAATAAGTGCGATTACGCCCAAATTAGCGAAAACCGGCACTTTTTTGGTCTTCGGAAATGGATAAAAGTTCTTCGTGATGGTCCCAGGAGCAATTAGATGGGTCACAACCCTATTTTTGCAACTTTGAAAATTTTAGTGGGTAAGAGTTATGCCCCTTGATTAAGCGATTTCATCAAATATTGGGAAAACCGTCGCTTTTTTGGAATTTTTGGACCAACTTATGTCGTTCGAAATGATCTCAGCTACATTTTGATATGCCACAACCCTACTTTTGGTGACTTTGATGACTTGGAATTCTTGCGCGTTGAGGGTTACGAGGCTTGAATAAGTGCGATTACGCCCAAATTAGCGAAAACCGGCACTTTTTTGGTCTTCGGAAATGGATAAAAGTTCTTCGTGATGGTCCCAGGAGCAATTAGATGGGTCACAACCCTATTTTTGCAACTTTGAAAATTTTAGTGGGTAAGAGTTATGCCCCTTGATTAAGCGATTTCATCAAATATTGGGAAAACCGTCGCTTTTTTGGAATTTTTGGACCAACTTATGTCGTTCGAAATGATCTCAGCTACATTTTGATATGCCACAACCCTACTTTTGGTGACTTTGATGACTTGGAATTCTTGCGCGTTGAGGGTTACGAGGCTTGAATAAGTGCGATTACGCCCAAATTAGCGAAAACCGGCACTTTTTTGGTCTTCGGAAATGGATAAAAGTTCTTCGTGATGGTCCCAGGAGCAATTAGATGGGTCACAACCCTATTTTTGCAACTTTGAAAATTTTAGTGGGTAAGAGTTATGCCCCTTGATTAAGCGATTTCATCAAATATTGGGAAAACCGTCGCTTTTTTGGAATTTTTGGACCAACTTATGTCGTTCGAAATGATCTCAGCTACATTTTGATATGCCACAACCCTACTTTTGGTGACTTTGATGACTTGGAATTCTTGCGCGTTGAGGGTTACGAGGCTTGAATAAGTGCGATTACGCCCAAATTAGCGAAAACCGGCACTTTTTTGGTCTTCGGAAATGGATAAAAGTTCTTCGTGATGGTCCCAGGAGCAATTAGATGGGTCACAACCCTATTTTTGCAACTTTGAAAATTTTAGTGGGTAAGAGTTATGCCCCTTGATTAAGCGATTTCATCAAATATTGGGAAAACCGTCGCTTTTTTGGAATTTTTGGACCAACTTATGTCGTTCGAAATGATCTCAGCTACATTTTGATATGCCACAACCCTACTTTTGGTGACTTTGATGACTTGGAATTCTTGCGCGTTGAGGGTTACGAGGCTTGAATAAGTGCGATTACGCCCAAATTAGCGAAAACCGGCACTTTTTTGGTCTTCGGAAATGGATAAAAGTTCTTCGTGATGGTCCCAGGAGCAATTAGATGGGTCACAACCCTATTTTTGCAACTTTGAAAATTTTAGTGGGTAAGAGTTATGCCCCTTGATTAAGCGATTTCATCAAATATTGGGAAAACCGTCGCTTTTTTGGAATTTTTGGACCAACTTATGTCGTTCGAAATGATCTCAGCTACATTTTGATATGCCACAACCCTACTTTTGGTGACTTTGATGACTTGGAATTCTTGCGCGTTGAGGGTTACGAGGCTTGAATAAGTGCGATTACGCCCAAATTAGCGAAAACCGGCACTTTTTTGGTCTTCGGAAATGGATAAAAGTTCTTCGTGATGGTCCCAGGAGCAATTAGATGGGTCACAACCCTATTTTTGCAACTTTGAAAATTTTAGTGGGTAAGAGTTATGCCCCTTGATTAAGCGATTTCATCAAATATTGGGAAAACCGTCGCTTTTTTGGAATTTTTGGACCAACTTATGTCGTTCGAAATGATCTCAGCTACATTTTGATATGCCACAACCCTACTTTTGGTGACTTTGATGACTTGGAATTCTTGCGCGTTGAGGTTTACTAGGCTTGAATAAGTGCGATTACGCCCAAATTAGCGAAAACCGGCACTTTTTTGGTCTTCGGAAATGGATAAAAGTTCTTCGTGATGGTCCCAGGAGCAATTAGATGGGTCACAACCCTATTTTTGCAACTTTGAAAATTTTAGTGGGTAAGAGTTATGCCCCTTGATTAAGCGATTTCATCAAATATTGGGAAAACCGTCGCTTTTTTGGAATTTTTGGACCAACTTATGTCGTTCGAAATGATCTCAGCTACATTTTGATATGCCACAACCCTACTTTTGGTGACTTTGATGACTTGGAATTCTTGCGCGTTGAGGGTTACGAGGCTTGAATAAGTGCGATTACGCCCAAATTAGCGAAAACCGGCACTTTTTTGGTCTTCGGAAATGGATAAAAGTTCTTCGTGATGGTCCCAGGAGCAATTAGATGGGTCACAACCCTATTTTTGCAACTTTGAAAATTTTAGTGGGTAAGAGTTATGCCCCTTGATTAAGCGATTTCATCAAATATTGGGAAAACCGTCGCTTTTTTGGAATTTTTGGACCAACTTATGTCGTTCGAAATGATCTCAGCTACATTTTGATATGCCACAACCCTACTTTTGGTGACTTTGATGACTTGGAATTCTTGCGCGTTGAGGGTTACGAGGCTTGAATAAGTGCGATTACGCCCAAATTAGCGAAAACCGGCACTTTTTTGGTCTTCGGAAATGGATAAAAGTTCTTCGTGATGGTCCCAGGAGCAATTAGATGGGTCACAACCCTATTTTTGCAACTTTGAAAATTTTAGTGGGTAAGAGTTATGCCCCTTGATTAAGCGATTTCATCAAATATTGGGAAAACCGTCGCTTTTTTGGAATTTTTGGACCAACTTATGTCGTTCGAAATGATCTCAGCTACATTTTGATATGCCACAACCCTACTTTTGGTGACTTTGATGACTTGGAATTCTTGCGCGTTGAGGGTTACGAGGCTTGAATAAGTGCGATTACGCCCAAATTAGCGAAAACCGGCACTTTTTTGGTCTTCGGAAATGGATAAAAGTTCTTCGTGATGGTCCCAGGAGCAATTAGATGGGTCACAACCCTATTTTTGCAACTTTGAAAATTTTAGTGGGTAAGAGTTATGCCCCTTGATTAAGCGATTTCATCAAATAATGGGAAAACCGTCGCTTTTTTGGAATTTTTGGACCAACTTATGTCGTTCGAAATGATCTCAGCTACATTTTGATGCTGATGGTGACTTTGATGACTTGGAATTCTTGCGCGTTGAGGGTTACGAGGCTTGAATAAGTGCGATTACGCCCAAATTAGCGAAAACCGGCACTTTTTTGGTCTTCGGAAATGGATAAAAGTTCTTCGTGATGGTCCCAGGAGCAATTAGATGGGTCACAACCCTATTTTTGCAACTTTGAAAATTTTAGTGGGTAAGAGTTATGCCCATGATTAAGCGATTTCATCAAATATTGGGAAAACCGTCGCTTTTTTGGAATTTTTGGACCAACTTATGTCGTTCGAAATGATCTCAGCTACATTTTGATATGCCACAACCCTACTTTTGGTGACTTTGATGACTTGGAATTCTTGCGCGTTGAGGGTTACGAGGCTTGAATAAGTGCGATTACGCCCAAATTAGCGAAAACCGGCACTTTTTTGGTCTTCGGAAATGGATAAAAGTTCTTCGTGATGGTCCCAGGAGCAATTAGATGGGTCACAACCCTATTTTTGCAACTTTGAAAATTTTAGTGGGTAAGAGTTATGCCCCTTGATTAAGCGATTTCATCAAATATTGGGAAAACCGTCGCTTTTTTGGAATTTTTGGACCAACTTATGTCGTTCGAAATGATCTCAGCTACATTTTGATATGCCACAACCCTACTTTTGGTGACTTTGATGACTTGGAATTCTTGCGCGTTGAGGGTTACGAGGCTTGAATAAGTGCGATTACGCCCAAATTAGCGAAAACCGGCACTTTTTTGGTCTTCGGAAATGGATAAAAGTTCTTCGTGATGGTCCCAGGAGCAATTAGATGGGTCACAACCCTATTTTTGCAACTTTGAAAATTTTAGTGGGTAAGAGTTATGCCCCTTGATTAAGCGATTTCATCAAATATTGGGAAAACCGTCGCTTTTTTGGAATTTTTGGACCAACTTATGTCGTTCGAAATGATCTCAGCTACATTTTGATATGCCACAACCCTACTTTTGGTGACTTTGATGACTTGGAATTCTTGCGCGTTGAGGGTTACGAGGCTTGAATAAGTGCGATTACGCCCAAATTAGCGAAAACCGGCACTTTTTTGGTCTTCGGAAATGGATAAAAGTTCTTCGTGATGGTCCCAGGAGCAATTAGATGGGTCACAACCCTATTTTTGCAACTTTGAAAATTTTAGTGGGTAAGAGTTATGCCCCTTGATTAAGCGATTTCATCAAATATTGGGAAAACCGTCGCTTTTTTGGAATTTTTGGACCAACTTATGTCGTTCGAAATGATCTCAGCTACATTTTGATATGCCACAACCCTACTTTTGGTGACTTTGATGACTTGGAATTCTTGCGCGTTGAGGGTTACGAGGCTTGAATAAGTGCGATTACGCCCAAATTAGCGAAAACCGGCACTTTTTTGGTCTTCGGAAATGGATAAAAGTTCTTCGTGATGGTCCCAGGAGCAATTAGATGGGTCACAACCCTATTTTTGCAACTTTGAAAATTTTAGTGGGTAAGAGTTATGCCCCTTGATTAAGCGATTTCATCAAATATTGGGAAAACCGTCGCTTTTTTGGAATTTTTGGACCAACTTATGTCGTTCGAAATGATCTCAGCTACATTTTGATATGCCACAACCCTACTTTTGGTGACTTTGATGACTTGGAATTCTTGCGCGTTGAGGGTTACGAGGCTTGAATAAGTGCGATTACGCCCAAATTAGCGAAAACCGGCACTTTTTTGGTCTTCGGAAATGGATAAAAGTTCTTCGTGATGGTCCCAGGAGCAATTAGATGGGTCACAACCCTATTTTTGCAACTTTGAAAATTTTAGTGGGTAAGAGTTATGCCCCTTGATTAAGCGATTTCATCAAATATTGGGAAAACCGTCGCTTTTTTGGAATTTTTGGACCAACTTATGTCGTTCGAAATGATCTCAGCTACATTTTGATATGCCACAACCCTACTTTTGGTGACTTTGATGACTTGGAATTCTTGCGCGTTGAGGGTTACGAGGCTTGAATAAGTGCGATTACGCCCAAATTAGCGAAAACCGGCACTTTTTTGGTCTTCGGAAATGGATAAAAGTTCTTCGTGATGGTCCCAGGAGCAATTAGATGGGTCACAACCCTATTTTTGCAACTTTGAAAATTTTAGTGGGTAAGAGTTATGCCCCTTGATTAAGCGATTTCATCAAATATTGGGAAAACCGTCGCTTTTTTGGAATTTTTGGACCAACTTATGTCGTTCGAAATGATCTCAGCTACATTTTGATATGCCACAACCCTACTTTTGGTGACTTTGATGACTTGGAATTCTTGCGCGTTGAGGGTTACGAGGCTTGAATAAGTGCGATTACGCCCAAATTAGCGAAAACCGGCACTTTTTTGGTCTTCGGAAATGGATAAAAGTTCTTCGTGATGGTCCCAGGAGCAATTAGATGGGTCACAACCCTATTTTTGCAACTTTGAAAATTTTAGTGGGTAAGAGTTATGCCCCTTGATTAAGCGATTTCATCAAATATTGGGAAAACCGTCGCTTTTTTGGAATTTTTGGACCAACTTATGTCGTTCGAAATGATCTCAGCTACATTTTGATATGCCACAACCCTACTTTTGGTGACTTTGATGACTTGGAATTCTTGCGCGTTGAGGGTTACGAGGCTTGAATAAGTGCGATTACGCCCAAATTAGCGAAAACCGGCACTTTTTTGGTCTTCGGAAATGGATAAAAGTTCTTCGTGATGGTCCCAGGAGCAATTAGATGGGTCACAACCCTATTTTTGCAACTTTGAAAATTTTAGTGGGTAAGAGTTATGCCCCTTGATTAAGCGATTTCATCAAATATTGGGAAAACCGTCGCTTTTTTGGAATTTTTGGACCAACTTATGTCGTTCGAAATGATCTCAGCTACATTTTGATATGCCACAACCCTACTTTTGGTGACTTTGATGACTTGGAATTCTTGCGCGTTGAGGGTTACGAGGCTTGAATAAGTGCGATTACGCCCAAATTAGCGAAAACCGGCACTTTTTTGGTCTTCGGAAATGGATAAAAGTTCTTCGTGATGGTCCCAGGAGCAATTAGATGGGTCACAACCCTATTTTTGCAACTTTGAAAATTTTAGTGGGTAAGAGTTATGCCCCTTGATTAAGCGATTTCATCAAATATTGGGAAAACCGTCGCTTTTTTGGAATTTTTGGACCAACTTATGTCGTTCGAAATGATCTCAGCTACATTTTGATATGCCACAACCCTACTTTTGGTGACTTTGATGACTTGGAATTCTTGCGCGTTGAGGGTTACGAGGCTTGAATAAGTGCGATTACGCCCAAATTAGCGAAAACCGGCACTTTTTTGGTCTTCGGAAATGGATAAAAGTTCTTCGTGATGGTCCCAGGAGCAATTAGATGGGTCACAACCCTATTTTTGCAACTTTGAAAATTTTAGTGGGTAAGAGTTATGCCCCTTGATTAAGCGATTTCATCAAATATTGGG
Organism: Steromphala cineraria; assembly: GCA_916613615.1. Taxonomy (NCBI): domain Eukaryota; kingdom Metazoa; phylum Mollusca; class Gastropoda; order Trochida; family Trochidae; genus Steromphala; species Steromphala cineraria. The sequence goes on from OU744735.1 coordinate 10,788,523, forward strand.
AAAACCGTCGCTTTTTTGGAATTTTTGGACCAACTTATGTCGTTCGAAATGATCTCAGCTACATTTTGATATGCCACAACCCTACTTTTGGTGACTTTGATGACTTGGAATTCTTGCGCGTTGAGGGTTACGAGGCTTGAATAAGTGCGATTACGCCCAAATTAGCGAAAACCGGCACTTTTTTGGTCTTCGGAAATGGATAAAAGTTCTTCGTGATGGTCCCAGGAGCAATTAGATGGGTCACAACCCTATTTTTGCAACTTTGAAAATTTTAGTGGGTAAGAGTTATGCCCCTTGATTAAGCGATTTCATCAAATATTGGGAAAACCGTCGCTTTTTTGGAATTTTTGGACCAACTTATGTCGTTCGAAATGATCTCAGCTACATTTTGATATGCCACAACCCTACTTTTGGTGACTTTGATGACTTGGAATTCTTGCGCGTTGAGGGTTACGAGGCTTGAATAAGTGCGATTACGCCCAAATTAGCGAAAACCGGCACTTTTTTGGTCTTCGGAAATGGATAAAAGTTCTTCGTGATGGTCCCAGGAGCAATTAGATGGGTCACAACCCTATTTTTGCAACTTTGAAAATTTTAGTGGGTAAGAGTTATGCCCCTTGATTAAGCGATTTCATCAAATATTGGGAAAACCGTCGCTTTTTTGGAATTTTTGGACCAACTTATGTCGTTCGAAATGATCTCAGCTACATTTTGATATGCCACAACCCTACTTTTGGTGACTTTGATGACTTGGAATTCTTGCGCGTTGAGGGTTACGAGGCTTGAATAAGTGCGATTACGCCCAAATTAGCGAAAACCGGCACTTTTTTGGTCTTCGGAAATGGATAAAAGTTCTTCGTGATGGTCCCAGGAGCAATTAGATGGGTCACAACCCTATTTTTGCAACTTTGAAAATTTTAGTGGGTAAGAGTTATGCCCCTTGATTAAGCGATTTCATCAAATATTGGGAAAACCGTCGCTTTTTTGGAATTTTTGGACCAACTTATGTCGTTCGAAATGATCTCAGCTACATTTTGATATGCCACAACCCTACTTTTGGTGACTTTGATGACTTGGAATTCTTGCGCGTTGAGGGTTACGAGGCTTGAATAAGTGCGATTACGCCCAAATTAGCGAAAACCGGCACTTTTTTGGTCTTCGGAAATGGATAAAAGTTCTTCGTGATGGTCCCAGGAGCAATTAGATGGGTCACAACCCTATTTTTGCAACTTTGAAAATTTTAGTGGGTAAGAGTTATGCCCCTTGATTAAGCGATTTCATCAAATATTGGGAAAACCGTCGCTTTTTTGGAATTTTTGGACCAACTTATGTCGTTCGAAATGATCTCAGCTACATTTTGATATGCCACAACCCTACTTTTGGTGACTTTGATGACTTGGAATTCTTGCGCGTTGAGGGTTACGAGGCTTGAATAAGTGCGATTACGCCCAAATTAGCGAAAACCGGCACTTTTTTGGTCTTCGGAAATGGATAAAAGTTCTTCGTGATGGTCCCAGGAGCAATTAGATGGGTCACAACCCTATTTTTGCAACTTTGAAAATTTTAGTGGGTAAGAGTTATGCCCCTTGATTAAGCGATTTCATCAAATATTGGGAAAACCGTCGCTTTTTTGGAATTTTTGGACCAACTTATGTCGTTCGAAATGATCTCAGCTACATTTTGATATGCCACAACCCTACTTTTGGTGACTTTGATGACTTGGAATTCTTGCGCGTTGAGGGTTACGAGGCTTGAATAAGTGCGATTACGCCCAAATTAGCGAAAACCGGCACTTTTTTGGTCTTCGGAAATGGATAAAAGTTCTTCGTGATGGTCCCAGGAGCAATTAGATGGGTCACAACCCTATTTTTGCAACTTTGAAAATTTTAGTGGGTAAGAGTTATGCCCCTTGATTAAGCGATTTCATCAAATATTGGGAAAACCGTCGCTTTTTTGGAATTTTTGGACCAACTTATGTCGTTCGAAATGATCTCAGCTACATTTTGATATGCCACAACCCTACTTTTGGTGACTTTGATGACTTGGAATTCTTGCGCGTTGAGGGTTACGAGGCTTGAATAAGTGCGATTACGCCCAAATTAGCGAAAACCGGCACTTTTTTGGTCTTCGGAAATGGATAAAAGTTCTTCGTGATGGTCCCAGGAGCAATTAGATGGGTCACAACCCTATTTTTGCAACTTTGAAAATTTTAGTGGGTAAGAGTTATGCCCCTTGATTAAGCGATTTCATCAAATATTGGGAAAACCGTCGCTTTTTTGGAATTTTTGGACCAACTTATGTCGTTCGAAATGATCTCAGCTACATTTTGATATGCCACAACCCTACTTTTGGTGACTTTGATGACTTGGAATTCTTGCGCGTTGAGGGTTACGAGGCTTGAATAAGTGCGATTACGCCCAAATTAGCGAAAACCGGCACTTTTTTGGTCTTCGGAAATGGATAAAAGTTCTTCGTGATGGTCCCAGGAGCAATTAGATGGGTCACAACCCTATTTTTGCAACTTTGAAAATTTTAGTGGGTAAGAGTTATGCCCCTTGATTAAGCGATTTCATCAAATATTGGGAAAACCGTCGCTTTTTTGGAATTTTTGGACCAACTTATGTCGTTCGAAATGATCTCAGCTACATTTTGATATGCCACAACCCTACTTTTGGTGACTTTGATGACTTGGAATTCTTGCGCGTTGAGGGTTACGAGGCTTGAATAAGTGCGATTACGCCCAAATTAGCGAAAACCGGCACTTTTTTGGTCTTCGGAAATGGATAAAAGTTCTTCGTGATGGTCCCAGGAGCAATTAGATGGGTCACAACCCTATTTTTGCAACTTTGAAAATTTTAGTGGGTAAGAGTTATGCCCCTTGATTAAGCGATTTCATCAAATATTGGGAAAACCGTCGCTTTTTTGGAATTTTTGGACCAACTTATGTCGTTCGAAATGATCTCAGCTACATTTTGATATGCCACAACCCTACTTTTGGTGACTTTGATGTCTTGGAATTCTTGCGCGTTGAGGGTTACGAGGCTTGAATAAGTGCGATTACGCCCAAATTAGCGAAAACCGGCACTTTTTTGGTCTTCGGAAATGGATAAAAGTTCTTCGTGATGGTCCCAGGAGCAATTAGATGGGTCACAACCCTATTTTTGCAACTTTGAAAATTTTAGTGGGTAAGAGTTATGCCCCTTGATTAAGCGATTTCATCAAATATTGGGAAAACCGTCGCTTTTTTGGAATTTTTGGACCAACTTATGTCGTTCGAAATGATCTCAGCTACATTTTGATATGCCACAACCCTACTTTTGGTGACTTTGATGACTTGGAATTCTTGCGCGTTGAGGGTTACGAGGCTTGAATAAGTGCGATTACGCCCAAATTAGCGAAAACCGGCACTTTTTTGGTCTTCGGAAATGGATAAAAGTTCTTCGTGATGGTCCCAGGAGCAATTAGATGGGTCACAACCCTATTTTTGCAACTTTGAAAATTTTAGTGGGTAAGAGTTATGCCCCTTGATTAAGCGATTTCATCAAATATTGGGAAAACCGTCGCTTTTTTGGAATTTTTGGACCAACTTATGTCGTTCGAAATGATCTCAGCTACATTTTGATATGCCACAACCCTACTTTTGGTGACTTTGATGACTTGGAATTCTTGCGCGTTGAGGGTTACGAGGCTTGAATAAGTGCGATTACGCCCAAATTAGCGAAAACCGGCACTTTTTTGGTCTTCGGAAATGGATAAAAGTTCTTCGTGATGGTCCCAGGAGCAATTAGATGGGTCACAACCCTATTTTTGCAACTTTGAAAATTTTAGTGGGTAAGAGTTATGCCCCTTGATTAAGCGATTTCATCAAATATTGGGAAAACCGTCGCTTTTTTGGAATTTTTGGACCAACTTATGTCGTTCGAAATGATCTCAGCTACATTTTGATATGCCACAACCCTACTTTTGGTGACTTTGATGACTTGGAATTCTTGCGCGTTGAGGGTTACGAGGCTTGAATAAGTGCGATTACGCCCAAATTAGCGAAAACCGGCACTTTTTTGGTCTTCGGAAATGGATAAAAGTTCTTCGTGATGGTCCCAGGAGCAATTAGATTGGTCACAACCCTATTTTTGCAACTTTGAAAATTTTAGTGGGTAAGAGTTATGCCCCTTGATTAAGCGATTTCATCAAATATTGGGAAAACCGTCGCTTTTTTGGAATTTTTGGACCAACTTATGTCGTTCGAAATGATCTCAGCTACATTTTGATATGCCACAACCCTACTTTTGGTGACTTTGATGACTTGGAATTCTTGCGCGTTGAGGGTTACGAGGCTTGAATAAGTGCGATTACGCCCAAATTAGCGAAAACCGGCACTTTTTTGGTCTTCGGAAATGGATAAAAGTTCTTCGTGATGGTCCCAGGAGCAATTAGATGGGTCACAACCCTATTTTTGCAACTTTGAAAATTTTAGTGGGTAAGAGTTATGCCCCTTGATTAAGCGATTTCATCAAATATTGGGAAAACCGTTGCTTTTTTGGAATTTTTGGACCAACTTATGTCGTTCGAAATGATCTCAGCTACATTTTGATATGCCACAACCCTACTTTTGGTGACTTTGATGACTTGGAATTCTTGCGCGTTGAGGGTTACGAGGCTTGAATAAGTGCGATTACGCCCAAATTAGCGAAAACCGGCACTTTTTTGGTCTTCGGAAATGGATAAAAGTTCTTCGTGATGGTCCCAGGAGCAATTAGATTGGTCACAACCCTATTTTTGCAACTTTGAAAATTTTAGTGGGTAAGAGTTATGCCCCTTGATTAAGCGATTTCATCAAATATTGGGAAAACCGTCGCTTTTTTGGAATTTTTGGACCAACTTATGTCGTTCGAAATGATCTCAGCTACATTTTGATATGCCACAACCCTACTTTTGGTGACTTTGATGACTTGGAATTCTTGCGCGTTGAGGGTTACGAGGCTTGAATAAGTGCGATTACGCCCAAATTAGCGAAAACCGGCACTTTTTTGGTCTTCGGAAATGGATAAAAGTTCTTCGTGATGGTCCCAGGAGCAATTAGATGGGTCACAACCCTATTTTTGCAACTTTGAAAATTTTAGTGGGTAAGCACAGCAAAAATGACGTCGTTTCCTACATTATGGAAACCAACAAGAAACCGTGTAATGGTGATATCCATTTGGTATCCATTCACGGAAACCATGTGTCTTGGTTTCCAAATAGTATCCATTTTGGATTCTATGAACTTTATTATTTCCTTTACTGAAACCAACATGAAATCAGCAATAGTTATTTCATGTTAGTTTCCATTGCCTGAAAATAACAATAACAGTTTCCCATTGATGCATACCAACATGAAACCATCAAATGTAGTTTCATGTATGTTTCCATTTTGAGAAACTAACAAGCAAAGATTCCATATAATGGAAACCATAAAGAAATAATGAAATGTAGTTTCATGTCGGTTTCCATTCTATGAAACTTACCATTACAGTTTCCATCTAAATGGACACCAACAATAAATCCTTAGTTTAAGTTTCAGGTCGGTTTCTATTTCGTGAAACTAGCAATCAAAGATTCCATCCAAATGGAAACCAACAGGAAATAATGAAATGTAGTTTCATGTCGGTTTCATTTCAATGAAACTGACCAATACGGTTTCCACCTAAATGGAAACCAACAATAAATCCTTAGTTTAAGTTTCAGGTCGGTTTCTATTTCGTGAAACTAGCAATCAAAGATTCCATCCAAATGGAAACCAACAGGAAATAATGAAATGTAGTTTAATGTCGGTTTCATTTCAATGAAACTGACCAATACGGTTTCCACCTAAATGGAAACCAACAATAAATCCTTAGTTTAAGTTTCAGGTCGGTTTCTATTTCGTGAAACTAGCAATCAAAGATTCCATCCAAATGGAAGCCAACAAGAAATATTGAAATTTAGTTTCATGTCGGTTTCTATTCTATGAAACTGACCATTACAGTTTCCATCTAAATGGAAACCAACAATAAATCCTTAGTTTAAGTTTCAGGTCTGTTTCTATTTCGTGAAACTAACAATCAAAGATTCCATCCAAATGGAAACCAACAAGAAATAATGAAATGTAGTTTCATGTCGGTTTCCATTCTATGAAACTGACCATTACAGTTTCCATCTAAATGGAAACCAACAATAAATCCTTAGTTTAAGTTTCAGGTCGGTTTCTATTTCGTGAAACTAGCAATCAAAGATTCCACCCAAATGGAAACCAACAGGAAATAATGAAATTTAGTTTCATGTCGGTTTCATTTCAATGAAACTGACCAATACGATTTCCACCTAAATGGAAACCAAAAATAAATCCTTAGTTTAAGTTTCAGGTCTGTTTCTATTTCGTGAAACTAACAATCAAAGATTCCATCCAAATGGAAACCAACAAGAAATAATGAAATGTAGTTTCATGTCGGTTTCCATTCTATGAAACTTACCATTACAGTTTCCATCTAAATGGAAACCAACAATAAATCCTTAGTTTAAGTTTCAGGTCGGTTTCTATTTCGTGAAACTAGCAATCAAAGATTCCATCCAAATGGAAACCAACAGGAAATAATGAAATGTAGTTTCATGTCGGTTTCATTTCAATGAAACTGACCAATACGGTTTCCACCTAAATGGAAACCAACAATAAATCCTTAGTTTAAGTTTCAGGTCGGTTTCTATTTCGTGAAACTAGCAATCAAAGATTCCATCCAAATGGAAACCAACAGGAAATAATGAAATGTAGTTTAATGTCGGTTTCATTTCAATGAAACTGACCAATACGGTTTCCACCTAAATGGAAACCAACAAGAAATCCTTAGTTTAAGTTTCAGGTCGGTTTCTATTTCGTGAAACTAGCAATCAAAGATTCCATCCAAATGGAAGCCAACAAGAAATAATGAAATTTAGTTTCATGTCGGTTTCTATTCTATGAAACTGACCATTACAGTTTCCATCTAAATGGAAACCAACAATAAATCCTTAGTTTAAGTTTCAGGTCTGTTTCTATTTCGTGAAACTAGCAATCAAAGATTCCACCCAAATGGAAACCAACAAGAAATAATGAAATGTAGTTTAATGTCGGTTTCATTTCAATGAAACTGACCATTACAGTTTCCATCTAAATGGAAACCAACAATAAATCCTTAGTTTAAGTTTCAGGTCGTTTTCTATTTCGTGAAACTTGCAATCAAAGATTCCATCCAAATGGAAACCAACAAGAAATAATGAAATTTAGTTTCATGTCGGTTTCCATTCTATGAAACTGACCATTACAGTTTCCATCTAAATGGAAACCAACAATAAATCCTTAGTTTAAGTTTCAGGTCTGTTTCTATTTCGTGAAACTAACAATCAAAGATTCCATCCAAATGGAAACCAACAAGAAATAATGAAATGTAGTTTCATGTCGGTTTCCATTCTATGAAACTGACCTTAACAGTTTCCATCTAAATGGAAACCAACAATAAATCCTTAGTTTAAGTTTAGGTCGGTTTCTATTTCGTGAAACTAGCAATCAAAGATTCCATCCAAATGGAAACCAACAGGAAATAATGAAATGTAGTTTCATGTCGGTTTCATTTCAATGAAACTGACCAATACGATTTCCACCTAAATGGAAACCAACAATAAATCCTTAGTTTAAGTTTCAGGTCGGTTTCTATTTCGTGAAACTAGCAATCAAAGATTCCATCCAAATGGAAACCAACAAGAAATAATGAAATGTAGTTTCATGTCGGTTTCCATTCTATGAAACTGACCATTACAGTTTCCATCTAAATGGAAACCAACAAGAAATCCTTAGTTTAAGTTTCAGGTCGGTTTCTATTTTGTGAAACTAGCAATCACAGATTCCATCCAAATGGAACGCAACAAGAAATAATGAAATGTAGTTTCATGTCGGTTTCCATTCTAAGAACAGATGTATCCATCTTTTAATTATTCACTTTTGAATAATGATTTCTTTGGATTCTTTAATAGTAAAATTTATAATTCAGTCACTTTTTTATTGTAATTGATTTTGTTTTACCTTTGGATCAAAATATGTTATGGTGTTATTAGAATTTAAAACCATTAATATTCAAATCAAAATTATAACAAATGTCAAATTCATGTGTTTTCAATCTAAATTTCTAAAAGTTCATATTGAAGTGGTAAAAAGCCCAAAGTCACATTAATTTACATACCTGAGTCATGATACGAATAACATAAAAGTATCAGAAAAGAACATGACCTGATTGACGCAGTGAACAGTGACCTTTTCTTCACAATTTGCTATACTAAATATATTGACCCCATCGTATTTATTGATAAACTGGACAAAATAAGTTAAGGATTAGACTACAAATGTATTTATGAAAAATAGTTCATAAAAGGGTGATTTCATGAATATATCATTTTTCAAAATTTCATTATCTACAGATATCCCTTATCCTTTTCTTTCATGGTACATGTACAGTCAATTTTCAAATGTATATCATTATCGACATATTTAACAGTCTTTGAGCAAATCACTCTTAGTGTTTAAATAGGGCATAGACTAAAATTTGGTCTGTAAAACATTTTGTAATCAAATTAATGAAACGATTCTCTTATCATACTTCTTGGTCTTGTGGTTCAAGGTAGACTTGGATAGATATGGATATTTATATAGGGCACATATCCAACCACTCGTGGTTGCTCAAGGCGCTTAGATTCTCCCCTGGTCAATGGCATTCTTTCACCGTCCAATCATTTTTCCATTTCAACTCCCTGGGGAGTATTCAACAGGCATCCATATGTGGCGCTCAGGTTAGGGACCATTCTATGCCTCACAGGGTACCCATTCACAGTTGGGTGAACTGAGACACATGGTCACAGCAGTTTGTCCAACACTGCTGAACGCTGATAACCGACAGCGTATGCACGTGCTCATGTATCCACCATTCAGCCACTGACATGAATTCGTGGGATCTTCTAAGTGCGCAGTTTTTGATGCACTACACACTAGGGCTCCAGGGTGACACTTAAAGAGTTCTAACAGAGGTGAACTCTAGGTTGTTTACACCTTGGCCTGGACCTCAGCAACGTGAGACCGATGCTCTTGCCGACTGAGCTATCCCGTACCTCAGAGGTAGACTTACTGAATAGAACATAGACTGTATTAAAGACTCCTATTTATACAGAGTCATGCAGCTATAGGAATCATTTTGTACTTGGCGGCAATTTAAATGTGTTAAATGACCGCCAGTAGTTTTCACTATAACCGTGACACAATTTTCTGCGACTACAGATAAATGGTTCATATATAATGAAAATTAGTATCCTCTAAAGTAATTTTAAATTGCACTAACTTTTATTATAAATGGTATATTTGAAAGAATAAAATTGGCCAAAAACATGCTACAGCCCCTTTAATGCTTCAAATGTAATGTTTTTCTCCTGTTTCATACCTATACTGGATAAGATGTGCTTATATGGTCGGATGCATCCTTTTGATCTTTAATTCAATACGTTAGATAACTGTCAGAATCAGATGGCCTTGAACATCTTAACAAGGTTAAAGCTCATAATAAAGTTGTCGTTATATTTCAACTGTGTGCCTTTGAAAGGAATACTGATGACATGATAACATGAACACTGACATTACCGTTCAATCGCTGAAAGAAAACTTTTAATAGTATAAACATAGCTACGGATATTCGCATTTTGCTCACCTCCAACGGGTTTGGATTTGTTTGGTTGTCGCAAACTGTTCACAATCATGATTCCTTTATTCAAATTTTCAGACAACGTTTATTAGATAGATTTATTCAAAATTGGTCAAATACGCTAGAAAATAGTTCACGGTACATACACGTTTTACAGAGAATACAAATATACTTTCGAACCAGATAAATATCTATCATTACATCTCCCTCTAAAAATCATAAATATTCTCATTAAATTTAGAGCGGGTTTGTTAAAATTAAAATATAATGAAGGCCGCTGACAAGGCATAGATCCGTTAATGAGGATTTGTCCATTAGGCAACTCGGGTATTGAAAATGAATATCACATTTTACTTACTTGTCCTGATTATCCCACTATTTGTAAACTATATTTCACTTCAAACATGAGAACGAGTACGATTGTATTTAAGAGTTTCCTACAGACAAAAAAAATATCAGTAACAAATTTAAGTTACTATCTTTATCATGCGTTTGAAGAAAGAAAACGTTTACTTAATGAATATGATATTAATAATTGAATGTCACAAATATATGCAGTGATATTAAATCCTCGACAACATATAAGAGACTATACGTTTGATATATAATTTACAAGACCTTTTCTATTTGTCTGTATATATTGTATGACATGTATGTATATATGTATTTGGGCCTACGTGCGAAATAAAGATGATGATGATGATGATGATGATAATGGTATAAATAAAGTGATAGAAACCGTGGAACCATAAAGCACTTTCAGGTCAGGCTGACCCAGGACAATGGTGGTACCAGTGGAAAGGTCAGAGGGGTCATTAATGGCAGGGGTCATAAATATGCCTTCTCAAGGAGACGCAATGTAAACAGCAAAAACAGCTGACATGAACTTCAACATTCAAGATTGCTTGTGATAAGAGCTCTGAGGATTTGGTTAGTCGTAAGTTACAGATATATCGTTTGTGTTCTTTTTAATAAAATGGTTTGGACATTTTTTTTAAAGAATTCGTTTCTGTTGAAAACGTTTTCTGAGAAAATATGTTTGTACCTTTATAGATACAATTTGGGATTCTTCAACTTTAATGCTTCTCTTCGTTTTATATCGTTGTTATAGTTAAAATGCACTATATTAATGTTGACTAAAGCCCTCTCATCATAAGCGCTCTGTATCATACAAAACCTAATTTAAGTTTGGAAATTGCATACTGATCAAATGGATATGTGTCAGTGCATTACTGAAAGAGAGAATTTACTGACACAACACTGACATGCCACAAAAGGTATGAAATTTCAAATACATTTCAATCTAATTTTAATTCTTATTTATCATATATATATATCTATATATATATATATATATATAGGTTTGAAATGGATAACATAAAGTTCAACCATTGGTTGATTTTCAAGAATCAATACTTACCACTTTAAAAATATAACATAAAACATAAACATATTGAAACAGTTTAACCTAATGTTAGCTCTAAGTGTATTTTTGACACATGATATACACGATGAATAATTGGAAATATCTAACATTTCCAAACGGAGACGTATAAGAGTTCCGAGTCCCAAACATCTGTTAATGATACATGTTGCTTGATCTCAAGTTAACACGAATTCGGGAGGGGCGGGAGTTGAGGGGATTAGTGACAAGGGGTGCTTTATTGACATTAATTATGGTAGTTAGAGTGAGCCAATTGTTAGATAATATATTGTTTGGGGACATAAAATAACATTCCTTGTTGATTGAGTAATGTGTTCTCCAGACCCATCGCCCGGGCTGCTTATTGCAAGATCGAAATCCAGAAATCCCATTGGCTGCTTTTTACAATACTAGTATTCTATCTTATCTTCACCTAATTTTGATTTAATTTTATCACAAAGAAAACTTTAGAGACTATATGTTAGTCTTTTGTTTGATCCAAATGTGTTATATATATTCTTTCATTGTAATTCTAAACCTAGTAACTTATGGGAACAAAATTTAATAAAGAACAATAAATCCTGTTTACAAAACTAATAGACATCTGATCAGACTCTGTTCAATCAGACGTTATCGTTTCTAAATCTTTGATACCTATAAGTAAATCGTTATAACAGATGGGTATATTACCCACTAAATCTTTATTTATGAAAATAAAATTATCTTCCTGTCCGTTTTAGCAAACCCAGCTTATGTGACATTAATTGTAAAGATTCAAGTATTATAAATTTCATGGTAAGTAGTGCCAAAAACATATTGGATTTTTTAAGTGATTCTCAATTTGGTACTTATATGCCAAATCAAAGTTTATGGGTTACATTAAGTTTGAACCATACATATCTCTTTTATGTTCTTCTTCGGGTATACGGATGAAATATGATAAATCATCCAATCTATTCTAAACTTGTCGAAAATTATTAAGAAAAAATAGTAGATACATAGTTGTGATTTTTTACTTATATATGTTTGCTTAATTACTGCTGAAAACGTCTTGTCAAATGTAGCGAAGAGTACCGAAGTATACCGAAGAGTACCGTAGAAATCCGAATGCATGTTGATTTATCATGGGATGTTGTGCGATTTAACAAAACAGATCCTATTATTCAATCACGTCTTCACGTTTAGGATTATTTTTTTAAATTGACCAGAAAAGATAGTTCTGTCGTTTAATCAGAATTATTTAAAAAGACTATTTACTGAAACTCGTCGTATTACCCACAATTCTCTTCAACGAAATGCCGCCATTTTAAAGCACATGTATGCTGACGGGGTTGTTTTGATAGTGAAGACTAATTACGAACTCCAGCACAATGGGAGATATCTACACTTGTAGCTATCTCGAGAAGTTTAATCCCCCCTATAATCAAGAAAATGGCAAGGAGAGTTTATTTGGAAGGCATGGATGCAAGGCTTTGTGTTTTGGAAGAAAAGATTCGGCCATCGAACCCGCCTAAGGTGAAGCTGTTGGTTCCACAACCATTGCCAAGTAAGTGTAAATAAGCAGCAAGCAAGGCATCGAGGTATCTCATATATATATATATGAAATAGACAATAATATTGATCGTTTGTGAGTTATGTTGAAATTCTTTAATCTAATTGCGCAATATACTAATAAAACAAATTCAAAAGAGGTTAGATATCTATCAGGCTATTTTCAATAATATTGACAGACTTTTCAGTAAAGCTGACAATGGAACGTGTGATTTTGGCTTATGCACTTCTATAAAGTCGTTTTTGGAATTTCATTAAAACTACAATTTGTCATTTATATAGCATTTGAGGATGAATCTGGGTGTTGATTTGAATCTATGTCAATAAATATGGTATAATGAAAGCATGAAGCATAAAAATGGGTCACGAAAAACACTGAATCTCTCTTTAACGTCAGAAATAGATGGACTGGACAAATGGCACACCAGATATGTGTTTTCGATTAAGTTCAGGCTGCGCATCTTATATTTCCTTTGTTTCAGGAGAATTATATCAACCTCTTTCAATGTGTAAACATTACAAACAGTGTCTGAAGTTTCTTAGGTTATTATGATTTTAAAATGCTCACATTTATATTTTGTTACATAAAATACAATAAGTAAACATATAAGTGTTCTTGGATATGCCCTATGCAGAAAATTATCTTTAACTTGCTAGAAAAACATATTTACAAGGACATTATCTCCTTGTTTATGGGAAATCTAAACATCGAAGTCTGAACTTTCTTGTTTTTGTTGTTATTCTGAAGATATTATATTTCTTCTTTATTATGAAAGAAGCACCGTTGAATAACTTATTCTTCACTTGTAAAACTTGTAATAAATACATGTATTTACTTACACAAGTGGAGAGCCTTAACTGTATAACACAGATATTAGTCTTTGATATCGGTAATATCAAGCGTGACAATGGAATATACTAAAACACTTCACTAAATATTTTATCTTGGACTTGCTATTTCAATTGTAAGTCTAGACTTGCTGACTGAAAACTAGACTGTATCAAAGACTCCTATTTTATATCGAGGCATGGAACAGGTCTCAACCAAGCGAAAAGTTTCAATGCTTCTGTGTAATATGAGCCTGGGTACAGATTACTGGCATCTAATACTGACCAGGTCAGTCTGCCCTACCCCCCTGTGGTGCCTCCCACCACCCTTAGTCCCAACTTACCCCTCATTGCATACCAGAACCATGTCAACCATGAAGCCCTAATCGGTTTATGAGTGTTGAGACAAATTATTGATGACATGAAGACAAACAACTGCAGAACCCTTCCTATAGTCACCCGGGTCTGTCTATATACTGTTCAGTTCGGAACTAAATATACCCGTAAATTTATTTAACAACAGTAAACTAGTTATTATCATAAATGTCAGTTTTAAAATTTACTTCCTCTGATATTAGATAAATATAATTGGTGTTGTATTTGAAATTTTTTAAAACACCCATGTTAGTAAACAAAGGGACGTAATGAAATTAGATCTAATCAGTGACTCTCAGAAATATAATTGGCTAAAAGAATACAAGATTTACATTTATTTTCGGAAGTGGTAATTACAAGGTTTCAGAAATGGTAAACACTGAAATTGTTATATCTACAGTGGTCAAGTTGCTTAATTTTAACCCCATCTGTAATATGTCCTAGTTGTTGCTGATTATTATTTCAAATCATGATAATATTTTATTGATGATCGTAAGTCTCGTTATTTTAGTCATGGTAGAAATTGCATATTAAAGATTTTTTATTACTACATGTTAATTATATTGCAGAAGCTTTCTGGCGCGTCTGGACTAATAAGAGGGATGATAATCGCCTTATCGCAATGGGAAGGCGGAAACCCATAAGCAGTCTGCCAAGAGCAATAAAAGAATAACATGTGTAAGTACAATGTAGAATGATTTGATCACAACAAACTACGTGAGGTTAAAACATGTTCATTGAGAAAGTTAAGAAAATGAGAGTGTCCATTTCAACAAAGTTGGTGGGTGGGATATTAAAATATGAAGATATTTGCTTGTTAAGTGTTATTTTGTGAAACTGTCACAAAACATGAAGGAAGTGCATGTTTGCGGGAGTATAACATTTTCATCTCCGTCCCTAATTCCATGATTTCATAATTCTGAAATGATTTTGTTGCAAATAAGAGTAAGGTGATTAGGTTAGTTTGAAAATTGGATCAGGGGAAGTCACATGCACCTATTCCTGCTTTATCCTCCCTTCAATGACTTAGTTCAACCTCAAATTATGTGTTACATGATCAACTGTAAAACCGTGTGCAAACTTAGCATACATCTGCTTCAAAGATGTATTGTTTGCACAGCTAGATTACCAGTGTATACCGGTATACCATTGATTGGCACAGAAGAATATGATGAAAACTCAGCCTGATGTCACAATGCTTTAGGAATGGTTGTTAGCATCTGCGCATTCAGTAATTGCATTGATGGAACATTAAGTGAATCGAATAGTAAATTGGGTTTTGTATTCTCAGGACTTCTGAAGTTATCTGTCAATCATATCAATCATCTTCATTCCACCTGTAAAGCACACTGTACTTTTCAGTAGATCTTTCTGTAACTTTGTGTATGAAGTATCCACCTTCTTTGATATTTTCTGATTTTTAAATTGTTTATTTGGAATAAAGTTTGACTTAGTTCAGGAAAAGATATCTATGGGGTATAAACCAAAAACCAAAAACTTAGAATATCTTTATGAAGCATAGCATATGTGTTGTTTTACTACTGATATAGTGCCTTTTAATAATTTTAGAATTATAAATGTTAATTTTGTCCATTACCATGGAAACATTGAATTTGGAGGTAATCTTGGGTAGGTTTGTTTCCTGACTTATCTTGAGCAGTTCAACATATTACTTTTTGTGTGTATAATTACATGCCTATTAAAGTGGTGCTTTTTAATTTTTTGTTTTAAGTAAATTATTTTATTTAATTACATGGAAGGATCTTTGCTTACAAATTAAAGGGGGGTCATGGGATATTTTATCTCATGATTGTTTCTTATTAACAGATAGAAGGGGTGGTATATTTAGTGAAACAGTCACCATAATCACACAATAAATATGATCATTCATGATTATAAAAAAATTATTTCGAAGGCCTCACTATAAAGATATAAAGGTTCAAATTATTTAATTAGTGGTGTCTTCAGGATCTCTTGCCAGAAAGGACCGACCATTGACCTTAGCCGAACTACTTGCAACATGTCCCTTTTGGCACGTTTCTCTCGTATAATTTTGATTTTAACACTTAACAATTAACATGATTCGAGCGAGCGATATTCTTACTTGCAGTCGCCATAAACACTGTAACCTGGGTCCCCTCTGACGTTTTTTTTCAAAGGGTAAATCACGCAAGTCTAATGAATGTTGTTTGAGTTTTTTTATATATTTTAGAATTATCAAGTTCAGATCTTTCTTTTGGTCGAATATCCTTGAATGGATTCTGCAAAGTGACAGTCGTCTTTTTAATGAATTTCTACTGAATTATTCCTTTTTATATTTTAGAAACTGACGAGCAGAAAACGCTCACTGGCAGCAATCGATTGGCCAGAAAGGAGAAAGCATAGGTTGAAACCTCTGCTTACAACCGAGCTTACCTCTCCACTGGTGTCGGACGAGGAGGACCAGAACCTACTCCTGTCCACTCCCTTCACATGGGAGTCACCATTGGCCATTTATAAGATCACATGCGAGTCTACGCGGCGTCCCCTTTGAGCAAACACCATATGAAAGAATGGCGGCGACACCAAACGGCGGTTTGCGATGGGACTGCCCCAATAGATGTCCCTAATTGGGCAGTTAAAAACGTTAAAAATTTGGACATTTCCAATGTGGACGATGCTCATCCACACAGATCCATAAAGTGCCATTTAGTCTTTTGCTGGTGTCACATCTCAAATATCGCAAATGGTGTTATGTCATAGAGAAATACTAACTGTTGCTGAAAATAACCATTTTAATGCTAATTTATCGTGACAATATCGAAATTAAAGTCGTGGTTTTGAGTCAAACATAATTTTGGAAACTTATTAAGAGTTGACAGAAAGACAAATTTGGTTTAATAGTCTTTAACAGGTACTATAACTAGTACATGGCCGAATTTGTCGTGTTATTTCTACTTTTGGATATGTTTAAACCTCGTTTTTTATTGAAAACCATTGTCATATATTTTTCATTTGGCGATGCAAATGCAAGCCAAATGAAATAATTTGAACTTTTGTATATATATGGTATCCTGGGACGTATTGAAATGTCCCTTTAATAAATCTATAGTTATGTTCTTGGTTGTAAAGTAAAAACTTTTTTTATGGGTCAACGAATTTTGAACAAATATCAACCTCGACATTTTGATGTGCATGTTTAAGAAATTTCTTGTTCCTTAACAAATAGGTGTTGCTACAAAATTTACAAACCGCATTAGGAAAATGAGTCATGAGTGTTTTTTTTATGTCTTTGTTTTTATTTGAATAATTATGCTGAATTGTGTTTCCAAATGTTACTTGTATTAACATTTTAAAAAAATATGACTTTTAATGTTACCAATTCATCGAAGAAAGCAGGTTGAGTTAACTGGTATGTTAAATCACGTTATTTGTCTTTTGCAAGGGACACGGTTATCATGTCTTGTTATTTCGATTTGTTCTAAATAAATCATGTGATGCTACTTCAATGGTTTTTTGTTTGTTGCAATGTTGATTTTATGAGAGTAATTGGTTGGTTTAGATATTTATATTGAATATATTGAAACCAAGTGGAAACCTACCATAAACTAGAACATTGAAACCAAGTGGAAACCTACAATTAACTAAAACATTGAAACTAAGTGGAAACCCACAATTAACTAAAACATTGGAACCAAATGGAAACCTACAATAAACTAGAACATTGAAACCAAGTGGAAACCTACAATAAACTAGAACATTGAAACTAAGTGGAAACCTACAATAAACTAGAACATTGAAACCAAGTGGAAACCTACAATAGACTAGAACATTGAAACTAAGTGGAAACCTACAATAAACTAGAACATTGAAACCAAATGGAAACCTACAATAAACTAGAACATTGAAACTAAGTGGAAACCTTCAATAAACTAGAAGCATTGAAACCAAATGGAAACCTACAATAAACTAGAACATTGAAACTAAGTGGAAACCTACAATAAACTAGAACATTGAAACCAAATGGAAACCTACATGAAATTAGAACATTGAAACTAAGTGGAAACCTACAATAAACTAGAACATTGAAACCAAATGGAAACCTACAATAAACTAAAACATTGAAACTAAGTGGAAACCTACAATAAACTAGAACATTGAAACTAAGTGGAAACCTACAATAAACTAGAACATTGAAACCAAATGGAAACTTACAATAAACTAGAACATTGAAACTAAGTGGAAACCTACAATAAACTAGAACATTGAAACTAAGTGGAAACCTACAATAAACTAGAACATTGAAACTAAGTGGAAACCTACAATAAACGAAAACATTGAAACCAAGTGGAAACCTACAATAAACTAAACAATTGATACCAAGTGGAAACCTATAATAAACTAAACCTGGAAACCATGTTGAAACCAATGTTAACTTTACATGGAAATTAAGTTAAAACCAACAATAAACCATTCGCATGGAAACTAGCTGGATCCATTATGGAGGTATGGGTAAAGAGCGGTACCGGATACCAAACGGAATATGGTGCAAACGTGAGTTTCAGTTTGCATTGAGACCGTAAGGAAACTAACAAAAACTGTCCGGATACCAAATGGATATTTTGGTATCCATAGGGTTTCTTGTTAGTTTCAGTTGTCTGGAAACCAACTAATTTTTGCTGTGAAGAGTTATGCCCCTTGATTAAGCGATTTCATCAAATATTGGGAAAACCGTCGCTTTTTTGGAATTTTTGGACCAACTTATGTCGTTCGAAATGATCTCAGCTACATTTTGATATGCCACAACCCTACTTTTGGTGACTTTGATGACTTGGAATTCTTGCGCGTTGAGGGTAACGAGGCTTGAATAAGTGCGATTACGCCCAAATTAGCGAAAACCGGCACTTTTTTGGTCTTCGGAAATGGATAAAAGTTCTTCGTGATGGTCCCAGGAGCAATTAGATGGGTCACAACCCTATTTTTGCAACTTTGAAAATTTTAGTGGGTAAGAGTTATGCCCCTTGATTAAGCGATTTCATCAAATATTGGGAAAACCGTCGCTTTTTTGGAATTTTTGGACCAACTTATGTCGTTCGAAATGATCTCAGCTACATTTTGATATGCCACAACCCTACTTTTGGTGACTTTGATGACTTGGAATTCTTGCGCGTTGAGGGTTACGAGGCTTGAATAAGTGCGATTACGCCCAAATTAGCGAAAACCGGCACTTTTTTGGTCTTCGGAAATGGATAAAAGTTCTTCGTGATGGTCCCAGGAGCAATTAGATGGGTCACAACCCTATTTTTGCAACTTTGAAAATTTTAGTGGGTAAGAGTTATGCCCCTTGATTAAGCGATTTCATCAAATATTGGGAAAACCGTCGCTTTTTTGGAATTTTTGGACCAACTTATGTCGTTCGAAATGATCTCAGCTACATTTTGATATGCCACAACCCTACTTTTGGTGACTTTGATGACTTGGAATTCTTGCGCGTTGAGGGTTACGAGGCTTGAATAAGTGCGATTACGCCCAAATTAGCGAAAACCGGCACTTTTTTGGTCTTCGGAAATGGATAAAAGTTCTTCGTGATGGTCCCAGGAGCAATTAGATGGGTCACAACCCTATTTTTGCAACTTTGAAAATTTAGTGGGTAAGAGTTATGCCCCTTGATTAAGCGATTTCATCAAATATTGGGAAAACCGTCGCTTTTTTGGAATTTTTGGACCAACTTATGTCGTTCGAAATGATCTCAGCTACATTTTGATATGCCACAACCCTACTTTTGGTGACTTTGATGACTTGGAATTCTTGCGCGTTGAGGGGTTACGAGGCTTGAATAAGTGCGATTACGCCCAAATTAGCGAAAACCGGCACTTTTTTGGTCTTCGGAAATGGATAAAAGTTCTTCGTGATGGTCCCAGGAGCAATTAGATGGGTCACAACCCTATTTTTGCAACTTTGAAAATTTTAGTGGGTAAGAGTTATGCCCCTTGATTAAGCGATTTCATCAAATATTGGGAAAAACCGTCGCTTTTTTGGAATTTTTGGACCAACTTATGTCGTTCGAAATGATCTCAGCTACATTTTGATATGCCACAACCCTACTTTTGGTGACTTGATGACTTGGAATTCTTGCGCGTTGAGGGTTACGAGGCTTGAATAAGTGCGATTACGCCCAAATTAGCGAAAACCGGCACTTTTTTGGTCTTCGGAAATGGATAAAAGTTCTTCGTGATGGTCCCAGGAGCAATTAGATGGGTCACAACCCTATTTTTGCAACTTTGAAAATTTTAGTGGGTAAGAGTTATGCCCCTTGATTAAGCGATTTTCATCAAATATTGGGAAAAACCATCGCTTTTTTTGGAATTTTGGACCAACTTATGTCGTTCGAAATGATCTCAGCTACATTTTGATATGCCACAACCCTACTTTTGGTGACTTAGATGACTTGAAATTCTTGCGCGTTGAGGGTTACGAGGCTTGAATAAGTGCGATTACGCCCAAATTGAGCGAAAACCGGCACTTTTTTGGTCTTCGGAAATGGATTAAAAGTTCTTCGTGATGGTCCCAGGAGCAATTAGATGGGTCACAACCCTATTTTTTGCAACTTTGAAAATTTTAGTGGGTAAGAGTTATGCCCCTTGATTAAGCGATTTTCATCAAATATTGGGAAAACCGTCGCTTTTTTGGAATTTTTGGACCAACTTATGTCGTTCGAAATGATCTCAGCTACATTTTGATATGCCACAACCCTACTTTTGGTGACTTTGATGTCTTGGAATTCTTGCGCGTTGAGGGTTACGAGGCTTGAATAAGTGCGATTACGCCCAAATTAGCGAAAACCGGCACTTTTTTGGTCTTCGGAAATGGATAAAAGTTCTTCGTGATGGTCCCAGGAGCAATTAGATGGTCACAACCCTATTTTGCAACTTTGAAAATTTTAGTGGGTAAGAGTTATGCCCCTTGATTAAGCGATTTCATCAAATATTGGGAAAACCGTCGCTTTTTGGAATTTTTTGGACCAACTTATGTCGTTCGAAATGATCTCAGCTACATTTTGATATGGCCACAACCCCTACTTTTGGTGACTTTGATGACTTGGAATTCTTGCGCGTTGAGGGTTACGAGGCTTGAATAAGTGCGATTACGCCCAAATTAGCGAAAACCCGGCACTTTTTTGGTCTTCGGAAATGGATAAAAAGTTCTTCGTGATGGTCCCAGGAGCAATTAGATGGGTCACAACCCTATTTTTGCCAACTTTGAAAATTTTAGTGGGTAAGAGTTATGCCCCTTGATTAAGCGATTTCATCAAATATTGGGAAAACCGTCGCTTTTTTGGAATTTTTGGACCCAACTTATGTCGTTCGAAATGATCTCAGCTACATTTTGAATATGCCACAAACCCTACTTTTGGTGACTTTGATGACTTGGAATTCTTGCGCGTTGAGGGTTACGAGGCTTGAATAAGTGCGATTACGCCCAAATTAGCGAAAACCTGCACTTTTTTGGTCTTCGGAAATGGATAAAAGTTCTTCGTGATGGTCCCAGGAGCAATTAGATGGGTCACAACCCTATTTTTGCAACTTTGAAAATTTTAGTGGGTAAGAGTTATGCCCCTTGATTAAGCGATTTCATCAAATATTGGGAAAACCGTCGCTTTTTTGGAATTTTTGGACCAACTTATGTCGTTCGAAATGATCTCAGCTACATTTTGATATGCCACAAACCCTACTTTTGGTGACTTTGATGACTTGGAATTCTTGCGCGTTGAGGGTTACGGGGCTTGAATAAGTGCGATTACGCCCAAATTAGCGAAAACCGGCACTTTTTTGGTCTTCGGAAATGGATAAAAGTTCTTCGTGATGGTCCCAGGAGCAATTAGATGGGTCACAACCCTATTTTTGCAACTTTGAAAATTTTAGTGGGTAAGAGTTATGCCCCTTGATTAAGGCGATTTCATCAAATATTGGAAAAACCGTCGCTTTTTTGGAATTTTTGGACCAACTTATGTCGTTCGAAATGATCTCAGCTACATTTTGATATGCCACTAACCCTACTTTTGGTGACTTTGATGACTTGGAATTCTTGCGCGTTGAGGGTTACGAGGCTTGAATAAGTGCGATTACGCCCAAATTAGCGAAAACCGGCACTTTTTTGGTCTTCGGAAATGGATAAAAGTTCTTCGTGATGGTCCCAGGAGTCAATTAGATGGGTCACAACCCTATTTTTGCAACTATTGAAAATTTTAGTGGGTAAGAGTTATGCCCCTTGATTAAGCGATTTCATCAAATATTGGGAAAAACCGTCGCTTTTTTGGAATTTTTGGACCAACTTATGTCGTTCGAAATGATCTCAGCTACATTTTGATATGCCACAACCCTACTTTTGGTGACTTTGATGACTTGGAATTCTTGCGCGTTGAGGGTTACGAGGCTTGAATAAGTGCGATTACGCCCAAATTAGCGAAAACCTGCACTTTTTTGGTCTTCGGAAATGGATAAAAGTTCTTCGTGATGGTCCCAGGAGCAATTAGATGGGTCACAACCCTATTTTTGCCAACTTTGAAAATTTTAGTGGGTAAGAGTTATGCCCCTTGATTAAGCGATTTCATCAAATATTGGGAAAACCGTCGCTTTTTTGGAATTTTTGGACCAACTTATGTCGTTCGATAATGATCTCAGCTACATTTTGATATGCCACAACCCTACTTTTGGTGACTTTGATGACTTGGAATTCTTGCGCGTTGAGGGTTACGAGGCTTGAATAAGTGCGATTACGCCCAAATTAGCGAAAACCGGCACTTTTTTGGTCTTCGGAAATGGATAAAAGTTCTTCGTGATGGTCCCAGGAGCAATTAGATGGGTCACAACCCTATTTTTGCAACTTTGAAAATTTTAGTGGGTAAGAGTTATGCCCCTTGATTAAGCGATTTCATCAAATATTGGGAAAACCGCGCTTTTTTGGAATTTTTTGGACCAACTTATGTCGTTCGAAATGATCTCAGCTACATTTTGAATGATGCCACAACCCTACTTTTGGTGACTTTGATGACTTGGAATTCTTGCGCGTTGAGGGTTACGAGGCTTGAATAAGTGCGATTACGCCCAAATTAGCGAAAACCGGCACTTTTTTGGTCTTCGGAAATGGATAAAAAGTTCTTCGTGATGGTCCCAGGAGCAATTAGATGGGTCACAACCCTATTTTTTTGCAAACTTTGAAAATTTTAGTGGGTAAGAGTTATGCCCCTTGATTAAGCGATTTCATCAAATATTGGGAAAAACCGTCGCTTTTTTGGAATTTTTTGGACCAACTTATGTCGTTCGACAATGATCTCAGCTACATTTTTGATATGCCACAACCCTACTTTTGGTGACTTTGATGACTTGGAATTCTTGCGCGTTGAGGGTTACGAGGCTTGAATAAGTGCGATTACGCCCAAATTAGCGAAAACCGGCACTTTTTTGGTCTTCGGAAATGGATAAAAGTTCTTCGTGATGGTCCCCAGGAGCAATTAGATGGGTCACCAACCCTATTTTTGCAACTTTGAAAAGTTTAGTGGGTAAGAGTTATGCCCCTTGATTAAGCGATTTCATCAAATATTGGGAAAACCGTCGCTTTTTTTGGAATTTTGGACCAACTTATGTCGTTCGAAATGATCTCAGCTACATTTTGATATGCCACAACCCTACTTTTGGTGACTTTGATGACTTGGAATTCTTGCGCGTTGAGGGTTACGAGGCTTGAATAAGTGCGATTACGCCCAAATTAGCGAAAACCGGCACTTTTTTGGTCTTCGGAAATGGATAAAAGTTCTTCGTGATGGTCCCAGGAGCAATTAGATGGGTCACAACCCTATTTTTGCAACTTTGAAAATTTTAGTGGGTAAGAGTTATGCCCCTTGATTAAGCGATTTCATCAAATATTGGGAAAACCGTCGCTTTTTTTGGAATTTTTGGACCAACTTATGTCGTTCGAAATGATCTCAGCTACATTTTGATATGCCACAACCCTACTTTTGGTGACTTTGATGGACTTGGAATTCTTGCGCGTTGAGGGTTACGAGGCTTGAATAAGTGCGATTACGCCCAAATTAGCGAAAACCGGCACTTTTTTGGTCTTCGGAAATGGATAAAAGTTCTTCGTGATGGTCCCAGGAGCAATTAGATGGGTCACAACCCTATTTTTTGCAACTTTGAAAATTTTAGTGGGTAAGGAGTTATGCCCCTTGATTAAGCGATTTCATCAAATATTGGGAAAAACCGTCGCTTTTTTGGAATTTTTGGACCAACTTATGTCGTTCGAAATGATCTCAGCTACATTTTGATATGCCACAACCCTACTTTTGGTGACTTTGATGACTTGGAATTCTTGCGCGTTGAGGGTTACGAGGCTTGAATAAGTGCGATTACGCCCAAATTAGCGAAAACCGGCACTTTTTTGGTCTTCGGAAATGGATAAAAGTTCTTCGTGATGGTCCCAGGAGCAATTAGATGGGTCACAACCCTATTTTGGCAACTTTGAAAATTTTAGTGGGTAAGAGTTATGCCCCTTGATTAAGCGATTTCATCAAATATTGGGAAAACCGTCGCTTTTTTGGAATTTTTGGACCAACTTATGTCGTTCGAAATGATCTCAGCTACATTTTGATATGCCACAACCCTACTTTTGGTGACTTTGATGACTTGGAATTCTTGCGCGTTGAGGGTTTCGAGGCTTGAATAAGTGCGATTACGCCCAAATTAGCGAAAAACCGGCACTTTTTTGGTCTTCGGAAATGGATAAAAGTTCTTCGTGATGGTCCCAGGAGCAATTAGATGGGTCACAACCCTATTTTTTGCAACTTTGAAAATTTTAGTCGGGTAAGAGTTATGCCCCTTGATTAAGCGATTTCATCAAATATTGGGAAAACCGTCGCTTTTTTGGAATTTTTGGACCAACTTATGTCGTTCGAAATGATCTCAGCTACATTTTGATATGCCAACAACCCTACTTTTGGTGACTTTGATGACTTGGAATTCTTGCGCGTTGAGGGTTACGAGGCTTGAATAAGTGCGATTTACGCCCAAATTAGCGAAAACCGGCACTTTTTTGGTCTTCGGAAATGGATAAAAGTTCTTCGTGATGGTCCCAGGAGCAATTAGATGGGTCACAACCCTATTTTTGCAACTTTGAAAATTTTAGTGGGTAAGAGTTATGCCCCTTGATTAAGCGATTTCATCAAATATTGGGAAAACCGTCGCTTTTTTTGGAATTTTTTGGACCAACTTATGTCGTTCGAAATGATCTCAGCTACATTTTGATATGCCACAACCCTACTTTTGGTGACTTTGATGACTTGGAATTCTTGCGCGTTGAGGGTTACGAGGCTTGAATAAGTGCGATTACGCCCAAATTAGCGAAAACCGGCACTTTTTTGGTCTTCGGAAATGGATAAAAGTTCTTCGTGATGGTCCCAGGAGCAATTAGATGGGTCACAACCCTATTTTTGCAACTTTGAAAATTTTAGTGGGTAAGAGTTATGCCCCTTGATTAAGCGATTTCATCAAATATTGGGAAAACCGTCGCTTTTTTGGAATTTTTGGACCAACTTATGTCGTTCGAAATGATCTCAGCTACATTTTGATATGCCACACAACCCTACTTTTGGTGACTTTGATGACTTGGAATTCTTGCGCGTTGAGGGTTACGAGGCTTGAATAAGTGCGATT